>OX403623.1:18384581-18984581 GCA_948107755.1 Campoletis raptor
CTGATAATTTTTCGCCTCCCGCAAGAAGCATTTGCGCATTAGCCGATGGAACGCATCTCTCGCCCTTGCTTTATTTTTTTAATTCTTTTTTTGTTCGTAACCTCCACGGAGGTACGTACTTTTACGAATATACTTTTTTTTATACATGTACGTTTCGAGTTACTGGATTTCCTTTAAGGTCGGTGTCTGTGGAAGTTGGGATTGGGGATGGAGGTCATTTGTTGGGACAAACAAGAGTGTTTACATGTGTTTTGTGGGTATGTACGTGTGTACGTGTATACATGGAGTGGGATTAATGAGAAAGTTCGTCAAAGTAGCAGGGTTTATTATTTTTTGTTTCTTTTGATTTTTGGGAAGGAGGAAAGGAAGGTGTTAATGTTCTAGGGATTTAAATTATAATTAGGAAATACGATTAAGATAATTCGTTAATAATTACGAAGAAAAACAAGAAAATACAACAGCATTTCGATTGCCATTTTGTCCCTGACGTGACGCGCGGCTTCTTTCAACATATTTTTTGACAAACAATTTTCGATAGTATCTTGCGTTCTCGAGCTCATCGATCCAGTCATCGTAACACTCATTTTTTTCTTTCTCTCTCTCTCTCTTTCTGTATCCTAGTCGTTATTCCCATCGATTATTATATTATTACTTGCGACGAGCTCGAAGCTAAAAACATTTCTCGGAAACTGTACTCGCGCTGTTGCGAAATCAATTTTCGCTTCCTTACAAACAAAGATAAATAATCAAGCGTCACGCTCAGGTACGTTTCAATAAACTTTCATATACAGGGTACCAAACGGGAGAAAAAAAACTTCACTTCCTTATGTATATGTAAATATACATATATACATAAGAGCATAAAAACGGATAAATTTAGTCTCTCTTTTTTTTTTGTTGTTTTTTGTATGATTAATGAAAGAAAGAAAAAAACGTCACTAACAAATCATAAATAAACCAACGAAAAATTTGATCACTCGTACTAATTCAGCGTAGCCTCGTTGTTTGGAACGAGTCACGAGGTATGTACTTAATTTTTTTTAATTTCATTCTTTTCTCTCCCTTTTTTTCAACCTCGGGAAAAGATTAATAATAATTAAATTCTCTAAATAAACTGTTGTTATCTGTTTCATCCATAATCTCGTTACTCATTATTCGTTTTTCTTTCTCTTTGTTTTTAGTTTTTTTTTTTTGAAATTTTTTTTTTTTGTAATTTTTTTTTCTCGTTTAATTGCTGGTTCCTACAAATGGCAAGGGGGCTAGCCGTGCCTCGTTGGGTTCATGCATAACAAATTCCACATGCCAAGAGGACCCCCCTGTCTAACGTTACAATTGTTTTAGTTTTTAGTTTTTTTTTGTTTGTTTATTTGTTTTTCTTTCAACGTCGCCTCTCTGTCGTTATTCCTTCAATCAATTATGATCGTTCGTTCATCTGTTTTTTTTTTTTTTTTAATTTACCTTCTTCTTTTGATTCTTCTTCTTCTTATTCTTATTCTTTTTCTGCTCTTTTCCCTTCTCCTTTTGTCTATGAAATAATAACAGCTAAAACCCAACTTGCCAATCGCTCGATCCAGTATTAGCTCGCGTCAGCCAATTAACACAGTTTACAATGTCAATGGTCGTAAAGCCGCCAATGGCCGACACTTTAAGCTGCTACTGTGTCTCCTAGAACGACATTGAATCTAATTTATAATTGTAATTTCATAAAATGAGGAAAGAAAACGATGTTAATGTAAAAAAGAAAAGGTGATGGAATGTCGACTCACCTTTTTCTATCGTTGATCAAAGGAAAACCTGGTTTAACCCAGGACAGTTGATCCAGATTGAAAGAATCCTTTTCCGTTTCGTTTGTTTCTCGTACGATCGTTTCATCGATTGAAGAATAATAAAAGTGATCCTCTTCAGCGAGGATTCGACGCTTTATTGGCGACCTCACTGGCTCGGTCTGAACGCACTTGTCGCACTGGCGAACCCGAAACTTGAGTGTTAGATTCGTCGATGCGACATTATTCGGCGAACGGCTTTCGCGATACTCCATGTAAGGACTCTCACCGCCAGGAAGATACAGCAAGTTACCCGAATCCGAACGACGATACGCCACACGCTCAACACTATTGTTCACCGGAAATGTCGTACCGTCGGCCCAATGACCACCGTCCTTTATAGGACGAAAGTGCGTCCGTGCCGACGTCAACAAATCTTCTTCCTCCTCTTGAATGTTTGATACTTTCAAATTTGAGGCTGGCTCTTTTTTAGTACCGATTGGAGTCTTGCGAGGCACCACCGGAAAAAAACAGCTACCAGTCGGTGGACTGCCGCTCGAATTTACGAGATTGCTGCCAAGACCCTTCCAACACCATGTTTCGTCACCAATGTAATCAGACCAGTTCAATTTGTACTCTAAAGAAAAAGGAGAAAACCCTCAAATCATATTTTTCACATTTTCCTTCAACCGAGACTCAAATGAATTCGCGTTGATAGGCGTGAAGGTCGAAAATGATAAATTGACGAGGAATATGAGAGCAAAGTTAAAATATAAGTGAATTTTAACATTTTTTTTGTTCAAAAATACTGAAATAACGAAATGGCGGTTCCCCTTGTTTGAAAACAGACATTTTCGAAATTGTTGACGAGTTTTTCGATCAAAAAAAGTAGGACACCGCTTTGATACTGTAAAAACGATACTAGGTATTAATAGCTTTCGTGTAACTAAAGAATAACGATTTCCGAGATGAGACTGATTCGTAACCTAAAGTTTCAACCGGATGATCAAAGGAAATGTTTTTGCCGAGCATTTCGATTGAATATTTGTTCAATTTCACGAGTGAAAAAACTGCTTTTTACAGCAGCTTGGAAATCCTTAATATTTTGAGAAAAATGAAAGTTTAATTTTATTTTGTGACGATAAGAAAACATCGAGATATGAGAGGTAAACGAAAAGCACTGAACACTAACCTGTTGTTCCGTCTTTGCCGCTATTCTCATTGACGTATTTTTCAACGCCAATCAAATCAATGTCCCACGGTATAACTGGTGAATCGTCAACGATAGTTTCCTGGTAAGGTGTATCCGCGGTAGAGACAGAGTCGGAAATCGGAAGAGTCAAGGGTATTTCTCCAGCGTCGACGGGCCAAAGTGGACCAGAAGGAATAGAGAGTGAGGGTGCAGCCCAAATGGAAGCCTTGTCCTGACCATTGCCCGATCCTGTGTCCCAAAGAGCTTCGAGGCTCTCATCAAACTTAGCTTGCAGTTGTGCCAATCGCAACTGATCGAGTTCCAATTCACGCTCTTTTTCACGCTCGCGTTCCATTGCTTTAGCAAAACCGTAGCTTTCCTTGTCCTCTGATCGACGAGTTTCGATAGTCTGCACAAAATAACAAATATTACGATTATTATTTGATGACTGGGTTAAAAAACAAAGATGATTTTACGAAATCACGTTTTTTTATACTTACAACGGACATTTTGCTTTTCTTTTGACGAGCCTTGTTGCTAGCGTTTTTATTGATGTTATTTAATCCGTGATTTTTAATATTATTGTTGTTGGTATTGCCGAAATTTTTGTCTTTCCTGTGGATAGACTTCTTCGGGGTGGCAGGTTGTAAGGCGGGAAACGCGGCGTAGTACCTGAGAGCTCTGTCGCGCGGGGTGAGCGACTCTAATGATGTCTTTGGTTGTCCGTCTGTTTTTCTACACTCGTCTTTATCATCGTTAGAGTCGACCCCCTCCAAGTCTCTCAGCTTGGCGCATAATTCATCGACCAATGATTCTACTCCGCACTTCTAAAACATAGGGAACCTTTGATTTTTCATTGATTACACAAAATAAGGATGCTTTTGCTTACTCAGATCCAACACTGAGTCACGAGCTGTTTTTATCTGCTTTGTGAATCCCTAAAACCCTGGAAAACAGGAAGACTGTCCTGCCCGTATGTAAACATCCGAAATTTTCATCGATTCTCGCAAATTTAAAAAAGAATGCACCACTAAGTATAATCAAACTTCTCATAACAGATTGTTACGTTAATTGTACGATTTTACAAATTTTCAGCAAAATTGGAGCAAGATTTGATCTCAAATTATTTATTCCTGAAAATCTTGATCGTATTCTATCAATTTAAGGCTTTCGGCGTTCAATCAAATGGAAAAAATAATACAATTTGCATTTGTATATCAACAACTTGGAAATTTTATCAATTTTTTGTCACAAGTTCATTGATTTTTGTTTTTAACTTTGAGTTTCACACTTTGAATGTTCCATAAAGTTTACTCGCTCTTATTCATTAAACTCAAAACGATTGGAAGGCGAATGACAAAAAAACCTGTTGTTTACCTGATCAGCTGCACTGGTAAGGCATTGCACAACCGCGCGTCTCTGTTCACGATTTCCTTGAAGGGGTAGCCGTGTCCGGGGCCGAAGACGGGTACGTCGTCCTCCACCGCGTGCGTTACCCACAGCCTCGGCAAGAGGACTCAGGGCCGAGTCGGGGCGGCGCAAGAGGCTCAAAACAAAACGCGAGTACGCTACTGGGTCAATTCCCAAAGCGTCCAAGCGTGATTCGAGCCAAAGGCGCAACTCCTCCTCGGCCCTTGTACCAAACACCCCGCCTTCTCCGGGGGACGCCGCTATCCCGACCAGGTGTAGAGCTGGATTCCTCATTCCCTCTTGGCTGATCTTCGCCTTGACCCATGAACTCTCACAAACTCCGCTGACCCTGGGGTGATCATCTCTCTTCTATCCAATGATGGCAAAAAAAAATATATTCAACAAATAAAACAATAATTCTTCCAATCTCAAGCGTTATGTGCTACGATACTCCGTTACGCTCTTACTCACTTTGTTACAATTGATTTGTTTTATTGTCTTTTCTTGAAAAATTGTTGACTCCACTGGAACCACCACCCCGACGCTTACTTCCTTGATTTATTAATTATTCGATGCTTTGATTTGACTTTGGTATTCGAAATGTTCCGTCCTGAACAGCTATGCGATCTTCGGTAAGTAAGGGCTTTTTATTCTTTTATATATTTCTTTTTATTCTTGTTCTTTATTATTTATTTTGTGAATTTCTTGGTTCTTAGTTGTTTCGTCTAGTATTTGATGGTTTCAGGTCCACGGGTGGTGGATGTGTCGTCGTTGCGTGGATGGCAGGCCTTAGTGAAGGATATATATAATCTCCTTCCCATTTTGACTCTGAAACGCATAGATTTTTTGTACTTGACGTTGAAACCGTCAATAATGCAACATTTTAAACCAGTTTGTAGATTTCAATCATATTTCTGATCGATTGACTCGAGTCGGAGCTTTCTAGGTCAAACCTGTCTACGAACAAGGCTAAAAAATCTAGAAATCATGTATATATAATCGATGCTATTCAAATGAGCTCTTATCATTATGTAAGAGTTAAGATTAATAATCATTTCCTTGATGCAAAATGAAAAAAAAAAAAAAAAAAAACTGTAAATGAATAAAAAGGGGGATTTAAGGTTGTCACACCATTGATTTATATACGTGACAACGAACAACTAAATAAAATGATAAAAATAAGGTTTTGGAACATGCATTCGTTGAAAGGAGACATAGAGCACGAAAAATTTGGAGTAAGATACGAGGCCAAAAGCGAAGGATAACGCAATGGTTACCGAAAGACGTTGCGTCAAACGAAAGACGATACATCGTCGTGCGTTTCTGTCAAAAACACTTTATCCAACATTTCAACGATGACGTTACAAAAAAAAAAAAAGGGCAACGAAAAGATGACAATACTCTTGACGCGTGCGACCGGAATTTCGAGTGGATTTTTGTTGTTGGCGTTTTCCTTATGACCGGGATAGTGCAAATAACCTTGTCGATTGCGCGAATGCGTTTTCGTTCGTGAGTCATGCGACTTGCCAATGCACACGAAAAGCCCCTACTCCCCGTTTCCCGCTGAGTTCGTGTCCCGTGACGTTGCGAAACAAACGAATTTTCACGATTCACCAAACTCCCCGAAACATTTTGTTAACCCATACGCGAAGCTACTTCGTTAGCTTGTATTTTGTCGCAATAAATATGATATTCAAAATACCTGCATTTCCCGAGAGATGATTTTTCACCCCGGCCTTTTCTACACACCCCACTTGGTGAAAAACATGGCGGGCCACTAAGCCCGAGCCTCGCCTCCCTTCTTCCTGACTTTTGGGCGTCAGGGACGTGCCACTTGTCAGCAGAACCCACGCCACCGTATTTACCTTTTCTATTTTTTCCGCAGATAAGCAGAACACACGCTCCATGAAAACACCAGGCGGTTATACATCGAACTATAGATGGCGGCTCTTCTTGAGTCCACCTTGAGTCAAAACGTCAATATGGCGAATGTATGAAGATGATGTCATCGATTTTCTTCACGAAGTGAGAAAGACAGAACAGTGCAACAATATTAATCTTCCATCTCACAAATGAACCAAAAAACGAACAATGCATATTTCGTCGAGAAACGATTCGTCATATTGATTCATCAGTTTTACCGAGCGATGTCAGTGTTCTGTGCTTTTGCATGCTTCGAGTGTATGGAAATAATTCTTATTTTTCGAGAATGAAAATAGAACACTCTCCCATAAAAACGCCTTAGAAAACTACTCCCGGTTCTTTTGGATTTTTTTAAAGCATCGGAAATCAACTTTTGTTGACGTTTTTTTTTCAAGCGCTTATCATTCAGATTACTGGATTTATCTCTTCCAGTCAAACTGGGTGAACTTGACTCGCTGCGATTTCGACTTTAGATGTTTTTTCCAATTCCAATCGTTTGTAATTCGTTTAAAGATGGTTGTTTGAGAAATTTAAAACTTTTTCTAAATAAGCCCGACATCACGATGTGATTAGAAAAAACAAACCGTCAAGTTAACCTCAAATTGGACGTTTCGAACTTTCTTTCAATCCCAGTCATTAGGGACTCATTCGGAAAGAATTTGTTAGACATTTTTGAAGATTTGTCAGATTTGTCTTCTAGTTCGAAAAAAAGAATGAACAAAAGAGCGTTCATGGTGGCCATTCGATACACATTATATTTCTGTGATGTTTCTTCAAAATAAAGAATTCTTTTGTCACACAATAATATCCTTGATGTCGAAGTAGCACGATGCAATTGTGGTGCCTATTATATCAAATTATGAATAATAAAACTGATTAAAAAACGTTGGAAAAGAAAGAAGCTCCACGAATTTCGATCATTTGTTGATGCGAATCGAAAATTAATTTACCGAATATCGTTTCCCCCTTTATTTTACATAATCAACAATTTAAGAATCGTTTTAAAAAAGAATGTTCTAAACGTCCAAACGTTTTCGCAACTAAACGAACCCAATAAAACTTCGCGGAAATTTTCACCCTGAAATCAACAGTATTTGTTATCTCAAAATCATAACCTCAATTTTTTCTAACAAAATATTCAATTTTTCGAACAATCACTTTCATCAACAGAATTGAGTGAATTTAGTGATTTCAAAAGGCGTTGCAACTGCTCTACATTTGATCGTAATCGTGGATCTTAAAACAAAAGTTTTCTAATAAACTTGAATCGTAATATTTATGAGAACGTAGTGAAAAAAAAGTCAAAAGTTTGCTCGCTTCATTCGAGAAATAATGAAATAGAAAAAATCCTTGTGAAACACATCATTTGCCAAGTTCAGCAAAACAGAAACACAAAATCGTATGGAAACAAAGATAATGGAAAAAATTCTAAATTGTTTTTAATTGGAAAGCCATTTACACATTTGACATTTGATATCTTGGACTACTTTTTTACAATTTACAGAATATTCGGGCTTCCACGATCATTAGGAAGTCATTTGCGTGTAAATTCTGTCTCCATAGTTATCAAGCATTAGATGGAATTTATTCAATTAACCTATAAACTGAATATTCATGCAGAAATGTGAAAATTGTAGAAAAACGTTTCGTGGTTTACTTAATAGCGAAATTTTTAAAGACGAAAACTTGTTGATCTCATAAAATAGCTCTGAATTTAAGTGAAAATAATTTCTTTTTTGACGGTCTCTTGAATTATCGCCATTACGATGTAAAAATTTCGTTTCTTATGTGCACAGCCCATAAATATCGTTTAAAGACAAATGAATTGGAAATTTCGATATTGTTGCGATCGTGAAAGAAAGAGGTCAATGAATGGCGCCAGCTTTGGGCCATGTCTTTGCTGTGGCCCAACGTGTTATTTTTATTTGAAGACATACGGCGATAGAAGAAACGACCGAGGTAAATCAACGGTTACGTGACATATTCGAGCATAGACGTAGGAACATTTTTACGTATTATTAATTCATAATAAAACTTCAATCAAAGTTAAAATCGTAAGAATACGAAAAAATAATCAAGAAATGTCAGTCGCGTTGTGTCATTTCCACCATAACCCCGAGAAATCATAATTGTTTTATCGTTTGTGAACGATCGGTTCTCTATGCACGAATGTAGATAATTATTTATCTTTTTTCACCATCGATCTTACGTAAATCTCGAGATGTTTCTTCGTCCTTCTCAAATGTCTCTTGACACGCAAATATAATTATTTTCTCCACACGTCGAGATCATCGACCACAAATAAATAATCGGAATGAAAATTTCAAAGTTATTTTATTGGACGAGTAATAACCGCGCGTCATGACATTGTACGTCAAAAAGTCAAACCTTTTCTCACGTAAATGTCCAAATTCTCGGAAAATTCTGTATGAAAAATTGTTCGTTTCGTTTTTCGAATGAATCCAGCAAATGGACATCAGAAGTGAATAAAATTAAATGTCCACAACATGCCAACAAGGCCTTGATTCGTTTCAATTTTTTTTTGTCAAATTACCAGGAACTGACATTTTGAGAGAATAAAGCTTTAGACCGAGAACAGTTTCGCGAAACGTCCTTGAATTTTTAACTGCAATTTCTGACAACAAAACATTCACATTAGGATAACGAGAAGGTTGGGCTCGTGCGTAGGATGGAGGGCGAGCCAAACGATCATCAATTAGCTCAAAAATCAGAAGACAGTGAGATTTTGGATTACGAAGGTGAAACAGAAGACACGGGGCTTCCTCATCGTTGTCTCGATATCGCGTCGCCGATAATCACCAATAACGATGACGAGCTAACTTGCTCTCTATATGTTTCGCGTGCCAATAATTGCCAAAGTAATCAAGGCAACGAGTTGTCACGAACGAATTTGGAAAATGCTATACGCGCTTCCGGGCCACTCGCCGATTGGCAAGTCTCAGAAACTTCGTGCGGCTTAATCGCTGCTTTTGCGCGGGAAACCGATGCCGAAAAATTACTTCAACGCGGTGATCTAGCACGTGTTTTTCAGGGACCCGTCCAAGTACGCCAACCATCAAATAATTCGATTAAATAAATATCTTATCAAATAATTCATAATCAATTCATTTTTCATCAAATCAAAGAATTTTCATCGAACTGAAAATAAATAAAAATTAGTACAATGAGAACTAAATATTTGTCCGCAAATTATGAATGAAATATTTAAAATTTAAGGTAATACTCTCGCCAAAGAATTTTTTTTTTTGTTTATTTTTTTTTTCGAGGAAAAATTCAGGGCATTGTTACAAAAGTACGTGCAAAATTTCGTAATTTGTCAACTTCCCATATTCGAGACATTGATAATCAAAGATTGCACAGAATTACAAACAGAGACTGAAAAGAAAAAAACAAAAATCGGTTGATTTCGATAATCGAAATGATAGACAGAGAGGAACAGAAATATTTTTTTTTCTTTGCTTTCCAATGCTACACCGAGGGAAATAATCGTTGGATCAATCGAATATCTCATTACGGGATGCCAATAAAATTATATAATTTTTTTTCTGTCAGTTTACAAACGTCAGTTCCATCAATATTTTGATATCCATCCATAACTTAAAATATAACTTTCTACTGACGACTGTCTTACGAAATGAACGTCTTTAGAGCAAATAACAGAACATAACAATGGAGACATCTGACCTCGTTTCCCTGAGATTCAAATGTGCTACTGTACTGTACTTTTGAAGCATAAAGGCTTCATTCTCTTTATAATGTTAAGAACGCTTGGTTATTACGCACAGGTGGCTCGTTTTTCTGCGAGAGATTCTCGGTACCGTCAAGCAGTTTTATTACGCGATGTGCCTTGGGCCATTCCTCTACAAGATCTAAGTTCAGCTTTCGCCAAGCAGGGCATAGCCACTGGAAGTATCGAACGTTTGCGACAATATGTTCGTGTCGAGGTAAGCCTCCGTACAATTACATTTAATACGAGGCATCTCGTTATCAGCGTAAGAAAAAAGTAGGAAAAAAAACTCGAATAAACAATAAAGACGATGATTTTTCGATCGTTTTCAAAAGTTTTATCGTTCCTTCGATCGAAAATTACGAATTGGAAGGTCACGGCAGTGACAAGCAATGTTAAAAAGTTCGATGACACTTCGAAACTTCTTTCATTGATTGTTGTAGTCACGTGACTCTGTAGCATCAGCAATCTTGAGCTTTTGCATCTGGAAAACTTAGTGACAAATATTCGTGGCCTATGGCTGCTTCGAAATATTTAAAAAACTAAAAATAAACATTCTTCATTCCAATGATACCGAATTCAGAAATTTTTAGTCGGTTGTTTATAGCGTTAATGGAATCGCTTTCTAATCCATGCTTTTTTCCATAGTAAAATCGTCTCCAAAAGCGTTAAAGAGCTGTCCAACCAAAAGAGTTACTTTCTTGCTCATAAAATTTTAAATGATACGTGAGAAATGTAATTTCATAGAATTCGAGCAGATGGAAAGATCGAAAAATAGAAAAAATCGATAAAAGTTTGATTTGTCCCCAGTTTTTAGGATCGCGAAGTTGGCCTTTATCTTTTTGTTTTAAGTTAAACATCTCTTTACATTACTCCATTATTATTTTGACGTACTTGAACGGAAAGATACTGGATGCGGATCACTACGAGATCGTTTTGCGACAAGGTTTGGATTTCTTCGGTGCTGCAAGATTTAGTGCAGTTCCGGAACGTTGGTGGCGCGGTGGTGGTGGTAACGGTGGTATAATAAGCAGCAGTAGCACAAGTTGCGGAAATGGTGTTCCAAATCAAGCTCCACTACCAGGTGCTGTAATAGGAAACTGCAATCTTGCTGAATCGTCGTCTTACGGTCAACAAGGTGACGGTGTTCTCCAGTGCTACCGTTGCCAAGGATTCTGGCACGTTGCAGCAAATTGTCGTCATTTGCCACGTTGCGTACGTTGCGGTGAACCTCATAGCGTTGAATTTTGCCCGAGACCTCGTAACAGTCCGATTTGTTGTCATTGCTCTGGACCGCATCACGCAGGTATACGATTTTTTCGAAATTTAAATGTTTCCTCGTCTTCTATAACTACTCAATCGAACCTTTCGGCAACTCAACAAATGTTCAACCTCTTGTTACACCCACGAGAACCGTTTCAAATGAATTATCTTTTTTTTTCCTATAAAACTTGATTTTTCCAAAGAATGTTTCTTTTTCGTAAAGGTTTTTTTTTTTAAGTCCTGAAAAATGATTAAAATCATGGGAAAAATTTGCATGTTACCGCGTCTCAAAAAATTTGGTTATCAGAATTTTTAAAAAGAGTGAAAGTTCAAATACGATTTATGAGTCTGCCAAGAAATTCTTCGTTTTCCTTTTTCCGTTATGACTTTTCTGTCCCATTTTTTTAAAAGCAATCTTAAATTCCAGTGTGAAAAAAGGAACGAAAAAAAAAACGATATTTCATGAATTACAACGAAATGAGATTAACGATTACAATTACAGGCTTTCGACAATGTCCTGTTAGACTTCAATTGTTGAATGCTACACCGATAAGCATTACATTGAGCACTACGAATCGTACTGGATCTCAATATGTCCTCAATCCTACGAGCAAGCAGAGTGCTTCTCAAGGTCAACAATCTCTAAAGCCCAATCATCAATGAATGATTTCCAAGGTCGTACTCGACTGTTTTAACAAAATTTATGAGTAAAGAATATATTTATAGATATATATTCGTTGGAAAATATTTTTTTGCTATTTTTTTTCTTCTTCGATGCTATTGACAAAATTTTTTTAAAAACTCAATTTATGAAACCATTTGTACGTACAACTGTGATATTTACTGTGAATGCAATAAAAAATCGATGTTATTAAAATGATAAATTGGTCTCCGGGTGATTCCGAAGTGCAAGAAACTCAGAAAATTTTCGAACTCGTTGCAACGATCATCAATCTTTTTTTCCCATGAAAAATATCCTTCCGTTTTTCTTACAATTTCTACTTTTTGTTTTAATCGTTAAAGAAAAAAATTCTGTTAAACGATCAACAAATCTGTTTCGAAATGAGATTATTTATATTCTTGACGTTGAATTTTCGATTAATTATCATTTCGATCTTTCATTCATCACAAATTATGGACCAAACAATACATCGAAGCCTTCGAAAGTGTTGAAGTGAATAAAACCTCACATTTGACCTGTAATTTAAAAAATCATTCTATCCAACCGAACGAGACTGTTTCAAGTAACGGAGCGTAAGAATAAATTGAAAAAAAAAAAAAAACATCATAATAACAGTATATTAATATAATACAAGTGTAATTTTAATTACACCAAAAAAATCCTCCGTCCACATTTTTTTACTCGCAAGTTTTTATTGTCGAATCAAAGAACATCAATTATCAAATAGACGAAAAAAAAAAAATACCAGATCGAATGCGACCTTAAACTCATACTGGAAAAAATAATCTGAAAATGTTAATGAGACGATTAATTAACGTCAAAATTTCTACAACAGCGGTGGATAGATAAACGGAATAGAAAAACTATTTTTCGCACCTCATTCAACAGGATTTTATTCTGGACTTACTGATAGCGCGTTTAACAGAAAAAACCGAAGTAATCGTTTGGCCGACTTTTTTTCTCTTTCTCCTCTTCTCCTCTACCCATAGTTGAACGTTCTACTTTCGTAATCTCCACCTCCGGAAAAGTGGGCCCGCGACACTCTTCGAGACCGGTCGCGGTCAAATTGTTATGTTAAAAGATCCTTTTAGTTCCCCCTCCTCCTTCTGGCCATCCCCTCTCACTTGCTCGAGTTGAAGACGATTTTTAATTCATTGCAAATTGATCGAAGCCCAAACCAGGCCAGTTTCTGTCCAAACGTGTTATTAAAAAAATTTTTTTTTTTAGTGTCCCCAGCACTTTCGTTGTTGCAATGAAAATAATTCACTTCATAACCGTGAACACTTACTTTCAACAAATTCGTAAAAAACTGCGTGTGTTTTATAAAATAACTGTCGATAAGTTAGTGCCAGTATCGGTCGAACGTTTGAAATAGCGTGAAATTTCGCTGGCTCTCAATATCCAACTGGAACTCCTCACTATTCCATCATAACTTTAACGGTTATTGACTCAGTTTTTTTTCTGATTAAGAACTCAAATATAGATTGAATATGATTATTTGGTGGGATTGAAAATCTGGTCACGTATTTGAGGCGAACGTGCGTTAATTGTATGAAGAATTAAGTGAAATGTGGAAACGTGATATCAGTGAGAGACGTACGTGTTATATTCGTTGTTCTCGATATCCGATCGTTGTCTTTCGATATTTATGGTGCGATTATATTTTCTTTTTAGTGGTATAAGAGGGGAAGAGAGGAGATTGTTTTATAATGTAGACTTTCACTTAATAATCAACATGATGCGGATAAGATCTTCAGCTGAGTGAACCCCTCGATCGATAGAAATACGAAGAGGGGATAAAATCCTGATGAGAGGGAATCGAAATTGAGATTTAGTTTTGGCAGGGAATTATTCTTACAACTACCTGTTTATTCGACGGGAAAGAATCGTCCGCGTAGTAGGAGTGAGTGCGTGAGCAACGTTGACGTTCGATTATCCGAGACAGAGCCTCGTGTCAGTCGATAAGGACATGATCTCGACGGAGTTGGTGCTGTTGATCCTCGGTACGATTTTCAACACCAGCATTCAAGAACCTCTTATTCTTCGTAGTAATTATAAAGGACTTGTCGGTATTTTACCAAGTGCACAAATATTCGCTTCTGGACTTAATCGTGTTGCTTATTATCACGAACAAACTGTTGCTGTTGTTGATATTGATCGGAATAATGAAATTCATGATTGTGATATCGTCGAAGGATAGTGAGTATTTTTTCCATTTTTATTTTTAATTAAGATGTTAAGTTAATTAGGAATTTATAAAATTCGAAGTTAATGAGAAATTTTTATTTATTTATTTATTTTATTATTTAAGATGTATTTGAAAGGATTTTTGTATGCTTCAAGTTTTTCCCAAATTTATAAAAATTCCCCATCATTGTCAAGCTTAGCACGTAATTATTTGCTTCTTGGTCGTAGTCACGAGACCTTTCGCTCGATGTTGGTCACTACCGGCTCGTAAGAAGATTTCACCGTCGAGACCATGCAATAACTTGATAGACAAGTTGTAAAAATGTCGTGAAAAGAAATCTCGATATTCTCTCTTTCAATAAAGATTATTTCGATCACGAGCTTATAACCACAACAGACATTTTACTTTAATAAATTCGTGTTGCAATTTTGATCATACACCGAGAACAAAAATTAATTACACATTTTTCGAATTTTTAACAGTCAAATTGAAAATAGAGTGAAGATTTATACTCTTGACTCAAGATCTCGGCAAAATTCAATTGTTCTGATAGAATTTTTCAAACGCTTCCCAAAAGTGACATAATTTTTATTTTTCGCGAACGTTTTAATTATTTACTTGGTTTTTTTTTAGCGAACCTCAGGAAATTCACGAAATTTTGCAAAATTTATCATCAACGGTGAGACCAACGCAGGTTTCGTTTCTGCAAATGACTGGCTTGATGTCTCGGTGCGAACAATTTGATAGGATGCACTCGACCGTCTCAGAACTAAAAGACACAGGGTTTGGACTGAACGCTTTGAATTTTTTCCATGGAATTTTGCCAGGTTCGCATACGTTTATTTATGTGTAAAGCTTGCTCAAACCTATTAATATTTTGCGCGTGACTTTTAATCCAAAACTTGATCAAAATTTAAATGTAACCATTAGGTTGATTGAAATAAAACTTATATTTTTTTTCACAAGCCAAAGAGATGTTAGTATTTGATAAAAAATGCAAAAAAAAACTTTCCCAAAATTTGAGAATGTCAACAAAAGAAATGCACAAATCATTCAAACGACTGTTGAATATTTTCTCCTCCTTCTTCGAAAGATCGTCAGAAAAAAAAAATTGAATGTTGTCTCTCTATTTTGCTCAAAATCTTTAGAAAAAAAATCTTAAACAGACAAAAAACAATTCAATAATCCGTTCAAAAATGTGTATTTTAATAAACGGCACGAATTTATAGAAAAATTATAATATTTTTTTGAATATTTGACTTGGAAATCAATGTTTTTTATTGCAAACACAGTATAAATTTTTTTTCAAGACTTTGAACAGATAAAATGGTTGGTTTTTATTCTAAGCACGGTCACAGCATCACTGTTTACATCACTGTACGATTGACCATATGCAACAAAGACTTCTTCAGAATAAAAGAGTGTGTACGTGGGTACGTTCAGTTAGTAAAGTGCATTCAATTTCAGATTTAAAAAAAAAAAAAAAACCTCGTGTTGAATGGATTAGAAGTATTCGTCGACTGGTTAATCCGTTACAAGAAATATTCAATCGGTAGGTTTCAATGTGTGAATAAATAGTCCAGACATTTCATCATCGTGTCACGTGTAAAAAGTTTCATGTGCAATTATGCCAAGAAAAAAAAACACGAAAATAAACATCGTTCGTTGCAGTAAAAATAAGTTCTCCAGTTGTTTAATGATAAAAAAAATTCGACATGCAAAATAGTTGACTTGAAGTTTTAGAAAAAAAAATTCAAGTATTTACTAATTTTTCGTTTTCGGTTGCAATTTTTTTTTGTTCAAAAGTCGTTCGAGCGATCTATAAACATTTTTTTTTATACATCCAAGTTTTGTGTGAGTTACTTTTCTATCATAATACCAACATCTCTCTTTAAACCACGAAAAAAAAAAAATGTATATAGAATTTTATATTGATGACGAAAAAGTTACGAGTCTGTGAGAACGTGAAGTTTCTGAAAATGATTTAAACTCTGTTTGCATAGCTAATAACTACACAAAATATGTATCTTTTCTGCATGTAATTACAAATCTTAACATTTTCTCGTTGTGTCAAAGAAAATGAAAAAATTAGTAAAAGTTGACTTTCTATCTCAGCCGGCAAAGCAGTGTAATTTAAAATCATAATTTTTTGACAATTACTTCGACATTTTGTACACGTCGTAATTTTCTATTCTCACGACAAATACCATGACTCAGAATAATTTTTATCACCTCATTTAGCACCGGAATCTAAAAATAAACGAGAACACTATGGTTCTGTGTTGTCGGTTAGTTCGCGTTTTTTTTTTTTTAAATGAATAAATTTTATTTTCGGTATGCCACTGTCAGGTCTCTTAACGTATTTGGAAAATGTTCATACGTCAAAATTTAAGTAAAAGAAAAACTATTATTCCTAGGAACCAAATGGTGTGGAACCGGCGACGTAGCGCGGGATTATCACGACTTAGGACCGAAAGCAGAAATTGACAGGTAAACTTCAATAAGTATTTACGATCCATTTTGAAATAGGTTGCGATTTTTTGTGTGAATTTTCATTTTCCCATTATCGCTTCAATTCTAAATATTCTACATATAGTTTCTTTAATGTTTATAATCATTTTATCAGATGTTGTCGAACTCATGATTTATGCCCTGTCAAAATTCGTGCTCAACGAACACGCTACAATCTTACCAATAATTCATTATACAGCAAGTAAGTACTGAATTTCAACGTTATAAATAATATCAAAAATTAACTAACTAACCAATTTTCATGTCAAATTTTCTTTATAATACTGTCCTTGTAAAAACGACTGTTTAAAGAATTCAGTGTTTGAAAAAAAATACATATTGAGGCATATTTGAACTATATGCGAATTTTTTTTCGCAATAAAATATAACATGGGTCTCTGGTTGTAGGAGAAAAACTATAAAGCGTCGTCAGCAGAGTAAGCACTTGGCGTGTAGGCTACTACTAGTTGTAATTACCTGACACAGATAACAATTTTTGTTTCGTAAGTCCACGTCATATCGTCGTGAGTAAGCTTCAATTGGGCTCCGAACTAATGGCATAAACTATTATTTATATCCAAAAACAATTCATAAGAAGTCAATTGTTATCTCTAGACGGAGAGAATCAAAACTTAAAAATTACCGTTACAGTTTAGATACAGGTGATGATTCTCCAATGTTCAGCACGTATACTGTGCAGAATATAAATTTTCATGAAAGTCAAATGTAATTTATTGTTTGTACGAGAAATTTAATTCAATATTCACGAAAATTCACTTTTGCATAGTTTATAAATTGCTTAACATTCGAGGTCATGCTTCGTTTCTATTCCATAACGGTAATTTGTAAGTTTTAATTCTCTTCGTATATGGTCGAAGCTCTAAACAGTTTCCTCCGTATATCAACGAAAACATTCGACATTGCATGAGAAAAAATATTCTCATATATATTTTCAATGTGCCTCGATATATTGAAAAAGTTTTAAACGAATGAGTATTTCATTTTTTTTGTCCAATGAATTCCCTAAGATCAAATTCGGAACTTGAAATTTTCAAGTTCTCAAGCAGGCTCTCCCCTTAAGGCTACATTTCGATTATTAAGAATAATTCTTATCTGGAAGGATTCTTCCAGAAAAAATCTTCTGCCACAACTAATGACTGTATTTTTTGTTTTTTTTTTTTGTTCTCCATTCTGTTAAGGTCACATTGCATGTGTGACATCGCACTTTATCAGTGTCTCAAGAACGATGCAAGTCGAACAGCAGAAATAATGGGAATATTATATTTCAATGTCGCTAGAGTTGAATGCATTGCTGACGTGTCGAGTAATGTCGAGGGCACATCTTCGAGAACGTTCTCAACAACGAGCCTGAGGTTTTAAAGTTTGATGAAAGAAAATAAAAAACTATAGTTCATTGTACAGTGATAAAAGTAAACTTTGTGAGATACGTTTGATGTTTCTTTGATTGTTATATGGTGTGTCAGATAATCATTTTTTTACACGTAAAAATATGTTATTTATTAATAAATATTACAATTTCTATACGTTACCTGACTTCGAACAATTATTTGAAAAACTTGGGTCAACTGAAGAAATACTTTAACGAATTCAATAGAGGAATCAAATGGTCTCTGATTATTGCACGAATCTTCGGTTGCGTGTGATTATAAAGATTACCTAAAAACCAAAATGTCTCTTTTCTTACATGATTTTGAGATTGAGATAATAGTTTGTCGAAAAATATTGCAACACTTTCAGTATTTCCTGAGGCCAAAAAAATTTCAGCTGCTTTTCCTGTTGACTCGGTTATCAAGTTACCCAAAAGTCTGATTCCTGGTGCCAACTACAAAAAAAAGTGGTCTGTGTCTAATTTTACCTTCAACATTGATCATAAAATGATACAAACTACGAATTCCTTGAAAAAAAATGGTTCAACAAGAATCATAAAATTTTTATCACCTTTTCAACGTTTGACGATTCGTCTGGATCCATCAGAGATTTCCATACAATTCTGCAAACTGTTTCTATTATGGGAATGAGTGCAGCATGTGACGTTTCTCGAGATGACAATAATGCCAGAACCCACAAACAATCTTTGTCTTGAGAAAAATTGTTCAAACGAATCAACCCTGCACTTAAATCCGTGACTTCAGAATCACTGAAAAAGAAAATAGTTACTAAAGCAAAGTTATCTTGAGGATAAATGACATTTGTTGTTCAAACAGAATTTGCTGCATCAGAATTATGAAACGTCGCATAAAAACAAAACTCTGCGAAAAATTCAACCATTTTCAAAACGAAACATCCATTTTTCATTAAAATTTATTTAAAAAAGTTATCGACATATTATTTTAGCAACGTTTTCAGCAATATTTAATCGATCAATTTTCTTTTATCGTTACAAAAAGAATTAGATTATTTTTTAAAGTACATAATAGTCCGATGCAAAATAATTTCCCTCTGGAAAACTTAAATTACACAACATACGAAAATGTATTCACGTGATTTTTTTATACTCACGTTATTATATCATGCCCCGAGTACAGGCAGAGTTTGAGCGCATAAACAATTGACGGTAAGATGGTTTCTTCACAATTGTCAACACAAGATATCAGCGCTCGGACACAGCCTTGTGCATGCAAAATGCGGAAGGCTGTTGAGCTACCAGCGCACAGATTTCCAATGGTCCATGCGCAAACTTCCATCAGAGGATAGTTGAGAGAATGCAATTCAGCAATCAGATGCGGCCCGGCATGTTTAGCCAGAAGACTGCAAACGTTGGAATTTGCTAAAGCAATGTTGCAACAACAACTTGCAGCGATTAATTGAACAGCTGGATCTGCACAAGCCAAATCACGTATCAGTGCATCCAGCGCACCATTTTCTTGGAGAAAACTATTTATATTGGTTTCATCCTGGTGAAAACACATCTTCGATCAGGGAATGATCAATATAAATACCATGCTGTAAAATCTTTTATTTGTCATGAATATATTGAAATTATAAGAAAAACTTGATTTTTCCAAAAGACCAGATGTCTGCGATGAATTGAAATTTTTTTGGGGTCGTTTGGACGAGGAGTATAATTTAAAAGTTATAAACAAACCTTGATCAAGGAGTTCTGCAGCAAAAGATAATCTTGCCTCGACAGAGCACCTTTTTCCAGCTGTCTTGCTTTTTCCACCACATCTTTATCGCACGAAAGACATTGTTCTTTTACTATTTCTCCAAGAGCTGGTCGTTTTTTTGTCAATAAATAAGCACGATTATTTTTTCTCTCTTCGCTCAAAACAGATCGCAGCTCGTCTCGCATAACCTCCAATGTTTCGTTGTTTACAGACATTGCCTCTGACATATTTTCGTATAATTTTTGTCATAGAATAATGTAACATAGTATAACTTTTTCACAGAAAATAACGATATATATCACGAAAAATTCGTGATCGTACGAAATTATATTATTTCTTGAAAAACTTTGTTATGAAGTACGGAACAGTTGTTTCCCAGCGAGTTCAATGGCACAAACAGCAGCAGTATGAATGAATCAGCTGTTGGAACAGCTGATCGGATAAACTCGAAATTCTTTACTCTCTCGAAATTGGTCACTATTGTTTGATGTGAAATTAAATTAGGCTGACCTGTGATGGTATACAGTTTTTGGGGGAGAGTCGTTATTTCACTAGAGATGGCTCCGGTGTTTCTGGTAAGTGTCTGTACTAAAGGCGAAACGCAAAGATCTCTATACTTTCCATCACCACGCAAGCGTGGGGATTTTCGTTACCGACTGCCGACGGACCGATCTTACTGACAACGATCATCCAACTATACGAAGCTAGCGGAAGCGCCAACGACTGAAAAAAAAAACTATAAACAAATATTTAAAAAATATTAGGTCTTTTCAGTTGTATAGATTTTTTATTTCATTGACGATCGATGCAAAAGTTCGATCTACGGCTCTGAGATTCTTTATTACAAAGTATTTCTTTTTTCAACAATCGTATCTCAATTTCCTGTCTTTGCATAACTTCGGTAACAAATTCGTTGCGTCGTTTCTCACAATCGATTCGATGCTCGTATTCAGCTGTTGTTTGGCATAGTTTAGCCGCTGCAAATTTTGCGGCAGTTATTGCTTTTTGCTTTTGTTCCTCTAAAGTCCTTATCTCTGTTTCAAGGACGTCGCAACGCTCGCAAAATTCATTCTCGTCGTTCGTCTCTTCCTCGATCTCTTTTAAATTCATTCTCAAAGATTGGTTTTCTTTTTTCAAACAGTATAACTCCTCTCTCAATGATTCAAATTCGCACGCTGCTTCGTAAGCCATCTTTTCACTGTCTTGTAGTAACTGAAAACACAAAAAATTCATTCGTTTTGAAACTGCAACTTTTCATAACAATTTGTACTATTGGTATTAGTGTTCATTCAAACTATTCTTTCGAATCACTATGAGCATCAAACTTTTATTAGATAAATTGTGTTTTAAATCGTTCGTAAAAAAATACAGAAATTTTCGAATCCTGCATTTCAATACCCCGTTTCAAGGGCTCCAAAAAAACGGATTTTTTTATTTTAATCGACAGTTTAACTATTTATCGATTTGCACGAGCATCCGACTCGTTGAAAGTACTCCGGAAATTACTAAGTGATGTTTCTTCGAAATATCATTTTCGTTATTTTCCAAATTCGGAAGAGTAGAACACGTTATTCTCTCGTTGAATAATCGATCGTAATTTATTTTTAGAATTTTTTGTTGATATTCTAGTGGTAGAATTATTATATTTGTGCGTAGACTTGGGCATAAAAATGTATTTACCGTTTTCAATTTCTTTATAGTCTCAATTTGATCTTCGATTATTTTATTCTTAATCTGCAGCTCGCAATTACAATTATCCTGACGTTCATCCAACTGTCTTTCCAAATTATCTCTATGGGTCATTTCCTGGTTCAGTTGACACTGAAGATTTTCTATTTGTTCTTGCATTTGTCTACATCTACAGTTGGACGATTTTATTCTGTCTTCAGCCTCGGTCAACTGAGCAATTTTCGTTGATATGCAATTTTCATTTTCACGAAGTAAATCTCGTTGTTTCGTACATATCACCGTCAAATCGCATATTCTTTTTTTTTGTACTTTGACTTGATTCATTAATTCGCACACGGTTTTCTCCAAAGCCATTTCTTTCTGTTTTGCGGTTAATTTTATTTTGGAG
This sequence comes from Campoletis raptor, assembly GCA_948107755.1. Taxonomy (NCBI): domain Eukaryota; kingdom Metazoa; phylum Arthropoda; class Insecta; order Hymenoptera; family Ichneumonidae; genus Campoletis; species Campoletis raptor. Next base: position 18,406,467 of record OX403623.1, read on the forward strand.
ACTTTGTCATCGACGTCCGTGCACCTTAGAAATAAATTGAATAATGAACTTTTTTCCATCATTCTTTCGTGTTGCTAGTTCACATTTCCTTGACACCAAACATCTTACTATTTCCATACGAATAAGCTCAAAAATAAAGAAAAAAAAAGTTTGGAAATTTATTACGAAACGTATAATTACTTTCTTTCTTCTTTTTGCTTAAATTCTTTCAATTTGCATCTCAGATGTTCACATTCGCACTGAAGTTTGGTGTTATTGCATTTGACGTGGTTTATTTCATCAGCGATTGCATCTCTGTTTGCTTTGATCACGTCAGTTTGATCTCTTGATTGTTTGGCAAGATCCATCGCGAGATTTCTGGAGCGTGAAGCTAAATGGGCTTCCTTTTTGGCTTTTTCAAGGGCATCTTTCAAACAAGCTGCCTCTTTGTCACCATTGGCTTTCAAACAGCTTAAACTGCAATCCATGTTTTTTAATTGTTCTTCCAACTCGATATTCCGTTGCTCCAATTCCTGAAACCATGAAAATACTTTTGTAAAGTAATTGCAATGAATATCCAATTTCATTGATAAAGTTGTTCAGAAACCTTGTACATTTTCTCGATATTCTTCTTCTCCTCGTTCAGTTTCCCGAGGCTTAAAACTTCACTGTCAATCTCAACATTTTGCGTCTGCGAAGTTTCAGTCATTGACAAAATCGTGTCGATTTTTTCAGGCTTCAAATGATCGTTCTCTGCGGTTCGAAATGTACTGAATTTCTCATTGTATCAATATTCTAATTCGAATTTATTTTTAAAAATGTTTTCCTACCCGATCGTCCAGTAAAGATATCTCGAATGTTTCATCTCGAGTTATTTCTCTTGGCTTTTCGTGATGATACAACTTTTCGATCGAATCATTATCCTGAAAGGAGTCGTGCCGAATTATTTCTATCGGTCTCTCTCGTTGAGGTGATTCATCGGATTGTCGCGTTGAGCCAGTTTCGATTTCTGATTCCTTGGATTTTCGATTGACTCTCACTTCATCTTTTAATGAAAAAATAATTTATTTAACTTTTGAGAAATTAGATACTCCAGAGGTGTTAATTGATGTGAAGCTCAAAAATTAGACATTCGCGAAAATCGTGAATTTTTTAATACTCTGAAAAATATTCTACACCGTGAAAACAAAGAAAAATGATTTCCTCACCGTCTATTGTGGGAGGACACCTACAAATCTTCGGACGTTGTTGACATGAACAACGAGACTTTTTTTTCTCTCGAGAAGCGTTGCATTTGCCAGTTGAGCGTGATACCGAGGTCGGTAAGTGATGATTGCATGAACACGCTTTTCTTCTTTTCTCCGACATATTTTGAATCGACACCAAACTTGAAATCGTCATTACTTGGTTATTAACCTTTTGGAGTCTTGAGACAATCGAGGCAAGGTTCATTCCCGAAAATCTTGAATAGTAAAACTTATCATCGTTTAAAATGAATCGAAGTTGAATTCAACGACGTCACGAAGAAACAAGTCGAGGATTTGTCCATCCTGCGGAAGAGATCTCATCAAACTTGGGGTCTGAAAAAAATTCACGTTCTATCAAAAAGAGAATAATGACATTTCGAGTACAAAACTATCGATAAACAGAGAAATTCAGAGAGAGAAATTTTTTTTTTTTTTTCATCTCACATTGCGTGATGTCGAATTTAGTAGGAAGAACAAAGGAGTGTCGTTTTCGTGAATCAATGGGGGAAAGCATGGGTGAATGTTTTATGGGATGTCATCGGTGAAAGAATATTGGAAAAGAGCTCGTTCAAATGCTCATTCGGACTTAGAAACAACTTCGTCAGATTATTCATTCGACGATTCAAATTCATCGACCAGCAAAGAATATCGTGACGCCAGTTGCAATGTCGATTTCGACGGTGAAAGCGATAACCTCGTTGACGAAAATTCACCCGAACCCAAGAACGAGGTGACTAAAAAAATTGACAATTTAACCATATCGAGGGCAGACGAAATTCATCATGTCAAACCATCGAGATATATTCGATGGAGAGTACTCATGTGTCTCGGAATCGGATTGTGGGCTGTTCTGTGTATCGTCGATCTACTGCATTCAGAAAAGTCTTTCGCTAGAGGTGAGAAAAAAAAATTCGTTCAAGTACATCATTGGATTTTCCACGTCACAGTTTTTCACTAAAAAGAACTTGAATGGATTTCATTTTTCAAAATAAAAAAAGAAGGTCGTGTTAAAAAAGGCTTCTCCTCAGAATTTAACTGAAAAGTAATGAAAAAACTTGATTATTGAATACATAAATTTTCAGATAAACATTCAGACAAATTTCGATCAATCATCCCGAAGAAATGTCACTTTTTCATTTAAAAAAAAGCGCAGTTTTGTGAAAAAATTATTTCCTTTCAAGTTAATCTTAAAATACCATAATCAATAATTATAAATATGATTATGGGTTTTATCATTTTTTATAATAGAAGATGTTTTAATAAAAACTTTCAGATTGGTTGTACGAATTTATATGGGGAAAGAAGATAGTACAAAAAGTAGAAATTGCAGAAAAGTTGGAAACTGAAGTCTTTTGGTACTTCAATTTGAGCCATTATTTATGGAAAAAAATGACAATTATGACTTCCGGTGGAGCTTACGTGTTGTTGTTTCTGCTGATGGTTGTATTTTGCGCAGACCCTAGATTGAAAAATCCATCTCTTGAAGCTTCCACGAATAATAATGGATCTTCAAAATATTCTCAGTCCGTACTAAACGATTTAACAGTAAAGAAGAAATCCGTTAGTAAAGTGCCGTCTCCTCACCACTCGGACAATCCAACGATTCCCAAGATTCTGTCTGTTCGATTCGAATTAGTACCGTCGATAAATCTGCAAAGAAATTTTTTATCATCAATTGAAAAGTGCGTTCAGGTGGATTTAAAAAAAGGATATAATTCGCCAATAATTAAAACTGTGTGCTCGAGAGACTCTGGAGCTATAAGAGTTTTCGAAGGCTCGTTAAATCGTTGTGAAGAATCATCCACGCGTTTTAGCATCAACAGACAATTGGTTGAATTGTTAAATGTGAAAAATAGTGGAAAATTGCAATTTTCAAGTAACAATAAAATCGATTGGTCGTCGGTTAAAAAAATTGAAGCTGTTCTCAAAGATTCTGTCTCGCTTTGTGTGATGGAAGCTCGAAAATCAAATTTAAATCTTAACGCCAGCACGTTTGATTTAGAAATTGGAGAATATCTGAAAAAAACTAGTCCACCATTGGAAAAAATTTCAAATGGAAATTATCGTAGAAGGAATCACGAGAGCAGACGAAAATTGCTTAATCTTGAAAACGCTTCAACAAACTGTGATAAAACTATGAAAACTCGTATTATAACTTCGTCACCGGCTTTCAAAAAATTTCTGTCTAATTTTCAACAGAACAACGCTGTTTTATGATCACTCCAATTTGTCTGTAATAATTTTATAAGTTTTTTGAGATTAATGAATTTACACGAGATTTTCAATGATAAAACTGTGCTTTTTTTATTATTTATTATGGAAACAAGTACAGCTCGGTATACATGTCGGAGACTTAATTTTATATTGTCGCATTTAACTAAGTCAGTTAATTGAACATAAATACGAGCTCTGGTACCGAGACATTTTGCAATATATACAAAAATTAAGAATGCTATTTAATCGCGTTAAATTTCGACACACCGTTCAAAACGTTCAATAAAAAGCATCTTAAGAATTTTTGTTTTTATCCAATCGAAGCTTCATAAAAATCAATGCAAAGTATTGAAATTTCAGACAATACGAGTTTTACGTTGTAAAAATAAAAATAACGCGTAATAAAATAGAAAAGGAAGCGCAACTGAAAAAATTGGTCTTCATTCAATCATTACGGTCAAATCTTAAGATCCTTGTGGACAAATTCAGGAAAATAGATTTAAAAAAAAAAAGAAAAAACGAATTGTCGTGTTATTTCCATAAAAAGGCATTCCTTTGGTATTTATATCTAAATGCTGATGTAGTAGTACAACGAAGAGAAAAATAGTCTAAGATAGTATACGCTTTTGTACTAAACTCCAAACGATATATGCGTTTTATATATAAAAATATTTTCTAAGTTAAAATAATAGTTTGATAAAAATGTGGTCAAATAGATAATTTTACATGACGTTATTAATAATTGTTCGTGATCTTTTGATATTGCCGGTTTTGCAACTGTTGACGTTACTAGCGAAACGTAACGAATTGAGAGTTTCGTTGAAACATTCGTCGAGCGGTGAGACATTTAGCAGCATAAGAGTTTTCGAGTTACCGCCGAGTGAAGGCATTAAAAGATGAGTTAATTTTGAATTTCTGTAGGGTATGTGATCTTGTTTTTTGAGAAGAGCAAGAATAACATTGCCCAAATTAGCGAGAGATTTGTTGATATTTTTAGTTTCAGCAGTTCTCGCAGCTTCTTCGCCTTTAAGACGTTCGGAGCCGGCTAAATCGACGAGGTTGAGATTACCGATCGACTGCTCGTCTTTTTCAGCGTGTACACCGATAAGACGTATTCTGGCGACAGAATGCGATCTCGACGATCTTTCGTTCGAGAAAGTTGCAGCAACTGCTCGGTTTTGTTGAGCAGTTCTTAGACAAACGTGCAATTCTTCAGGACTGTTGATTTCGGCGACTTGAAGATTCGTTACATAAAGATCGTGACCTTTGCTGTCTGCCATTCTTATTTCATGATTTTTCTGTTGAGAATCCAACAGATCGACGATGTGCTCGTTGTAAATCTCGAGAAAACTCGCCTCTATCTTGTACTCCCATCCCAACAGTTCAAACTGTTTCATCTCTTCGAAAATGTGTCTCACGGTCCTTGGGATCATGCCCTCGGCCTCGGTACTCTCACCCCCTTCCATCGTAAACGTTTTACCAGAGCCAGTCTGGCCGTACGCAAAAACGCATACGTTATACCCTTCCAAAGCCGATTGTACGAGCATCGACAATTCTTCAAATACTTGCGCTTGGGTGGCCGTTGGTGGAAATATTTTGTCGAATGAAAACTCTTGTTTGGATCCCCTGTTTTTACTACTGGATATCGAAGAATCGGAATACTCTGCACGTGCTATTTCCATCGTTGATTCATCAAGGAAATTAATGGAGCATAACATTTTCGCGGCTTCCCTCGGTATCCGTGGTCTCACTCGACAAAAAACTCTTATGTTGCCTTTCAATTCTTGTATCGTGTTGTGCAAGTATCTCCTATCCCTGTCCATCTGGTGAACCAAAGATTGAAGTTCTTTCACTTTTTCGCTCAATTGCCTCGTCGATTCTTTGTACTCGTTCAAATCTTTCTCCAAATTCTCAACTTTTGCAGCGTTCTGGTTAATTGTTTTTTTCTGTGATTCACAGATTTTCTCACTCTGCTTTAGTAGCTCAGTTAATCGATCGCAGGACGTTTCAGATTCCTGAAGTTTCGACGAAATGTCATCCTTGATTCTTAGCATTTCGGTGTAACTCTGTTTGGTTGTTTCAAGTTCTTCGTTTAATTTTAATTTCGTACTCTCCAGTTCTTCTAGCTTTGCATTTGTACTCGCTTCTTTTGAACGAAGCTCGTTAACCGTCGACTCTAGATGAGCACATTGTTTATGCTGCTCTTTTAAATTTGCTAGTTCGGCGTTGCTCCATTCCAGACGACCTTTCCAATCCCATTTGCTTGGTTTTGGGCCTGTCTTTACGCCGCTGGTCGCAACTGCCGCTGACTTTACTGTTGTGGTTGTCCCTTGCCCTCCGACTTTCCCCGGTCGTTGGGCCACCGTAGTCTTTATCGTGGATCTCAAATTCGCCCTTTTCGTCTCTATGGCGTTCGCTCCTGCTGCCAAACGTTTAACAGCTACTTTGGAAGGACCGCTTCGTGCTATCGCCACGCTCGTCTGAGATCGAGTCAACAATGGCTTTGCCGGCGGTTTGTTTTCATTCACTGATTTTGCATGTAAATTCAATGTGCTTTTCGACTTGCTAATAACCTTCGAACCGGTGTTCGATACTGTCGTGGGAGCCGTCGCAAGAGTACTCGATAAGCTACTCATGGTTGAAGTGTCTGATGTAACTGTAGATGTTTCGTTAATTTTTTTTCCGACTATAACTTTTGGCTTAGGCAAACGGGATTCCATCTGGAATAAAAGACAAAATTCAGTTAATTTTTCAATTTAAAAGTCACATTCCTTGAGCACGAAACGAAAAATAAACAAATTGACCAGGACATTGAGTACTTGTCAACGTAAGGAACATTTTTGGATTTTGATTTGAATGTGTGAAAATTTATAGACAATAGCATATTTTTTTCAAATCAACTTCAAGTTATTTTAATTGAACATTGTAAAAAATAATTTTTTGTATCTCAAGTTCCACCAAAGCTCTTAATGTCGATTCGTAACACTGAACTATTTTCGGCAATGAATAAATGAATTTACTCAACAATTTGTTATTATTGGACCTGTTAACAATCATTTATTTCATTCGGTTAAAAAATCATTTGAAAATTTCGAATTCTTTCAACCTGTTGTGCAGTCTTAGATATTCCTAACAACTCCAAAATCATAATTGAAAGAGAATTTCGAACAAAGTAAAAAAAGTGTAATTTGACACTGGAGCTCTTGGGTGAAGGAAAAAAATAAATTCTGAATATATAATAATGATTGAGTCAATTAAAGTAATAAAGAGATCAAAAAGTAGCGCGATTTATTGGTTATAAATGCGTATATAGTCACGAATAAAATCTTACATGTTACATCTCGAGGGTAGGTTTTGTTAGTGGGAATCCTTAATAATTCGATGTTCCTTGACTTTGATTAATTCGTACAACGCGATAAATCTTTCGCTTATAACGTCGACCAACCTTGTTTCTGGTGGTGTAAAGATTTATTTACTTTCTGGCGTTGTCACAGACGCACATCAAAGTTGTACGTAAAAAAAATAGAACGAATTCTTTCGAGATTTGAGACAAAACACTATGTACAACGAAAACACATTTTCGACATCGATCAACTTTGAAGTACAGTTTTTCACTTTTTACACTAATTATCTAAATATTGCCGATTATTTTTTAAAAAGCCAACGAAAGAAGAGAGCGGGAGACTTTCGTATGGCGTTGCTTGTCCGGCGTGAGAATGGGTGGCAGTTAAAATTTCGGTTACACGCGATAATGCAGACATCAATTCAAACCGGCGAACAGAGCGCGTATGTCAACCAATCAACAGCCACCGCCCTAACGCTCCACCAATCGTGACACTTCATGGCGCTGTAGTCGCTTCAGACTCGACAGTGGTGCCAACGAGTAAACTATGAAATTTTATGATTTACTCTGTTGGCTGCAGTTATTCTGAATGCCCGCTCTTTTTCTTGTCGTAACAAGTTTGTTCGTGAAATTGCATGTTTCACAAATTTGAGTTTTAAGATTCCGAATCGAAATGGAAAAACAAGATAGTGACAGTATAATTTTATTATTAGTGAATCGTTGTTTGATGAATATCAAATTCAACAGTCGTATCATTGTCCACCACTGCGACTCGAAAATGGAATGCCAGCAGTTTACAAGCAGTGAGCAACAGCAACACTAACAGTAAGTAATTTTTGTTGTTACTCATCATCGTTTATACGAATTGATGTTGAGCTTTTTTACGAACCTGCTCCAACAACGTTATCAACTTTGCTAGAACGATTTTTTGGGCCATTATGAAGGGAATAGATGACTTTAAGCGATTACAGGTTTTACAATATGTTGAATAAAAAAAAAAATCATGAATTTCACGCTCCATCGAAAGATGTGGATTTCTATTATTATTTCCGAAATCGCATAAAACGTGCGTAACTACTTTTAAAATTGTTATCCACATTCCGCTAATCGTCCATAACACGAACTAAATGTGTTTCCACTGAAAGCAAAAGTTTCGCATTAAGAGGGTCGACTATCCTCGAATTTCCTGGATCTACTGCCTCTCGCTCTCGCTCTCTCTCTCTCTCTCTCGGTGTTTTTATTTCTCGCGAACGGAAGGACATGCGCGCTGATAGAATGTGTATTTTCTCGAGTCCGAGAAATACATACGCGATGTTCGTTCAGTCACGTGGAGACTTTATCCGCGTACGGAACTTGTCGTTCGAAAAACCCAATTTTCTTTTTATTACAAAAATTGGTGACAGGTGCAAGTTTTTTGTATTTATTCGAGAGACGTCTTTATCTCGTCGAAAAGTTTTCAACGTGTTTAGAAAGGAGTATCGTTAATTCGGTACGTAAATATTTTTTCCACCACCGATTCGACATTCTTTTGGCAATATATTGGTGTTTTTTGTTGAACGAACGAGACTAATCAAAAACGATATTTTCTCATTTTTTAAATTTGCATTAATTGTCAAACCCTTACGTTTCTTTTACGATCTTATTTGCACTCGAAAATTGCGATTGTTAAACTTGAGTTCGATCTTTTTAAAAAAGTTTCTTTCCCGTCAATCTTTTTATAATTACGATAATATTTTGGCTGAATTCGTTAGATAGTCAATAAATAATTATTACCCATAATAATTTAAATGCATGAATAATTCATTCTGCCCAACAATTGTCGTGTCAAATTTTTTTTTTCTCAAAACTACAAGATGTTCAGACGATGACAAAGTTTTAATTGCAATGAGAATCAGTCCTCTGGTATGTGACGTAGTAAACACGGTGTCTCTTCAAGAGATAACTTTATTTGTTGTTCGGATGCACATCCAAGGTGTAAAGGCACTCGTGAAGCAAGTTGAATTCGATTATTTTAATTCGCCATCTCGCAATTGAAATACATAGTAAGTTTTGAGAGACGGTCGACAATTTATTCTCAACTCAGTGACATCCAGCGTTACCATCTTCGTTTTACATTTCAATTATTCAAATTCCATTCGCCACGCAAAACTTCCCCTTACGATAAGTTTACGAAATGAGCGTGTCTTTTCTCAATTTTTATAGATCGAAAACTTTTCGCGTATTTTCTCTTCCAATTATGTTTGGGTTCGTTATACGAATAACGTATTCATTAATTCATAAGAACGAAACATATAAATAATTTTCTAAATCACGATTCGATTATTCTTTTTTTTTAAATATATATATAATTGATTATTTTCTTTTATCATTCTTTTTTTGTTTTTATCGTCATTTTGACACAAACAGCAATGATTTTGTTCCATTTTATTTAATTTTATTTAAGAACTTTGTTATTTTTTTTCTTCTAGAATACTTCGGTGTTTTTCTGTCTTTTTTTTAGCTTTTCTAGACTGATGACAATCGTTTTGTATAAACAGTCGCATATTCACTGATCGTGGATGAATGAAAATTGAAAAACCGGAAATTTTTATTATTTAAATTGTTGCAATCTGATGAATGCAAGAACAAAAAGATCGAATTGACAACTTTTCAAACGTAACTAATTTTGATCAGTTTCTTTGATGCATAAAAATAATATTGAAGTTCTTCTCATTGGAATGCAGGAATATATATATATTTATAAATATCCAACGGCTGACGGGAACGCGCAAATTTAATTGGCAACATAAACGATAAAATCAAATAAATTGAAGAACAAACAATATTTTGTTCCAACGATTCAAACACTAATTATTATGAGTAATAATTATATTTATTGACATTTAGGGAAATTAAAAGTAAATGATAAAGTTTGTGGTTGTTTGCCAAAGTTTTCAAGGTTTCGTTACGTGAACGAGATTATGTTCCTAATGGTCTTACAAATCGACGCAAAGAAGGTAGAAAATACGATTTTTTTGTAATCTTTTCGTTCGGGTTGCCTCTGTTGTTTGTTTGTTTTTCGAACGTTGAAAAGTTGCGTTGGACACGTTGTGGTAAACTTACTCGGATGTTGATGTATCTCTATTCTTTTGTGTCAAAATGGCCAGAGTTCGAGTAACTTTAACTCTTTTCGTTGGCGTCTGTGCTCCAAAATAAATGGCATCCAATTCCTCGAGCCAAGTTAAACTTTTAATCAGCACAACCGATCGTTTCGTATTAATCCCTTCTCTCTCTCTCTCTCATTCTCTCTCTCTCTCTCTCTTTCTCTCTCTCGTTGTCTCTTCCAATCCTGGTTCGCCACCCACACTAATTAATTGAGCAAAAATACTCGTAATATGCGAGTCAGATTGACGAAAGCGAGGAATTTTTTTTTTTTTTTATTGTTCTGAGCAAAAAAAAATAATGTTTCGAGTTAGTCGCGATGGTTGTCGGTTTAATTGTTATTTTTTGGCCAGTTTTTCATCAAATGCATCAATTTTTTTTCTTCTTTGGCATTTGATAAATTCAAATTCACAAAAATAAATATATTCAGAAATGATTACAACTCGGGAATATTTATCTTGGCTTTTGGAATTAACTTAACAAAAAATTAAAATATTGTTATCATTTAAACATTGCGCGATCTTTTTTTTGTACAATTTAAAAAACTTTTTTCAGTTGAAATCGTATTTAAATCAACAATTACTCCTAATGTTTATTTTTGTTTTAATGTTCGTAAAATTCGTTTTCCTCTTTTTATTCAATACATATGAGGTTATAAAGTCCGGAGATCGTGAAACAATTGAACATTGTTAGAAATTATGTACTGAACACGTATGTATGTGTACTTTTTAGTATGTTTTTTGAAACTGTATAAAATCACAGAATATCACAATCAGCCTTTGTTCGTCGCAACGTCGTACAATACCCGCATTGCGTCGTTTACTCTGCATTTCTGTTGGCGAGTAAAAACTCAAAAAGTTGCGTTGCAATACAAATGTATACGTGCAGCATATGAAAAATTGATATTAATTCTTTCTGTCGGTTGAACGAATGTCCGTTGAAATATGGAAATATGTTTTTAAAAATGGATCAGGTCGTCGAGCTCAAAGTTTTTATTTGTGGTATTGAACTATCCTTTGTTTGCATGAAACAATTTTTTTAACTTTTATTTCAATTTAGTTGATTAGTGTGTCGTATACTCCGTAAAATTTCATTTGAAAAAAAATTTCGGGGGTGAAAATAAAGAAGAAATCTTTTTTTTTTCGGGAATATCGATCTTTACAAAAATGTTTTTCTCGTTTGGATTTTTTGCAAAATACGAAAAAATTATAAAAGGCGTCGAATTTCGAGTTTTTAGTTGGCGCCTCTTTCTTTTGATTAGTAATTAAAATTTTAATTAAAATTCAATGCAATCGAGATTTTTCAACTTTTAGAAGACTCTGTAAAAATGTTTCTGTCTGCTATCAAATTGACGGTTTTTCGGTTCAACACTTTGATTATTCTCGAATGTTTGGTTGTAGTCAAAGGTTTGACTGATCGTTGAATTGTCAGCGTTTCAACCGTTGAATGAATAGACTTTGGTTCCGTTTGATTTGGATTTTAGTGTAAATTAACGCTTTGAGCGATTTCATCTTTGTTCACGTGAAATTGATTTGAAATTTGTTATTCGTATATGTTTTCGGGATCTCTGGTTACGAAACTGATGTCAAAATTTGGAAAAAATTCTATCAATTTCATTGGAGTGTATTTCGTCTATGAAAAAAAAACTCTATTTCGATTCTCGTAGCAGTTTAGTAGAAAATTATTTTGTTCGTTTTTCTTTTTTTTACATTTATGAATGTCCGAAGGACCACGTGCAAAATCGGTGAGACATAATCTAACTCCCATCGCAGATGGTTCAAAGGAATAACCAATGCAAGAGTAATTGGAGTTCAGAGAGAAATTTAAAAGTAAAAAATTGTACACAAGCAATTAGATAAAAAAAAAAAAAGATTAGATTCTCAGCAAAAGCCGAGAAGTTACAAATATTTTCACTTTCGCATTAATTACGAAAACTTTAGCGACTAGAGTTTTATTTTCTTCTTGCTGTAGTAATTTTCTTTTATTCCGAAGTTAGTGAAACACGTATGAAACATTTGTACGAGAAAAATGTACGTGACATGATTATATATTTTTTTCTCGAATTTATGTGTGCGAACAAATCGTAAAAATAAAATCAGGCACAAGAAATAAAAGGCATATTGCGAAGCATTTAGGGATATTTGTAGTTCGTACAACACGTACAACTTTATCGGTAACGAATTGTTCGTACGCTCGTTCACCGTTTCCCATTATCAAACATAAAAGAGAGATCGGATGAAATAAGGGAGAAAAAATATACTAACGATCCATAAATAGCAGCAAAGGGAAATAAAAAATGAAACGGATACACGAGAACGTAGATCTCTCAGTCCGACCTCCTAATTGCATTCTCGCTGGCATGTGGCGTGCGCGCGGTTAAAGTGCTACTGGCTAAATTGGGTTCGCGCGTTTTACGGAGTAGAAAGACCGACGATATTTATCGGCGGTCTCAAAGGTTCGGAAGAAGCGACGAAACTTCTTCGATTTACATTACCCACAAACTAATAACCACAGATAACCAAAACAAACAACAATAAAAAGTTGTAACTGCAGATCGTGCTGTAATATGGAGACTCGATATTCATGTGCTTTTCAAACGGAATTACCATCGAAAAAGCGGTGAATCCATGCCCTTAAGTTAAAATGTTCGATTTTTCCTTACCATAGGAACCAATTATTGATTTGGGTCTCATTTTTCTTCAAGGTCCAGTCTAATTTATGAACGATTGTTGCGAACTCTTCTTATGTGTCGTAAAAGTACAGATCTCTTTAAAAACAATCCCTGAGGAGCTTTCGGATGGTGTATTTTTCTTGATTTTCACTAATCAACTTTATTAGGATAAAATACTTAAATAGCAACTATAATTCACGTTGTATTTATGCTTATTACTCAATTTTGTATCGATAATTCTTTTTTATACGAAAGGAAGTATTGTTGCTATCGCATGACGATCCATCAGAGTGTTTGAAACTTTGGGTTCTGGTCCCTCCGGCACACGGCCTCGATTTATCGGACTTTCTTTTTTGTTCTTCTATACGTGCTGCAAGAAAAAGAAACCAGAGCTGTTTTACCGTGTTGCAATGACGAGGAGGGTCAGAGGGATGGTGGTGCGCACCCTCTCGTCAGATTACCGACAAGTCGTTAAGATTTTTTTGCCTCTCGTCCCTGTATTCTTAATGGAACTCTCTCCGCGATGTTGTCTTGGTGAAACCTAGCACACCGCAATAGCCGCGAATAAAAAACATCGAACGTCAAGAAAAACCATAAAGCTATAGTAAAAGACTGAGCAAAGAAAAAAAGATTCGCCCTCTGTCTTTCTCTTTTCTGCAAGGAAGTTAAGAATATATATTTGTCGTTTTCGTTGTTTTTTTTGTTTGCTTATCTCTTCTTCGTGGGGAAGTAATAATGGTTCGAAACACGAGAGCATTAAGGTTGCTGCAAGATTATCCTTGGCTTTTGCGTACTCCCATACTTGATCAATCATACGAAACTTTTTTTCCTGTTATTACTATTTTTATTGTTATTTTCATTAAGAACCACATGATTTCTTAACGACTCATTACATCGTTTTCATCTATTCACGACGATATAAATATATTTTGACTCTGTAATAACTAAAAGTTGGAAATGATTTAGGGAGACTTGAAATGAAGTTCCTTAAAGGGATGTTAAATGAATTTGGGCGTCGGTACTTTTGTAAGGCGACAGCAGTAATGGTAAGAAATCATCGAATAAATGGCGCTGCATGGTTAAGTTTCTCATTCTCATGATTCATGAATCCCGGAAGTCTGTTGAGGCTGGACGAGGAAGATTTAGAAAGCTCTGAGAGTTCTGAAGTTTTCGAAGTGTTTTGGGTGGTAGAAGCTTCGGTTTCGGGGCGTTAGTTAACAGGGGAAGAGTTGATAAGAAAAGTTTGATAACTCGTGCACCTTTGCGAGCACATGTGATGAAGAGAACTGCAGAGCGAGAACGTTTACGTTTTAAATGCCGTATATAGATGGTGGAAAGTACAAAAAGAAAAAAGAAACGATGATAAAATGGAGGAAGGAGAAATATTGAGAAAGAATTTCAACTTTCAACTTAGAGACTGTTTTTCCGCAGTACTCTGCTACTGTGCACGTGCGAGAAGTATTCGGGTCACTTTAGTGGAAGTTTTTAAGTACGTTTTTTGGCGCGAAAGAAAAAAAACTGAAGGTTACAACCGGACGCGTCTGGTGCACGCGCGGAATATATTCCTTGTATCGTTGTTTTTTCTTCCTATTATTTTTTTCTTATTTCTGGCGGTTTTTCTCTTTCTTTCTCTCCCTCTCTCTCTCTTGCTTTCTCTAAACTGCTGTGACACGAAAAATTCTGCGAAATGAGAAAAAGAGATGAAGAAAGAAAAGACTGGTAAAGTTTACCCTCAGGGCGCCCAGAAACACTTGGCTGGATGATGGACGGCCATGAGGAACGTGAAGTTGAACTCTGCCAGCAGTTCATCCCACACTCTGGGATGTACGACGAAGTGCAGTATTATCTCTCTCTCTCTTTCCTGCTTGTTCTACCTCGCCTTTTACTTGTATATAGATCGCGAACGATGTTGTGGTGCAGCATAAGGAAAGCATCCCGGGATATTCACGCGGTTTATGGTTTACACCGGCTATCCGGATTGCTTTCCGGATTAAAGGCGATCTTAGCAAACGTGCTGCTAGAACTGTTTACAACAAATATCATCTCTTCCCATCGTAAATTTTTTCCGTAATTGAGTTTCTTTTTAATTAGTCATTACACTTTCATCCTAAATGCTTTTATTTGTTCTTTTTTTTTTTTAATGAAGAAAATGTTGTGAAATATTTCCGAGAAAATTTGAGTTGATGATAAACCATTGATTTTTGTTTATAATTTTGGTGAAAACTGCGATTATTTTTCGTAACTTTTTTTGATCTTTCGAAAATGATAATTTACACGGCTTACTGAACCCTCGATTTTTTTACTTTCTCAATACTCATCTGGTGATATTAAGGAAGAATTCAAAAAAATATCTTGTGGCATTGGGTTTAATGATAGAGGCCACTATAGAGTCAATTTACTTATGATAAGAGTTAAGTGTACATGTGCGTGTTTGTCGTCCCTGTAATTTGTGTGTTAACGATTGGTGGTATTTTACGTACATAAAGGGTAGGAAATGAAAAACAAGTTGTACCTTTTCAGGTCACGAGTACTTCTCTCACACCCATTGGTCGTACTTGCTCGTTTTATTTTCTTCTTTTTTTAGTATTATATGATACATATATGACGTGTATCATCCCTCTGTGACGAAGCATATCGCATCGATCGATCGAGCGTTGATTGATCTGTAATAATAAATGCCACCATCCAGGGTCAACCTTGTATAACCATTCGAAAGTTCCATTTTCATTCGTACCTTTAAAATGTAATGAAGAGAAAGAAAAAATCTATATTCAATCGAACACGAAAATTGAATTTTCTCTGCTCAAATTATCCGCTACAGAATCGTGGCTATGAAAAGAGTTTGGCTGTATCTATGTTGCAAAAAATTTAGAGTGACAGGGAATCACTGAACTACGAAGATTGCGATAGATAATGGATGATAATGAGGATTCTTTGATATTTTTTTTTTTTAATCCATCAGATTCATCGTAAACTCTTCACCCATTCTTTTCATTTTCATTAATCACTATTTTGAAGTTTTTTTTTTTTGACGATATTCCGACGTGCACTTTTAGCCTTTCGATCGAAATATATGGTAAAGCACTCCCTAATAGGTTTTGCACGTCAAACAATCGAATATAATTAACGGTATAAAGGAAACTGGCCTTAAGTGTACAAAAGAGAACGAGCGAAGAAAAAGCACGTTGGAAAACTTCGCGAAGCTCGTTTCACTTACACACTATACGTATATATTCTGTTCGAGCACAAAATCATCCTGCTAAGGACTTGGGTTCGAACGTCGCAAGACTCCCCCGAGCTTAACTCCTTCGAGGCTTCACTAGATAAAGTTTAGCGCTTTCAATCGAATTTAGATGTGTATGGCCTCTGCGAAATTGTCCTTTTCCTCTCTCGGTTGCTTCTCTTTATGGCTAATTTTCTCTCCATTTGCACTTTCATCCCTGGAGATTTTTCTCGCTTATTTTCATCGGAACTTGCGCACGAAACTTTGCGCGTATATTCCTTAAACTGCTTTCAGACCAAAATTAAAAACGATTGGACTGTCCAAGTTCGAATGGGCTTTCATAAAAGTTGTTTAATTTTAGCTACATCTTCATATTTCAATTTAATTGAAAGAAAAATAAACATTTTTAATGTTGATCAATTGCATTGACATGTTTACACAGTTTAATGTTTGTTTTCGTTTGTTTTCGAGTCGTTTGTTTTCGAGTGCGTCACCCGTTGATTGGACAAATTGAGTCAAACTCATGGACTTCACCTATGTTGGGACTAACTTTTGATAGAACTGTGAGAAAAGTACTTCTACGATGACTAACGTAGTTACATTGTTTACTTGGAAAACACGAATCTGTTTGGTCTCTTCGTTTTTTTTTTTTTTTTCCCAAACAGCTATACCCCACGATTGTTTCGGTTGCTCGTTAGTCGAGTGGAAACGTCCTTAGTTATAGTTTCTTAGCTCTCGAGATGTCCCCTGTTAAATACAATTGAGTTTCCTTGCTTCTTCTTCGAGAGTTTCTTGAAAACAACATTTTTTAAAGTCTCGTCGTTATTGCAATCCAGAACTTTAAAGATAACATTTCTGTTGAAAAAAAAAAACACAATTTTCGCATTTAACCGATGAAACTTTTTATCCAGTGACTCGCAGCGTTGTCACCTTGAAACTTTTTCTATTTCATCATCTGAAGATTTTCTCTGATAGTTGATCGTAGCTTTTGACACATAACAGTTTTTTTGTGACGACACTAAGAGAAAATCTGGCAACGAAAGACCCAATATTTATTACAAGCTTTTAGCTCGCTCTTGCGAATATACTTCTCCTCTTTCTAGACAGTCCCAAAGAAAAAAAAAAGTATTTCTTTCATGAAGACGTCAGATTTCAACCACAGTTGTCGTTGCCTCGGTAAAATTTCATGCGGAATATTCTCCGATCACATTTTTCAGAGAAGTCACATCTTTGTTTATATTCGTGCAATTTTCCTCGTAATGTAAGGTCCGGAAGGAACAAATAATACTTTTAAGTCATAGGAGGAAATGAAAATTTAAGTAAACGCAGTACTTTTAAAGGTAATAAAGACTCCGTTTCCGGTACAGAAAAACTTGTTTATTTTTCCTGAAGATGGAAGTGTTTTGGAGACATTGAAACGTTTAAGACGTTTCTAATCCTTGACTGAAATGAGATCCTGTCGGCCAAGAAGCTTTCGTACTACCCTTTCCTCTTAAACCACTACCGTCGACAATCCGTCAGAGAGGAAACCATTAACAAAGCTCCTGGCCTCTGACGGGACAATTACTCCTCGTACATCTCACTCCCTTATCCCTTATTTGTCCTCTCGCCCCCTCTTTCTCTCTCTCTCTCATTCTTTACAAATTCACCCGAAAACCCGTTCGAGAAAAGAGTCAGGCGTTAAGGACGTTGTCATTCATAATAATTGTGACGTTAATTACAATATCGAACAATCGGACTCTTTATTGAAAAACTGAAAAACAATTATCCGTTTTTCTTTTCTATTCATAGAAATATGAAGAAAAATATGAAAATAAGATCTAGCTCGAGGGTGTTATTGTTATATTCATTTTCACGTCACTTGGAATCTTTTGTGTGTATTAAAAGACAGGGAAACTATAATGTTGTGTTGTTCCATTGATATTTATAAAACAATATTGTTTTTAACGCAGTACAAGTTTTTTTTATTCTTGTATTTGCTGCTCATTTATATTATTGACGAAAACCACGAAAGTTAATATTATTACTGCTACATATTTACAAAAAAGAGAAAAAAATTATTTGTCAAGAAAAATACATCGCTTCTTCCCTTTTTCGATCTATTTTATTTGATTACATATGCATAATTAATAGGACCATATTGGGAGGCCCAAATAGGTCCTTATGTGCCGAGTTTTCGTGCATTATAGTGCATGCATAGTAAAAGAGAGTCATGCGGTACCGGGTCAAGGGGTATTTGTGGACCGAGCTTTGTACACAACATAATACATACTCCTCTCTTGTTGCACGAGGAAAATCATCATAGAGAGGGAAACCAAGCTCCAGTGTCAGAAGCAAAGAGCAACATGCATCTATAACGAGCCTCGATAACGTTGTTGTTGTTTCGAGCACACCCGTACATTCAACCTTTATATGACACTTGAAATTTAGTACCACGAACCTTGGTCATTTCCTCATTTCGTTGGTGTACTTGTGTCCTTTAAATTTAGAAGATGAAATAAAACTTGTCTGGTTTTTTTGCATTATTTCTATCCTGAAGAATGTTTCAATTTATTCTAATCACGATATTCCTTCATCCGAAAATTGACAAAGGTCTCTTAAAAGGCGATCCATAATCAGACAAGCTTTTGATACTAAATTCGACTCATGGTGAAATATTTTTGCAATTTATACTTATCAGCCAATCTTTATGAGTGCTATTATTTTTTTAATATTTTTGATTGAACGAATCGAGCCAGACAGGTTGTGGGTCTATGAAGAATTATGATTTAGCAAAGATCAATGTAAGTGGAATAAAATATTTAAATATGTCGAGAAAATTCGAACATTCGAGAAAAAATATGTTCCTAAACTCGCAGATTCGTTAATTATGGAATTTATTTTTAATATTAATTCTCTCGAGTCTGAGAAGATCGTGCAGATTTCAACGATATTCTCGAAGTTAAAGGAGATGGCTGGAAACGTATGAAAGTTCTGTGCGAATTATAACATTCATTCATTTTTTTATATAAAAATATTCCAACAAAAATGATGAATGAATGAAAAAATGAACTTTTTTTTTTTGTGTACGTAAGAATTCCGTTTTTAACTCAGACAAAACTTGTCAAACGTTTCGGTAGAAAATTATCTGAATATTTTGCTTTTTCGGTTCGATGCACTTAACAGAAACTGAGTCGCATTTCCGCAACTGCAGCAGATCTGTAAAGGGTCATGAAAGTCCTGGATGCAAATGAGTCTGAGAATTTCCTTTTCTTGCCATTTTAACTCTCTTGACCTTCTCCCCTATCTCAATTTCTCTATCTCTCGTCCTTCGATATTTTCCTCCTTTTTCTTTCTTCATTTACGTTGCTGGCTACGTGATGCACAGAAATCTGCACCCCAGGTGCACATTTTTCTGGCTGGCCATTTTCATTATGTGATTATATTTCGCAGTGAAAAAAGTTCTCGTAACTTCTGTACACTGTCTCTCGATGGTGTTGTTGCGAGAGTATAACGCTTGGAAATTATTAATCAGGACTTTGGATGAGGGTTTTCATCTTTTTTTTCGAGCATGAAAAAATCTAACCCATCAACAATTTTTACCTTTGAACGTTTCGCGTTCGCAAAATTCACGTTTATGGCCTCGTAAGTTTGCTTCATTTTTAAATTTTTGTTTAAATTTTATTACAGCATTTACCAAGCACATTGTTCTACCCTATTGACTCCTATCAAAATATCTTGATCTATTTGCTTTCGCTCTATCGCCCTCGGATTTTCAACCCTCTTTCCATTTCTGTCATCATATCTATATAAACACTTACATACAAATATAAATATAATCGCGTTTCATCTTTCTCTACCTACATATTTAAGCTCCGAGCTTTGTAAGCTTCTGTTGCTTCGAATAAGATGCTGAGTTCGACCAATATCGAGATCGCCTGATAAGGCATAGCCTCGTTCACGTTTTTAAAAATCAACTTTTCAACGGTGCACATTCTCCCATCGTAAGACACAAGTGATAGAAATTCTAAAATAACCATTTCGTTGACACGTAGTCAGAAAAAAATGGTGGATAATTATTTCAATGCAATTACATTTTCAAAAAAATACTCCAATCGTTAAAGCGTTCCATCAGCTGTCTGAGTCGAGAGGAGAAAACGAATTCTCATTTTTCTCCAGAGACTCTTGATATTTTTAGAAAAAGAGAACTTACACCTTGTTCTTTCTGATCAAATAAGAACGACGTGTTACTTTCATTTTTATCAAACGATCAATCGTGTTCGAGAATAATACACAGCACGATTTTTATCGAACGAACCACTGACAGCTCACTTTACGATTAAAATTTGAATATTTCGTACACAAATTTGAGGTAAATTTGTTGTTTTTTCAAGAGAATAGTAAACATTCTGTAAAAAATATGTATTGAAAAAAAAAACACAGCACAGTAGCTCTTCTGTGCATGGAAGTGATCACTCTTTTAAAAGCTGTTTTCTCCACAGGCTTAAAGTAGTTTTTCATTCAGTCAATTGGTCAGAATGTGATATCGACAATGAAAATTGTCAAACAAAATCATTTTATGGCCTACAATACGTGAACGCAATTCTTTCCAAACAGTTTTTTTTTTAAATCCAAAGCAATTTATTGACTCGTAATAACTGATCAAAGTTACATAACATTTATTTGAGCCCTCTCGGGGGTGGCTTAAGGCCTTAATCGAACTTTCAAAATATTCTTGATCTCTCACGTACTGTCTCAGAAGTTTCTTTACCCTTAGTGTTTGAAGGTATTATTGAACGATCGTGATGTATTTTTCAAATAGTAATATTATCACGGAACTGTGAATAAATATCGACAGAAAAGCTTGTCGAGAGATTATAACTTTATCTTGGGTGGGCAGACGTTGTGCGAGATCGGATTTTCAATGAAGGTCCGAGAGAGTATAAAGAACAGAAAGATTTGCAGATCCAAATTAATATTTGACTTCCATAAATAGACAGTGAGAATGAGATGAAAAGTGGATTAACACGAGCAAATATCGATTGAGGTTAATTGTTTCAAATCGCTTCGAGTATTTCGCAGCTTCAATCAAATGTTTTTTAATATCGAGGTTGGAGATATAAAGGAGTTTCGTACAGAGTGTAAAGTAAAGTTTAATTTGTTAGAGTGCTTTGCACGTCGTACGAATTTTTTTATCGTTTTATTATAATTTAATAATTATTCAGAGCTCGTGGAATAATGTTTTATATTTTCACATGGTCGACAAACTTGGTAAAATATCGTAATCGAGAAAATATAATCGTAATGTTTGGTGAGGATTTTGCGAAATTCATTGTTAAGGCTTCACAATAAGCTCCGTTCCTCTTTTCACACTCTCTCAATTATCATGTTACTTTCCGCTTTTCTAAAAAATCTCTTGCTATGAATCGTTGGCAGAAGAGATTGTAAGAAAAGAAGATGAACGAGCAAAAGAGATAAATGACGCGTGCAGATTTTCACGAAAGCTCTTCCACCGGCGTATCGTGTGTGGGTAGAAAAAGGATATATTCTTGTGAAGATTTCTCACTTTCAAAAGTCTCTTGAAGAAAATTTGTTTTTGCACACGTTTCCTTTTATTCTCTTCCGAGTTTTACTCGTGTTTTCATCGCTGATCGGTGCAAATACTTGCTGCGCACCAAACTGACAGATATTTACGCTTCGCAGCACAATATTTTACATCGTCGACAATTTGAACATCCGCGAAATCGTGTGGCTTCATTTGTCAGATTTTATCCTCCGCCTATAACTTTCGTTTCCTCTCGACGCTCACACCCTCAGAAATGATTTTCAAATCACATTATAAATCTGATTAAAACGCTTCCTTCCCCCATTTATACTGCGATAAACGCTACTTCAACCCCACGTACATTTCGTCTAATAATAGGGACAAACGAGGGTCTGATGAGATTTATTTTTCTCCAAATTTCTTACGTAAGTATATCTACATAAAATATACATTTTTTACGGACCACCAATAGTTTTGTGTTCAATCAATAGATAAATCTGTATACGATTAGTTGGATACACTTTTTAAATAATTAATTTGAGCAAAAATGCTATTTATTTGTTTATTATGAAATAAGGCAAGAATTGAAAGGATAAAAATTTTTAAAAAGTTTAAAAAAAAACTCAATTACCGCAGAAATTCAATGGACTATGAATGACTCGTAAATCAAATCAGTTCTGCGCAATAAACACGTACGTGTGCCACAAACATATGGAGTCGTTGATATCCAGACGTAAATACTTGTAGTAAATAATTTAAAGGGTAGAAGTGTTATACAACAGCCGAAAAATCCTTCGGCCCCAGATATAATTGGATCTGCAGCCCTCGGCAAAAAAGCAAACCTTGAACACAAAAAAATACTTCCATTCATAGAAGATGAAGAATTCTTTATCTTTTATTCGCTCTCTGAGAGGCTATGGTTATAATAATGGACGAGACGAAATTATAATGAAGTTGAAATCGTTTTTTACTCTTAGAATATTGATCGACGAATTTAGTATAGTTACTAAATTCGTGATATAATATTTGAACGAATTCAATCATTGACATTTCGTTTTCTTCGATTATAGAATAGAAAAAATTACGATCAATATCTTTCACCACTTTTATTTTTCAATTTATTTATTTTTCGGAATGTATTCCCCTCGATCTATTGTCAGCTCGATTCAACGTTAACCAAGATCACTGTCAATATGTTCAATCAGAAAACAACTGTATTGACGTTCAAAAACTTGAAAGTTGTAGCGTCGCAGTCTATAGGACACGAGGGATGACTGTGAGTGACGAGCGAGTAATATTGCGGATGAACGAACATTCAATGCCGGATTTGTCAGATCTATGTATCAATATATATACGTATATATAAAATATGAGTAATGCATGCTGTATTGTCATTTACATGCCCTAGAAATCCATGGTTCAGCAGTTACATGCACATCAGCCAAAGTTTATATATGTTGTTATGAGTGTCGTAGTACGTAGTCATTCAGCACGCTCGCCTCGTGAGCTGTAGATAGACAAGGGGGAATAAGTCTCAAGCTAGAGAACTTTGCAACAGCCAAAGGCAATAGAAGGGTGTGTCATACGAAATTAAACCTAACAGCAAAATATCCCCATACGAAGTTCCCTAAAAGCCATGTCGAAAATTTACCTGATACACATCAGGATCGTGAAATTCCTAAGAGAATCATTCTCATTTATTTTTCTCTCTGATGCTTCTCTGATGAGACAGTATTGATTAAGCTTCGAACTCATGACTGGGGTCGATTACGGACCGTGATGGATGTCGGAAAAATGAAGTTTTTTTCGATTTTCTTAATTATCCAGTTTCTGAATAAGTTTTTCGTTAATTCAACTTGAAACTTAACTTTAACCACGGATAACTTATTCTTCTCGTTATTGAAAAAACGAAGAAATTGATCTATACTCGATGAAAGGGATAAAAATTTGACTCGAGTTTTAAAGTTAATTATCCGTAGCATATAACGTTTTCTTTTATGAAAAAAAAAATAAGGTAGGGAATGCGTTGTTCTGAAAAAACGTCGTCAGTTATTATTATTTTTTTTTTTTTAATTAACAGAAAAGATCCAATGCCTAAAATTCAGTTGGGACTTTATAAAATGAAAATCTTTTTATTCTTTAACTAGTTAAATTTTGATGAAAAGTTTACCGAATGTGCCCAAAGTTTTTCTCATAAAATTTTATCAAAATTGCTTATTCTGATAAAAATCAATATGGTAGAAATTATTTATCTCAGTCAAGTTCTCGTGTACAAGATTTCGTCTAGACAATTTACATTCAAGGCAAATATAAAAAAATGTTGTACATCATTTATACTATTATTTTTAATGAGTATTGGAATGACTGAAGAGGTCTGAAAAAATCGTACGTGGGTAGTTCGACAATCCAATCTATTTTTGTTTTAATTACAAAATCGTATTCACATGTCGAATATTGACTTTAGAAAAAGAGTGTAGGAGAGAGAGAGAGGAATGCTCAATCAATGCTATTTGTTATTACATTTTTGTACATAATTGTATTTATTAAAAAGCATCGATAAATTGTTTTTTTTTTTCGTTTTATTAGCGATTCATGTTTCGGAATTTTATAGGAAAAATAAAAGTATTTTTTATTGTCAGGTATACGATGCAATTATTGTAATTCGTTTATTCAAAGCGATCATTTCAACACTTTCAAACTCAGACTGTAACGTTATCAACTGCAACGATATCCATTATTCCAACAGAATTTTCAAGCGGAAGAATCGTACTTTTAATCTCATGATATTCATCGTCAATGGAAACCCATTGTAAAACATTCGAATTACGAACGGTCCAAAAAACTTTACGATTCAATACAGCGAGACTAACTGGTTTTTTTGCCCCTGAACATAAAACATATCTTTGAAAGTAGCTGGCATTTACGTTGGTCGAAACAGACTCGATGGTTCCACTTCCCTCGTCCGCAAAGTACACACTCTTGGAACGTTCGTCATAAGCTAAAGATATTTTTGGACCAATCAATTCTCGTACAACAGTCGATGCCTCTCCCGGTTCTCCTGGGTACAGCCAATCAAGATGCAGTCCTTTAGTATCAGACTTGAAAACAACAAAACTTTTATCGTATTCAGGAATACTTAAAATATCTTGTGGAATTTCTTCGAAAGAATTTGGCCATATTGCTGTGGCATCGTTAAGATTCATTTGATCGATGCGACGAGGGTTAGTAACGGACCAATAAGTAATGTTGTTTGTGTAATCGATATCAATGCCACCTAAATTGTTGGTGTTGATATTCCGTATGCGTCGAATCTCATTATTTTTAGGATTAAAGTTAAACAGCGAGTTGGTAAATTGATCGTCAGCGATAAAATTTCCGGTGGTACGATCGTAAATAATTCGGCTCATGTGTATTGGCATAAGAGTTTCTTCGATTAGGGCTTTACCGAGAATTTCTTCATGATAGTGGAGAATTTTATCACCCGCAGCGATCACCAGATGTTGTGGTTTATTTATGGGCCTACAGGTGTTAGAAGCCACGTTCAATACGTGGCCAAGCTTGCAGGCACAACTGTACTTTCGTCCTTCAGCAAGAAGACAAATTTCGGAGCAATGGTGGTGATTATGGCATGGGTTTGACATAACTGGTTTTAACGAAAAGTCATAAATATCTATATCGTAAATCAATTTCGACTCTTTTACGATTATTTCACGACTAGCACCGGTGGCAATGTTCAGAGATCTGATCGTGTTTGATTTCCAATCGCTCCAATAAATTTCTTCACCAAGTATCGCTATCGAGTGAGGATGCTTGTTTTTTAATTTTACAAGACGATCGCGATCCGTTCCATTGAAATATACCGATTCTATAGTCTTGAATTTCGAATCGATCCAGTACAAACGCTCCCTTTTATAATCTATTGCAACATCTTTTGGCCAACCAAGATTTTCCTTAACGATAGCTTCTGCTCCACTTCCATCCATTCCAGATCTCCATATCGCAGGGTTTGTTCCATATTCACTCCAAAACATTTCACCTCTTTGCGGATTGAGAACTAAACCACCTGGCCTGTCTATTATCGTTGAGTTTAATATCACAGTGCAATTTGAACCATTCTCTGTACACACACCTATGTGCTTTTCATGATTGTCGATAAAATATACGTTTCCTGTTACCCAGTCAACTGCCAACCTTTCAGGCGCTACTAGACCTAATGGTAAATAAAATAATTGAAAAAAAAAAACTATTGAAACAAAATTACTTAAACATATTTGTTGTGATGATTATTGGATGAAACATCATATCAAGACAACACTAACGAAGTGTTTTCTTCTTTCAAGCTATACAACATTAATGCACTAAATGACAAGTATGAAGAGAAAAAGCTACATGCTCTTTTTCCCTAAAGAAATTCTTTCGTCTCGTCATTTGTACAAAATGTTCTTCGTTCCAACGTCATCGAAAGAAAAATGATTTACCTGTGTCTGCAATTATGTCAGTATGAGTACTATTGATACTCCGCATCAACGTCTTCTTGTCAACGTTTATAGTCGACCAGTAAACATTGTTTGGATCTGAAGATACAGCAACCCCTACGTAACGAAGTAACGGATTATCTGCGATTGTATCTATTTTTTTATGCCTGAGAGAAACTGTATGAATCGCTGATCCCGAAGTGTAGAACAGGATTCCTTCCTCATCTTGATTATCTATAAAACGTTCATCAAATTATAACACGGAATTAAAAAAAAATATATATTAATGATGTCATTGTTCTACAACTTGCTAAATACTTTTGGGCGCGTATTTTTTTTTTTTTTTTTTTCATACCGATTTGGGTGATGGTTTTAACCGTTCAGCTTTTTAATAGTGAAAATTAAGTAACAGACAAAACTGAACCCACAACCAACACAAGAGAGACCACCGACCAAACCAAGTACTCGAGCTATACACCGAACGCGTTTTTAAGATTTTTAATCAAACGATCTCATATTTTTTGCTTTCAACATGATCCTTTTTAGTTTTTTTTTTTTTTTAAATTAACAAGTAAATTCGTCAATTGAATTCGACGAACTAAATGAATGACGATATTACATGGAATAAATAAATGATCATGAATATAGTTTGCCTTACATTTTTGAACTAGATTCAATCCTATTCCTTACCGTGAAAGACCGCTTGAATTCCAACGATGACCAGCAGAAACGTCAATATGACAAACCCATCTCGTGGAAACGACATCGTATTGAAAAATCGTATTATTGATCATGCATAAGACAAGACTAAAATCAAAGTAGATAGAAAATCGAAAAAGAAAAAATACAGAATATATGCATTTTGCTAACTAAGAATTTGGTAAAATTAATTTAAATTAAAGAGCAGACATACCGTAAATAAATTTTTGACGCAAACTAATTTTTAAGCTGACGGAGAAGGTATACGAAGTGTACCATAAAACCCAGTACACTATTTACTTCGTTTTCGATAATTATATACGGCCTGTGAAACGACGAAATGGAGAAGGGGCCAAAGAATTCGTATTTTATAACATTTTGTTATTTAATTTATTGCATAGAATTTTATTGATTAATGGAGCCGATAAAAATCGGAGGTAAATATTTGTCCTACTTCATTTTTTTTTGTCATGTGTTGCTTAGTGTCGCCATTGCTTCTGTGATAGGTAGAGCGGCCATTTATCTTCATATTTCTTTTTCTAATTATCGTCGCGATACATTTGTACTGCGCGCTATAAGTATTTCTATTTTTCACTCTTATAAATGTAATAATTCAATGATCGTAGCGTCGCGATCGTAAACTGCACTGAGTTACAGTCGACATCGAAATTCAATGAATATTCCGACAGTTTTCAAGATTTCTCGAAATGCGCAACAGATATATAAAGCACAGGTGATTCGAATGATGAAATTAATTAAATTCAATAATAATCTTAAGCATTTTTGTACTTGAAATAAAATCATATTTGTTTATAACTACGTTTTGGATCTGAAAAACAAAAAGTTCTAAAAATCAGCAAATTCTCACTGCGAGTTGAACCTTCGGCGACGTTCGTTTTTACCCATTCTTCTCAAACAGACATAAATCTGAAGTGGACTCTGGCGAATTGTAGGGGCTAAACGTTGCGCGCTCCCGACAATCTTCCATCGTCCCGTTTATCACAGCACAAATTTTAGTGTCGTCAGCATAAAGGATAGCTTTTTTATTGTAGCCCTAGCCCACAAGAGTTTCGGAGGTCCGAGCTTGAAACTGCCCTCGTTTATACACGCATAGACTCCTTCACGAGAGCGACCCTCGATCGAGACAGACCTTCCAATAAATTTTTATCTATTTTTCTTCCAACTTGAAAGAGTTTCTAGGTTTTCACTGATTGTTCTTTTTTGCTCTATCATTTTTTTTTGCCCACGATGATCCTTGAACAAAACGACGATGTTGAAGTTTTGGGTCTTTCCAATCCGATCGAACATTTCTTCAGCTATTCAATATCGTATACTCAATAAGTTCAGATCAATTGTTTAGTCATAAAAAAAACATGCAGATAGCAAAGGCTATCGAAAAATTATACGTGGAAAGTAAGAAAATTTGGAAGTGGCGATAATTACAAAATCAATGAAGAAATGAGAATTGCTCGGGCCTAGGATGCAAGCTCTAACATTCTAAAAATGCCATAATTCGGATGATCAAAGAATACATTAGATATGATAATAATTTCGGAAGATATCGAACGATATATTTATATTATAATTTTTTTAAACTCGAACAAGCCTCGAAAATGTAATTTTGAATTTTGATTTTCTTTTCAATGCATCTAATTCTTGCGTAATCAAAAATGTAAAAATTAAATCGACGAAATTGGACTTTTCCACCCACGTAATAGCTTTTTTACAATGAGCTGTGACGTTATTTCCTGTCCTTAGCGCAACATTTCCCTGAAGGATAATTCCTCTTTCGCAAGAGTCCTTTAGAGGCTGCAGGGATTGTACTAATAAGCGGTTAGCCTTAAGGGTAGATTTTCTCGGTTAGATATTAACATGAGCAAAGGAGACAAAGGCACGAACTACGTTTTATCTACTCCATTCTCGGATGCGCGTAGTTTAAACGGCGCGACATAGTCTCGCACCAGTGTTCTGCTTCTGCAAACAACACTCGCATCTGCAGTACAAAATTATGCAAATTGTCTCCTCTACCTTCGTTTTAGAAGTTTGCACGAGTGTAAAGTAAGAATTTCTTGGGATGTTTGAATATATGGAGCTTTTACCGCAAGCTTTAACTAAAGCTCTGACATTACCAGGGTCAAGAGTAGATGCGACAGGGATCGATCTTTATCTCGGAGGGTGGTTTTCCATTTCAATGTTATTCAAAAAACTAGCGAATCAGAATACGGTTATCACAATTATGTCTTTTTCGTATTAAGAAGATAAATAAATTTAACTAACAAGAGTAGGAACCCGTCATTAAAATAAGAAGAATTTTTTTTTTCGTTTAATACTGAATCAAATTTCTTAACCCTTACTTGCCACACCTCTGTAGAATTACGTACTTGCCACCATGGGGTAGATTTGTATGCCAGTGACAAGAATTGTTATAAAAAATGGACTACTGAATATTTCGACTTGAAAATTGTTTAAATTTAAGTACACTAAAAAAAAAAAACTCTAAAGCCAACAAAAGTGGATACTTAAATTTAAGGAAATATAGGCCTGGGGCAGTTTTGTACCGCAAGGTGCCAATCAAGGTGGGGTTAATTAAAAATTCAAGGTATTCAAAAAAAAAAAAAATCCGTCTCGTCAGGAATCCTTGAGCTTCGTCATTTTGCTCTTTCCTTTTTCACAGTGAACCTGAGACTACCCTTTATATCAGCCCTCTTCGAGAACGTTGATTTCAACTGGGATATTATTTCCTCTTGCATTTCATAAAATATCACCCTCGTGGTTTGTCGGATTATGTTTTTGTCGTTCTTCTTCTTGTCTGCGGTGGCGTTTCTGATAGCGTAAGGGTGGGTGCAGAATGACATAGACGTCAAGCCAAGTGTGGATAAACCTGACTAATGAACACGCAAAGGTCATTCTTCTCTCTTAGTGTGTTTGTCCTATTCTGATGTTTTATCACTTATTGCTTTTAACCTTTTTTCCATATAATTTCATTACAAATTTGTTTGCATCAATTCATTTTCATCAATTTTGCATCACGTTCATTTTATATAAGAGCTAAAACGATGCTTGGTTTATCAAAGAATTAATCCTTTTAAAATCACGAATTACGCAGGATACGAGGATCAATCATTTTATAATTGATTATTATTGGAAAGGTAACGTGTATTCGTGACAATCATGTATAATAATTAATCGCGAGGATTAATTTATAACAACATGTTGCATTCGCGACAAATGATTAATACCAAGTGACCATATTTAACAATTATGTTCAATAAAATAAATAATTGCAAACGACCATTTGTCTGTGCCGTGGAATTATGAAAAAAATATACTGAAGAAGATAGTTTACCTTTGCACCCACGTTACGTAGTTTCCTTTGTTGTTTCTATGATAAAAAAAACTATCGATCTGCTGCTGGAATGTCTCGACGACTATATTTAATCCTTGTATATGTTTACATGCGTTTTTGTGTATAGAACAAGATGGATATATATGTGTTACTCATGCAACCATTATGTGAGGATTCTCTATTTCCGAGCCTTTCTTTACACACTTCTTCAGCATTACAGAAAATTGGCTCGATTACTATCGTGCATAATGCCAACAATGTAATGCGATATTCCACCGTGAAAGCGGCTTCAGTGCAACTTTTTTTTTGTTTCATACATAACGCTCGTTCGATCGCTTAGCTCCAATATATACGTTCGTATTAAAATACATACGTGTGTGCGTGTGTGTGTGATATCGATAAAATTATGAAGAGAAAGTCATCGCGTCATAGCTCTTTTGTTATTTTAACGAGATCAGCATGTTCGATTCATTATAAAAAATTTGTAATTCATTTTTTTTTTCTTTTTTTTTCCTTTTTAACGCTAATTTTCTTTCAGATAAAAAGGACCGATCAAATCACTCACTGTGGAGGGGGAGGATCGTCATAAAAGACATCGCTATGTCACCATTTTACCGACCCCGAGACAGGTGACTGATGAAGATGGTAAGTTTACCCATCGAGTAACGTAATAACCCCCTCATTCTCGGTGTTCAACCTCCATGAGAAATTGAATTTTAAATCCTCTTGTAAAACGTATTCTCTTTCATTGGCTTCTTCCACCTTGGAAAACTTGTTCGTTCTTAACTTTTATGGATCTTCGTTATGTTCTTCCTCCGTTCTTCAATATCGCTAATTGATATTTTTTTTATTTCATCTAATTTATCGCCTCAATGATTCTAAATTGTATGAATGATGAATAAGAACGACGCCCTTATTTTTGCAATTTCTGATCGAATTAATTTTCATTTGATCAATTCATATCAAATGATGTAGCATCTAAAAGTGTACCAACTAACAACTTACTGGAGTGTTTTGTTTTATCGATTTATTTCCCTCTCGATGAATAAGTCTCTTCATAGACTGTGGGAAGTTTCAAATAAAAATTTCTCATTGCTGTTGTATCTATCACCCACGTCATTTTTTTGCGTATATAGCATAAAATCGATGGTAAAAAAAAAAACTTAGAAAAGGTGGAGAGCAAGTAACATCGATTTACATAAAAATGGAAATATGATCACACTTCTATTTTCTCAGAGTTTCGAATATCGCGCACTATTTCACACAAAAATATATACAATTTTTTTTTTCGTTTTTTCATGAATACAAAGTTTCGTTTCACCCGAAATAAAATTTGGCATGTAAATATTGAATTTTTGTAATTATGATTTATATGTTGGTATTTTTTTTTTTTTTTGTACATTTGTCAATCGATGTAGTCTCGCTATCAATTATTTTCTTGCAACTATAAAAATAAACTTGTTCAAACTCAAACTTTAATACGAAATATCCTTCGAAACCTTACGGTTTTATCATTTGTCGTTTATCATGAGTTTAATTCAAATGAGAACTCACAATCGTTCATCATTCAACCATCACATGTTTTTTCAGCTCAGTTTCATATCTATTATTTATTAAATCGTATCTGTTATTTATTAAAAGCATTGAAAAATATTGCGTAGAGGAATGTTAATTAATTTGAATTGCTGCTCAAAATATTTTATAATCGGAAACTTGAATTTATACGAAATATGAATAATAATCATTCGTATATGGAAAAATATTATTCGTACAAATCTATAGTTTAATTTTTTTTTTCAATATTATTTTCGTCAAGTTTTCTTTTTTTTCTTCATAATCTTTCGTGTGTTTTTCCATTGGTAGGAGGTGAGTTGACAAGGATTGAACTGGAGCTTGAAGAGGCTCCAGACAACAAGGAACAGCAGCAGGACGACCGGCTGCCTCCAATTCTCGTTGGCTCGATACCAACGGAATTGGATTCCTCAGCCGAAGTAAATTCCACTTACCCGCATGGTGAGTGTGAAACTTATTTTTTTTTAATTTTTTTCTTTTGACCCTTTGTTGTCCTCGTTTCAATTATACGAATACTTTTTTGTCAAAGCAAAAAGTACAATAAACATTTTCTCGTGATTGCCTCACGATTATAACGTTCCGAAGCGGATTCTCGGATTATTATCTTACAGACAACATTGTAAGAGAATTTACATTTTTTTTTTTCATACAGAATTTATGTTTCATACCCTCAGGACGACATCCTTTGTTATTTTGCTTCTCATTTATATTAAATTCTTCAGAGCTTTCAGAAGGAAGATGATGCACAAAGGAAGTATTTTTCTTTAGATTTTTTTTTACTAATCATTTTTATGCGTTTTTTCTGAAGATTAAACTCATACAATTTACCAGAGTGAATAATTTAGTTGTTTCAATATTTGACGCTAATTTTCTAAACTTTTGGGCACATCGATTCCATTGATCAAGCGACAATGATTTTTAGTTTATTTTCGAAAGGATTCGAAATCCCTTCGAAAGGGATTTCCAAATACGTAATGAGCAAATGTTACAAAGGTCGTTCGGAGATATTAGTTTCCGAAAAATTGCAACAAAATTAATCTCGATCTATACACTAGCCATAAAACAATGAAATATTCCTCCACGGTTATCGAAGTCGGATTTTCTCCACAGGAAACTCGTATATTGTTTCACGGCGCAATTTGAGTGTCCAATCGGCTTGTCTGTTTTCATATCACATTCTCTTCTCCTCTTTTACGTCCGGTCTATGCACTGAAAAAAAAGTATGGCTCCGATAGCAATACCGAATAGCTATCATGGCTATTTGACTGTCAAAAATACGTCAAATCGACATCATAGCAATTCGACTTTATTATGAGGGCTAGATAGCTACCTTCGCTATATGGTATGGTGGTAATAACAATCTTATACATATTTGAAGATAGATAGCTGTATAGACTATGTGGTTCCGTTGTAGTAACTATCTAATGTCATGTCGACGTTTTGTTTTGTTTTTTTGAGAAGAGGTTACAATATAAAATATAATTACCTTGAAAAGCAAGCTCCCACTTTTGCAAATTCCATTTGTTTAATTTTTTCAACACCCACTCATTCATATTTCTATCAAATACGTTTTTTTGTGATGATATCAACGAATATAGCTCTAAAAACTGTCTCTATGGGCACCAAAGCTTTCTATACAGCTGTCATAGATGTCTATTCGGGTTGACATTCGATTTATTTGATGCATAGTTAGGACAACCAAACAGTATGCTATCCTAGCAATAGTGCTAAATAAAACGGCAGAAAGTTGTTACAACTTTCTCATATTGCTAATTTAGCAATACTGTTTGGTTTTACAACTATTCATCTTCAGCTATCTTCTAGATAGTTTCTGGAGCCACTCTTTTTTTTCAGTGTGGAGTATAAACTTTCTCTTCTTCGCCACGATTACAACGACCTCGAGCCCCCCCGTGCATCTATTCGTATTTTACGATATCAGAGATTACACGAGTTTAATTATCCTCAAAGCGCATTCGCGTTAACCTCTATGATCCACCATTGTGCACCATGGATCAAAACGCTATATACTTCAACCCACTCACGAGATAAAAATATCCCTTTTCAAGAAAATCACATATTTCCTGCTCCATCAAACGACCGACGTCTATTTTATAATCTCGTTCGATTAAAACCTTGAATTTCAATCATACAATAATTACGTTTATTTTATGGAATAATATTCTAAATGTTTATGAAAGTGGAGAGAATATATTTGAGATACAAAATCTCCAAAGAACTTTGAACGTCGAGCGAATTTTCGTGCACGTTATTAGAATCTTTGAGAGTACGAAATAAGAAGCTTATTTTTGTTCATAAAAAGTGAGAAAATTGTTATTTTTAAAGGACAAACCAGAATGAGATCCTTTATATTGAGGAATTAACAAAATCTTTGTGAAAATTTGTTGAAAAATTTGAGCGTTAATGAATTTTATTTGTACCCTGGATGTTATTTGATGTTTCATTTTTTTTTCTTCCATATGTTCGAATCAAAAGTAGGCTTTCCGGGATCACCTGGAGCTGTGGTGGTCAGAGCCGAGGAGGCTCTGATCGTCGTCTTCGTTCTAGTTCTGTGGGTTGCTGCAATAGCTCTGTTTTTCAATCGTTGGGGAAAAATTCGAATGCTCGAGCCTTATCAGCCAAAGTTTCAGCAACAGCACAGAACGAGTTGCGCCGTCGCTGAATCGACTTCGTTACCTGTGAGTCCATTTTTATGTTACTCGATAAATCATCACTGTATATATTCATCACGCCCCATGTTTTTCATCATTTTCCTTTTTCTATTTCATTCTCTCGTCACGATTTTATATTAAACTCGATTTCGCTGTAATTTACGTTGGTTTTCGTCCTTGAAATCAAATAATTTTTTTGGTTTTAAAGCCATAAAAAATTGCTTGAAAAATAAACAAATAAACACACACAGACATTTTACATCGTGTTTCAACGATGCAAATTTAAGTACCATCGCCAATGTCCTATTTGTACGTTCCTATTTTGTTCTCTACTCTCGTTCTATATCTGCAACCCTTGTTCGAGAATGAATATCATTTCCGGTTAAACGCGATGGCTCTCCCAAACTCTCTATATCGATATCGAGTGTATATCGCGAAATCAGCCATTATCTGACTGCTAAATACCAATTGATTTGTGTGCTCGTTTCTCTACATATATTTGTGGATGTACATTTTCGAGAGATCCTATATAAATAGGAAAATCCGTGGACCACTGATTCTCTTCCCAAGAAATCCGATATGATGCTAATTAATCGTATGATAGATCGTTGAACATGAATCGAATCTTCCTCTCCACTTACGACCTCTGGATGCTCCTTTATTTTCTCGATGCCAAGTTTACCATTGTTAGAATTTAACAAAGTCCTTCGTTTTAGTTCCAAGATTCAAATCCGCAATAAAAAATTGCACAAAAATAAACAACAACAAGGAAAAGAAGAAAAGAAAACTAAGTTGTTGAATAAATAAAAGCTTTTTTCATGGCATCCAGCTGTTCGAACTGCAATACTATTTCTCGCACCGTAAAATAAAATCGTCCAAATGCACGTATACATTTTTTATACACTTCTACATCATTTCCGAAATCTTATGTTACGGATTTTTACGATCGCTATACACGTGCTATTCTCCAAACGAAGAAAATAAAAATGTTGGCTCGATTTGCTGGCAAGAATTGTACGAAACAAAAAAAAGCGAAAACTGAGAATCACACACTCATAGGATTTCCGCATGATAATATTTCGCGTATTCGAGGATAGTCAAATTTGTCCAAGTGGCCGCTGCTGCAGCTGCTACTCCGAGTTTTTGCTGGAGGTCGTGAATCAAAATGTCAAAACATCGCGCATTGCATCAAGTTTTTTGGGAAATTCTCAAAACCGGAAATTATTGAAAATTCAGAACCATTTCGAAAGATTATAAAGTTATTTGCAGTTGACCTATTTACGGATGTATGAGCTTTTAAACGAGGAGACAACTTTTACAGCAATTAATGATCAGTTAGCGCAAAGTTTCCGAGCCAAAACGATCTCGTAGCCAATTTTTTATTCGGTTCAGTTTCCTTTTGAAGAAAATCTTATGCATTATTACATTTTATTTATTTTCTATTCCACAGAATCAGAAATTTTTAATTCCAGCTTAGAGGTA
The DNA here is from genome assembly GCA_948107755.1 of Campoletis raptor. Lineage (NCBI taxonomy): Eukaryota > Metazoa > Arthropoda > Insecta > Hymenoptera > Ichneumonidae > Campoletis > Campoletis raptor. The sequence goes on from OX403623.1 coordinate 18,442,052, forward strand.
GAAAAGAAAAAGAAAAAAAAATGCTGTAACAAAATTATTAGTAGATGTTTTTTCGAGAATTTCTCAATCCTACAGCCACGAGATCTTCGATGAAGTTCCAGAAAAAAACTCTTATCCAAACTCTCCGGAGAGATTGAAAGTTCATCTTGAAAATACACAGAATGAAAACATTTAGAATGTGTGCATTGTCTGCAAAAAAAAAATAGGCTGGAGACGTGACTGGTAGAACAGTCGAAACAACAATTCAGTAAAATATGTGAAACAGAGAATTTTTGTTCTCCAACCTCAAAAGCCACGAGCTCTCCTTGAAAATACAATCGTCCAGTGGAAATTTATCGTTCACATTCTCAGGGGATATTTTTACGGTCCATATTTTTCTTGTTTCGTTTTCTACACTTTTCGCACTCCACATGGTGTGGAGAAAAGCTATTTCTTCGTGACCTCGAAGAGGTGTGTAAAGGGTACGTGTGGCCTAGACGAGACAGCTCTTTATACATATACAGTCGAATGTACATTTACCTTTGCACACTTATATGCACAAAGTCCAAGATCGTTTTATCGGGCGCCGAAATAAGGTTTGACTTTGAATTTCAATGAAGATCTTCTTCCGTTATGACTCAGCAGAGTCGAAAAAAAAAAGATAAAAATGATTGACTACAGTGATAAGACAGTAAAGTTCCAAAGGATCAAATATTCAAATGCTTAAGCAAATTTGAACAACTTAACATGCAAAAACTGAACGCTGTTAAATTTCATTAGAACTTTTGGGACTCTGGCTATTTGAACTAAGATCTTCAAACTTTTAACTCTTGTCGTTCGACCTTACTCTCTTAAAATTTCGGAACAGTAAGACATTATTTTAGACCACAAGCCTGGAGTTTCTTCTCATATCATGTGGCGTAGAGTGCCGCACGTTGCAAGCAATGAACTGTGTGCTTTTGCGAGTTTTTCTTTCTTCTCTCAGCCGACAAACGTCCAATGGACCAAGCACAAAACCCTTCGGCTCTTAGTCGCCGCGAGCTCTCTAAGAGAGCTACGTAGAAAAGTGTGACAAGTTAAATATTGCGGTCGGACGTGCAGGCTCCGGCCTTTTGCTTTTGTATCCAGCGAATTAGCTTTTGCAGGAAAGAAGCAAACCAGAACATCCCGACAAAATTCTATACTTTCATTTCATGTCAAACTTTTACTTTCTCGGTTCTTTTGCCCAAGAAATGTGCGAATAATTAGAAAAAAAAACAACGTCATCGTCGAATTCTTATTATTTTTAAAAATTAAATATTTTTTAGGCTTCATATTGTTTGCAATAAATTCTTTGACAAATTTCACAAATACGTAAATGATGTTTTATGGTATGTTTTTTTTTATTTATTTTATTATAATTATGGCGCGTGAACCTCCTTAATTTTATATGAAGAAGTTTAATTGATCTTGAAACTTGATTGTTTCGTTGTCGAAGCTTGATTTTGTTTTGAGGAGATGTTGACAAAAAGCAGTAACTCAAGTGTGAACAAAATGACTTGTGAAGATGCACGAAAAAGCGAGAAAGTAAGAATCGAAGTCCGAGACAGCTTTGGCGAAAGTTTTTTCAACTCGTTCGTAGAGAAATTGAAGAAGAAAGAAACTCCGTCAGCAGATGCTTTGCAGTTTTTCTCCACTCGAAATTCTTTATTTTTCTACCAATTCGAGAGAGAACATTCTTTCTGATGTGACGATAAGAAAAATAAAGGAAAGAGGCTAGAAATCGCGTGCACTGTGTGCGATTGAAGGTGCAGAGTACTCGAGTAGTACAAAGAAAACTAACGTGCGAGAAAAGGCGGGGCTGTAACGACCCCATCTATCTTTTCACCGTCTCTCACCACGTTCTCTCTCTTTCTCTCTCTCTTCCTCTATAGCTTTCGGGTTTACAAGTAGACCTCTTTCAATTTGAAGCAACTTTTTGAGATCTCGCCGTATAGACTCGAAGAAATCAGCTTTATTGGATTATACCTTTTGTATTCGGTTCAAGAAAAAGTTCCTTTCATTAAATAAATCTTGTTTTAATTGACCAGGATTTTTTTCTTTTTCAATTTTTCTCCGAGTTTGATGCAGAAAGTCGTATCAGAAAGATGCAGAAATTAGTATCAAAAATATTTTCTCACATATTTCCAGGGGGCAAAAAAGACTTGTTCAATTTGTCGGCTTTATATTTTGCAATTTATCCTTGAAACACATTTTCTTTTAATACTGCGAATAAATTTTTCTTGACCTATGAGCTTTTTCTTTCGCGATCCAATAAATTCTCCTCCTTCCACGGATCAAAGGTTTTTTCTCAATCGCAACGTGTCCTTGCCACTAACTACAAGGACTGTGGAGGAGAAGAAAAAAAAACTCAATGGAGCATCAACCACCCACCCACTCACGTTCTACAACTCTTTCTTCATAGATCGTATATCCTCCTGTAATCCCAATGGCCTCGAACTGCGGCCTGATAATTTATCAAGCTCTCCCCATATCAACCGATTCCTTTTCTGTCACATAGAGACTCGTACATTCGAAAAGATATATAATTTTTTTCCTTCAAAGTCAAATGTTTAAGGCTCAAAACTTCTGGGCGAATTCCCTTCTGCCTAAATGTAGGCAAACTCTGTAAGGTTCAAATTTCGTGATATGTTTTACGGAGAAAAAAAAAATTGCGGAAACCGTAAAGTACTTTGGGCAAGAGCTCTACAAAAAAATTCCGAGTGGTACGTTTGCCGCTTGAACGAATAAAATGCTCCTACACTTAATTCTCATCGTCCGGACCTTTCTCTGGAATTTCTTTCGAATCACGCACAACTGTTCACAAAATTACGAGCCAAATTGTTTTGTTGATTCGAAACTCAAAAACTGCTTAAATTTTCTTTCTCATACTTGAAAAAGTATATTTCGAGAAAACTTTTTTAAAGTAGTTTGTCATATTTTTCTCATCCTCTTCAGAATGGTCACATGTTCTCAAACGATCAATAATAAAAATGTGTATATTTCATTAAAACAACTCGAACCGTGTAAAATTTATTTTATTTCGCAAAATCGACGCTTCTTACGAAAAGTTCTAAAACAAAAACTGGAATTCTGGACAACAATACGGTTTTAAGATTAAAAAATAATAATGATTGAGCGATGTCGATTATAGCATGCTTTTTCGATCCAATAAATTATTTATTTCCTACCATTATGGTGTGTCGACATATAAATGAATTAGTATCTTCATTCACGAGACGTCTTCGTTTCACTGCCATTTGAATGGGCTTTGGGATTCCTCGGTGGTTATATTTACATCACGTAGTTGCGGAGATGCTGCCACAACAGACTCTCTCCGACATACTGATGAGATAGAAAGACGATAGGGGAGCAAGTTTAGTACCTACAATCGCCGAATTCACGATTGTTTATCATTCGTAAATACAGAAATGCTTATTGTACCTGAAGAGTCACAATACTCCAAAGTTTCGAACAGTACAAATTAAAACTGATTTAATTAGAGTTTAAAACGTTTTTTTTTTTTTTAATATTGTCAACCATTTAATTACATTATATTTACTGTCAATGAATATAAATTTTTTTTTTAACAACGTTTCAAGATTTTGTCTGTTTTTGAATAAATTTTTCCAATGCTTATTTCCCTTTGACGTGAATTTACGGTTCAAAGAACGCGATCGATGATTTATATTCGATTTATTCTCATCACGTTTTTGCACGAGGGACTAGCGTTTCTACATTTTCACCTGCTGTCGTAGAACCAATTTTTCACGTTCAATCGACGTATGACTCGGCGAATGGAAATAACGGGATGGTTATTCCGACGAAGTAAGATATTATGTGGTTATCCGAGGGGCAACGATGGCGTACGTATATATTTAGGGCGATAGCACGAAGCCAATATGTCTTACACGGGAAGGGTCGCCCGTAGCGATAAATACACTGGTAATTTAGGGAGAACAGGTACACACGCTCGGTATATCCATCACTAGATTTATAAACACGCCAAGGATGACCTAACCGATCTGGAATACTTGATATGTTTATATATCTATAGAACATTATTAAAAATCAGAGATAATTCATTTCGAATTAAAATCACTATTAGTTTTTTCAAATTTTCTCCATTTTCGAAGTTATTACATTTTTTTTTCTCATATATATAGTTTTTTGGCCAAAATATGTCTGTTTTGGCCCAAAAATGAAAATGACTGTCATATACGAAAGTTTTCAAACCACAAGGACTTTCTAAGAGAAGAAAAGAAGAATTTTGTTGTGTTATAATGACGAGAGACTTTAGAATTGCTTGAAATATTTGTTTCGTTAGCAACAACACTTTTTACTTTATAAAACTTGATGGAAAATCGATATTTATAATAAATCTCTAGTTTCACATGTATAATTATGGTTCGAACTACCAGGAATTCAAATTAATGAATTCGAATCACAGATAAATCGAACATACGAGATATTAATCCCTTATGGTAATTCGCCCTCAGGATAAGCGTTCTCTGTTCAGCCAGAAATTCGTTCACATGGAAACACCCACGGACCGACATGTCTATGTGAGGTTTCAAGCAAATTGAGGTAGAGCGAAAATCGACGAATATATAGTACGTTGGCTCACGAGAACATGAGAGCCTCGTGGGCCTTAAGGGAACACCTATTCGGTGGATAACGAATGATGGTGTCACACGATCCCAACAGGACTTCATTATCCTTGTTACTAAGCAGTTCAACGAGGACCACTCTAATCCACCTGCACAAACTATCGAAGTGACCCTGACAAATTGTAAAAGTCATGGTGAACGAAAAAAAAAAAAAAAACATCAGGAACTAATTTTTTTTTTTTACAATTCAATTAATAATCATTTTACAATTAAATTAAAAGAACACTTGAGTTATTGCTATAAAATTATATTTGTCAAAAACATCCATCAACGACCATTATTTTGAAACAAAAGTTATATCCTTTATGCATTAAAAAAAAAAAAAAAAAAGTTCTATTCAAAATTGACGTTCGGGAATTCTAAAATGAAAACCAACTGCGTTCGAAATTAGGTGATCGCAGAGTTTGCGTTGCACGTGAATAGAAATCGTTTTCTTTTTCCGATTGTACAAATATTCATATTCCAGCTGACCTGTCCAAAAGTCTCTGTGATTAAACGCGAGAGTAGTTCGAACCGCATATTATAGGACTCAATGGATTTATAGGAAAAAGAAAAGCGGAAAATATGATGAAAGCGGAGGAAATGCGTTTGTGAAAATATTCGTACGATTTACGTAGCCCCTCAGTGCTTCGTTCCATTTCCCCGGAACCTCCCTGGCTTTTCTTTGTAGTTTTGCGCTTTGTACGTACATTATTCCGGATATTCAAGCTCTCGATGATGAATAAACTCGTTCGACTACTCCCCATTCATCAATTCTCGAACAGAGTTGTATGGTTTTGAAAAACCAGATAAATTCAAACTGTATGTAGGGATAATTATACACATGTTCTTTTTTTTTTTTTTTTTAAACAAAACATTGACTGAAGACTGAAAATATTCGTGAAGCCTTTCAAATCGTTCCGTGTTTCTCGCAGATGTGTCCATGTGGAAAAAATGTACAAATGTAATGGGAACCGAACAAAATATCGTATACGTCAAATTTTTTCTTTCGTTATATCCTCACGTTTCCTCTGCACGATAATACGAAATTTAACAACATGATAGAAAAATGTTTTCTCTATACAATTAGCTCCATTTAATCATCGTTATTTATTTTCATAAGATGGAAGATTTTGGTTTTAATTTTACATTTAATAATATGAGTATTAATTTGAAAATTTCTATATTGTAATGGGATGAAATAATTTCATGTCACGTGGTCGTTTCCATTTTAGAACAATAAAAGTTGTAAGAACGATTTATATTTAATACGATTTTTGTAGTTGCTCTGCTCGTCACGCACAGCGACTAGAAACGACGAAACTCGGTCTCCCGGATTTCCTAGTTCTTGGTTTCTTCATTTCAACTCTTTCCACAACTCTGTCTTCCCTTTGGCTTTTACTACTGTTCAATCGGCCTGGTTTTGTAGTTTCTATTGTCTTTTCTATCCACATTCCTCCACTTTGCATACCTTTCAGATTTACCTTCGTCTCTGTCATCTGCACACAACTCGACGAATTTAATTCACTTTTCGTCACTTATTCACCCTGCTCGCGTATATTAATCTCACTGAATAATTAAAAAACTATTAACACCCGTCAGAGCAAATGAAAGATTAACAAGAAAGCTTCTTATGCTTGAATGAAATTTTTTTTATTTGTTTCCTCGTCACCAAAAATTTCACCATTTTGACGTTTTCGTACGAGGGAGAAGGTGCATTATTTAGTTTGTGATCGAACGTAAGTGTTTTTCGTTCTGTATTTTGCAGTTGCGCACCTGTTCGAAATTCAACATACAATGTCTGGATCATCCGCTGCATCAATCTATACAGATGGGTCAGCGGCCACGTCAAAACAGCGTATTCGTTGGTTCGAGCGTTTCTTTATTGCCGAACGATCAGAGCACACCTCGTCGTGCCAAAAGTGCTTTCGATTTACAGAGTCTCGTTCTTGCCGAGTGTACAGTACAAAATAATAATGAAAATAACAGTTTGAGAATGGAGGAGAATGTGAATGAGGAGGATACGATCGATGAAACGGAGACTGAATTTTTGCCATTCACGATGGCTCATAGCTCGAGCAACAGACGACTGAAGCCATTCAACGAATATCCGAAAGCGTCGCGATCGTTTCAACGCGAAAGAGGCGCCAGTATGTGTCACTTTGATCGTACAGACGTAATTGCAAGACCTTTGCAACGCGAGCGTGGCATGAGTATTTGCCATTTTGATCGTATGGATGTACTCGCTAGGCCTCTTCAGCCGAGAGATCGTGGATCGAGTATTTGTCACTTTGATCGTATGGACGTTCTTGCCAGGCCTTCCTGCTACAGAGGTAGTCGTTCCAGCATCACCGGCAATGTTGATAAACTCGAAAATCTCGGTAAAAGTTTTCAACGCGATAGTCGCACCAGCATTATTTTTAACACTTCGATAGAAAAGTCACAAATTGGTGGACTCGAGAATTTTCAACGTTTCGCTAACTCCAATCGTTCTCGTGACTCGAGAACCAACGTGCCAATGTTCGACAGACCCGAGAATATGAGCAGATTTTTACAGCGTGACAGTCGTGCCAGTCTCGGAAACAACGAGAGACCCAGCATCATTGAAAATCTTGGTAAAAATGGCACTTCCGGACAAAGCGTAGGAAATATTGGTACCGCCAGCAGCAGGGATCATAGAACTAACAATTTGTCACCTTACGATCGACCTTCCTGCAGTAAAACACCTGATGTCGTTCTCGGCTACGAGGCTACCTGCGTTTGATTCGTTTCACTCATTTTTTTTCACCACCTCGCACACGTCGCTCTACGTCTCTCTACGTCGTTAAAACGAGATCATCGGAACTGCGTAAACCTTGTCGAAAATTTCTTCTCAAATTTCTCTGAGCCTTGAATCCACTGCATTTGATATTTTATCGTTAAAATTATTGAAACTAAGGGACTGGTGTTTATGTTTTCTCTTTCTTTTCCAGGAAAACAACACAACAATTTTTATTTAATTTATTTTCCAAAATTACCGTCAATTTGAGCCTAAACATTACATTATAAATCTTTCAATGTAGGACAAACAACGGGGTAGGGTCTTCCTTCGTTGCCTACTGTTACTTCAGCTTTGTTTTCATTCTTTTCTCTATTACTAAATACTCGTCGAAGATGACCCAAAAATGTCAACATCATCCGTCTTTTTCGAGGGATTCTTTCTCGCCCAAAAAGCATCCCCGAAAACTGATGATAGTGACGTCGATCAAATTTACCATCCCCAATGACATCAGGGTGCAAAATAACTCACCCACGTCCTACAAGAACGAGATAAAGTAAGAAAGTGTATTTTTTTGTTTTTTTTTTATCTTCATCGTTCGGCCAGATACTCGAAATAATGTTGCCTGTAGTCTGAATAACCTTAAGCGCCTCGAGTTTACCGATTGATTGATTGATTGATTTGTCAAGGTAAACGTTCCCGTTATTGACATCGTCCGAGGTCTTATAAAGCCAAGTTTTTGTCCTTGCCGTCACTTGAATTAAGTGCTTTATTTTATTTCATGTCATATTCATTCAGTATTATTGATGAATTTTTATCTTTTCAATTTTTTAGAACTTCGGTGATACTTTGAGATTTTTTTTTTCGTGGGTACAATTAATTAGAATTCAATTTTTTTGTCCCGCAATCGAAAAACTCTGGACTATGACTGGCAGCGGACTTCAGGGCGTAAGTCTTTCATTTTTGGTTAAAATTATTTTTAAAAATACGTTACAGTTCATCGAAATATGATTAAAATGATGTCGGAACTTTATTAAATGCTAATTAATTTTACCCACGAAATTTTTTTTAAATATATCAGCGAAAATAAACTTCCTAATGCGGTTTCTATCCTTAAAAAACATTCAAATGCAATCTTTGAGCAACATCGCTTCAGACTCATTAATTTTAATCAAATAGCAATTCAATTAACTTATCGTACATTTTCCTTGCAACTTTACACGTAATTTAACATTTTTTATACAAATTTGTTCATTTCAAGGAAATTTAACAAAAACAAAATAAACCGACGTTTGCATAGAGATTGTAAATTTATTTGAGGTTCACTATTCTCGTCTACCTTGCTGAATATTTCGATCGAACTTACTCGATAAAATGTTATTTCGCTTCGACGTAGAGAAAAATATATATTTTATCATGCTGCCTTTGACATACACGACCTACAGCCAAAGATCTAGTGTTTCTCGAGCCACAATTTCATTTGGACGACATCGTAGAAATCATTTTCAAAACACTGTCATTGACAGTCTCCTTCCCATGCAGTAGAACATTCACATTTTATTTAGCTGTAAAAGTTAAATCGCCTGAAAAACAATATAACGAAAACATTCGTTGTTTTAGAGAATTTTATGCGATGACGCGTTTGTTAATAATTGAACAATGGCACCTGTTTTCGAGTTAAAATTTTCTTCAATGCGAACACTCCCCTTCAAGGATTTGATCGAAAAGTTGTTTCTTTTCGAAAATGTCTTTTTCGGAATTATTTTCATTTCCATTAGAAATAAAATGAAATCATTATCAAATATAATATCGCCGAAATATTGAAAACAAACAAAACAACGTGAAATTTCTTGTTCCAAAAAAAATGGACTTTTATTTAGTGGTATAGAATGTGGTTTGAAAACGGTCAATAATTGTCTCTCGATTTTATTCCAATTTCACACGACCTCCAGAACAGCCCGTGTGAAAAATATTTCACTTTATGGGAAAATATATTTTTGTATGGCCCCAAAAATATGAATGAATATTTTCCAATGGTAATAAATATTTAAAAAACATTAAGCTCTCGCCTCAAATAAGAAATGTCATAATTTTTCATTCATTTTAGTAGGTGAGAATTATCTTTGGAAAAATTTCTCAAACTTGAGCCACAACTTCGCGAAACGAGCAATAATTTTCCAGTAAATACCGCGAAAACTTTTTCACCGCGTTAACACATTATCCGCGATCACTTTCTTCTCCATTTCTTGCACTTTCTCCCCCCCCCCTCTTTCTCTCTTTTTCTCTATGCAAATATGTATAAATTTACATAAATATAGAAATATTCTAAAAAATACAGAATAAATTACTCTATTCGATTTTTCCTTCAATAATGTCTCAAGTTCAGAATCATTAATTGATGATCCGAACAAACTTTATCTCTTTCGCCCTATATTGGAACTTTGCATATCTGATCGATCGGCGGCAAATGAAACGAAAAAAAAGAAGTGACTTAGACGAGAGTCGGGTGGTCGGCGGTTGATGCTGAGCAGCATAATTTTTTGACACGTATGAAAACTTTGTTTAATTAACAAAAAAGAACATAAAATATTGTAGGCAATGACGTTGTTTTTTTTTTAATGATCTAAAGGCTCGCAAGTGGCCAAAAATTATTCTGTCGGGCAATAATCGCTGTCCAGGACCTCTCGACTCTCCCCTACATTTGACTAGACCCTAAATTTTTCATCCGAAATAGATTTATTATATCGATTACGTGTAGTCAAGACACGAGAAATTTCGCACCAAATCCGCCAAATAATTGTCGAATAAAAATGGAGGGTTGATGAAAGAAGGACGTAGAACACAACCGTCTATTGTCAAGAATGTTGAAGAACTAATTCGGAATTCTTCAACGTATTCTTGACTCGAATAAAATAGATCGCAAGAAGTGGAAAAAACTACAGGCGCTAAAGATCGATGTCGCGTTATGAACATTCTTGACATTTTCAACGACACACGCAAAAGGTTTTATAAAATAATAGTACGGTTCGATGTGAAATATCTTACATATATAAATATACTCTCATACGATACAATGACGTATTACTAAATATTATTTAATCGTTACTTAATGCAGATTTACCGAAAGTAATGTCCGATATTTTCGAAGGGCCTAAGTATTTTTTTACGTCTGTGAAAAAATTGAGCGATTACGAAATCAAAAAATATATAAAGCAAGTCTGTACCATAAAAGCCTGTAACTCTACGATCGCTTCTAACAGAAAAATATAAATAATTTAACTGAGTCTTAAAACAAAATAATTATTGGAACGACCGTCTACATTTCTGGCTATGAAATTAAATCACAATTAATTGTTTTTTTTTTTTTCATTGAATGTTTTTATTTCGAAGGTCGATCGAGATGTATAAATCAAATGTAAATATTATATTGAATAATCAGATAAATCATTCCAATATGTACAAACTCCCTACCTTTCCTCAAAAAAACGTAAAAAAAAAAGAACATGAGAAATTGACTTCATTTAACTAAACACTCGATTAAGGAGTTTTACCAGGGTGAGCGTTCGAAACTTAAACTTAATTTTCTGATTCGTGTCATTTAAGCTGTAACTATGAAACTACGTAACAGAAAAATGACATGGTTAATCTAGTGTTTTATTAGCGAGTGACATTGACGAGGTCAAAACAGACGTCAAAAAAAAAAAATCGCTGTCGTGTAAGTAACAGCAATGTGGTGGTAAATGTAATCTGAAGTTAAAGAATCAAAGAAATTTCAAAACACCACATAGGTATTCGTCGTACGATGACGAAATTATAAATTAAAAAAAAAAAAATTCGTGTACAAAAAATCGATAAAAAGTCAATGAAATTGAATATTTCTGATAAATGAACGGCCTGATCGAACGATACTGAAAGGCAATTTTTTTACAGAACGCAACTTTCATTAAGGCAGTTGAATCGATAGATTTCTTGTTGTGCTGTCAACTCGGTTGAAAAATGTAATTAAAAAAACCTTTTCAAAATTAATTTCGAGATTACTTATACTTAGAAATACGAATTTGCTGTCTCTGAATCTTTACAACATTCTTCTACATACGTTTTCCGTCTTCGTCAGAAGGAACATCTTCACGGATACGTATCGACTTTTTACCCTGGTAAAATCCCTTGAGACTGGGTACGAAAAACCCCCTTTGAAATCTCCTAAAATAATACTTTCAATTTATTACTGCAATATGTAAAAAGTCTCGTAAAAAGTACTGTTGTAGAAAAAAGTTTCATAATCGAAACGATCGATTAATTACGTTAAATTGAAAACATAAAAACTCATTCGAACCCAAACCAAATAAATCATCAGCAAAGACATTGGATGGGATTTTTCATCAGTACACTCGTTTCTTATTCTCACAGTTAATCCGAAAATGATATAAGTTAATTAATGATGTTGAAGTTTGTGTCATTGGAACTCAACAATGTTCCTAATTTTTTTCTAACAGGGCCAACAGTTTATGTGGAATGTTTACCTCCTTATACAATAATTTATAGATCTTTTTTTGACACCCAACGACAAAATCTGCAAAAAAAAATTGATAATTGGAAAATTGTTTAATGTAGAGACGGCAAATGATATTTTAATTTGTGTTCCAACGATGTAAACTTCGATACGATGTTAATTGAGTATTCATTCGTTGAATCAAGAAAAAGTTTCATAAGATGCGTGTTTAGCATAGGAGAAAATAATTTTCATTTTTGTTTTTGCTGCCTCATTGAAATTGAAGTTTCATTTGTTTTTATACGAGTCTATCCTCCAATAGGTCTTTCCATTTGCATACACATACACGTGGCAACTTAACTTTTCGTTTCGGACACTTATTTATGTACGAAAATGTTAAAAAAAAAAAAAAAAAAAAAAAAAACAAGACAACAAAGTTTCATATGTGTGTACAAATGAAAAGCCCAGCGAGACCAAACATTTTTAGACTGTCTATAAATTAAGAATAAACCAAATCCGTCTACAATATAGAATTTACATATATATATGTATTTAAACTTAATTATAAAATATTTAGAAACATTAGTAACATTTTACGAAATTCTCGGGAAATACGGGACCTTGTACTGTCAAAAATGAATCGAAATATCTCGTGATAGTGCTCTTAGTTCGTAGACCAACCACGAAGTCATGGCTGTTAATATATTATTCTTAGACCAAAGAAAAAAAAAAGAAAACAAAAAATTTTAATCTTCACGTTATCTCTCCGGTTAAAAAAATAAAATGAAAAATCATTCATGAAACTCATTTGCCTGTGTAACGGACCAGAAATCGATAGGTTTACTTTTAGTTGAAGAAAAATAAAAATTATACGACAACAAACAATCGATACAAAATTCCAACGATCCTTAAACTTTTTAGAACATAAAACATGATGGTCTTTAATAGATTTTTGTCAATATTCTGCGACCAATCAGACAACATTCTGACATAAAGAATCATAATACGATATTTAGAATCGTATCATTAAAATATAAATCTACTTAGCTATAACGATAATATTAATTATAATAATATAATTTACGAGGAATATGAAACTGTGAAATTGCCAAATTATTTATACAATATTAAATATATGTATATAAATTATTTCGTCGCTGAATTATCGCGACATGTACGCTGTGTATTTATTTGCTCGAAAATAAAGAATCATTCGCGAACGATAAAGATTTCTTCGTACGAGGTTATTTAACTTTTTTATACAACTTTCTATCATTCATTAACATAAGGATAATTTTTTAAAACATTAATATTGTTATCAAAATTTGTACCTTCTCCAACATTTTCACTATTGTGAATATCAAAAATTTTGATTCATGTAAAAAATCATGATTTTTCCTAGCTTCACATTTCGTCCAGTTCAGAGCATTCTAATTTTTATTGAAAGAATTTTAATCCGCGGTATAATCTGTAATTGACAAGCTGCACATGAATAATTAGCACGCATGTCAATTCCGCTGTTAAAATCTCTTCCGGATTCGTTCGAGCCACCGAGAGCTTCACTTTGTAAAACAATTTAATTCGTTACTCCGAGGGCTGTGGCTGACAAGCTTAGAAACTCAATGTGCACCGTAAATATGTGCATATTCAACGAATGAGACGAGAAGTACGAGGAGAGAACGAATATTTGACTTGACCAGTCTCAATCAAAATACATATTAATCAGTAAAATTTATTCTCACTTAATTCAATTCATTGTGCGAGCAGAAATAAGAATAATTATGTTACATGCACAGAGAACAAAATTTTGTTGAAAAATGTCGAATATTTCGTTAAATACGATCAACAAAACATCGATGAATGAGAACAAAGTTGAGTCATTTCAACATAAAGTTTTGCTGACATTCCAAATATACTGCTCAAATAGCTAAAATCTTGTTATTATCAAATAATGCACTTTCTTCATCGTATTCAACAAAACAATCGAATTTTTTTAAAACGAAATTCATTCTGAATATGATTTTCTTCGTAATTCATAGTACAAGCACTCGATTATTCTTAATAATAAAAAGCTTCTCGACATGACATTACGTTTCGATGATATGTATCGCTTTACCTTTCGCTCTAATCGATCGGAAAATACTCGAATCCAATTGAACAGTCCCCTGGGTGTGTTGCTGTCGATTCGCAGACGTCGTTTATTACACGCTTCAGATAATTAAACCGCGAGAAGCTGCTTCGGTTCAATAAAATATGACAATGACAGTATTTTCATGTCCATATTAAACAGCCATTGAAAACATCGTAAAATTACTGATTCGTTTACAATAGTGGCTTAATTTTCATCGAGAACGAAAAAAAAAAATCTCAGAAGATGACACCTTGTGATTATTTAATAAAAAAAAAAGATAATCAATAATTCACATCATATTGAAGCAATGACAGCTGGATGAAGACTGTTATTTTGGTACAATTTGTTTCAAGGTCAGGGTGAACGTAATAAGCCACGTTTTTTGATGCTATTACTCTAGGTCGAGCGCGACACAACCATTTCTCCAAGGTCAAGGTCCATGAAATCGTAACCAAATGACTGCAACGTTGATGGACCGAAATTTGAGTTAGTATTTTGATCGGTGCTGTGACGTAAAGGAACCAAACAGGGATACTGTAAAACGTTCTTGTCCGGCCTCTTCGTCGCGTAATCATTGAGCCTCAAGGTCTTTCAAGTGGACCAGCAGATCATGTCACGAATTAGTTTTGAACGTTTGAATTTCTCTCGATCTCGTAATCTTATTTGTAAAGTGACCAGAAGTTGCTTTCAGTATCAGTAGAGTTGAGTAAAGTCAAATCAATCAAATATGATTTTTCTAAATAATTTATTACAGGTTAAAAAAACCACGTAGTGAAAGTATCTATGAAATTAAAATTTCTTCCAATAACTTTAACAACAGAAAAATAACATTTTTTCGAACAGTTCGAATCAATAATTCGTCTATCGTGATTGCATTTCATAAGTTCCCCATGATTCTCCATCACATTATATAAATATTTACATATTTATACAGTAAGCCCCTGATCTCGATGAAACAGTTCGTATTTATGTCCCTTATTTTGCAACTATATTGTTAAAAGATTGCTGTATCATCTATACGTCCCTACAGACGATTAATTTTTAATTGTCATCGAGGACTGTTGTGTTTTGATCGTTAAAGCATGTGATAGTTTACAGTCGAAGAAACTTGAGAGAATAACGAGCACATAACCCCACGTAGTTTATTAAGCGTAGCCCATTGTGTGCCTTTTCAACAAGAATATTCTCATGAAATCTTATCCTAGCGTTTGGGAGATTTTATTGGGTTATTCTCGTTTGAGTGGAAAAAAAAAAAAAAAAACATATTATAGAGGTTGATAGCGAGACCGGTGGTGATTTCTTTAGGGGTCAATATTTATTGAAGTTCTTCCATCGACTATTCCAATTAAAATGAGAAATAATGTGGAATTTATGTTGTTGCATCCAATGATTTGACACAAGGCTCGACATTCTTTATTATCATTGGATTTCAATAACGAAGAGATCGCAAATGCGTTACGTTCCGTCCAGGCCTGAGATAAGCAGAAATAATAATAACAAATGTTATGGAAGTCCGTAACTTTTTTGCTCAACCATGATGAAAGCAGATTCTACGGTTACCCGAGTTCGCGTCGTGTCAAATTGCCCTCCAAGGCCTTCTCGATCCCAGGGGATTAGAATTGTCGTCCTGCCATACCCACACACACACACGTACACATATAGATACTCGCACATAAACGAAAGCCCTACTCTGATAAGCCCCATTCCACTCACGAGTCTCTGATTTCACCGCTGCGTCCCTTTCGCGTCATTGTCGTCCTTCGACATCCTTCCTCACTTTCCCTATAGCGCCACGCGTGCTCCAAAGTCCCGCAAACAATTTCGAAAGAATTTATTGCTTTTTTCACGTTCTCTTTCACAAAAATACTAGACTTGCGTTTTATTGCATCGTTCATAGTTGGAACCACAGGTGCGAATAAGTAGAATTTTTTTTCCTCTTCCTTTGGGTCCATTCGCTTGATTTTTTTGCTAGTAAATGGAGCTGGCAAAACGGCATGAAAAAAGGATGTTGGAAAAACGCCTTTGGCCATTTAGCGAAAAATGAATTAACTATTCCAAGCTGTAATATGCGCGAAATGTCTGACTTTCGTTTAATGTTTTATTCATTCTCTCTCTATTGTTCTCCCACCGAAATGAGAAACGAGAAAGAAGATATTATCATTTTCGTTTCAACAAATGCAAAGTCCCTCTCGACTATCGGATGTAACATTTCAAAAAAATTCATATATATTCTCTGTACGTCGGATTTTTCTCGTATTATTTTAGTAAAATCATCAAAGTGTTCGTCCATTAGGAACTCATTACGAGATTTTTATATATGAATAATCTCGTACACTCAAGTAACAGTAAAAAAAAATCTCTAGAAAGATTTGTGACTTCATGCACAATTAATCGGCTGTGGATCATTTATTAACGACGTTGTGCAAATTTTAATAATTATGTCGTATAATTATCGCATCGTGTAAATTATAAAAATCTGACATACGAGCGAACACATTTTCAAATGATTAATGCAGCCAGTTCTGATAATCTTCGATCTCGTTTACTTGCGACTATTTTCGAGGTATTTTTTTTTTTTTTTTGCTAAATAATATATTCTGCTTCCGATATCGATTTCTTACTCTACCCAATTTCTTAGCAAACTTTTTACATAGTCATGTATACAGTAGACATATACGTACGAGGCTTTGAGGTTTAAGGATCTCCTGGGAACTCCGATGGGAGTATATACCAAGAAAACCGAGTTGGACATGTGCTCGGAATTCTTTTTGCGAGCAAGGGATCCTCTGGTGATAATATATGTACATACTGGCAAAAGGTACGAAGGGTCTCAAGAGACTCTTTTTCTGTCTGCGTTCTATGACAGAAAAGACTCCGATTTCGACGCACTTTTGTCTCACTTTACCAACAGCATTTCTCCTAGTTCTTTTCTACCAATAAAAATTCATTGCTGTCTTGACATGATTGATTTTCAATTATTGTGACACAAAAATGGAACCCAAAAAATGGTGATTTTTGACGAACGCTATCCAATTTGCAATCACGAAATTTACACAAGTCGTTTGAATCTTTATTGAATTTTAGGGAAATGTTACTTTCACGACAAAAAAAATATCAATCGGTACTTGAAAATGCCGCACAAGTGTTTCGAAATATTTCACTAAAAGATTCCTTATAGATGCAGACGGTGATGAAATTCATTTGTAAATGCTTATCTAGAGTTGCCAGCACATTTTTTTCTTTTTAACCATCTACTGGTTTACCAACTAAAATATTGAGTATTTTATTCCCAATGTTTATTTTAAAATCTTTCTTTTAATGGGAGTGCAATTTCGATTTTATCTCGAAACATTATTTCGTTGAACCCAATGCATGAAAAAATCATTTTTTAAATACTATTCGGCCAACCATAACAAAAAGTTGTTTAATTCTCACCTGCATGTATGCAACTCTTCTCTGTCAACGATGAAAAACAGGCAAGTCTGGAGTTGAAGATAAAACTCGACGGTGCAGACACTGCGAGCATTTTTTATTCAGTCCTTTCGAGAGTGCAGAGAGTAGACAGCACGAAAAGACATTCGTTCATGCAATAAATTAGCATATACTGGGACCGTTAAATCGAGCACTTGAAAAAATTCAATAGGAAAACAAAAGGAAAACGTAAATATAACGAAAAGGACTATCCATTCAACTCTGTTGTTCGTTTTTGCACGGTAAATCTGATATATGGTAACCCTCCTCTTCCATCTTTTTCATCGCATTTTTTGCGCTAGAAAAACACCAACAATTTTCCGGCTGAAATTATTTTCCCTGGAGCTTTACGACGACGGATTCACGTTTTGTTTCGTTTTAAATAATTGAGCTCAGTGTTTTTTCCTATATAGTTTCACAATTTTTTATAACTTTACTTCGTAATACTATTTCCTGCTCTCTCGAAAACAAAACAAAAAACGAAAATAAAAAGTAACAAAAATATCGCAGCAGTTGAGGCTTCCAGTTTCTTGAACCCATTCATGTGATTTCTAGATTTAAGATAATCATACCAATACAGTACGATGAACTAACCGTGACAAGTATCTGTCTTTGCGGCTTACGGAGACCATAACGTCCCCTTATCATAAAGATCTTCGACGACAGTTATTTCTTCAGGGTCGGAAGCTATTTGTTTATGATAACGCGATGTCATAAATCCTAATTCTCTCCGCCAAAATATAAATTTATGATGTTAAAAAAAAAAAAAAAATTTCCTGGACCGTTCAATCTCCTCCAAATATGATCGAAATTTATATCAAATATGCGAAGTATTGGTTGTACAAATACCTTTGAAAAACGTATCATTTTTCGATACGGAAAACGTTTCATTTTATCCAACGACCTGTCATTTCTTTCGAATAGGACTCCATTTCTTCCAACTTTCTCATACTTTTTTATCCATATAAAGCCTGATTCAATCATCATTAGGCCTTCAACAGTATCTTCTCAAAATCTCAAAATCAGTTTCTACGAAATGGTCCTCATCAGGTTTGGCTGGAAAATCCTCCGCTTCCAGTGATCAGACCTTCCTGCCACTCAATTCTGTTGAAATAACAATTGTTTCGCTATTTTTCTATTAATCAAATAATTATAACAATTATTTTGTATTGTGGAAATAAATGTAGATACGAACGCAGAACTGTGGAGTACAAAATTTGTGGATTCCCCAGTACGGAATTCCGTTGACGTACTAATTGATGAAAACCATTATTCAGGATGAGACTGGCGTATACGTTGAGGAGTATATGAATATCGAGCAGGAGTTATGCTAAATCGAGTTCTCATATATCGTGTACGACATGTATAACTGTATTTTGTATTATATACACGTGCGTAACAATTGAAAGAGATATATATATAGTTAAACAGAGATCTTTGTGGTTCAGGGCTCTGATAATGAAGGTTTCATTGAATTCCTACTGATTAGAGACACTCGAAATGTACCTGAAGGTTTGATGAGGCTATTGTTCCGGATTTAATACTGTTATAGAAATTCATACGTGCATCGAATTTCCATAGATTATGGGAACAAAAAATATATATTTTTCAATATTGCTGTCAGCGTTGAGATTCGTAAATCGGTAGTTTGAACTCTGAAATAAAAGCGTCTTTTTTGAGCGAACAAGTCTTTAGATTTTTTGTACATCTCTTCTGTAAGGTTCGGGGTTTTATATGTTTTTTTGAGCTTCTTTTTTGGGAGAGAAGATTGGAATTTTTTTTACAGCTTCATGTCGAAAGTAGAAAATTCAACGTTTTTACGAAGGTTTTTCTTTTGACTGAAGGTTTAACATTTTTCTGGAGAATATTTAGAATTTCATTACCGTCTTATTTTTACAATTTTTTAAAATTTGGCAGATGACAGATGACGGATGACAGATGAGCTTTTTTTACGAGTATGTGAATAGGACGCCACTCGTAGTTAATCGCTCGTTAACGACGAGTGTTGCCGGACCATTTCGTTAATTATGACGAAGGGCGATACTGACACGTACGTTTACGTATAGCCATCAGAAAGAAGTTGTAGTTTCATGACTGATTGGACGTCATTATGGCACACGCAGAACGATTAATTGCTCGTCCGGACAATTTTTGCATAATTAATCAAACGTCGCAATAAAAATGTAGATAACCTTGTCGATGAGTTATTGCTAGCTGGTGGAGCCAGTTGTTACCTAGTAAAGACAATAAAATGATACTTTGAAAAGTGTTAAACTACACCAAAAAAATCCTGGTTTTGATAAGAATACAAAATTGAATTAAAATTGAGGAATAAATTGGACTTTCAATTAGATCTTTTTTTTTTGTCCGTTCGTGAAATGCGATAAAAACTTTCAATGTAATTCGCTCGATTATGCTGATCCATCTATACTTCTATAAATGTTGGAGAATCGTAGGTGTATAAAGCCAGACAAATTGGTAGTCACTGTGCCGTATGGTATAATAATAATACCCTTCAGCTTCGCAATTTCGGAGAACGTCGACTTGGATTAAACTGAGCTCTGACAATCCTTGCTTTGTATTTCGCAATACAATACACCCAACCTTTATATACCCACTGAGGGTAGATAGGCTGAGAGAGAGAGAAAGAAAGAGTGATACGAAGAGACAGTTTCATAGGCAATTTCATCTGAAGAGAGGCGAGAATCTAAAAATTGTGCAAAGGACCAAACGAACTTTGAAATTCTTTCGTGATCAAGCTCGTTGCTTAAAATACAGCAAAGAAGAATTGAGTGTTCATGACAATATATTTATTGATGTATAAAAAATATTTACCATTTTCATCAATATTTATCGAACTGTAAATTGAAACAATGGAAAACTTTGTTCCTGGATTTATAGTGAGGAGAATTGCGAATAAAGCCATCAATAAATCCTGAACCGAATGGCCGACCAGGATCAACAGTTAGTCGAGATTAATTGAACCTCGGTAAATTCAATTACAACGACCGACAGTTCCTTTGGTCGCTATGTTTCCAACCAGGTCTGACTGGCTCGTAGCTGCTGATAGATCTTTCGAAAATATCGGATTTTTCGTACAATATATATTTAATAAAAGTACTTGCTCAATTTTTTTTCAATCGTACGACAAATATAATTAATTCAAACAACAGCTAAAAATTAGATCAAAATTGTTGAGAAACTGCACTCAAGGGCTAAAAATATCTTTTTTTAAATGTTCTAAGAGCTCTGTCAGACCTGTGATTACTTCCGTAGCCCAAATAATTCATCCAATATCTAAATCTCACTACATTGAAAGAAACTTTAATTGGTACTAATATTGACTGTAGAACTTTGTCGATGCGTGGACCCAGATGTTCATTCGAAGCTCTCTCCGAACTTGGAGTACCGTGGACAACAGATATGTAACATTCATTTATATATATATATATCAATATGCTGAAAGCTCTGAAGCTTGGGATTTATGATGTCAGCATAAAGATGTTCTCAAGGCACCCACTTGACGTTTGCTTTCAGACGATTTCTCATTATTCCCATTGCGGATGGATTAAAAAGTACTTTTCTTCCGTGTCATACGTGAACTATTGGGATTTTGGCTTTCAGCGGAATTAAAACTGCCATTAACATGTGACGTCAAAAGAAATCTCTTTGACAAATTCACAAATTCTGACTTCTCAATTTAAGAATATTTTACAAATTTTTATATCGATACTCAGAAATTAAAAACGTTTCAATGTCTAAATTCTTCCGTAATTTTTTATGTTTATTTCGTAAAAAAATATTAACTAATGAAAAGTGCAATAAATCGTGGTTTCTCTCATAGCTGATGCTCTCGTATCTTCACTGATTCTAAGACGCTTAGATCCTGATTTAATTATATCGTTCCTCGCTTCGACGCTCAGTCTAATTCATTTCCAAGTAGTTAATTGCATTATACTCTCGCGTCACACCTTATACAGGGTTGTCCACAAATCCACTTATCATTCTTGGTGGTCGGTAACCACATATGACAATAATTTGCGAGTTAATATTTCGAGTTCAAAAAGTAGTTAAATAATGTCATAATGTATTCAATTATTCAATCTATTCTTGAAGTCAATCGTTTCGTTTTAAAACTCTGAACAATTTGCATTAATCGTTACTGTTTTATTTTCAAAGCACGAAATTTTGTACCAGTATTGAAAAAATAATAAATTTATGCTTTACAACTTGAAGAAAAAAAAAAAACTTCGACTTCATCAGCATTGAAAATTATTAGTTTTATCGCATAAATTCTCGATCATTCTGTATACATGTATTCAAGTATGTACGTATTTAATATTAATATATAAGAATGTCTTTTCCATAATTCACCACGCGTAATCGAGCCTGGTGCTGAAATATCCCATTGTGATAAATATTCGTCTGAGATAATTCATTAACGTTTAACAGACAGATATTCATTTTCCATGACAATACGCATATCATCTCCAGATGGGCATTTTAATCCGAGGAAACAATATACCACATCCTTGTGACTAAAATGTCAGACCTTTGTGTGCCATGGCGCGTTCTTCTCGGATTCTTTACAAATGAAATTTACGTAA
The DNA here is from genome assembly GCA_948107755.1 of Campoletis raptor. NCBI lineage: Eukaryota > Metazoa > Arthropoda > Insecta > Hymenoptera > Ichneumonidae > Campoletis > Campoletis raptor. The sequence continues at coordinate 18,464,154 of OX403623.1, forward strand.
TTGAGTGGATGAGTTGTTGTTTTGTAATTTATGTTAGCGTATTATTAATGAAGTGAACAAATAATCATCACGTCAGTCACAGGATATCAGTGGACGAATGAAATTTATATTTCTATTGTCAATACTACGGTATAGATAATTTGACAATAACTTAAGAAACCCCACCAATGTTAAAATGTCGTGTTAAATTCATTATAAATGGATTACTACGGCTCATGGCAATTTACTGATAGAATCATCCTATTCGTGAAGCCTTTTTTCTTCTCCCAGATAAAAACATTAAAAAAAAAAAACAAACCGTCAAACAATTTGGAAACGATTCATTAAAGATTTAACGGTAATTATACTTATCGAGAGTGCTACGCAATTTGTTTCATTTCACAATGAGTTTTAATCATTGTCACAGATCTTTTGTTGTTTGCGTGACTGGTATAAGGCGCGAGAAACTACAGATTTCTCGATCGAAATGACACGCGAAATGTTTTGTCACGAATAACTTAGCCGGGAGAACAAAAAAACAGGATAATAACTTCGGAAATGAATACAAGATTCATGGGGCGGGTAAATAAAACAATGAAAAGTATTTAGCAATTGGAGGTGGTTTACAGACGGATTCTTGAATTTCGTGGAATACGTGATATCAATTTTTTTATGAGCTTAATCCATCGATATCACTGAATAATTCACAGTGCAGGAATACGTACTTCGGTCTAACGTACTTTATAGATTTCGTGTATCTATAAACTCAACGAATACACTCGTATACTTTTTTATATGAATCTGTACATGGATACATATAGCTTTGTATATTGAAGTTTTCCTCAGGAAGCGATCGATTACGTACTTTCGCGGGTCTCTCGCTCTCACGAACTTTTTTTTCCTCCAAGAATATATCTCGTTTTGCAGTGAAACTTTATTACTTGTGATGAAAAAAGGACTCTTCGATAACGTGCGCCGAGTGGAAACAACAACAAAAAACTATATGTATAACTGACGAGAAAAAGAATATGATGAAAAGCCTTCGATCGCACTTTCTCTCCACCTTATTTATTTTATAAGAGCTTCTCGTGTACACTTTTTTCAACATTTTTTTTTAACATTCTATCATTCTCCTCTCCCTTCCATTTGAACGAGTACTAGACCGTCTTCGATAAGGACCCCGTCATCGACTCATCTCTTTTGTACCGTAAAACGAAAATTTCACCGATCTCTCGAGTTTCAAGATAATATGACTTTTCTTAAAATAGCCAGAGGCACGGACAGCATTGACACCAGTTATTTTTCATTATTCTATAAAAAGTATAACAATTTTCTGATAGACTCATTTTTCAACGAACTTTAACGCTTCAAACTGTCACTTCAAAAGACAAATTTCAGAGTTACGGTTTTATAGAAAAAACTTTCTAAACATCTCGATCGTTCGTATATTTTTGAACTTCTCAACTCGAATTTCCCATGTTGCTTATATGTTTGTAAAACTAAAGTGTTTACACATTTCCATCCGTCTTCAAGGATAATCTCTGCGCTGTTTCTTTTCTACGACATTTCTCGGTAAATCGAGGGAAACAAGGGGAAAACGGAGAAGGAAGAATATCCGGTTTTCCTTCTTGAACGTTTCTTTCTTATATCTCTTTGCCCATTACCCGACTAGCGAGAGGTAGACGTTTGTTGATGGTTTTCCCTGGGAACTGACGAAGTGGTACGTGTAAAAGGGTTGAAACAGTATGCAACATTATACACATATCTACTAAGTGTCTCCAGTTACCCATTCCGTTCGTCCATTTTGATCGTAACACTTATGTTTCCTATTTCGACCAAAATGTTCTGCTTTTGTTTGTCATTTTATCTTCATCTTATATATCGCGTTATTGTTATTATCATCATCGACCTCCAGAAACGTTCTAGGATGTATAAATGGAATATTTCCATTCTCCACATCGATCGAGATCAGCACTAATTTATGTGAAATAGTAAAAATAATATTCAATGTTGTATTTCACGTATATATCATTACGACCGTTTGTACTTGGGTTATACACGAGTTGGAACTACAATTTTTCTAAAAATTTGCGAAGTTTTATAACGAAATATCAAAGATTTTTCGTATTTCTTCTTTGCAATAGAAAATAATGTCAATTTCTTTTTTATATTCTAAGCTATACTGCTCCAAAAAAAAAAAAAAAAAAAAACATTTTAATTAATTGCGAAATTAATTTTTCTCGTCGGGGAATATTCCACGAGAGAGAGAGAGAGAGAAAAAAATATTTCCTTTTCTCTTTGATGAATTAAAAAAGTTGAACGTAGCAGAAAAATGAGTTTTCGTATCGTGACTGGTACAACTGTAATTAATTATTACAAAAAGTATCGCGGCTTTGTCTGTATGTGCGCGTGAGAGAGGATGGGCTTATGATTAACCAGGTGTCCTTTTATTCAGTCGCTGCATCCGCGGCAATGAAAATATAAAGGTTTAGAGAGCGTAACGTTGTAGGACAGAAATGGAAATTTTAATCTCCTGGGCCAAAAGAAAGGTACGTCATAATTTCGCATTTTTCTGCGAAATATATGACTATTCTTGACATTATAAAATGAACCCATTAAGTTGAATATAATTCATTTTAGTTTTTTGGACACATTCTGAACACAGATTTGTAATATTTATACTTTTCATTTTCGCATGATTTATGCTACATTAATGTATTTCGTACGATGTTCTATCTCCTGCTCATTGCTACAGAAGAGCAAGACATATTCATATATCTGTATTCTGAGGTCTCCGATCATTGGCAATCTGCCATGCGGAATTAGACAAGAGACAAAGGGAATACGGGATCAAGTGCTGCGTTGTATTAGAAGCGTCGACCTGTCATGTATATGTGCATCGGTATTCTGGAGGTACGAGAGGCACAATAGTATTGAACTCGACTGACCTGTAGAGGCACATCACGACAGCATTTATTTCACATTTTAGTATTTTCATTTTTATTTATTTTTTCTTTCCAAACATCAAAGTATCCGCAAGTACATATTTAGTAAAACACGAAAGGGACGAGAGTGTTGCAGAGGTTTTCGACTTTTGTAGAGAGGCTGAAAGTGTTCATTTGCGAGTTTAGTGAGTCAATTTTTTCATTGTTTTTGTAGACGAGTATTTTTTTTTTTTAATCAATCGACGTTTTATTTTTTAGTGTCTCCCCCGTGCGAGTAGTTTCACAATTGTGGTAATAACTACCACCAAGATTATGGCTACGAGGAGGGTACTGAAAAGAAAGAGAAATTGCATTTTTAATGTAAATTATAATTAAGAGAGATATTGCAGTTTGTGACTTTTTTCAATGACAAAATTAATGTTTGTCTTTGATACAACTTTTACAATGCGGAATCATAATGCATGGCGGTGAAAGAAATTGATATAATATACTTCTCGTTGGGATTTAATGCATGACACTTGTACATGGCCTTGGACCAGTTAACTCATACGACATATATAAATATGAAAGACAATACGATTCAGCTGAATCAACAATAAGACACTTGAAGGGAAAGCAAAAGATCCGTTCTTATTTGAGCATAAAATTGAATTAAGGGCTTGAATAATATATTTATGCGTTAAAATTGAATTGAACAATCTTAATAATGACTGCTACATATAAAAACCACTTATTTTACACGTTTTATATATACAAAGCAGGTGGACCTACGAAACGATTTAATTAACACGTAAATATTTCAGCCTGTGGGTGAAGACGATCTCACAAACCTCATGCATGTGCATCTTCATTCATCCAGAAAGCGAGGAAGATAATATGTATTGATAATGCAACGAGCAATAGAAATTTGAAATTTATTGCTCGAACGTACAATAGTTTGATAGGAAAACAATGTATACAGAATGGCCACAATACTATAGTCGTTAATAATAGTACACAATCGGTCAAGTTGAAGTGACGGCCTTGTCTGTGATTCATAAAGGGATAACAGGTCAAGGTTATCTGTACCCAATGAAGAGACGAGACGAGTATATAACGTATGACAAACGTGACAGATGCCATCAGACAGAGACCCGGGCATCACCTTGCCTGCTCATTTCTGTCGCAGACGATTCACTTTAAATTGTAATCCCTTTATGTATACATCACACATGTAAATATGGATGTTACAAATTCAAAATATTAGACCTTGCCGAATTGACTGAAACAGCTTCCCCCAATTGAATTTTTTCCATTTCAAATGTGTACGTTGTTTTCTGCAAGACTTCCCTTTAATTAAGCTTTTCCACATCACGAAACATTCTCGCCTTGCTTGCCTCGTCAATTTGCAAGCTTACAACCTTAAGATCCTAAGAATTCCTGCGAACAGATGTTTTTGAATTTTTGGATCGTGATAACTAATGGAATTTGTATAACCGACTAAAACAATGGAAAATACTCCACGTCTTTCGACATTTTTTTTCTTTACAGATTAAATTAATGGGAAACAATTTGGAAAACTTATTTCAATGTAAAATCATGGACAAGTCTTTCGCAAAGTCGCTTTTTTATTCAAGTTATGATTTTTTTCATTTTTGTAATTTGTTAGTACGTATTTTTTAAAAAATCTTAAATATTTTTGATCTTTTCTTAGTTTTATTTTTATTATTTTTTATTATTTTATACGAAAGAGAATTCTGAATAATGGACTTGAATAAACTCATGAAGCTCGGTCCTTCAACTGACACTGAACTTTTTTGTTGCTGGTCGAATTAAAAATTGAAGCTATCGTTAACATATTTATTCATTTTCGTTTAAATTTCCTGTTATTCCTATGCTGCGGCATGTAACGATAAGGATTCTTTTATTCAGATAACCGATTTAATGTGCGGCTGGGAAGGGAAAAGGCAAAATTTTTCTCATCAAACCCTCGAAAGCTTTCCCCATCGAACGAAGCAATCTGCATAATGCTGTACGTTTAACTGGCAGTTCCCTCTATTCTCATCTCAATACCTGTTCACTATTCTCATTTAAATAGAACTTTCCCAAGGGTTCTCTTTGAGAAGACACTAGCCAAAGCGAAGATCTCGGACCCTGAGAATTTCGTAACAACGAACCAACCGAGCATTTCGCTTACTGCAGGCCGCTGAGCACCGAATGAAAAAAAAAAACTTGAACGAATATAACATATGAATTGAACCTATTACTAAACCGGAAAGAATTTCGGAAGCTCTTTCTAGAAAGCCGACAAAAATTCGTAACAAGTAATCATTGTTATTATATTCATATTTTTTATATAAAACTTAATACATTTTTTAATATTCTGTTGTTCTGTATTCTATTATTTTTGGAAACTCTTGAAACAGTTGAAATTGCAGAAAACCATAATTTTTACAATTTCCAGTCCTATGGCGTCTAAACAAAAAAAAATGCAATCATTCTCGTGTAAAATCCAAACCAACAATTGCATTCATTGAAATTTTTTGCATATTTTCGAATTCAAAGTTCGGATTTGTAAACCGCGATCCCAATAACTTATACGTACAAACTTTCATGTAAATTGTACGAAATGAAAAAAATGTATTCTTCAAAAGGTTAAGAAGGATCGTGCTGGTGAATGGAATCGTCGGGTACCAATTGATGATTTGTGTATTGATAGCATCTTCCGGAAACTCCATAAGAATGTTTTATAATTGAGTCTTGTTCGGGAAGTACATAAGTGTGAAAAACACATGAATATGTATATGTTTTGTATACAACAAGGAAAAGGAAGATCGTGTTCGGCATGTAGGACGTGCGTATATGTACGTAAGGACTCTCCGAGTCATCCGATTTCAGGGTCTCCAACTTATAGTAACGTATAAAGCTTAGAGAGTGGTCACCGGCATAAAGGGTGAAGGCCGATTTTCTGCGCGTGCACGGACTCACACTACTCGTGAATATAATTTAATCGCGGACGTCGCGTTACAGCTTGTGCAAATTACACCAATAAATATACGTATATACATTTATTGTACATGGTTACATAGGCAATGCACGCCATTTTCTGCCAGGCCCTGTTTCCACATGCCCCAATCACAAACTCGTGGCTGCTTATAAAAGCACCAGATCGAAAACGTTTCTCTCAGTTCGTACACTGGACGATCGTGAGACTCGGCCAATTCAAAGTTACAATCGAATTCATCGAATTCAAATCATTCTTTAGTATTATTCATTCACCGGTTGCTACTTCGCTCCGTTTATTTTGTGTTTCAAGATAAACATTATCCAATTTTTGCCTCTAATCAACTTTTTGGTATAAAAAAAAAAAAAAAAAAATTAAATAAGAATGTAAAGAAAGTATACAATGAATAGTGTAAAATGAGATATTAAATAAAAACTAATCAATGCAATCAGATCAAATTAGAGCGGCATTGGGATTGGACTATTTATAGCGCGAGTGTATTTTCAATTGAACAATTTCCACAGGCTATAATATTTGAATTATTAATTTTTTGTACAAATATATTAATTACTATTCGTTGGAAGCGATTGATTGACGGAAAAGTGTGAAGAAAGATCGAGAGTAATGGCGCCGGGATCGTGGTGAGTTGTTTTTTTATCGCCTACCGCAATATCGGCCTATATACGAGTCCCAGAATGAGATTTCATTGCCCAATTAATAATTCATCAATTTCTTCCGTCACTTTCAGTGAAGAAACCGAGGCTATGCTTGGATATTCGCCGAATATCGTTAAAAAGGAACGAATGAATGCGGCATTGGCTTATATCAAGGAAAATAATAATAATAACAATAATGATAAATGTAATAATAATGACACATACGGAATTAGCGTTAAAACGAAAGATCAGATTATGGGAAGAAACGATTCTGTTATCTCAACCCAGTACTCGTCCAACTTTAGAGGTGTATTCGCACAGGTGAGAGTAACCATATTTACTAATTAGTTTTAAAAAAAACCTTCTTCCGTTCTTCAATGTTTATTATAATTTATTTGATTTATAATGAACAAGATAATTTCGTGAGTATTTTCAAGAACAACAAAAAATCTCCCAATCATCATAAAAATTAATTTTTCAAGCAATATCGAATTACTGGCTCGTGCTCTGATTATTATAATCTCCCTAATTAAGAAAAAACGTGTCAAATTTGTGCCATGCTATGCATCAAAAGATAAGAAACATCCGAAAAGTCACGGGCCTTTTCTCAGAGAACAAAGTCTAACTATTTCGCTCAACAATATATTTTATTTTATTTCTATGACTGTCTACTTGAGAGGTTTTTTTTTCTCACCACTCCCCCGTACTTTCTTTATCCCTCTGGTACTTTATATTACCAACCGCACCAGCACTTGAATGCGTTGGTGTCTGTGAATTCGTTGTTATACCTCGAGGATGTCCATTAATTTTAGTACTTCCATGTTTTCAATTTTTTTTTCTTCGACCATGATATAAAAAAAAATAAAACTAAAAAAGAAACTTGAGGATAAGGAAAATATAAATATATACATTTTTTTTTTGCAAATGTGTACATATGAATATCAAAAGATATATGAAGCGAGGGTCGCAAGGGAGAGGTCATTTATCCACGGGGTAAAGTGCTCCAACCCAAACTTTTTATACAACGAGACGTGAATATATCGACTCTTAAGGAAAAAGGGGCATGACCTACATTAGATTATCTTTTAAACTATGCGGGTTATGCTTTTTTTTTCTTTTCTTAACATGACTTTTAAACTACTTCCCCTGTGACCTGAAGCTCAACCTCCACTTTGTAATATCGCTGAACAACTTGATTTTTTGATCTTTTTTCTATGTTTTTAGTAATTCTCATTTTTTTTCTTCTTGGGTCCGAATTGTAGTGTATGGTTGCCGGTGCAGTTTTGACACTGACGGCAGGAGGAGGTATGCCGATTGGTTACAGTGCTGTATTGTTACCACAACTAGCTGAGAAAAATGGTACACTTCGCATAAATCGGGAAATGGGATCATGGATTGGTAAGTTAATGAATTTTTCATAATAACATATTATTTAGGTAACATTGTCAGGGCTTTCGACTGACATTTCGAATGGTCCCAGTAACAAATGTCGTTCGAAAAAAAAAACAACGAAAAAAACTATTACACAAGATTAAGATTTTTGATCAGGATTCGTTAATTCTTTCGATAAACTTGAGAATGATGAACTTTTTCACGAAATACCTTTATTAGAAATCACGTAATAGCACTATTGATTTTCGAAAAATAGCATTATTCATGAGTATCCTGATTATTGATCTTAAAACCATTAAAAATCAAAAGATTTATGATTTTTTTGTAAATTAAATAATTTTTAAATACTATTAAATTCCATATTCCATGAATTTTTATGATGCACACATAATAAGCAATGTTTGAAGTGAACTCATGATTTTTTACAATTAAAACCGACTGCAGAACTGCCTGATAGACGGAGAAAGTTAAGCTTCCGGTCAAATTAACTCAGCGTCAATGCAATCAATGCAGAGGTCAAATGTAAGCGCGTGTACGGAGGATTGAACAAAAAGATTTTAATAAAATTTCCAAAATGAACGACTCAGTAAAGATAGGTTTTTAAGTTTTCTTATGGAAATAAGATTAATTTACTTTTATGTGAAACTTACACAAAAAAGATTTTCCGCTTGAATGTAAAACTATCAATACATCGTTTTTGAGACGTTCCTTCATTAGCTGTAAGATGAAAACCGCGTTATATCTATTGCTTTGAAATTCGGTCGAGTTTGCTAGGTTTCCGATGATTTTACCTATACGCCGAAAGATTGAAGGAATATCCTTTCCGATTGAGTACATGCGCATACATAAAAGGGAAAGGGAGAGAGGCAAAGTTAACGGAAACTTCGTTATAGTTGTGCGAAATTTGTGGGATGAAACTCGAAGCCGCGGTTCCCATCACCCACTCTCCTTCAACCCTTTTCCCTCGTACGCCCTTTATTCCGTATAACGTAGTCGTGTGTACACTGGTTTCGATGCTGTCACGATTTGCACACACGTTTATATCTAAATAGATATATACAACGTACAGTACCCACAGGAAATTTCATGCCAAACGAGTCGACATTGTATCTCGTCCGATTATCTTCAGTTGCCATCTTTATTTACCACGATATTTATTTCGTAAAATATAAAAGCGAACTATTTTGAATTTTCGAAAAATTTTCAATCTTCATTTTTTGTCCGTTTGTCAAATTCAATCAACACTTGACTTGTAAAAAAACTAAATTTGGTTTCTGTGTTTTCGAACTTGAGACGATTATAAAAACGACTGCAAAATTCTAGTATTTTTTTTTTAACCGCGTTATAGTAGAAACAAATAAAATTTTGAAATCTGCAGAGTTAGGATAGTTTGACGTAGAATAGCTCACATACATCGACTGCCAGCAAACAAAAGGCTGCGGGTATGAATTTGAAAGTTTGTTAGAACCGTGTAACCACGGTCAATATAAAGCACATGAAGCGTACAACAATGATAGAGTGAAGAGTGCACACACGGTGGGTATAGATTGGAATAATACACAAAATTGTGGTTTACACGTGACTTTTGAAGTTCTTTTTAGTTTATTTTTACGTTGATTCAGAAATTGTAAAATAGGCGGGATCTTTCGTTAAAGCTGCAAACGTTTTTTTTTATTTATAATATCTAGAGTTCGAAAGAACTGGTTTTCAAGTGAAAAAGTTGAACCTTTTGATCGATTTAGTTTTGTTTTTAATCTGTGAGGCAAGTTAAACGTCAAATATTAATTGGTACTTTTTTTTTGGTTGCATGGACAACAATTCCTTTTCATCTTTTTCTAAATAATAAAATGGAGTACACAAAAGAGTTCGATTGGAATGATGCGATACTTACGTTACTATTCGCGATGCTGTGGAGCTGCAGCAACCTGTGAAATGTGATAGACTTTTGTCAATTTCAACTTCAATAACACAAATAGGATTATTTTATTTAGAAAACAAATTAAATTGTTTCAAATGAAACAAAAAATATTTGAGCAATTAAACGATTGACAGGATTATGAAATCAATTAAATTTATACTGATTTCCAGCAGCTTGTCTCATGATAATTTGTTTTTTCTGTACTCGTTCCATTAAAATTGTTGAAATGAGCAAAAATTCTTTTCCTTGCTAAAAAAAAAAAACGGTGTTAATTACTAGACTTGGTTTGTCTCGTCTGTGGGTTCGCAACATAGATTATTCGAGGTCCTGACGTGGCCGAAGGATACGTATCACTGGTGTTGAAATGTTGATTAATAGGTGATTGTACAGGATTTCGTTGTGGTGGTGGTGACGGTATCGCAACAATTTCCGGTCTTGAATAAACTGAATCATCCACCGATGAAATCGGTGGAGCCGATGGTTTTAACATCGCACGTGGTATTTCTAATCGCAAGCCTTTTATATTTCTCGCTATTTTGACGTCTTGTTTCAACTAACGAAACACAACACTCCCGCGACAATACTGTTTATAAACGTTGCCTTTACACTTTTATAAGCTTCTCTTTATCAATGCTGATTCACAGCATTTGAGATGGAACGAAAAAATGACAGAAATGAAGGATTGCTTATCAGCAATCTATTTTTTTTTTTTGGCTCTACGATAATCTAAAGTGATAAGATATAACTTTGCAGGTATACAACATACGCTTTTCAATATTCTTCTACCTGACTAGGATATTTGTTAATGTCAAATGTATTTTCTAGCTTAATATTTAAATCGAGAAGGACTGAAATATTTAATAAAAATAAAATTTGTATAAAATAATCGTCATTGTTCCATTTCAACTTTGAAAATCTACACAGAAATGCAATATTTTCGTAGAATTAATGTCAATTTACCTTCGATCATTTTCTTAAAATAAAGTATTTATTTAATAATAGAGTTACAATGTAAATTAAATTTCATCACATTTAATTTTGGTCTCGAGAATTTAATCGACTAATCTTGACTAGTGCAAGCTCATAGACGAATCTCGCACTAAGAGATAAAGTGCGTATGGCGTTGCATAGCATAAAGTGTCATCGAGGGGCATGTGGACTATTATTGCTCGTCAAAACTCGTGAATTGTCAAGGTCCGTTGAACGGGGAAACGGCCTCTGAGAATAGAACGAAGTTCAAGGGCCTTACCAGGCTCATATTGTCCTTCGTGCATTTTCAAACGAGATCAGTCTGTGTATGACTCGCACAATTTATACTTGGTTGTCCGTTCATATATACTTCGCTATATATATACATACAGATAGTCATAATATTCATCTCTATAACTCGTAACGTGCGCGTGAAACTGACCTAGATATTTTTTTTATTTCATTCAATCGTTTCAGCTGACTCACGTTTGGGTTCTAAGCTCTTTTGACATTCAATGAATCTTCGACGTTTTCATCTATCGCGAGAACCTTTCGTTGCCTACGAAATAATTAATTAAATCATTTTTACGATGACAGCTTATTCGTCTTTATAGCCATGTCTAATTGATACACCGTCGCTAACGAAAATAAAATCAATCAATCTTTTAACTATTTTTCTGACATATATTTATTGCTGGGGTAAATAAAAAATGCAAAACGGAGAATCCCCCTTTCGCAATGAATCAGCATAGATCAAAAATTTTTTCCCTATTCTCAAAGAACGTAGCAGGGAGATTTGGCATTATGAAAGTGCCACAAATATGTGCAATTTTTGTACGAATCATTGTCAGCTGTTTATTGTAGGTCAAAGCGAGTCTAAATTCGATTAACCAAATTTTTCCACGCTACATTAGTCAAAATTCGTTCCTAGAACAACATTGTTTACTTATTTATGAATTAATAGGTTTGGAATGGCCTCTTAAAACTAGTAGAATATTTTTCATTTGTTTTTATAACGATAAATGATGAAAAAATAAATTTTAATCAACATTGTGGAAAATATATGACGAGTTCTATCTGAAAATTCAAACTTTTCTACACCTCTGTTTTATTCGCACAAAACGTAGTATTTTTCATAGACCAGTGCGTTTCTACTGATACATAGGATAGGGGCTGCATCGCCAAATAAATCAGGGAACGAGAATGGAACATGTTTATCGTATCGTAAAAACCACCGAAGCACGTCGATCTTCCCGACCTCTCTTTCCCTCTCTCTCTCTCCCTTTGTCACCTTGTCCGAATGATTGTGTATACAAAACATTAATTCCCGAATGTATGAAATTTATCTCTCTCCACGTGCGTGTTATTGAAGCTATTGAAAGTCTCGCAAAGCAAAAGTTTTTCAAATATCGAATCGTTTGAATCGTTATCAAACCATTTATTGCAAAGTTTCGACTCTCTTTATCGGTCTTTTCGAATGGAACTAAACAATGAAAGAATTTATATGGCATTTCCATTGAACCGTGTGGATATAGAACACGACTAATTTTTTAAAAATGTCTTGAAATTTCATTTTTTTCTCACTTTTAATAGAAATTTTATAGATCCGAAATGTTGGAATCATATTACGTGATTATATACCGTTTCAAATACAGATGAAACATTTATAGAAATTTTGATGTATTTCGTATGTCTATACGACTGTCTGTGATGTAATCTCCAGCTGTTTACTCAGAACGTTGTAAATCTTTATCTTCGTCCAAAGCTGCGATTGTCTAGAGTCTAGAGGGAGCAAATAAAGTCCGTTGCAAGAGGGATTTCAGGACCCTACGAGGATCTTACGAGGATAAAGGGAAGGGAGATTTTAGCTCAAGTTCTCTGGGTTTGAAGGAGCGAGTCTATTAAAACCATGAACACTCATCGTTTCTTTCCACTCTCAATTCTGCAAAAAGAGTGATTAGCAAAGAAATTTGCAAAGTTCACTTCGCAGATTATACATTAACGTAATAATTATTATAAGGTTTGGCTGATGAGTTTGGAGTTGATATCAAGTACGAAATGAAGAAAAATTCAACAAAGAGATTGAGAAAAAAAAAGTTGCTGAATTAATTCAATGAGATGAAATTCAGCGAACCAGACCTACCTCTCAAATCGAATTTAAATCCTTGGAATCTTATCAAGTCAAGCGAGATAAAAACACATTGAAGATAATTGTCAATTGGAAATATTCGACAGACGCCAAATGAACAATTCCTTAACGTTTTATCCACCAGGTTACGATGCTCCCGTGAACCTTGACGTCCATTCGTACTATTTAAATGATTAATCGACGTTCATGTATATACGTTGACATCGAACAAATACTCCGTCTATTGAGTTAACATTATTCAATGTCATATTTATGAAACTCCGGTTTAGAGATTCACGCGAGGACGTTGATTTTCATCGTGATTTCTTCTAAGGACACCTCTCTTTCAATTGCTCGATCAGCACATTTATATAACGTTATTATAAACGAGGTCTTAGGATTAGCCATTGTCATATAAGCAAATTATATTTTCACGTATGTAGGTCAGTCCGACGACAATCAAAGTGTCAGGAATATGTAACATGACCTATATCCAGATATTACACCCAGGACAATTATTTACATATATGTTTTCAACCTCCTCGTTTGTTTGTAGTACAGAAAAACTTTATTTTCTTCATATAAGCCAAATAGTCTCGATTCATTGGTTCTTTCGAATTAAACTCTTTCATTATCTTTCAGGAATGCATCGTAAAGTTCTTTTTATCTACACAGTCATTGAAAACCTCGTCGTCCTACCAATTTCTTTTCATTTTGATTCTTTACTGTGCCCTCTTATATCGTCGGAAAAGTCACATCTTACAATTGATGATGTACTTCAGTAACGAACGAACGATTCGTCTTTCTTTACGCGCTTAATTCTGAGACAAGTCACGTTCAATTACCGGGAGCTTTTCCTTAATCCCCACCGCAACTTTTTCTCTTTTAATCTGTATTGCTACATTAGCTCGACTAAGGTTTACGTTTTTTTCTTAATTCCATACTCCTTGTTAAAAAAAAAAAGACACCTATTGTGAATACAAAAAATAGAATTTGCTGTTATTTATTTATTTATGTTTACAAAAACATCGAAATTTCATAGAATATTGTATTGAAATTTCAATTATTTAGTTGAACAGATTCATTATTAATGAAAATTCTATTCGACTTTGTACAGCCTCTGTTCATAGCTTGGCCTCGCCCATTGGTTCACTTTTGTCCGGGCCACTTTTAGATGCCATAGGACGACGTGGATGTCTCATCCTGGCGTCTATACCTCTTTCCCTCGGATGGATAGCCATTGGATTCGCTAAAAATATCTCATGGATTCTTGTTGGTAGAGTTGTTTCCGGGTTCGCAGTCGGGTTGACCGCAGTCCCAGCTCAGGTAAAATAAATCTCTATTAAACTGGCTTTTCGTAATTGGACCTAAATATGATTTGTTTTCTTATTTTTGCTTGCTCTTGTATTTTGGCTGTTTGAAGCTTTCGAAATATGAGGGAATAAAATGTTTCTTACTTTTCTTCGTGTTCATTTTCATGCTCGAAAAAATTGGATTTTTTTTTCTTCATTACCAGGTCTTAGTGGGCGAAATGGCTGATCCTGGACTTCGAGGTTTTCTCGTAGGTGGATCTTTCGCAGCTTACAGCTGTGGTATTCTTTTGGTTTATGCTCTTGGTGCAACTCTGAGCTGGGAAACGGTTGCTTTTTGCGGCACAATTCTTCCAGGTTTAGCTCTCGTGGCTCTGTGCCTCGTTTCCGAGAGTCCTGCTTGGCTGGTTCGCCAGAAAAAAATTCATTCTGCTAGAAAAGCACTCATGTGGTTAAGAGGCGGTGATACCAAGCAGGTAATGAAAATTAATTGCCTCAAATACATTTATTTTTAATGTTTATTTATGCTTGATAATAATTACGAGATGGATCGAAAAATGTATTAATTTTATTTATTAATCAATGTTTGCAACAAAAACAGTAACAATTAAACCAAACTATGCCAATCCTATAGTCAAGAACGATTGAACAGTGTGAAATCGAGAATTGCATTTTTTAAGATCACCTTGAACCACGTTATCGGCTTTTTTTTCTCCTTGCGATGTGAGAACGAGAATGAAATAGAGATAAAAAGAGCTATTGTCCAGCTATCCCGCCGCCTAGCTCTTTTATACAATTTCAACGACTCTGCTAGGAGATACAATCAGATTTATATATTCGCGAGAAAAAATAAAATAAATAAATCTAAAGCACACACAGTCTGCAATCTCGATTAGTTTTGAAAATTTATTTCAGATATTTTTGCACTCTACTTTCTTTTTATCACTTAATATTGAAGAGAAGATTTCAGAATTTATGGCAAATCGATCGTAAATTTATTACTCTCAAAACCTTGAACTAATTTTTTTTTTTGTTATGTTGCATCGATCACTGTGACAATAGGATTTCGATGATAAAATTGTTTTGAACAAATTCATATAAAACATAAATAGATTTTTTTTCCACGATTAAATCATTAAATTTTTTATAAAATGTAATTAGCAGACAATAATCTGTTAATCTTTATTACTCACAATAGGTTGACACTGAAATATCCATTTTGGAAGTTCGAGCGAAGGAGGATTTAGCTCGTTTATCTTTACCAACGACTTTTCGTCAAACTATATGTTTGGCGTTTGACAAAGTTGTTCAACCTGGTGTCCTCAAGCCTCTTGTCATTATAAATATTTTTAATCTTTTGCAAATATTGAGTGGCACGTACGTTATTGTTTTCTACGGTGTTGATCTCGTCAGAGATATTGGTGAGTTATACTCATTAAGTTCAAATATAAATTTAAACAATTTAATTAAACAAACGATTCCAAATTGTTGCTGTTTTTTCTATTTATTACATGAATTGCGATATTTTTCT
Organism: Campoletis raptor; assembly: GCA_948107755.1. Classification (NCBI taxonomy): domain Eukaryota; kingdom Metazoa; phylum Arthropoda; class Insecta; order Hymenoptera; family Ichneumonidae; genus Campoletis; species Campoletis raptor. The sequence continues at coordinate 18,479,965 of OX403623.1, forward strand.
TTATTGTTACCTGAATATTTTATGTGCACATATTCACGTTAAACGTTTTGTGGAAAAATTAAGAATATTCTGTTTCATTTTGACTGTCAGACGATTCAGTATGGAACGTCAACGCAAATATTTATATATTTTTTCTTTTATTCATATATTTATATATTTTTTTTTACTCTTGATCGTGTCAGGCGGCGGAAATATCGACAACTACGTCGCCGCTGTACTAACAGCTGTTGTCAGATTTGTTTTTTGCATCATATCTTGCGTGCTTTTGCTGAGAATGGGCCGACGTACTCTGGGCATACTTTCCGCAACAGGCACCGCAATCGCATCCCTTGTATTGGCCGGATACACACTTGCGAGCAAGGACAATGAATCCTATATCGATGTGAGTTCAGAATTTTATTTTTATCGTAATAACAGAATATACGTGCTTCCCGTGTTCATCCCAAAGAATATCCCAAAGCAATTTGATTTATAAAGAAGCGATTTCTTCTCAGATACAAGCGAGCAAACTTTTTTCTTTTTTTGAGGAAACATTTTCCATTTCCTGCCTGCAACGATTTTTCGATCTCCTCGTACAAAACTGACTCTACAAAATTGGGATATTCCGTGACTGATATTAGAGAACGCAGAACGAAACGTAACACGAAAAGCAGACGAAAATATTTTCAGCCAAAAATACATTTTTCAAAGTGATGAAAGAAAAAAACTGTCGTTAGCTTTTCATCTTTTTAACCCTTTGAACTACACATTTTTCCTTACGTGCAATTAACTTGGAACTTAGTTCTCGGAGGTTTTCGAATCGCGAATTATGAAACTGTACTCAAAATTTGACAAGTCAAAGTGAATTGTTTCTTTATTTTTTTTTTTTTTTTTTTTTGTTACTGGCTGTTAAAGTTATTCAAATGATTTTTTAAACCCTGCATTACAATTTTCAAGCTTCGATTTCTTTGTGAATAAAATTTCTCCAGTGGGGAAATAACAAATATAAAGAATGATACGATTTCAACTTATTTCATTTGTTGTTCACATTGGTCACAGAGTTACGTAATCGGCGTCTGTATTCTTATGTACGTGAGTGCAAACACCGTTGGTCTGATGACTCTTCCGGGTTTAATGATGGGCGAACTTTTGCCGCAACGAGCGCGAGGCATTGGTGGTGGATGCACATTTTTCGTCTTCAATCTCTCTCTCTTCGGTGTTACCAAAGCTTTTCCAATGGTAAGTCGTTCTCCTCGAACTGATAAATTTTTAAAAACAATTCTCTTTCGCTTTCCTTTATAACGCTTTAAATAATCAACAAGAAAAATGTTCACGAACTCGACTTTTTTTCATTTCGATCGGACAAATGGTGGGAAAAAATAAGACTTTCGAAAAAAAACTGAGAAAATATAATTAACACAAAGAATATTCTTGCAGATCAACGAACTCGTAGGAATGACTGGAATATTCACAATATTTGGTGCATCAGCTTTATTAGAAGCAGTTTTTATTTACGTCGCACTTCCAGAAACGAAAGATCGAACGCTCCAAGAGATTGAGGATTATTTCCAAGTAAGAAATAATTACAGTTAAGAAATTGATGAAAAAATCAATTTTTCATTGAAAATTTTAACAGTTTAATTAATAATGTTCAAGGAGGGCAATGTGCTGTGGGTGATGAGAACGAAAGAGCCCAAGGAAAACGTTACGCTGACAGCGAACAGTGCATAATTAAGATCTCACTTGTTAAAGTTTTCAAGAAATTTACCGAAGTTACCTGAACATGATTTAAAAAAAAAAAAAAAAAAAAGAAACAAGTAATTATTTGTTTGTTTATGTGGCTGTTGAGTCGTTTAAGTGATTTATTTATTAACGTTGTATTGAAGTGATTAATTGTATATTTTTTACTAATTAAAGTAATCAAATACATAAAACTTAAGCGTTGTAGTCAACGAGGAACGAGTAAGAGTTAAATAGATTAGAAAAAAATAGAAATAAAACGAATGTAGAGGCAGAAGACGATAAATAATTTGACTAATTTTCGAGGTACGTTCTTTTATTATTTCATCAATCTTTGATAATGCAATCCACATCGACAACAATGCATATCAACAATATCATATTCATATTCATTCCAACTACTCTGGAAAGAAAAAACAACTGAAGATTCGCTCGTTTTTTTGTCTTCGTAGCGAGAGTTGTGGACTCGAAGTTTCTCTCGGGGTCTTTTGTACGATATTTTCAGGGCATAACGAAAGTACTAAACCCTTATTTGGCTCAGGGAGGAAACAAAAAGTAAAAATGTGCGCGAGAAACGTCAAAAATTGTCCGTACTACAGCGCTCAGACCAGTTACGCAAGGGATATTTATCTCTATCCCGATTTCTCAGTGTTAACTTTTAACAGGGTGTGAATATAGTTTATTTATTTATTGTTTTGTTTTTTTAACTTCGAACGCGCCGTCGTTTACTATGCTTCGTTTTTATTACACGGCGTCATTAATATGTTTTTATTGAGTTTGTTCATTTTATTTGGTTTTGAAATGACCGTGTAATATTTTTTCAACCGGATTGACTCTCAAAAGGAAAAGTAAAAACCTCCTTAGGCGGTTGGGTTACGGAATTTTTCACCGGCGTATTTAGCGGCCGCGCCAAGTTCTTCCTCGATACGAAGAATTTGATTGTACTTGGCCAATCGCTCCGAACGACAAGGAGCTCCAGTTTTGATCTGTCCGGTCGACAGACCGACAACGAGGTCAGCGATGAACGTGTCCTCAGTTTCACCCGATCGATGAGATACCATCGTACCCCAACCATTACTCTTCGCCAACTTGTGAGCGTTTATCGATTCGGTTACGCTGCCAATTTGATTGACCTTCAGGAGAAGGCAGTTGCATGCCTTCTTTTCAATCGCCGTCTGGATCCTGAAATTCAATAAAACATTCAATTGCTTTTCTAAATTATTACTCAAATTATAATTCTCTGCTTAGCAGCGTATTTTGTGGAAAAAAAAAATTAAAAGAAAAAAATGATAATTAGGAAGCGTTTCATTCACTGACGTGTTTGATGTTAATTTTTCAAGTCAAAACTCGTTACAAATTCATGATTTTATTATCCATTGAAAAAAAAAATTTGAAAAACTTTATCAAACGGTGATGATTATGTAAAAATTGGAATGTATCGGGAAAAAAAACTACAAATTCATGTTCTACGGCGATAAATAATGATAAATTGGCAAATAATAATATTTTAAGCTATGAACGAAAATGATCCTCAATATTTTGCTCGCAGAGAATATAATTTTAGTTGATGAATTTTGGTTGAAGAAGTTGGGAAACGACGATATTTACCTCACGGGATTTGTCACGGTAAGATCGTCACCGACGATCTGAATGGGCGTAGCCGCTGTCAACGCGGTCCACGAGTCCCAGCCATCTTGGTCGAACGGATCCTCAATAGAAACGATGGGATAATCCTTCACCCACTCAAGGTAGAGATTCTTGAGCGCATCGGGTTCCAAATACGTGGCAGGATCGGACTTTTCATTCTTGAAGTCAAGATCGTATTTGCCATTTTTGTGGAATTCAGACGCAGCTACGTCCATACCGATCTTTATTTTTCCCTCGTATCCAGCGGTCTGTGTAATTATGGCAAAATTTTATTTTACGTAAAATCAATTTTCAAAGAAAAACATTAGAACGATCCTTCAAAATGATTCATCAGCCACGAAATGAAGCTTAACATTTGTTCGATTCTTGTTTCAAGAATTTCAAAAGTAATAATCCTGAAAAGCAGAATATTCACCTTAATAGCATCGATGATGAGATTAAGAGCTTCCTTGTTCTCCAGAATGTTAGGAGCAAAGCCACCCTCGTCACCGACCGCGGTTGCATCAAGACCGAACTTCTTCTTGATACCAGCTTTCAAGTAGTGATAAACTTCGCTGCCCATTTTCATGGCTTCGGTAAAGTTGGCTGCACCCAATGGCAAAATCATGAATTCTTGCATAGCGAGTTTGTTGCCGGCGTGAGAGCCACCGTTGATGACATTAAACGCTGGCACGGGAAGCACGATATTTGAATTTCCAGCCAATTCAGCGATGTACCTGGTAAAATGAAGTAAACAATGAAATTTCGATTTAAATTGATTTCCATATTCATATTTTTTTGTAGAAATCCCAAAAAATTCAACGTGCAATTGAACAATTCACAATGACATTTTTTTTTTTTTGTATTTGCTTCTCGAAAGTATTAGTTAAGTTGATGTAATCGCACAATAGCAGGATGACGCAATTACAGTCAAATTGACGCGTTTGTTGTGCAAGAACGAAGCAAATGAGACTCACTTGTAGAGAGGAATTCCTTTCTTGGCAGCACCGGCTTTACATACAGCGAGAGAAACTCCGAGAATTGCGTTAGCTCCGAGCTTCGCTTTGTTCGGAGTACCGTCAATCTTCAAGAGAAGATTATCGATGTCCGTCTGCTGGGTGACCTCTAAACCAGACTGGAAGAAAAAATTAAATTTTTAAAACTCTCACCCAACCATCAAATGGCCTGCAGTTAAAAAATATACAATTTTTTTCAAGACAATTAATACGTGAAACGAAATCTATATGTTTTCGACTGAAATGATGAATTACGTGGATTTTGTTGATATTTATTGCACATTTATCAAATTCATAGACTCACAGAAACAGGTTGATAAAAAAATTGTTCATTTGGAAACGTGAGTAATGATGCTAATTGTCTAAAAACTAAACCAGGCGTAAAACGTCAAAATATTTGAATCGAGACCTAAGTTTTTGTAAACTTCCAAAAATTTTCACTCATCTTTAACATTTTTGCCGTGTACAACGAAATTAATTTGCTTTTTGCAAGTCTACAGTGTGCTGATGAAAGCTTGAAAGTAAAATACCTTCAAAAGTTCAGGAACTATGATGTTATTGATGTTGTCGACTGCCTTGAAAACAGATTTTCCATGGTATTTGGATTTGTCATTATCACGGAGCTCCAAAGCTTCGTGAACTCCGGTGGATGCTCCGGAAGGCACGGCAGCACGAAACAATCCATTTTCCGTCACGAGATCGACCTGTTTATAAAAATGATGCAATAACATAACGTACGCATGTAACTTGGATTCCAAGCAGAAAAAAAATTGTCCTATATCTTTAAACATGTAAGAAATTAATTTACATTTTTTTCTTTTGTTGGATGATTAAAAATTGTAAAAAATAATAGTGGCATTTAAATAATGTGTCATCGGTATGTTCGAGAATATTCAGCACTTAAAGATCATAATGTTGCTCACCTCAACCGTGGGGTTACCACGGGAGTCGTAGATTTGTCTGGCCTTGATGCTCTGAATGGGCATGGTGCTATATTTTGAGGTTAGTTTTCTGTAACACGAACGTACATGCAATATGTGAATAAAATAATGAAAAAGTAACGTTGGATTAAGTGATGGCTAAATCTACTGGGGATTCCTTGAAACCGAACGGTAGCCTAGTCTTTTCAATGACAGTTTCGTCACGAACGAACCGAAGTTATATAATTATTAAATCTATAAATAAAATCCGCAAAAGCCTCGAAAAAGTTTGCCGGTTTTGTGGTACCGGCATTTCGAAAAAAGACTGACCGGTTAATATTAAAATGGAACTTTTCAGCACTATCAATTGACAGTTTGACCTTGGCAAGGTCACGAGTATACGCGATACGTCGATTGTCATGAAAAAATTGAAAATCGATTTTTAGACTTTTTTCTTCGAGAATATAAATTGTTTTCGGTAACAAAAGTCAATCGTGGAATGAAATACAAATGAGTACACAACCGTTTGAGACCTTATAGCGAAATTTTTCAACAGGAGACTCCCTCGAACACGTAACGAGAGCATATCTGGAAAATAGCGTCACAATGTGACGAGAAAATCATGCTAAAAGTCGCGGATAGCGATCAATATTCGCAAATATGTATGGCAACAATGACAATAATTATAACAATTGAAACGTTTGATAATTCAGAAGTTTGGATAAAATATTAGAATAACTTGTCTCACCTAGTGATAATCCGTGACAGTCAAGCACGAACGTTCAACGTAGACTGCGAAATAATGACCTACGTGTGACCTCCAGGCTCGCGCGCGGCTGCTTCAACGCTCGCGCGAGGTTCATATCGATCCCAGCTATCTCAATGACCTTGAATACGGATTTATCACAATTGTGACTAATGTTTATTGTAGTTAGAGAAGGCTTTCCCTTGGTAAGAAGGTAAAAAAGATGATAATTGCAACAATGTGATAAAATTGCTCTTTTCATTAAAAACTAGAGATAAATTGAATGAATATTCATTTGGAATTCGTAGTATTATTTTTATCCGGCGTTCGCGACGCCGCAAATGCAAAAGAATTGATTATCTTTGTTGGTAAAGCAGATTCATGTTTTTCCTATTTGGATAAGTTGTATTCTTTTCGTAAGGTGCTGCCGCCATTCGCTATAATACAGCATTACAGCATCGTTTCTGTATGTTCTTCGTCCCGTACAGTGCTGCCGCCATTGCACATCACAATATTGCATCATTCGTAAACGTTTGCCGCGCGTTTCATCGTGATGGAGAGAACAATTATTTATTTTCAACATCAAATAAGGGCAGGAACAATTGTACTAACATTCTCGACAAGACCAGAGAAGGGCGAAATACTGGGAAGGATTCGGTAGAAAGCCCAGAGGTCACGCCAAGTCCGAGGTCAGTCAAGAATTGTGTGTTTATAAAATTTCGACGAAATTTTCCATCAGTTATTTTGCATACATATATCACAACAAGTAACGAACTTGTGACGTTTTTTCTTTTTTATCGAAACTCTCCAAACAAACGCGCTTCCATAACAAAAAATCATCGATAAAAATAGAGAGTTTTTGGAAACATTTGTTTTTGTGAAAAGGATAATATTATGAATAGATCGTGTGCCGCCAAGACTGCTGAATCCGTTTTTTTTTTTCCATCAAACATTTTTATTTGCACAACTAGAGAGATCTATCGAAATCTTGGAAAGTCCGTTAATTTTCCTACAATATAAAAAAATAATTCAGGCAAGGTAGTATTAGAAATAAAAACGAATCTGGCTGATTTTGTCAAATTTATTTTCATTTTCATTGTTCCTCGATTTACTAGGTTGATAATTTATTTTGTTCATATATTACATTATATTAAGTGAAATACTGCGTAAAAATACATTGAACTAAAACCTGTACCGCTACTCTATTGAACTGTCGACCATGTTTACGAATTTCTTTCCAATATTTTCGTCGTTGTCAGTGTTAGTTTATATAACATTAATAGTAATCATAATAACTTGAGGAATCTGAATAATTATCCGTAAACCAATTAACAATAATAGTATAAATAATAATCATAATAATAAAACTAATTAATAATAATAATTACATGTTTTGTATAATTTATATAATAATAGTGCTCTATTATATACGTTGAATCGATATGACGCTAGGCTTGGAACAGTTGAATGTCAACATTGAACGTAACTACACTTGTTTGTCTCATTAAATCGTTTCTTCTTCTTCTTTTTCTTCTTCTTCTTCTTCTTCTTTTAACGTGGTCTCGATTACTTTTTTTATTACGTATTCAGGTAATCATTTAAAAACGGATGACAAAGTATATGCGCAAAGTTCCTTCATATTTTCGCACCTGACACAAGCGATTCTCGTATTGTTTTCAATATTATTCATTGTTGTTCGTTCGTTATCGGATAACTACGGCCTTATTGTTTTGATCCTGTCAATTTTTGCCTTCAACTAACGTCACATCGACTTTAAATCGTTGTGAATATAGCAATACTATTTTATTTTGCTTCATTTGTTTCTCAAACAGAGAGAAAACAAATATCGAGTCTTCCGGGACGATTTAGGAATTATTATCGTGCTTCGCTCTCTTTGTTCTTTTTATTTTCTTTTGTAACGTTAAAGTACTACGTGAACAAGAGTTAAATATCCGATAACTCTGTCACGTTCGAGTATGTAATAGAGTCTTCCGTCTACAGAGATATGCCTCGAAAAATTCCACAATATAGAATTTTGTACAATGCATTAATTAAGTAAAGATTAACGACATTAACCATGTTTTCCTCGTCATAAATAAATGTATTATGATACAAAAAAAACCTCAAAATAAACAAACGAAGACGTATACTGGTGACTTTTTTTCCTTATTTTAAGTACATTCGTGGAGGATTCATACGCTGAAGGGAGGGTTAGAAAAAAAATCTGAAAAATGAAATAAACAAAGAGACAGTGCCGGAAATGTTTTCAATTAGAATCAGGGAATTAGAGAGCATTGATGCTTTTTTGCGTTGTTTATCGTAAAAATTATGTCAGTTGTCTGAACTGTGAATTGAAAAAAAATTTGCAATGACTCACTGGGCAACGGAATTGATGGAAAAAAATTAAGTTTTCAATATAAAATAGATAGTAGAGAACAAATGTAGCTTTTGTTTTGAAAATCATTTTAGTTTTCACGAACAAAACTTAAGCATGAAAATAAAAAAGGAAACTGACTATGAATTTTTAGATAATGATGAATAGCAATAAACGGAATTCGAGGAAGGGACAAAAATAGAGAAGGAGGGAGAAGGAGAAGGTGAAGAGTAAAGCGCTGAAAAAAATTTGCGTTACGCGTGGGAATGCTGTTACGATCGAGTCTGTTGAGTTCGGCTGCGCGTTTTTTAACCGATGCATTGTGTTTTTTTTTTTTTTTTTACTTTTGTTTCATATTTGCCTGTTCAATTATCATGTAATGGTCAATTTATCTCGAGTTTTCAATGTCTATGATTTGTAAAAACCGTAATTCAAACGCGCAGCTGAGTTTCTTTTTGCTTTCTTTGTTTTTCTTCTTTTTTTTTCTTTATGTACGTGAGCAATTAATACCGATAATTAAGTTCTACTTAGAGTCTAAACATACATTCGTATTATTGGGGTAGTTTTTGCAATGGGCGATGCAATTTTTGTCTGTATTTTTCAATCTATTTTTCGTTTAATGGATTTTTTGACGGTGAGGAACTACCCTAAAAAACATGCCACATTTTTCGAACCCATTATAAAAAAATTATGAAAACTTGAAATGTTTGTTCTATGGCGAGTTTTGGTTAATTTTTATCGTAAAAAAAATGTACGTCTGCAAAATCGTATCGTCTTTAAACATTTTTCTCGAAAGCTGGGATGAAAAATAAATAGTTTCATAATCGAGAGGATAATATTGATTTTTGTTTGTTTGTTTTTTCGTGATTTATAAATGAAAAAAAGAAATACATGAATAATGCGATCGCCATTAACGATGCTCTGTATTGCACGTAGTCCAGTCCATCCTCGTTAAATGACAGTCATCCGAGCTATATAATGTACATTTATACATATATGTATATAAAGACAGACACACATATATGTATACATGTATTTATATTTTTTATATATATGTATAACAACGAGAGCATGAAAAGAGACGTCTTTGACTGACCAGACGAACGTGATATAATGCTTCGTCATAGGGCGGACTAAGCACACGGCGTTTCGTCAATTTCGGGTCTGGTTGCGTCATTGAAACTGTGCGTTCAACACGAGGGGCAAAAGAGAGCGATAGAGAAAGACACAGGGAGAAAGAAACTGTATTCACTTGAATGAAATATAAAAACTTGGTTTCAAAGTTCATTGAAGAAAAAGGAATCTGATTTAATTCAAAAAATGATCTTTTTTTTTCTGTTTCCAAATTTCTCGTAACGTAATTGACAGTTGAGTGAATAAGTCGTCGACTCGAACGAAATTTTCTCTCGACGTTTTCCAAGCTGGATCGTTGCTTCTTTTTTGCCCCGTATGTATTTCGATCTTAATCCTGTTTCTAGTAATTCCAAAAATCATGGATTACACAGTTTTCCTATCTAATAATAAGCAAAGTTTTACGTGCATTTCTTTCTTTTGTTTTTTGCTTTCGTCAAACCCTTTGTTTTTATTCACAGAGCATACTCTCGTTTAGTTCACTGTCCGTTAACCGAATTGTGATGAATTATCTCTCGACTATGAATTACGGCATGCACTCACGCACTCATACGGTTACACACGCACTCAACCTCGATATTGAGAAAGTCTTCTATGCAAATCTCTAAATATATACTTATACATATGTGTGCATGGGTGTGTGTTTGTGTTTGTGTGTGTGTTTGTGTGTGGTCCTGTGTATTTGTTTTTTTTTTATATTGTTTATAGCTATTGGTGGAGCAGATTTAAAAATAATGAGAGAAAAAAAAAATGTAATGTAAAACTGCACGTTAATTAGCGTCCTCCGGTGATTTGATATCGGCGTCTGTAGTATTCTGACGACAGCGGTAAACATACGCGCTTACCGATAGATCGTCATCGGCTCGGACACATTTATACGTTTCATCTGCACACTCGCAACTATAAGAAAACAGAACAAAAAAACACACACGACATTATTAACAAATGATCGATCGATTCTCATTAATATATTTTATTATTATTTATTTTTATTATTAATCAAAAAACTCGGTTTATTTGAATGAAAAGTTGTCTGATTCAAATATTTCTTTAGCTTTAACTACTATCTCGACCAAAATGGCACGCGCTCTTAAACACTGAACAAACAGAGATAAATTTTCGCAAAGAGAGAATTCACAGAAAAATTTGTGATCTCTTGGCATTTCATACATTATTCGAGCGAAATCAACGTCGTTCAACAACTTCGTAAATCAATCATGTGCTCTTGTACCACTCACGATATGTCAAAACTCAAAGATTATGAAAATTCCTTTTTTTTTCTCTTTCCTCCAACATTTGAATGAGCTCGTGAATTAAACCCTCACGTTACTCATGACACCACTATCGAAAGTTCATTCATACTCTTTCCTTGTACACTGATTTCTACACATTTTTGATAACAACATCCGTTATTGGCGTCATGTTTCAATGAATAATAAATAGAATTTAAAAAATAATGGAAATTTTTATGAAAAACACTTCGTTCTATTAGTTCAGAAGTTAATACTCAAAATTTACTTTATTTTCTTTGTAAAATTATTTTTATTGTGACTCGTGAAAAGTAATATTTTCAATTCCAAATATTGAAGTTACAGAATGGTTTTTATGAAATGGAAATATTTTTTTAAAATTATTCCATTATAATAGACGATAATTTTTCAGATTATCATACAAAAATTTTAGAAAAAACAAATACTCACGTATTTTTCATGAAGTATCGAACTGTTCGCGTGAAAGGAACATAAACTGCCCAGCCACATGGTGTATTGTAACAAGTGCGCCGCGAAAGTTCTTCTTCGCCGGTTTCGATCGCACGTTGGGTCCTCAAATTTTCTGGTCCAACGTCGAGTGCCATGCGTTGCAATTGTTCCGAAAATTCCTATGAACATTAACATTCCAATTGATTAATTCGGATCTTCATTTTTGTCCACAATAAATATCGATAAATATTGACCGTATCAAATCTTAACAATTACATTTTCGACAGATCGCGTTTGGTGATTTTCATTCTTTTTATTGATGAGTTTTTACTGTTATTATTGTTGTTATTATTGTTATTTTGAATTAGGGCCCTGAGTCATTCGCATTCGGTCAAAGTTCCTTCCCCTCTCCGCCCATTTCCTTTCGCCCCTATTTTTCGTTTAAAAAAACCTCAACATGTGAAACTCGTATCGCATATGGGAATTGATAAGGTACACGGTACCAATATATTTTTATCGTTGTGAACACCCCGAGTCACGTCATTTCAGTCACAACATCAGTAGTCTATTCAAATGTGTTTTCCAAATTTGGTTCGACGATTTTGATTTTTTTTTTGTTAAACGTTTGAAAATGACTAACAATTTTTCATGGTTTCCCCCATGATTTTAGGTGCAAGATCGCTCAATCGAGTCTGATTCGATTATGGAGCTGTATCGCGTGTTAAAGAGCATGAATGAAAAAAAAAATATATATATATCTTTCGCAGTGTATATGCGACAAGACCCACGTGAGGACTTGAAAAGAATGAGTGAAACAGTTGAGGTCACAGCTTCCATAATATACGAGTTAATCCACGTGCAACTAGTCCTTCGAAATTGAAAAATAACTTCAAAATGTCGTTAAACAAATGAAATCCAATGTTCAACTCAAAATTCACAACAAACCGATTATTCATTCATTTATCATTTAAGATAACGAATAAATGATTTAATCTGATAAAAATACTGACGATGATGATTGAAAATGACTCATTTTCCATAGGCCAAACTCAAATGTATTCGTTTTATCGAAAAACATTTTTTTTCCACTGTTTAAATTCATTTTGACAATTAACAGATTGTATTTAATGATTCGACCAATTAAGAACAGCTTTGAGTCAATTAGATCGTGATAAAAAGACGATAAAACAGTATAAAAATATTCCATTGGACATTAAAGTCTCTCTAGGATTTTATTTTTGATTATAGCGATAAATTTACTTGTTTAATGATAAGTTCGATTAATGATTCATTATCAGTGGCCCTTTTCATTCGAAATATCTCATTCGCATGTCAACGAACAACACAAGTCTATACTCTGTGGCAAGAGCAGCCGCATCATGACTGGTGACTCGGGTTTATGAATGAAAACTTCGTACAGCGAGATATCGCATGACTGCTGCACATTCACTTGTATATACGCATACGTTATGTACACTGTTGACCGTATATATCTGGTTTGCACCGCTCGCGTACTCTGGTAATTGTTAAACACGTTTTGTATCGTCATACATATAGGTGCATAATGCTTTCATGTATCTTTAACGCTCGAGACGTATCGAGATCTTGCGATGTCACGTAAGAACGTGACTCACTCGAATCTTGATTATTTAGAAAAAAAATTAATGAAATTATGGTGATGAATAAAATTAGGAAACTCTTTAAAATACTAAACGTTTAATTGAATTTTTTTTTCATCTTCCACTTATATGCCCCCCAATAAATCTCGTAAAAAATCAGGGCATCGGAATGAAAAAAAAAAAACGAGAAATTATTTTTAATTTTTACTTTGATTTTTTGAGTTTATTATATTCAAAAATGGGGAAATTAATGAAAACAACAAAAAAATGGGTACTGAACCAGCAAATTACTCGTTGAATTTATTCGTGAGAAATATATGATCGAAGCAAAGAGACACAACACGGGAAGCATTTGAATTCGAAAATTGTCCTTATAGCAACAGAAACCGAGGACAAGTTTGAATTTCTGGATTTATTAAATGTGTTGAATGTTAATATTTGTGCAAACGAAATCAAATTTCTTATATTTCGGTGAAAATTTACGTTTCACAAAGTTGAAATCACCCAAAATTCAAGGTTGCCCTCTGTTTCTATTTCTTTGATGCTATATTTTCAGTTTGAAATAATAAAGGAACATTTCTGATTGGCAGGACGTAAATTATTCGGTAAATCCGTTGTGTTTGCTCTTGAGGGTCAATAAATATGGAGAGACTTGTGAAGATACATAATAAATAGAGAGGACGACGAAAACAACTTGCTACGCTTAATAAGAACGTGCCGGGACGAAAGGTTTGGGCAGCATGAATATTAATAGCATGATTTCACGATTCATTACATTGTAGTTCCTTCAGCAATCGGGAATTATTTATGCACATCTCGTACAAAAATGTATTATTTTTTCAATTAGTTCGTTGTCAAAATATTCGAACGAACAAGCACTAAATTTTTCATTTCTTAATAAACTTTCGAGAAACTTCTAAAAGCTGAATCTCAACTGCACAGCGCTTAATATTCGATCGATATAGATTTTACGGATGAAAAACCGTTTACAATTGACCTCTTATCGAATTTTTTTTTTTTTTTTTTTTTTTTTTTGTAACAAAATAATATGAAAATATAGTAAATTTTGTTTTCGTGTAAATATAAAAGCTAAAATTTCCAACCGCTTGTTCACTCCATTGAATCGATCAATAAATATTTAAATATATTGATATAAATACATCAATATTTATATAAACATTGAAATTTATTCGCTCGCCGGCGATCGTTGACTATGACAGGATTTTACCACGTTATTGAGAGAAAGAGATAGACGCATAGATAGAACGCGCACGCACGTGGTCATGAAGTTATCGCGATCGTGTAGTAAGGGTCAATAGCGCGTGTCTCGTCATCGTGACTCGATCTCGTATTTGACAATGTATCTCGAATTTGAAAGTTCTTTCAAGAGAATTTAGCACGTAAAAATAGGGAAAAAATTGAGAGAAATCCTTTCGGTTTAAAGATCTTGAAATAACACGTTAAAAAATCGAGCTTTTTGCAAAAAAAAAGAAAAAAAAGCAACGCTTTTCATTGAAATTCTACAAGAATGACAGAAAAGCGTATCATTCTTGAACCAATTTTTCAATAATTAAAGATAGTAAAAAAATGCTATAACATCGATGGAACAAAAAAATTTACAACTTCTTACACGAACTTGAAAAATGCATTTAAAGAGTCAGTTTCGAATTGGTTCGCACGAGGTTGAGCACGGTTTTGATGTAAATCAAGAGTTAAAATATCGTCTGTTCCGATGATTTTCATGAGTTGACACTATATTTCGATATAGAAATTTGCAATAGTTTTAATATCGTTATAAAGTTTTTGTAGAATGAAAAAACAAAAAGGTACGAATAATGAAATGATAAAAAAATGAGGAAAAACTTACTTCAGAACGAACTGCCGCTGTGTCGATGAGAGTCACGTACGAGACAGTCGCGACGATGAGAATAGCAAGCAGCCTTATATGTGCCATTTTCGATGTTCTTCTCTGTTTTGTCTTATTTTCGTAACTCCTTGTTTATAAAAAATAATATTTCTTTGTTTTGTTCCTCTTTACTTCTCGTAGATATCGTAAAAGTAATGTCCTGAGAAATCGAAAATACCGCACCCTTAGATTCACGTTTCACACGAGAAGTTCTCCTCCGAATTCCGTGTGTTAAATATTCTCGTAACGAGAGTAAATATCGTTATGATCCTTTACCACGCGCACAATTTTCTACTCTCGATCGTCTTTTTTTTCCCTCTCTCTCTTTCAGTTTTTTTCCGATTGGAAAAAGTTTTATCGACGAGAAAAAAAAACGTGTTCGACGAATGTGTTTTTCAAAATCCGAACCCGAAGAAAAGAAATCAAGGAAAAAAAAACGTAATTCGTCTTTTTTTCTCCGATGAATGATAGGGGAGCGGAAAATATAACCGGCGATGAACGATCAGTCTCCGCACGATTGTCAATTAGAACTGCCGCACCGAGTGGACAGACGCGAAATTAGTTTTATATCTATATACATACATATAGATATTATATATATATATATATGCATACAGATATTTGTGAGTGTCGTGTCGTCCTCGTTGGAATATTTCTCCGTCAGATGTACGTACACGCGTAATTATATACTACATGCACACGTGTGTATATTTATTTGTATATATGTATATATATATATATAAAGTTGTACCGGTCCAGAGACTTTCAACATAGACTGTCTTCTCGTATAGAGTGAGGACGCTTTCGAGGCGTCGTGGGTTTATATAGGCTGTGGGCTAGCCGGTGGCAGGCTAGCCTCGATGGTGGGGGTATAAGACTAAGCTAGAAGTTATAATAATAAGTAATAAAGTCGAACTTAAATTGTGATTTGAGAAACGGTTGGGAAGATGGTGGGGAGGGTTGAAATGCGACTTTTGAAAGGAGGTGGTTAGTTATCGATGCTCTTCGTTGAAGTGGTGGTGGTTCATCATATTCGCTTTCTTTCATTTTTTCGCTCCATCTTTCTCTCCCTCTCCCTCTCTCTTTTCCTTTGGCTGTTTTATAGTTTGTGATATTTTTCATTCAATGAAAAGATATTCCAAGAACAAGGGGATGATGGATGAGGGTTTTTCCGTATTACGAAATCTACTTTTTTTTTTTTTCTTCACCCAAACTTCGCGCACACAAGATCGTTCGTATACTTTAAGTTGTTCTACTGTACAGTTGCAACTACAAGGTGCATTGCATCATCGGAATTTGGAAATGTCGGTCATTTTACTCGGAAGACAGACCTCCCAAGATCGAGTCTCACTTTTTCGCTGTGTAATTACTGCATCGGTACAGTTCTCATTTTATCATCGAATTCATTTTCTTCTCTATTATACGAATCAAATATAATCATTTTGAAAATGATGTACAAGATTTCTTAGATTGTTGATCATCTAATCGTTTAGTTTATTTTTATTGGAAGGAAATGAAAATTCAGGAAAATTTATATTTTGAAGAGTAAAAATCATCCAGAACTCAAGGTTATATCTCGATTTCAAGTTTTCCATTTCATTAAATTCGAGGAGAAACCGCGAATGAATTTCCATATTTTCGGCAAAAAAGAGTGAACTTTGAACGCGGAAAAAAATCATTTTCTTCGGACAATGAACACAGGTAAAAAGTGACTCAAGACCCTTCACGTAAAATGGTAATCGTGTCTGAGAAAAAAAGGTGAAAAACGGTTTCCACTTTTATGTCGGCAAAGTCCTCCATTATTCGATCTTTAGGCTTCTTAGAAGTTTGCCTCTTGGATACTCCATGTCACTGTGAAAACTCGGCAAATCGTTTAGTCCATTCTTCTATCTCGATCATATACACTCAAAGTTCCACAACTCCGGAAATGTCAAACACTCGAGAGACCACACAAAGCTTTTTCCACATTCAGCCACATGTATTCATACACATACAAAACAGAAAACACATTCCGAACTCGAATTGTTGGGTCTACGACCCTCATGTTGGAAAATTATGTTTTCAACACTTTTCATATTGCGAAAGGTTATTTTATTCAATTTCAATAACTGTCATAAACATTTGCCCTTTTAACTTCTAAACAAAAGAATAATAATCATTTGAATATTTTCAATACTTCGAAATCAGTGTTGGAACGAAGGGAAAAATGAAAAAAAAAAAAAAAAAAAAAAAACAATGAAAAAGTGTGTGAGCTAGAATTTAAGTGGAAATAAAAATCTTAAAGTGGCTTATAACGAGTATAATTACTCCATGACATACGAAATTAGAGTAAGAGCTGTGAAGCTCAATTTTTAATTCGTCTCAACTCGATTTAGTGCTGCATACGCCATGGCTAAGTATTTGGCCTGGCGACAATTTTTATTTTTCTCTTTCTCGACGCTGAATATCTCCGGATTTTGGTTTTAAAATTAAATAGTACATCAAGCATTGCGGCTAGTAAATTAATTTGAAATAACAGTATTTTGAACTCTGGGATTTATACGATCAAAGATCAGGCGAAAATAACTCGAAAGGTCGTTATTATTGTCTATGTTTTCCTCCGAATTACTCAAGTCACGAAAACAAAATTGAATTAAAATCTATTTTAGAAACTTATGATTTCGTGTATAGAGATAAATCATTACAAAGTGCTTTTCGTCGTCAACATTAACGCCTACAAATCCTGTCATCCACTATTTTCAATCAGTTTTCAATTTAATTTAATAAAAAAAAGACAAAAATTCTAACAAAAATTAAATCAACAACAAATCCAATTAAAGCCAATGGTTTTTACAACTATTTTATCGAAATAAACAAATTGTACGACATAGTCAGTGTCCGAAATTTTTCTTTATTTCTCTCAATGTGAATGAACGCGATTTTCTCGAATTTTCGACAAAAAATAAAATAAAAAAATGAAGTGGAAAGCGAAAACTGGTCCATCGTGTAAAATATTTTTTTGCCTATGTCACTGATGATTCCGAATCATGGACCAATCAGTGGCAACTATAAAAATAGGGATCTACGACTGAACCACGTTTCATTAATCTACGAACTTGATACGAGACACATGATATTCTTTTTAATTTTATTACTTGTTGTGACCTTGATAATGGCCGAAAGCCGATAAGGAATCGCGTTTCGTAATACAGTGCTCGTAAATAAATTGGGGAGTCGGGCTTTTACGTTTATTTTATTTTGCGATGTTTCGCGCGAAAACACTGTCAAATGTAGAGAAATCAAAATCAATGTTTGTCAATATTGAATATCTCTGGTTCAAAGTTTCAATAGATTATCATAATAAATATTCCGATAAAACGATCATTGCTATTTTTCCATATGCGAGCTAAAACATAAATATTTCTATAAACAATAAATCCGTAAATCAGTGATAGCAACATCCTGCAAAATATTTGATAACGTGAATTTTCATCAACTTCGAAAAGTAAATATTTTTCCTTTTGAAAAAATCTTTCACGAAAGAGCTTTATTTTGTCAAAACATTTTTATGTCTGTGTCGCTCTACTTTTGCTGTAAAAAGAAAGCAAACTTTTCGATCTAATCACGGGAGACGTTCCTTTGTGAGGAGCTTTTTGAAGTCACCAACTTATCTTCGCAGGATAGAAGATTGAGTTTTTATCTGGGCCAACCTGCTGTACAGTGATCAGAGCTTAAATATTTTCAGTTGAGAAAGAATAAAAAATAAAATGATGTAAAAAGTAAATAGTTTAACGTCTAAACCCAAAAAAAATTTATTTAAATCTCTTATGCAAAAAAAAAATGTATTACACGTGCTCGCTATACGCGAAGAATCATTTTTTTTTGTTTTCCACATGACGAAGATAGAACACGCGAGAAAAAAAGAGAAAAAAAAATAAGACGAAGAAAGAACATATTTATAAGACAGAAAGATTATTCGTTCGATATATTATTGGCAAGGGTCACCTTCGGCGTTCCGGAGTAAATTCAACGGTTTGTCCTTCATGATTGGTCGCGCATCGCACAAATTACGATACAACAATATTTCATGTATGTACATATACTTTACAGTATATTATCGAGTGACGAACAACTCTGGAAGAGATGTTACGATGATTGACGCACTCGTGAGGTTCACGGTGGAACGAGCGTATCGTCATTTCACCATACAATAATTAATCTTCGTTCGCCATTTCTAAAATAGTACAAATATATATATTTTTCTCAAATATGACAGATTCATACTGAGTTTTTCACAACAAAAAAACCCAAAAACAAAATCAACATAAATTGCAATATTCAAATATTTTCACTCGATCCCTGGTCCACTTGAGCTTCGTAAACGTTCAATCGAATTTTACGGGCGACCATATTAAATTACGTTATTTTCGACCCGCAATCGTATCACGTGGTAGACGTCACGAGTCTTCGACGTGACCATCGTTCAAAGTAAATATTTACTTCCAATCGAGCTTCGAGAATCAAATGAGATTCATTGTGATAATTTACTATCTTTTTAATACTATAACCGATAATACTTTCCTACGTAATAATATGACTTGACAATTATTTGGCATATTCCGAAAAATCAATGCAATTTTTCATTGTTAAAACTTTCATTTTATATGAAAATTTTGCAGAATATTGTGTAAAATGTTGACGTATTAAAACGTAAAGACTTTGAAATTGAAAAAAATAGATACAAAGCTTTTTCGATGAACTTCGTGTTGGAGGTCGTATTTGGAGAGTAAAATGATTTAGAAAAGCTTTGAAATTTGCATGTGAGAGACTTATATATACATATGACATACATAATACGTAGTACATTCAAGATCGTTTTCATTTGTTTCCCTGGGCAATAAATCAACGAATAAAGAGAAGGGAGTTTGCCAGAGAAGGAATTTCTCAGTGACCAATGTCGGTAATTAGTGACCATTAGATAAATTCTTGGTAGTCGTTAGTCGTTAGGATACACCGGTTGACCATATGGAGAGAGACAGAGATGAGCTGTTTGTGGTAAAGTCTCGTAACAACAATGCTCCAGAGACGTGACAAAACGAAACGATAGATAGGCAGAGAAACATATAGAAATGGAAAGTAAAATAGATACGGAAAGAAGGAAAAGAGAGACGGAAAGAGTGCAAGGCAAGCGTGCGAAGAAAGCTTGCAGAATCCCTCTCTCATCTGGTCTTGGTTTGTTCAACTTTTCGTCATCAACGTTCGCTCACAGCTTCGAGACTATGAGAAGCCGAAGTTTGCGAATTTATGGTACGGGGACGAGACTAATACGATCTTTCCCCTCGTTGCCATTTTCGCTAACGACGAGAGAGAGAGAAGGAGAGAGAGACACACGGAGCTTCCTCTCTCTCACTCTCTCAAGACGAGTAATATATAGCACAAGCTTTTGCCTCTTCCATATACATATGCGACTATCGCTGCACACCGAAAAAGAGAGAGAGAGAGAGAGGGAGAAAAGATCTTATTAAATTTATCGTCGACCATGACAGCAAAGAAAAAACTGAGTGCAGATATTCTTATACCGATATTATATACATATATAAAATATACATCATATATATATAATAATATTTAAACTATATACATTACTTGGCGTCGAGACGGAGCCACAGTTTTTGATATATAAGTATATATATGAATATATCTATATATATATTATAACACACGAGGAATAAAGCTGTGCGATGCTTCTCGCCTCTCAAGGCAACGACACGGTAGCATTTCTTACCGGCTTATGCACCCAGCAGTAGCAAGAAAATTTATTAAATATACATATATATATAGCTCTTTCATGCAATTCAATTTTGTCGAATTTCGGATAAACGATATAACTTGGAGACACTAATTTTCTGATATTGCAAATTATCGAGTATTTTCACATGTGTAAAAGCACTGAAGAATCATTTGCTGGAATAATGTACGTTCTTTTTTGTCTTTCTGTCAAATGAAAAATTGAGAGTACGAATGATTAATAAAATAAAGTCAACATTCATAGAACACTTTAATGGTGAATGCAAAATTTATATCTCTGGAGTGGCCAGTGCGAAGATCAGAGACGCGAATCTACAAACTTACCGTACAAAATTAAGAGCACTCATCTCATACATATACGTATCGAGTTTATATATCAAGTCTAGCACGAAAGTGTTCCTCGCGTTTCTGTAGTAACGTCTTTACTTTCGGAACGTCTCGCGTACGTTCTGTCTCGTCTTGTCCTGGCAAATATCCAAATCTACACAACTTCTCTAGGCCATCGGTGCAAAAGAGTGGACGACGAAGAAAAAGAGTGGGGGAAAAGAGAGCGAGAGCTTTAACCGCAGCATCCCTCGATAAATCCGGCGAGCGAACGTCGCTTTACGACGGAATCGTATAAAATCGTACAGACCTTTTTTTCTTCTTTTTTTCTTGTTTATTTTTCTTTTTATTGATGATTTTATCAATATGGTGAGTCGAGGTAGATCGCCTTCGGTAAATTTTGGGATTTAATTTTTCTTCAATTTTCTCATGATTTATGGAATGGAAAAGAAACATTTTTTCTTTTTTTTTTCTTTTTCTATAGTAAGATCAAATAAACGAGCGGAGAAAGAAATATGAGGAAGAGAAATAGAATTGAGACGTTGACTGTCACGCAGGTTGTCCGTGATAGCAGTTTGTCGTCTTTCCGCCGGTCACTGACAGCCCCAATGTCTTTAACATGTTGATCGTTCGTACCACAAATTGAGAATATCTCCTAACGTGCTGGTTATGAGTCACTCGCACATAAAGTTAGCGTGACGTTCGCGGTGTATTGAGTGGCGTTCGATAAGAAAAATAATAATTGAGTAAAAGTTGTATCCAATGCCTCGTTGCGATAAAAGATGGGGATAATTTCAGGCTGCAACTGCAAGAACGTATAATCGAAAAGAGGGAGGAAAAAAAAAATCCTCCAAATATAAAACACCTCGAAAAACGATTTTGCGACTCGATAAGAGAAAAAATCTGCAGAAGTAAATGTTAACGAAGCAAAAGAGACGAGTCTGAGTCACAAAAGGAGAAAAGAAAGAGTAAAAGAGACAGATAGATATTTGAAAAGTTAGAGTCGAGGAAAGATGAGAGGCTTGACGGAGGCCCGACCGACTTTGAGCCAATCGGTGCTCTCCTCATTCATGACGTAAGAACTCGGCTGATCACTAACCAGCATTCCCTCTCTCATCATCTCTCTTGCATAGCATTCTCAGGAAGCCCAGCCTCGGAGCATCGTAATGAATGTGTCTCTGTCTGTCTTTCTCTCTCTCTCTCTCTCTCTCTCTCTCTCTCTCTCTCTCTCTCTCTATCTCTCATTCTTGCCATCATATCGAAACGATAAAATCCTGCGTTTACAGATAGCAAGAGTACAATCAAGTGTGAGTGTTCGACAACGTCTTTGCCACATGAATGCTCGAATACAGAATCGTCTCAGCAAAATGTGCAACGTACGTTTATACACATTTTAGGGATGCACATGTACATGTAAAGCAAACGACTTCGATAGTGTTTGTAATAATGAGACTACACTGTACACACGCACGTAAGCATCTGTTACGAGCTCTTCGTCCAACCCGCGCCCGATGACCTCGTTCTCTCTTAACGCAACGAGAAAGACGCATCGTCATTTTCTCTCTTTTTTTTTTCCTCTCACTCGACTAGCCTGAAATCTGTTAAGAATTTTGGCTCCATTACCCTGCAATTTTTTAGTTTTTCTTATTATATATTTTTATTACATCATTCATTCATTCTCCTGCGAACGAGATATTCTCCAACGACATATTAAGAACCGTTCGGTTTTCATATTGCGTCATCTACTTCCGGGGAAATAGTTCACTACTGTACATATTCGTTCATTTGTAAATGTTTCAGTGCTTATACATGTGTGTGTCCACTTATTTGTGTGTGTGTATGTGCGTTTTGACGATGTGTATGTAAGTGAGTGTTTAGTTGACGAAGAAGAGGTCGAAGACGTGACTGCGTAGTTTGCTGATTGATCTTTGTCACCCTATACTGCGCATTCATTCCCTTTTCTCAGGCTGACAATATCACATCTTCGTAGAGGATAACAACGATCGTTGCCATATCATACGGTGGGGTTATGATGCTCATGTTCGTAGAAATAAATATTTAATTACAATTCACACTTTGTAATGCTGCCGCTTAAGGTATAATATTGTCAAGTATTGCATGGTGACAATAATTCATACAAAAACATATTTACATCATTCTTCGTTATAAACAAACCAAGAATATTTGGAATGGTTACTTACTGTATATACAAGAAATTTTATTTGATTTTTATGAAAATTTATTTTCTTCACAGTAAATATTAACCAACATTCAATGTTGTCCCTGGTTTATATTCATAATAGTAATTTTTTACACAGAGAAAAAAATCTCATAATTTTTAAAGGTTTTTCTGGAAAAAATTACCTATAAACCTCATGAGAACTGCCAACTGCAACTTTAAATGAAATTTTAGAAGAACAGAGAATCTTGACTTGAAAGAGAAGATGAAACGTTAAGAATTGTGAAAAAAATGCTTTATATACACGGTCCGTGGAAGGTCAGAACTGATAAAAATTGACTACCGACAAAAAAAGAGACGAAGCAAAAAAAATGAAAGAAACGCGTGTCCGGATGCACGTGTGACTTTGGCGTCGTGGCGGAAATCGAGGGAGGTATATGGCCGCATATGTGCGTGACATTCCGGTTCACGGTCTCGCGGCTTCCAAGAATTTACCACCAGTAAGAAGTCTTGCGAGCTCCCTCTCGATACTCTCTATTTCTTATTTCTTCTCAAACCCCTCTTTCCTCTTTCACTGTTTCTCTGTAATCGCGAAGAAAAATGACACAGACTATTCAACCCACTGCTCGTTATAACAAAATTACGTTTGCGCCGATTTATATTCCCATTTTTTTTCTCTCCTAATATGGAGCACACGTAGGGTGAACGTTTTTTTTTTATTCTTTTTTTTTCGAGTTCAAGGCTATCGACATGGCTTGCATTATAGTTGAATGAGTGCTCAAACTTTACACTGGTTTTGTGCTAAGTTTACTGCACTAATTAAACAAAATGGAGTCGGATTTGAGAAATCACCAAAAGTAGGATGCAAATTTTACTGGCAACACATTTTTATCGATATCAGCTTCACAAAAATCCGGATTTTTTAACTACATTTAATTCATCATGTCTCATTGCCTTCCTTGAAGAATTCCCTACGATTTCCCTGAATACATTTCTTATAAAACTTATTTATTGAAAAATTACAGCCTAGATTGTTCATGAACTAAATTATTCGATGATTAAAAAATTGACTTCGAATTGCACAGTGAACCGATCAGGCTTAGGAAAAATCTACGCATTGCATTCGTAGAGGATCTTTTAAGGATGTTTAAGTGAGTGCAAGTGAGAAGTTAGTTCCCAAAGTCAGAAAAAAAAAGTTTATTTTTTTATTCGAAACCATTCGATTTACACACTCCATTTACACTCCATTGGTGCGATTATTCTTCGTTGACTCAATACATGTAAAATATTCCATAAATAATTAAACGTTCGAACGATCTACGAAGGTCCCTACTACGGTGGACCATGTGCTCTTTACCCACGTATTGTATAAATGATTCATATTACTATGTGTACGTAGGACTGTGCATCTCGCGGTGTGACACAAATTATTAAATGCTGCGATACTGTCCACCGTGAACCAGAATAATTCGACTGTATATGAATTACGTAGGTGATAGGTAATTGGAAGTTATTGAGTACACGAACGAAAGAGATAATGGAGGAAGAAAATGGTTACGGAAATGCAAGTTAAAATGTAAGTAAAACTTCGGCTAAACAATTAATATTTATTTTCAATATAAAATATGCGGTGAAAAAAAAAAATAAAACTTGTAAAAAAAAAAAAATCGATTGTAGACGACTGTCGTAATAAGATTCATATCGTGAGCTTAACTTATTTGAAAAATTTGATATCATGGTTTTCACGATACTACAAAAAAAAAAAATTGAATTCGATTATTCAAAACCATTTTACAAATATTTTTATATAATTTATTTTTTTGCGACGAAAATAATGAATTTGAATAAAAATGGGAACGTCAAGAAAATTGAATAATTTAATTCATTTATTACGATTTAACGAAAATTCAAAAGCAAAGCTGATTTAAATATATGTATAACTGTAAAGAAAATTTTGTGGTCGTATATCAGAATACATAGCCAGACAATTTTCCAAGAAGACAGGAAGCAATTTCACTTTGGATTTTCTTGGCAATCGCCCCCGACTCGATAGCTATAAGGCTATCAGTATATAGCCCCGTCGACAGCAGTAGAAACGGCATTATATACCTTTGGAGCTTGTAGTAGCAACGTGTTGCGTAAAATCGCCACTTTTCGATGTCTATGTAAAAACAGACACTCATACATACATTTATAATGTGCGGTTACTTGGTAGAGGTGCCGAGGCTGGATGCTAAAGGAAAAGTCACTCGATATATTCTCTCTCTTCAGTGTGCCAAAAGATTATTTCCACATAGATCGCTCCGACCACGAGAGAGGTCCACCAATCTCAAAACCATTATCGTACATAGTTTTTTTTATCAATCTTTCAAAATTGCTAAATAAATTATTACTTGTTCATCAAATTAATATTTCACGATTTTTCCTTCCAAATATGGGATGTGTATTTTGATGGTTTCGTTCTTTATCGTAATAATGTCATTTATGTTATTAATGATATTGACTTATTCATGTTTTTTTTTTTTTTTTTTTTTTTTTCGACTCGAACCTTTTGACTGCTCCATCATTGCGGAATATATTCTTTTAGCGTTTTTTCGAGTACGAGAGAGTTCGTAGATTTAGAGAAAACATGAAAATTCTGAGAACTAGAGGTAGCAGACGGCAAAGATTTGAAAAAATATATAAATTCTTCAAGGAGCACGTTCGGGCTCTTTTCCTGAATACACCGAGCACGAAGATAGCAAATGGGTCTCGAACTCTGGGAAGTATTCTCGCCAAGTAGACCAATTTTTAAGTTAACGAACAAAAATTGTTATAACTGACGACAAAAAGTTCATAATGATTGAATTTTGTGAAATATTGTGTACATGCAATAAATTACGTTTTAGGGAAGTTTTATTTTTCATTTTTATAAATTTGCATACAGGTTTCTTCTTCATTTTCGGTTTAATGATACAAACTTCAATACCCATAATTTTAAATCGTGATGGAAGTTGAAGTATAATGACGCGACTAAAAAGTCATTTTTCCTGAGAACTGGGAACAACTCTAATTATAGTTGAAGGTTTGAACAAAATGGATTAAAAAAAGAATCTGTTGGTGAAGATAAATAGTTCTGAGAAAAAATTGATTGCACGTCATTTGACTATAATTTGTGAATGGATCATCATCATCATCGTCATGCCATGGTAAATACCCCATGAATACTTCTCTCCATTCGAATATACACTGGAAATTCATGTTGAAGAGAGAATCATGAAGTAGCAGTGAAGTTTTTCCTCATCCAGAAATTTCTTAGAGATACACAGCATCTCATTCCCTTTCTTTCTCCCTCTCGTTCCCTTTTCTCGACTTCCTCGTCGTCCACAGTTGTTGGCGTGCTTCCCCCGTCATGTTCTTCGTCGCCCCACACCATCATAATTATCATGGTCATCATCATTGACGTAGGTTTCTGAGAAAAAGTGGGAGAACGAATTGCTCTCTTCCATTTAATGAATATACGTACACGAATATACACTTTATTTCGAATAAACAAAAGGGCGCAACATCCATCGATTCGTAAGTCCGTTCCTTGGCATTTCACCCTTTTGTTTTCTAGCAATCGATGTGCGCAGGGAAATTCAATATAAATTGGCATTGTCGTCACTGTTCCCAATCAAAGAAAAAGGTTTTTTTAATATAAGGTCAACATAACAATTCTTCAACTCAAAGCCATTACTCATCCCGGCATTTTAACTTGCACTTGTCGCAGAGTCATTCAATTTTTATTTTAAATAATGATTTTTCAATTATTCTCTCAATATATCTTTGTTTAACATGCATTTTCTCTTTCCCATAATCATTCTTCCAAATACCACATTTTCAAACGTTTTCATTTAATGTTTTCATAGCAAATGTAAAAATTACAGAAAAAGAATAATATCATTTTTTATATCCGTCCAATATCTTCATTGTGTGTTTTTTTGTTGTTGTTATTGTTATTAGCGATGTAAATGTGGCTGATCGTAACGTGAAACTATTGATTATGTATTCAAAACGTAAAATACTGACTATAGAATATAAGTCTGCATTTTTGACGATGCACGCACGTATAACAAGTTGAAAGTACATCGAAAGCCTCCACAAAAAAGAAGAATTTCGCGAGGGCTGTGTTTTCACCCAATAAATTATTGATACTTGAAAATAAAAAGCATTTATGGGATATTGAGTGGACGTGCGATCGAACAGGGATTAATGGTTTGAATAACAAATTGATTATAGTAATCAACCACACTCGTCGTTGGTGGCCCAATATACATACGTAATGGATGATTCATTGGACAGCTTACGCATTTTTTTAGGTAAACTTCCAAGCCGGTTTCATGTAAAATATTATTCATTGCACGATTCAGCGGTGTTTGTTGTGAACCGTGTGAAAAGCACCCGCAGTTTTTAATCTCACGTTAAATATTAATTATACTCGATTAGTCAAGTCTTGATGGGATTTTATTTTCTTTACTTTACATTCCGAAACGACTTGCATTTTATTCGAAACAAAGTGATTTTAAGTTAAATTCGTAGCTCAAGTTTGAATAAACGTTGTTGATAAAAAAAAAGTTCATCTTTTGTTATTCTGAGATTGTTGTTTTCTTTATTTATCTTCACTTATTTATTTATTTGTTCGTTAAATGTCGCATCAACTGTTATTTGCGACCATGAACTTTTTCTTTGGTCATATTTTTTCATATCTTTGTTACTCTTTATCTCATCTTTCACTGCCTTTTTCTAAGTTCAAACATATTGACACAAAACCTTTTTAATCTCTTAAATATCAATGGAAAATTCCAATTTCCATGTAATTTCTTAAATATCATTTCGTCATCAATCGTTTGTGATAATTACTTTAAAAAATATATTTATAATAACATAGTAATCCATGAATTGAATACATTTTGCAATTTTTGACCTTATTGAGAATTTATGTGCGAATTATTGGTAAATCCTCAATCTTAATATTGAAATTTAAAAATAAAATCATGCAATTGTTGTAATCAGCAGTAATGCACTTTTTCGGAGGTTACGACGGTGGAAACAAATGGAAGTTCAATAAAAATACAATTGCCTGTAGCAGCTGCAAATTTTTTTGGTTCTCGTGCAATTGTAGTACATTAAGATTGCACGATAGTGCAGCAGAGATTCGAAGTGATAGAAAAGGCTCGAAAAACTATTGAAAATAAGGAAAGAAGAAAATAACGAGAAGAAAATAGACAATTTCGTTGGCTATTTAAAAAAAAAACTTCATAACAGAAGCGTTTTTCATTGCCTCTTTGTATATATTAGTCATTAATTATGTTTGAAGAAAAAGTAACTTAGAAATATAAAAAATAAATAGAACGTTGAACGGCGCAGATCAAATTAACGCAGATCGGTGCATTTAAGTGGCGTAGTGTGTGTACGTGACGTCCATCACGTGCTCCGTTTTTGATGCACCTTCACGAGGCTTCATCATTTATTCCTCGTCGTTCTGAAGATCGTCCAAGTCAGCACGTTTCCATTCGTGTGAAAGAATGAGTGAGGGAGAGAAACCGTATGCGTACGATGGCAAAATGCACATTCAACTATTTGAGGTAGCTACTGCGATCCAGTTCAGTCGAATTAGTTTTAAACTCGTAAAATAACATTGGCAAAATGGACGTGGATTAATTGATGCTCAACGATTATGGTTATCAATGAAAATCGCGTCAATGGACAGAAGAATAATATTTTTCAACAGTCTAATTTTAGAAAAAATTTATTTTTCCAAATATTTTTTTATAGAAATTTTCTGAGGTCGAAGAAGTGGAAGAAACTATTAAATCTTTATTGCCTGGACAGAATTTCACGGTCGCCGTCCATGACCGACGAATCAGTCGATTCAACAAAAATTTGACAGAATCAACGAATATTTTTCTCAGTTATCATGTTCAAGGATTTTTTTCTACGATTGCACCAGCATAAATCTTGATAATTCAAAATCAAAATATTGAATTTCTTGAACGAACCTTCAGGTATCAGTTCGCTTTATTTTTAATTTTTTTATTGTTGTAAATATAATCTCAGAAAGAAAATTAGTGCATTATAGCCGAATACAAAAACCGGGCTTCTCAAACTCGTGGCGTTTGGCTGACGCAAACCAGATCCTCCATTCAGTCATCCCGGTCGGCGTACTAGCTTGTCAAACGGATTCCGGGACGGGTGGCTACGGCGAAACACGCGCGCCACCCCGTCACGCGCACTTTCACGCGGTCTGACACCCACTTTTTTTGTTCCAAACGATTTCACGCCCTCGAGCTAGAATATCGTAAATTAACGGCCACAGACCAGGAGCATCCATTATAGAATTGGACTTCAGTATAACTGACTTAACAGATGATTGTATTGCATCAGAATCTAATATTATTACAAGTGAATTAATATATTTTATAATAATTATAATGTACTTACTAAACAAGGCGATTTAGTAGACTAAAAAAATGTGCAATTTTTTGTCTACAATACTTCGAATGAATATTTCCGTATAATTTGATGAAAAAAGTCATCGATTTATTCGGAATTTAATTAAAAGGATATTAGAAAATGGAGTTTTTTTTTTTCATGCACATGGAAAAGCAATGACATTAATATTAATGTGATGTTAATAAAAAATATCACATGCGTATAATAAAAGTGTTTAAAAATGATCGCTAAACAATATGATTAATGTGTTAACCCGCTTAAATCGCTTAAACACACATACGCTTGTGTTTGTTCAACAAGAAGAACGTTCTAGAAGTTTTTCGAGTCCATTTGGCAGCCAAAGAGACTTTGTAAAGCTTTCCACAAGTACTTGTGTATATAAAGGAGAGCTATAAATATAAGTATATTATCATAGTAAATGCTTGTATTGAAATATATACATATATATGCATACAACGAAAATATAGTATTCCGTTGAGATCTCGAGAGGCTTTTACTCTCGACGAAAGAGCTTAATCACGGTGTCCGGCAACATCAGGAGAGTGTGGTCACGACAGCCGTTGTCATTTGTCGGGACGCGAGAGACTGATTGCTCTTGGCGCGTGCATCTCTTGTGATTAGGTGCCCTCGGTTACCAGACAGCGCGACGCCGTTTATTTGCGTACCCGTTGACGTCGACGTCGACTACGACGACGATCACGGTCCCGGTGGTCAAGCAAGAGGGACGCAAAGATCGGCAGGAAAAGCGAGCAAAAATAGACAGCAGGCAACATTTTCAAATGAGCCCTTACTTCAACCTATCTCTTTTTTTTTCTCTCTCTCTCTCTCCCTCTCTTTCTTCCTCTCTCTTAACGTTTTCCACCCCTTTTATTCTTCGCTGTACAAATAATACACGCGCCGTCACCGTTTTGGTCTTTTCTAAAGTAAGCCCTCGAGCGATCCATCCCTCGGTCGATCTTTAGACTTCAGTTTAAATCAAACTTAAGGTGATTTATTTGTCATAGGGTCGAGAAAAAACCTGTTGTACGTTTTTTTTCGGAGAGGCTTCATTTTCCAAGAAAGATCAAAGTTACACGTTGCTTCCTTTTCATCAGGGAAGCAGGTGTGACGTGTATTTTTCTTGAAATTCTAAAGATGTCCGAGACAAGGGTGTTTCTGCTTATTATTGTTATTTAGCTTCTTACGGTGTTGGTATTCTGAGTAATTGTTCTTCAAAGTAATGATTTTTTAGGACAATCGACTGAGATTTTTCTTTTGTGTGTATACGATGAACATTCGATTTTTTTTCGTTTAAAACCGGCGGCCTCGTGACTTGGAAAACACAGGTCGGTTAAATGGTCGAAACTGGAGACATCGTTAAGTATTTTATGAAATTGAAAATGCAAAAGCGCGCAACGTGTCTGGATCCAAAGAAATTTCATGTTTATGGTAATTGAATATTTAAAAAAATTGATATTCGTTGTTCCGAATGCAAAAATGATTCACTGTAGTGAAATTTTTACACAATTACCGATTATTCCATCAAAAATCTTGAAACGGTATAACGGGGTTTGAACGTTTGAGGAAAACGTATTTAAAAAAAAAATTCTACCTCCGCGTGAACATCGTTAAGGTTCTTGGCGACGCTGAGCTAAACGGAAAAACGAACTACGTGATGTAGTGAAAATGTCTAAGGTGATCTTCCCAAGCTGACGTTTCCATCGTCACGTAGTCCATCGGCGTCATCGAGCGGGAAATTCCCCGTGACGAATTCAAAGCCTCCTGGTGATGGAAAAAAGTGATAAATTTCGATTTCGACCATGTACAACTTCTAGGGCGTTACCGTCCACTAAATTGGATTTTCTCGGAATCGGGACGTACTTTTAACCGCATATTCGAAATATCCGTATGACATTACCTCCTCACGAACTATGAGAGGATGATTCTGTAAGTTCGTAACTGACTAAGAGATATTTCGAATCGAAGTTAACAGCTGATTTCTACTATTTTTTAACTGATGTCAAATTTTTCGATATCTTCTGTCCTTTGTTTGGAAAATCATTTATAAATGTAGTTTATCATGTTTTTAAAAAATAAACAACAAGTTACCGTACTGTTGAAAATGTAATTTCTAAAAAATTAACTGAAAAAATGAATTCCGAACTAGCTCTCAAAGATTTAAATGAAATCATTAAACTATTAGGAAATCTAAATTAATAAAAATTCTAAATTATTGTGATCGAAATCCAAGTTCACGTACATCATCAGAAGAAAGTTTCGTTCATCATGATCATTATTATTTTTAAAGACATCGATTCGTAATCACTTATTTGTTATAAGTGTGTTGACTGGTTTTGCATGGTTTATGAAAATGATAATTTTAGTCATATAATTTAATGGAAATATCGTTGGTTTAACAAGGTCTAGACATTTCAAATTTAATCGAAAATTGAGTAGCCATATATAAATAATGAATGTTTGATTTTATCGGTGTTTCCTGTTCTCGAACGTAAAATATTTATTGGGGTTTGAGTATGATAATGGATTACCCCACTGATCGTTTCTCCCCTCCAAATGTTCCATCTTTTGCACACATTTTGGTGGGAATCTCGTAGATTATTATCGTGCTGCGTTTAAGCGGGTTGCTCAATGTCATCGTAGCCTAAACGCTCGCCCTCCTTTCCTCTCTTCCATTCCTCTGGCAGTATAAATTTATGACTTACAATAAAACAGAGAAGAGACTTCTATAACGCTTAATATATATTTAGCATGTCTCGCTTATGTATTATATCGTCATTTTCACACTTCCTGGACACATATTGCAGTTCCGAGCTTCTTAGCACAACCACGACCTGTTCAACATTTTATAATACTCGTATTTACGAGGGAGACTCTCGTGTCTTACACAAATTGCGATTTAAAGTTCATAGCTATCGTACTCAATTAATAACACTTCCGGGTTGTTTATAGATAAATGAATCATTCGTTCGATAAAGGAAAAATTAAAAAAATGATTAAAGATGAGTAAATATTGAAATTCTGTTATCGTCAATAATTCTTGTTGCATTTTTCGAGGCAAAATGAAAATGCAACCCATTCGCTATTTTCTTGATCCTACAAACAGTCTCAAATCCGAGAAAAACATTTTCCCCCATAATTCAATAAAGTTGAATTTAAAAAATCTTTAAAAGATGTCATTGATTTTGTCAAATTTTTATAAAACAAGTTACATATTGCTATACGATGTACATTAACATCCTCAAGCTTGGCATAAATTCGTAAATCCGTCTATAAATATCGAATGAAACGAGCGTCACGCAATTTATACAAGTTTCGTTCCTCGATAAAAAAAAAAAAAAAGAAATAAGAAATATTTGTTCGGGTATATCTCTTTCTCTACCATCCGCGAGAGGAAAGTGCAGCTGTAAAATACTGGCATCTTTTCCAACGAGAAGATTTTTGTTTTTTTTTTTTTTTAATTTGATCGGTGATTCTGTGATTTTTCAGCAGCAGAGTCTTGTGCATGTACCACTCCAGGCTTTCCTGTTATTGGCTGCCATGTATGATCTCGTGTCGTGCATACACATGTATATATCGACGTGACGTGACGAGAGCAATAGAGACGGCGCCGTGGCACAAGTTTTATTTAAATCTTTTGAAACATCAAATGTAGGCTGAGACGCGAATGAACTTATAAAATAAATGTGTCTCTTCTCACTTCTGTGGCATTCCTATTATGGATGAGATCGGCTCTGACAGTGGTATAGGTGTACGTTTGATCCGGCTTCGTGCGCTCCTTGCCTTTCTCCCTCTCCCTCCCTCTCTCTCTCTCTCTCTCTTTCTCTTTCGTTCTTTCACGCGACTTCAAGCCGGATCCACTAAGTATCGTGACTGCGATTTACGCTTATTTATTCAGTCGAGAAGACACCGGCGCCTCCGGCAATGACAACGACGCCGAAGAGCTTATCTCGTAACCCTTTTCCGCAGACGGAAAGAGACCTCCGTGCTTGTAACGCCGATTCCAAAATGGCGATTCTAAAGCTGTCAGCGTACAACGCATCGCTTTTAACTCTCAGATCTTTCCTTCTCTTCCTCTGGTTCATCTTCTTCTTCATATTCGTCATTCTCAATCTCTTTTACTTCATTTTATTCTTCTTCTTCTGCATCTTCTTCCGCTTCAGTCTAAAATAATAGTAATCGGTCGTGAAGCTTTTGGGTATAACTTGTCTTCGTACAAAAAGACTTGGTCCGACTTCTCTCTTGCGGTCGAGTCGCGTGACGTTTATTACATACATCGTAAAGAAGAAAAATTTGCTAAGCTTCTTCGCTCGTCGTAGAGAAGGGGGAGGCGTTCTTACACTTTTTACCCCTGTCAATTGTCTTTAAAATTCGTCAATTAAAGTTACAACGACGGAGCAGTTGAAACTAACGTTTTCATACAATAAATAGCCTCCTCGATGTATCGGTTTATTCGATAACCGATTTTTATAATTTTATCATCCTGGTCGTTAATGTATATTTTCGTTGAACGACGTGACCGTTGAATGTTTGGTATTCACAAGTTCAAACTGAATCTAACCAGTATATTCCTAATCATCGATTTAATTGAAGGAAGTTAATTTAACTCTCTCCTTCTCTCTCTTTAGGTTGTTTGACCGACGATCGAACAGAAGGTTCATACACTCACATTTTTTAAACTCGATTAAGATCTGGTTGGCAAGGCGGTGACTTTCATCTTTACAAAAGAGTTTTGTTTTGTATTGTACCTTTAGGACCTAATTATTCGTCATTCCCCCATAGGACTTTTGACTTGGTTGCTGATATTCGCAAACACTCAAAGTCGAATTTATTATCTCCGACTTTGGAAGCTGTTTAAACCAGATTAACGAATTCAACAATATTTTATTCTGTGGCTTGAAGTTCTCACAGGAATTCAAACTAACCCCTATAGTTAACCTCACAAAACCCATAATTAGAATCGTCACAAGAACAGACTCGATAAATAATTAAAAAAATATTTAACATATGTGTCAGCACGATTCATGACAATAATATATTATCGCAAGTCCTTTTCATATTTATTGATCTCCGAGCCAACGTTTTGTCCTCTGTATGACTGTATCGAAGTTGCTGTGAAATTTAGATATTTCCAATTTCCCAATGAATCGATCGAAACAATATGAAAAAAATACGATCTAATTCGTAAAATTTAATTCACAATAAATCAACCGCGTACAATATTCTTCTCCACTATAGTCTCTTCTTTTTAAAAGATTTATCCTTTTTCTTCATTTTTTGCATGGTTGTTTCGTCTGTTGGTGAAATTTATGAAGATTGGCTCTGCGGTTGGTATTGGCTCTTTCTCTGTCGCGCTCGTTCGCGGGTGGTACAACCGCAGATGCGCCGGGCGGAAGGGACCGCAAGAGCGGCGAGAAGAACGAAAGATCGAGACGCGTTTGAGTGTCCATCGCGTGGGTTAGGCTAAAACGGTTCCGGTGAATCAACTTTACAAAGTTAGCGAGAGATTGAGAAGACTGAGATGAGAGGATGTAGATGAGCCAGTGTACACATGTACAAATATATATGTTTGGATATGTGTGTATATATAACGATACATAGTAAACAGTCAAAACGGAAAAGAGGGACGAGACGGGTACGAGGCTGTGTCTAGACGCACAAATCCCAAAGATCAGACATACGAGAGTATCGTCTTTTCGTGTCGTTTCTTCAAACTTGTCTGTTTCTCTCACTCTCTAAGTTCCTCTTTCTCTCTTTTAATTCTGCACATATCAACGCACACATCTTCCAAAACCCAGATATTCAAAATCATCACTTCGTAATCGTTATTTCCTGCTGCTGTGCTTTTGCTGCGACCGCGTCTCGGCTCTGTCTCTCTTTATTGAAACGCTCAGTTTTCTTTGCTTCTGCTACTCATGTCTTTATCATCTTTAACTTCTTCTGATGAAGTCGTTGCTGTTACTGGAAAAAAGAGAGGCATATGCCAGCTGCGAATAATGTCGATTTTAAGCAAAGGAAAATCGGCATCTAACACTCATGAAATCGTTATCTTTGGACCGCGCAATTTGTGTGACACTGATGACGAACAGAGAGGCCGCTGAGACCGCCCACGAGAATGGGAAAAAACCCCCTTAACGTATACAAAATCTCGTTACGGAGAAAAAACTTTTAATCTCTCCCTCGAATTTATTATCTTCGGATTTTTATTTCGATTGAGATTTTCAATAGAGTTAAAAAATTGATGATTCGTCATCGTTTTTTGGGAAATTTTTTTCTTCATCCTCGTTTATTTTCCATTTCAACTTGTACAACACTTTTTCGAACGAAATACACTCGAGAGCTGATCACGCGAAATTGAAAGCTTTCACAGCTGCTCATTAATTTACGCCCTTTTGTTTCGAAAACTTGGAAAAATATTTTAATATTAGTCTCTCTCCATTGTATTACCTCCTTCACCCTATTTTATGCAATGAGTAAATTTGCATTTCTTGAACCGTAAGTATGTCTTGAACGACGAAAAACTCAAATTCAACATCGAGAAGGCTTCTTTGATTATTTTGTCACTGCGTATACCCTTGCAAGTGCTCATGCCCTCAGTCGAATATCTGACACACGCAAGCACTCCAAACTTTGGTCAGTTTGTAATTACGTAAGCGACACTTTTTTTTCATTACTATTTTATCTCGGAGTGTGAAGGTCAAAAATTACTATTGGAAGCTGTGAATAATCTAAATTTCGGAGGGGATCTCATCTTGTATTATAAAAATGGGTCTAGACATAGATTTAAATAGTTTCGGTGTTTACGAATGAAATTTTGGTAAATAATATATTTTTGAGGGAAATAAATAATATTATTGAATGGGATGATGATAAGAATGATAAGCCGGGAGGACATGGAACTCTTTGTTATGACAGAGTCATTAAGTATCTCGATTATGCGAGGTCAGGTGGAAAGAGCAATGGACGTTTACCCTTTTTGCGTATATCTTATTATTTTTTTTCTACTTAGGATTTCAGTAGGTCATTATAATCTGTCATAGGCTCAAGAGTTCATTTTTAATCATATGAGAAAAAAAAATGATAGAAAAGGGGGGATAAATCGAGGAAGAAATAGAAGAATATGATATAATTTGGCTGTGGCATCATCGTGTTCGTCGTTTCGGTATCGTAATCACATTGGACTCCGTTTCTCGCTCAATCAAACTTCAATCGCCTAAACAGGCGTGGAATTTTTTCCTACTGGACGTTGGTGTACAATTTAAAAGCTACAACATGTATGTATGTGTAGAAGTTATACGTATAAAGCAACACGTTTTGGTATCGTGATGCCAAGTAATATATATTAAAATAAGGGGGCAATCGTTTATTTGCTTTTTTGCTGCGCATTAAATTTATACCCGTGAAAAACGTCACACCGCACGTGTTGGACCGCCAGAAATTTCCCCCCATTAATTTTCATTCTGCTACACATCCACACAGATATTAATTGTCGGTCGAATTGGATCACTAAATAAAAATAACTTCACTTCATGCCTTACCTAGAAATCGAACATACATAATAAATATATTTTCTAACAGTGATCAACAATTATAAAATCAGTCGACGCATAACACGCTTTTACAATTTCCATTTATTTCATACAAATTTGAGCTTGTTTTTCGCAAAATATGACAAAAATATCATCTCCATTCTTGCCTTTGCCAACTGACGTCTCAATGAATCATGATTGATCGATGCCACGTGTATGCATACGCGTAATATCTCCAATCTTTCCTCGTACGATTATATACACGCGAGACTAGTTTACGTTTGAAATTTTATTGTAAACAATTCTTTATATAAATACAAGCCAACACACGTTAATCAGTTCAGGTAGAAATAATTGTATTATAAATATATTTTCGTCCCTGGATAATATAAAAATTATTCAAATACTTCAAAAAGATCCTTTCGACTCAATCGAATCAATGAAATTTGAAATCTTAGTTAGTCTGAACTACGGATCGAACGTGTTTAGTGACATACGTGAGCATGTGATTGAAAAATTGAATGAAAAATGATTTTTAAATCTTGGTCTTGTCTACGTCTACAAAATGATTTGTCCACGTGTCATCACAAACTACGCGAATACCATTCTTGCGATGGATGAATCGTGTTGATCAGGCACGTGCGGTTTTGGCCTCGATATACGATAACATTATTATTATTTTTTTAAATATACATCATTCAATGCGCTGAACGATCACGTTTAAAACGCAATTTTTCTTCCTTCATTCACGACCAAC
The DNA here is from genome assembly GCA_948107755.1 of Campoletis raptor. Lineage (NCBI taxonomy): Eukaryota > Metazoa > Arthropoda > Insecta > Hymenoptera > Ichneumonidae > Campoletis > Campoletis raptor. The sequence goes on from OX403623.1 coordinate 18,517,768, forward strand.
TGCGTACTATACGCGTTACGCGTTTTAACGTAAAACTTACGTCACCGTATCCTCGCTATTTCAATGTCTTCGTAATTTATTACCTCTGTGTGTTTGCTTCTCTTCAGCCAGGTGTAAAATGATCATCGTATCGATTTCGAACACCTGTGTGCCCTTGTGATTTCTCGACAAACCCTTTACATCTTTCTCATTTTATTCGCCAATTTGCGTCGTACGAGACACGTGATCTATTGCGCGCTACAATTTAATCGTTTAATCTCACTCTATAATAATTATGCTCATAGTTATTCTCTCATGCTAAATGCGTAGTCGAAGGAAATGGTTCTGTGGCTACAAATTTATTTATTTATAATTGCAATTTTAAAAAGTAATTCAACGTTCTATTCCATAGAATATATTGTCACCATGATTTAATTGGGTATCGATCAATTTCACTTCTGCTAAAATATCCCTGACAAAAAGTCCCGTTGCAATATTATCCGAATCATTGTTTCATTTATCAGATTAATACGTCGATTACGTACATTCCAAGTTCAGTTTTCAAGTCTATTTGACAGCTCGTTCTGTTATAAAGAATGCACGTTCGTGTAGATGAAGATAATTATCGTGTGAGCATTTTAAATATAAACCAAATAATTCTAATGAGAAATAAAAATTCGTATGTTCATGGATAATATGATGTGTGATTAAGATTTGTGTTATGGTGCGATAATGCTACATGGTGTTTGAGGTTGAGTGTTATAATTTGATAGGATGTTGTATACGGTTGGAGTGAGTAATATTTTTGTCGTGGAGAATATTTGATTTGGGATATTTTGTGTGTGGTTTACTTGCATGGCAGGGATGATAAGGTACGTAAAAAATAAAATTGAAAATAATAAGTTTGAAAAGTAGCAAAATAAAAGCTGCTATTATGAAAAATAAGTTTCGGTGAAAAACGGACTTAACCATTTCACAGTAATCTCCTTAAAATTGCCATTAGATTGATAAATTCTCGTTATTGTGCTATTTGACACGAGTAAAATATAGAGTATAGATATGTACACAAATAGGACAAGAATGACCGATATATTGAACAGATTGGCAACAGATGTTTCGATCTCTCGGAATGTTCACTATGCGGAGATCACAAGTTGAACGTTAACGAGGATCAATCGATAACGATTGGGTTAACGGCATGGAAGCGCAAAATTGCTAGATTCAGTTGATCCTGCTTTTATCTCATCTCTCTCTCTCTCTCTTTTTTTCCTTTGGCTCTTTCGTCGTGCCTCATTCGAAACGGACGTCAGAGAGGAGCGAAAGTGTCGTTTAATATACACGAGAATAAATGAGAGTCCCGTGGACCACACATTAGTACAGTCGTTGAACAATGCAATTCTTTGACAGAGCATCGACAGAACTAGGTTCCACGGCACTCATCTTATTTGCACCGGGAAGATCGCCCATCATTTCTTCTTCTTCTCTTTCATCCAATACTTATTGTTGCAACAGTGAATTCCCAGCTTGACACTTCTCAATGAAAATTTATAGTACGTCACAATCTTTCCTACGTTGTTGTTAATATTATTATTATTATTATTATTATTATATTTATTATTATTACCAATAATTTTAATTTGCGAGTGTCCAAACCCCACAATTAAGTCTATAGCTCGACAGTTATTTGAACGTTTTTTTGTATCATCGTTCATTTCGTTAGTGTATACGAGGGTCACAAATTTTGGGTAATTTTTTATTGGCCTTCGTTGATTACATTTCCACTGTGTTACGTATAACTTATATTTAGATTTGAAGTTTAAGATAAGATGAACTGGAGGCTTGCTTACGACGTGGATTTTTTTTTTCTACGTATAAGCACTTGGACTTAGAAAAGGAAAATTGTACAGATATGAAAGTTATTTGAACATAGCGAAGGAATATATTTTAAATAATAAGCTTTATGGATTAAAGTCCTCGCAATCGTAGACAGAAATGCCCAGAATTCTCGTTTCACTGATATTTTATGGTATTTAATTGTTTTTTTTTTGTTTTTTCCATTCGTCAGTTTTCTTTTGACAACTTTTTTGACTTTCAGAATTTAATTGTGAAACCACAAAATTTATATTTTCATAGTCATTGGAAAAAAAAAACTTTATTCATTTACTCTTCAATTATTCAATGAGTGCTTAATTTTCTATCGTTTATTAGTTCGACTATGTCTGTTATTTGTTCAATGGTTTTTGCCTATTTTAGTGCAACAGAAAATATTTTTCACGTTTGACTCTGTGTAAATTTGTTGAAAATTATAATTCATATGACTCTTTAACCTTTTAGTGAAACGTTTTGAAATTTTTTTACGAGTCGCAAAACGATTGCACACATAATCGATAAGACTTTCTTTAGCTCGGTAGGATTTTAAATACATGTCTCAAATGTCCTTAAAAAGAGTGAATGAGTTTGCTGAACCGTGTCTTGTAATGTCGGAAATATGAACTGCATCTAAAGCCATTAATCCAATATTTGATTTCAAGCAAACGCGTCGAATTGTGATACGTTTGCGAGCTCGTAATTGTAAGAAATTCCTTTGGTTTTAAATCGATGTTTTTACGACTGCCGGTAATATGGGCACTGTGTTATTTCACGCGTTACGATCATGCGTTAGCCAAGGTGTGAATTATTGAGTAGTTGCGCAACGCATATAAGGATCGCTCGTATATAACTTCTGGGGGAGTCACAGAGGAATTAAATTGCACCATTGCTCGAGAGCTGAACGAGCTTTACTTACAAGGGTCACCGAGTGCAATCACAATTCCTGTTTGAGATCAATTGTTTCATTATTTTTTTCTTTACACTCGTTTTTTTGTGCATCCTGTACAGGACGTTGATATGATCTTAAAGTTGTTAGCAAAACTGTGCAGTCGTCAAAGATGTTTATAAGGATTATTTTTTCTCGCCCTAATAATTCAGGAAGCAAATTAATCTTAAAACTAGTGCTATTTGAGCAATAGAAATAGAAGACAGCCTTGAATTTTGAGTGATTTGTTTACTGTGCAAAATATAGATTATCACAAAAATAAAATAAAGTTTCGTATTTTTATGAAACGTCACGTTGTACACAGTAAAAATGACCCAAAATTCGAGGTTGTCTTCCTTTTTTATTGAACATTTGTTTTTATTAAATAATTTTTTCATTTTCAATGGGATCGGATCTCACGGAATTTTACTAGTGAAATAAGCTCGTTACCGTCAGACAGCCTCACAGACACGAAAAAAAAGTTAACACTACACAAAGATTGCACTTGATCTTAATCGGACTCAGTAAAGATGTGCATTTAAAAAAAATTTCTTCATATTTTATCACATCAAATGTATGATTGAAAAAAAAAATGAACTGACCGTTGTAATCCCGGAAAATGTGCGTTTCGAGCCTGGCGACGTTTCGTTGATCGTTTTTTTCGGCTCATCCTCTGTTATTTTTTCTTCTCCTCACATAACGAATATATACACATGTCGGGACGTGGTCCCGAACATGAAACCGCAAGTATACGGTTTGCCGATTCTCACAGTGTGTCATAAAACGGCACTGAAATGAAACTACGATGGGTGCTGGCTCGAAGAGCAATTTATTATTTTACGACCCTAGAAACTAATGCGAATTGTGTTTGGCAAAAGCTTTAATGCGCGTGTACCATTCTCACGATTTTGCTTTCACGCAGAATCTTTTTTTTTTTTTTTTTAATATATTTATTTTTAATGTTCCTGCGAATATACCCTCGTGGCTTTTTACGAGCCCATCCCATCACTTTCGGTGCGTTCCACTTACAGCCCGTGGCGATCTCCACCACAATCACAGAATATCTTGTTCCACTAACTATACCGGCGCCATGGGTCAAAGTTCCGTGCAACCAATACGGGACGCAATTGCAGTCTTCGCAAATTAAATAAATTGTCTTTGTGCACTGCGCTTCAACATCCGGTTTTTTGTTTTGTTACAGAAACCTGTAGCTGAATTCGTATTCGTTGTCATTATCATTGCACTTTCTTGATTTTCCCATCGTCTTTTCTGTTATACTGACACATTTGTATTCAAAAAAATATTAAGTTGCAACAAATCCTCGCTGTGGAAGCCTCAAAGAGTTTCTGGTCTAAAATTCTATCGTATATGAAAAATTCATGAAAATCTAATCGATTAAAAACGACCGATCGTTTTTAAAGAGAAGATTTTAATTGAGTCAACCAAAAAGCAGGGAGAAATACATCGAATTTTTTAAATCGATTATATATAACATTCGACGTATTTTACAAAGTCAATTAAACTAAATGTGTCTCGTCTGATGGAAGCTTATAATGGACTAGGATGTAGTTCCAGGAATAGGACATGGGAGTCACCACAATGGCTGTTCCGATGGGAACCAACTCCGACCAAGATAATTATCCCAGAGACAAATGAAATCTAACCCCAAAAAACTGTAATTAAAAAAAAAATGCTTCCTGCAGCCGAATTTGACTAAACTGCACCACATTATCGTGAATATGAATGAAATGACGTAAATTGATTAATTTGATTTCAAAGTGAAAAACTATTGATTCGTCAATCGTTCAATTTATTCGATTTAAAGGAAAATCTTGTTCAAACGTTTCTACACTCGAGCCTGTCGCTACAAAGCGAATAATCACGTATGTCTGGTGCGTGTATAAGAAGCCTCGAGAAGATGGATAGGTATGCCTAGGCCTAGACTGCGTGCCGCTCGTTCTCTCCTTTACCACGCATAGTACCACTTACAAGTCGCTAACTTTTACACTCCACTCTGTCTAACGTATAATATTTTTAACTCTTCTTATTATTACTTTTTTTTTCTTACATTATAAACCAAAAGATAAATGTTTCGAAAAATCAACGTTTTAACCATAAATACGAAGAATATATACATATGATTTGTTTTACAAGGACAGCCCATTTTTTTAAAAATATAAACGTGTATAGCTCGATTACTGAAGTGATCTGAAGTTTATTTTTACTGCAAAACAATAAATCATAGTGGAAAATAAATAAAACCAATTAACTAAGTAAACGTCTAAGTGATAAACAAGAAAATTATTATCGACCGCGATTGAAGTTTTGTTTTTGTTGTGCCTCTGCTGTTTTAATAATTGTGAATGAATTTGACAGTTGGATTTTGACTCCAATTTTTGGAGTCAAACTTTTTCACCATTATTAACAATAATTGTGAATTCGTTTGAACTATGTTCGAGAGTTTTTTATGGCCCATTCGATGAGTCGATTGAAATTGTGTGTAGTTTCTAGAATCCATGCGAGTGCGTCATTTCAAGTGATAAACTTATTGAAATACACGCACAGCGGGCAATAACGCAATCGCAGTATCAAAGATTCATTAAGGCATATTTTTCTCGCGAAATACTCCGTTTTTGATGTGTGACGTTAATAAATTGCGTTGTTCCCCTTGGCAAGTGGATATTATGAATTTGTTTGCACCCATTTTTGTTGAAACTGTCGGAACGAGTATTGAAACATCTCATCGCGTGCGTGTCAATAAATCAAGCTTTGAATTATCTCCAATTAAATGAAGCGAATAAAGGGAAAGAAAAAAATACGAAAAATTAAAAAACGTTTCAGCCAATCATTGGGCAATTTGTTTGTTATCGGCGTGGAACTTGCGATAAACCAACGAGAAAAACGACTTCATTGAAGAAAAAAGTTTTGATCGTGTTTATCGATCTTTCTGTCAACTTTTTGTAGAAAAAAACGTTTCAGAGCTGAGGGGGACCAAAAAATTGAAATAAAAAGTACATGAGATTTATTGGCACAATGTGCGTATATTTTTTTTTCACATCACGTCATGTACGCACTCTCTGCCTCATATCTGTAGAAAAAAAGAAACAAAAATTATAGTTTTGTTTCAACAGTGGCTTCATGTAAACAGGGACGATCTTATTTTTTCACCATAATTTTTTTTGTCTGTGGAAAAATTTACCGCAAAAAGACAACGCAAATCGATTTTTCTTTTCCATCTCCATTTTAAACTATGTCAAAAAATGTGCCCGTCAATATTGCGCGATATTTTATGTCATTTATTGCTTTTAATAACAACATCATTTATCGCAATGACCGGAATAATTGATTACTATATGTCATTGCATAGGAAATTAAATTCTAAAACATTCTCGAACAATATTTCGACAGATTCGCATAAACGATTGAAAACATTGTGTAATCCAAATGTAGCCAAGATATTCAATCATGGATTTCGCAAAACTTGTGTGTTGCAAAAGAGCGTAAGAACTGATGTTTGTTTGGAAAAACTGAGTGAAATAAACTCACTTTTAATTAAATGTATAGAATATTTCAATGATATTATATTTTGTATTTGTTGAATGATCAATTTTATAGTGCAAGGATCCTCTTTCAAATTGTCACAATATCAAATAATCGTATAACATTCGAATATATTCAAATCAAACAGAAAATACTCTCGCATCATAACAAAAGGAATAAACAGCTCATCACATCAGCGAAAAAACATATTTTCCCCATAACTTTTGTTGATGAGAAACTGCTACGAGTCGATGACGATTACAATGAAAAATATAGCCAAGAGACCAATAACTAAGGATGATGCGTTCTTCGACCACCAGGATATTGACCCGTGAATTGTAATCGACGCATCTTTTAAATTGCTCTGGGTATACGCAATGCGTCAATGCGTTTGTTCGAATCAATCAACTTACTCGCAAATGTTGACGTTCAAACGTTGCGATTTATCATCTTGTGGACTTTGGACTTCGCAGCGTGATCATCTCATCGCAACGACATACACCTCAAAATTATTTTCACCCACGTGCGTCTTCTGTGGGAACCCAAACAACAAACAAACAAACAAAAACTTTCAAGTCACAGTAAATACATGTTTAATTGTTTATATGGCATTAATGTTCTATACAAAAAATTTTCAACACATAACGATTACTTGTTTTCTTCCTCTACTTGGAAACATTGGAATACACATTTTTTTTTTTCGTTAAAATAGAAAATTAAATTGAAAATAAAACAATTGTTACACTTGTCTTCTGGGAAGGCAGTGATCGAGTTTCACTTCAATTTTCAACTCTCAGCTCATTGTTTACGTGCTCAACATTTCAAAACCTTTAAAATGCTCAACCACTTATTTTAATCCATGTAAATTGACATTTATAAGTATAGGTATATATTGTTGATGACGAATGTCAAACAGTCAACGGTTTTATCGACGATTACTATCATTGTAGACATATAAGTACAAACTCGATGTAATACTAGACTTTATTTAAAGAAAGAACAAATAAAAGTTCTGGAAAAGTAGTTGTCGAGAGGGGAATTTCCGCCTGGACGAAGTGAACGAGTCATAAAAACAGAAATTTCTTGGAAAGCTATTAGAACGATTAGATAAAGTTTTTTGGCGGTCAATGTTGTTTGGCGTTTAACATTGTGAAAAGTGTTTGCAATGTTTTTTATTCAAGGTGACTGTCCCGTCACCGTCACGTTCAAAAGTTAACTCTTCGATTAATTTTTCGAAACGTATAAACATTTAGAAAATATGGTTAATGGAGTTTTTAGAATTTGAGAAATAACCACCTTTTCCGTATCTGATTCATAAAAGTTAAATTTTACATCGCTATTTTAATATTTTTTTCAAAAGAGACAAAATAAACGACTCATTGATAACCCTGGGCTCCCCTTGCTGTCCTTTTTTATAACACGGCGATCGTGACAGATTTTTTTTCCAAACAATCGCAAAATTCTTCCACCAAAGCTCTATTCTGGTTTGGGTCGAATTGACCCCAAGTAGGAACCTAGGGTTAAACCGTATAGGTGTACATACCTCCTTAAAACAATTTTAACAATGATGAAATCTGATAAAACTTTGATAAAACATCACTATTAATATTATTTGTATAATTCAATTCCTACTACTATTTTTTGTGACCGTGAAAATATAAAACGTGATAATTACAGCTCAGTCAATTATTAAAAACTTGTTTGTCTTTTTGCATCCGATGAAAATAATTTTCAAAAAACGAATTCAACGATTAGGAAGTATCATGATTTTAGTTTTGTTATATTTTTGCCTCCCAATGAAGTAGAAAAAGAATTGGTTGCATCGCGGAATAAATAAACGAATTTAAAAATAAGTGTTGGAATGAATTTTGATTTTTTTAAAACCCGTCGTGCCTACGACAAATTTCAATAAAAAAAATGTCCGAATGTGTATAATAGTTTTATAAAATAATCAAAAACAACCAAGAGTAAAATCAAATATGAGATTTAAAAAATATATAAGAATCTTTTCATCTCCGGAGTAAAAAGATTCTTAGCCATAATTAGAAATAATCGTACGGCTATGTCATGTACAAGAAATAATGGTAGGTAGAGATAAAAATTCGCCGCGTGCTAATTGCACTTTGTTTTGTGTACTTCTTATGAGATTGAATTTTCTCATAACGTGATTTAATTCGGCTGGCCAGATTTAGCATTTATTACTTAATGTTATGTATGTGTGTATATATATATGTATATGCACAAATATTTCTAAAATTTGGCAACAATAGATCGATCCTTGAAGATTCGATTACAACTTTCAACAAATGAACTGTAACATTTACAAAATAGTAGAAAGTTGACGTTCCCTACGGCCCGATTTTCTGTTTTCAATTATTCGTTCGATGTCGATCGATTTAGTACCGTTAACACTTTTTTCGGAATGATCAATTCTGTGGTTTTACTTCAAGAATACTCCTCGACAAATAAGTACGAAGTAAAGAATGCTCTATGGCTTATTCGGTCATCACAAACCCCCAATGTTCATTCTTGTTACATTTTAAGCACAATATGGTAACGAACAACACTTTCAAAAGTACGCGATAAAGCTAAATATTCTTTCGAGGCAGCCTCACATTACAGACTCAAATTTTTCAAGCTTTTACATTATCATCGAAGAAAAATTATTGTTACAATATATAACGACTTTTTTATCCGAGCCTCAATACAATTATTTAGCACTAAATCGCACGGCAAGCCTCGTAACTCACTGGTAAAAACTGTTTCATCACAAAACAATTGTATACAATACAAATTTTTCGTCTTTTTTTTTTGTTTCCATTGAAATGAGATTATAACAATGCATTTTGTATAAAATGCTTGACGTAAAACGTCACCTTTTTCAAGGCAATCCGGCATATTCAACGGTTTCTGAAAACTTTATAATAATCAAAGAGATATTCAGAATCGTAGAGTACCGTTACTGATCTTTTCTCCCAATTTACGAAAACCAAGTAATAGGCCGTTTTTATAATATCATTCGGTCGTCGCGTTGTTTAAGCTACTGGATTCATTTCGTCGCTGTAATCTTTCTGGATGCGAACAAGCCAATTGGCTGAAGTCCCGAACAACATCGTTGAATGTTTCGTCCCCGGTTACGCCGATTTCGGAATCCTTCATTTGTTCGTTCAATAAACCCAAACGCAATCTGTAATTAACAACAAAAATACATGATTTTTCCGTATTTTTGTCTCAATATTTGAAAAAGATTTTATTATTTATCATTTATTCAATTTCCACACGTCTTTAGACACTTCAACGCCCTGCACTTATTTTTATCATAAATTCTTGCCCATAATTTTTCTCATTTCTTTTTTCGTTCACTAAAAACAAACTAAAATTTCTTACAGTGTGACGATATCTGCGTTTGCTTCTTTCACAGCTATAGACAAAGGTTTCACTCCACTTTCGTCCTCTATGTGCTGATCAGCACGATGTTTCAACAATAGACATACTTGTGCGGTATGACCTGGAACAAATTTACGAAATAAGTCATACAAATATTATTTCATCCGACTAAATAAAAATTGAGTCGTCCAGCATTTTCATATGGAAGCTGTCGCTATTTACGTCCTATACCCTACAAAGTTTATGATGCTTTTGTTTCTTTAGTGTAACTTAAAGATAGGGATCGGTCACTCCGAACCAACCTCGAGTTTTCGAAAGTGACATTCAATTTAAAAAATTTTAAACCACGCAGTAATATTCCAAAAAAATCGATTCGAACTTCTCCAATCTATTTCACTTTCAAAATTTGCAACTATTACTCTTGCAGTCAACGGGTTGCTCTTGCCGACGGATCCATATCCTTAAGACTCTGTATAAGTAGCGCAAGTAGCCGAAACCGCTAAAAAGCAGATTCCGATTTTTTTTTTCAGTTGCTTGATTTTTTGATGAAAATAAAAGTTGTACCTTATTTTCTGATGAAAGAAAATCAACGTACTTTTATTTTCATCCTAAACTCAACCGTTTCGGAGAAAAATAGGCAGCGGAATTATCGCCTTAAGATTTTTTTTGAAGTATTTACCTAATTCCGTAGCCAAATACAGCGGTGTTTTTCCTTCCGAATCTTGACAATTTATTCTTGCACCGTTCAGGAGCAAATATTCGCAAGACATGACAGAGCCCTAAAAAAAAAGTGACATTCATTATATCACGATCGAAGAATAAAATTTGATAACATGATTTAATCGGACTTTACTTTTTGCAATAATGAAAACGAAATAATTGATGATTTTTAACTCATTATGAATTGACTTATATTAAATTTTTTCTTTTTATTCAGTGAATTACGAGTCGAAAAAAATCATCTGTATTTGAAGTGACTCACGCTTATTATAGCCTGATGCATAGCGTTGCGTCCTCGGTCATTGACATTGGACCACATTTTATCAGCTCCAGCTGCCAAAGCGACACACATTACTGGTAAATTATGAGCAGCAGCAGCTTTGTAAAGCAACATATCAGGATGTAAGTTTTCGATGTCTTCTTCGTCAGCAAATTCCTCGTCTTCCCCGGCAGTCGAGTCTTGATCGGAGCTAAGTTCAAGACTTCCTTCGATCATCGGTTTCGGCAAATCGCAACCAAAAAGTAAAACATCAGATTCGAGTAATTTTTCCTCCGTCCGTTTTTCCGTACCGGTATCTTTATTTTCCGAAGAATCGCACGTCTCATTGGACAGTTCGGCCTCCGAACGAGTTTCTTCTTCCGACGATGGATTTTTTATCGATTTTTTAACTATCGACGAATCGCTCTCAGTGATGGAACTTTTATCTGGCATTCCCGAGAAATCATCGCTCGTTTGATTTTCACTTATCGCTTCAGAATCCGAGCTTATTCGTTTTGTTTGAATCTTTCTATTGTCATTCGTAGAAATTTCCAAATTTGGCATTATTTTGCCGTACAATGTTGACTCATTTTTAAGATCCAATATCGCGCTGTCTTCCGAGCTCATTGAACTTCTATCGAATTTTTTGCCCTTGTCACCTGTGCCGAGACTGTCGAAAGGCAAATCTTTGCTCTCCTCCGAACTAATCGAATGTTGAATTTCTTTTACTGATGTTAACGTTGACGATTTGTTACGATTTGAACCATCAAACTTGTCGTGACTTCGAGGCCTCCGACGTAATTTACGTACGCTCCATTTACGGAATCTTTGCATCTCACGACTCGAATGCTGACTCGTCGCAATATTCGTCAGTGGCTTTACGAACTTACGATCGACGTACTTCGCTTTTATCCAAGCTTCCCGTATGTTTCTGAAATTTTTAATACTTTAGTACAATTTGTTCAGTTGTCAGGTTGTCATCTCGTTGACACTATTTGCTCCAAATTGAAAGAAAGCTTGAGGAAAAACCCTCCGGCAAGGGGGCTGCCTTAAAAACATGGAAATAATTAATTTGTTTTTTTTTTTATACCCTTTGCATTTTGGTGTCGCTTTCGTCATTTCCGGTGGTATCGTCACAGCTTCGTAAACATTATTAACAACAGTGTTTCCTAATTCTGCCATTACTTTCAATATCTCAGGCTCCCAATCATCGAGTGTCAAAGAACGAACTTTGCTGTAATGAACTCCAAGACTTCTGTGCACGCCCGAACATTCTGTAATCAATTGTACATCATTTCAATCATATTTCTAAAGTTTACTGTACATTTTGGAGAATAAAACGTTTTAAAGTTTATTTGAGCTTGGATTAGTCTTACAAATATATTAAAAAAATTTCTTAACGTACCGATACACAGCGTTATACCCAAATTGATGCTCGCCCATCGAGGATTTGGATTTCCACAATCGCAACAGGAATCATTTCCTGGTATTTTTAACAATTGTTCCCAAACTCTGAAATGCAAAAGTCAAATTACGATAATGTAATAACAATTTTTTTGAGAACGTTCCTAAAAAATACAAAGTTTACAATACCTCGATTTTGGTTTCGGTGGCGGTCTCAAAGGCCCTTTGCTATCACGATTTTGAAGCTGAAGTATTTGGGCATTTGAACTCGTGCTCATTCCTCTCTGAATCGCTGCCCCGATGGCTTGCTGCATTGCTGTTACCCAAGCAAGATACATTTCTTCGCTGTCAGCTTGTAACATGTGACTCCTGAGAATTGACAATATTATATTACAATAGCAAACCGTTAAAGTTGAACGAGCATTCAAATATTCCAATCTTTGTAATTGAATACATCAAAACAAAGATATTTCGCAAGAGAGTCAAATTTTCTGTAATAATTCAACGAAAATCAACGTTTACAATGAATATTTTGAAAATTGAATTTATCAAACAATCTTTCAACATTCCAAAGTGACGAATTCTTTCATAATTTGTAATTTGGTTAATTACCAAAATTCTGATGGAAAAAAAATTTTGACTGCCAATGTACGTGCCAAGAGTTTCAAATACTTCGTAGTAGAAGGTTGAGCAATTAGAAATTCAAGCGATAAAAAATGAGTGATGAAAGTGCTTACTTCGTGGGACTCAAAACTTCGAAGCAATTACGTCTGTCACAATCGACGACAGGTTTGACTGTACATAAACGTAAATCTTCTTCCATAATCGTGTAATCCTCCTCGCCAGTTCTTTTTCTATAGACCAATTGATGATCTTTTAGGCAAAACCATCGTCGATTCCAGGTTTTAAAAGCGTTGCTCGTACGTTTAAACAAGTAACCTTCCATCCTTGTATTGCTTGAGACTGGAATTATTAAATCCCGACTGGTAACATGAATATGCCGATTTTCCATTTCTTTTTCAAGCTTCGACGAATCACCACGCATTTTAATAAGATCGTCGCTGAGATCTTTTAAAAATGGATCCAGATCCTGTGCCAGATCACTTCCCTGATGATAATACGTGAAACAGGCGTGCATATAACTCAATAATGTACCGAGTATCTCGTGACGTCTACGAGCTTGTAGCATCGTAAGTGCGTGTATATAATCCAATGCAGTGTGACGAAAACATGATCTCGTTGCTGACAATATATTTGACGTTTCCTCATACTCGGCTGGCCTCGATTTTGGCACTTGAGAATTTCTGTTCAACGCCACGTCCAAGTCGGCCGATATCTTCTCGAAATAGTGTCGTGACTCCTTCACACGTTTGATGTCACTGTGACAAAATAAATACATTTTTTTTTTAACACATTTCCATTTTTTCATACTCTGAACTTTCTTAGAGCTACTTTAGAAATTTATTATTTCTTCACTAGCGATTAATAACAAATTTGTCGTTCACTAAGCGTAAGTATCACTGTTTTTAAATAAACTTTTTTCTTATCCAGTCGTAAATGCGTTGCTGTAATTATTTGAAAAGTTTATTACTATTTTCGTAACTACTTTTGGTTCAGCAACGTTTCATATCATACTCCGAGTGCGAAATGCTTGCTAGAGAAGAAAAAACGTTTAGATAAAAGAAATCAGCTTGTTATCTTTCCTCTTATCTGTATAATCTTTAATATATATGTTGGTTTTTTAAATTGAGGATTACAATTCAATATATACACCGGAAGTGTTATAAAGTTCACGTAATACAATCAATTTTTTTTTTTTTTTTCATTATTTGCTAGTACAAGAATATTTGGACTCACCTCTTGATGAATGAACTCAGATCTTTAACGACAGTTCGAGAAGCTTGATCCAATAGGATTGTGTGAAATTTGTTCATTTCTTGCAAGGCGTGAATGAGCTTGTTCAAAAAGGCCATTATTTCTGGATCGTCATTGAAGTAGAGAGATAACTCCCAAAGACTATTTGTGAATTGGCTGTAGAGAATAATGAAAATTATGTAGAAAAAAAAAAACAACACATTTAGTGAATATCGAGCTATAAATATTGTTTAATTTTTCGAAAATGACTAAATGAATGGAAAATTAAATAATAATGCTTGTAAATTAAAAGAATTTTCCTACAGTTTTTTTTTCTGCAATTGATAGTATTTTTAAAAAAATGAAAAGGGACTGCCATCAGGCAGATTAAATCACTCATCATATGCAAAAAAAAAACGTCTTAAGAATAATTTGTGAAAAATTGGAAAACCAGTGGATAAAAAGCGTAATTTTCGTCTGTTGAAAATTTGAATGTTTGCTCAGATTGAATTTTATTTGTTGCAACTGTTTCTTTTTCGTATATTCGATACTTATTGAAATCTGCTTTTCCTGATAATAATGCAAATTTTTTCAGCACCCATATTCAGTTATTGTATCACTTCTACAAGGTCAATGTTCCGTTCATACTGATTTACAAGCAAAAGCATGAAACTGTTGTGAAAAAACTAGATAAACGTTATTTTATTTTTTCTTCATTTTTTTTTAAATCCAGCTTATTCATCAATCATACACAATACAGCTGGTGTAGCAATGTATGATGGTAAAGCAGAAATTATGAGGCCCGATTGTGTGCACAACGTGAGAAGTCTGCATGAGTCATACCAGCTCACACCAACAATTTCACACTCACACAAACTTGATGTGTCCCCCTTCTCACAGTTATTACAATTAATTCACATCATACAAAAGCCGTGAATATCCAACATGTGCATTCTTTAAATTCATTTCACAAATATTCACTATTCTTTGAAAAAAAATATATATCTTTTGTATTAAACTCATTAAAGGCTTTGCTAAAACAATTGTCACTGAAGATTAAACATTCAAGTATTCTTACCTTTGTTGTCCAACAAAGTTTTTTCCCGCATCAATCATTGAATTGCAGTTCTTCAAAACCTAACATTAAAAAAACATTTCAATTGATTGAAAAACAATAATTACACTGTATCAGATAAACTTGTAAAGGTACCAAAATTCTTTGTATTCAAAATTAAACTTTTATATATCATTTGAAGTTATATTTTGAAGGAAACAATCATCTTTCCAATACTTGACTGTAATTGAAGCTGCAAAAAATGTTATTATTCTCATTAGAATTCATTAATACCTCAGATTTGTTTTGTTTTAATAAAATATCACGGACCAACAGGAATTCATCTAAAAAAAAGTTGTACGGGTCACAGGGGTATTTAAGAAAGTAAACAATAAGTGATAAAGAAATACAGAACAAAATATAAAAGTACTTAACAAAATGTTCATTTTTTTCCAGAATTCATTTTAAAAAATGGTTTCCGAATATGTTACATTTAATGAAAAAAAATTCAACTGATTTGAAATAGATCAATGGATATTGTCAGAAAATATGGATGTCATTGAAATATTTCAGGCAAGTGCATTCTGTAAATTATGCTTAATGATGCTTTGACCATTTTCCTAGTTGCGAAGAGGGATACAACTACTGCCAATTAAAATTGCCAATTAGCAATGATTAAGAAAACAAGTGCAAAAAATACATAATGTTCTTGAATCATTACCTTATCCAATTTTTGCTCCAGCTGGTCTATGTTCCCTTCGACTTCTTCGACGCAGGATCTGTCACAAAACGATTATTTGAATAATCGAAATTTCGGGAAATGGGGACGAAAGAAGATCGTGAAAAAAAAAACAAAGAAAAACATGAATTTTTATGGCGTTGAAAATGAGTTAATCGTCGTTCGACGTCGCCAACAATCATTGAAGTGTTATTCATATGTTCCTCGAATTACGATCAGAACTCAATTGTTGATAATCAATCATAACAACCGGTCTGAAACAATGAGGCGAGAAAATTAGAAAGTATGTAAACAGCTCACCGAAATTTCGGAGTATCACGAAGGCACTCGTCAAACTCAATTAGAGTCTTCATATTTGCCCGATATTTCGTAGCTTACGCGTAAAAAAAAATGTTTTCTTTCGTACTTCGAACACGTACGAGAATACTGACGTTTTATAAATTTAAATGCAACACGTATAAAAAAATACAAAAAGCATAATGAAAAAAAAACTGAAATCGAATTGTCTGCGTTACGCGTTTTTAACGGAAAAAAAAACAATATACACACAAACGTACTCTACTTTGCTGTCAAAAACCCACTGACGTGAAGTTCAATGAATTTGGGAGAATGACTGTGTGCTCCACTGGTGCCAATAAAACGAAACGAAAATTCCCAATGCGCTACAGGATCGCCATTCTCAAAATGGACGACAAATAAAATTTCCATAACTGTCAAAAGAGGACCAGCTGAGTGAACGGTTTTTGCAATAATACTTAACAATTTGTAATTATTATAACATTCTATTATTAAAACAGCAACTATAAAAAGTGGAATGTTCGTAATATGAAAAATGTGACTATCTTTAAACGTCAAAAATGAGTGAACCGAGTGCGAATATAATTTATAAATCGCGGAGTGTGATAACGAATAACGAGCTTGCGAAATGTCAAATAAATTGAATGACTGTTGTTCCGCTGGAATAATAATAAATATGTGTTTAATCGACGAATTGCTGAAATGATTTTAATGATAATAGATCACTCGGATGTCCTATGGTTCGTAAGTGATCCGATAAATAATGTCGGAGGATTAAATAATGCCCCGTAAAGAAAAGACGTAAGATTCATGATCATTGTTTTTTTTTTTCACAGCAGTCACAAGTTTTTCTCGGACAAGCTCCTATTTGAATCGTATATTTTGTTTATATTTTTTGCAGAAACGCCAAAACATGGGAACGAGACAGACGAAATCGTATGAATACATACTTCAAAACTCTATCGGATCTTTTGCCGCCTCAACAGGAAGGACGCAAAAGAAACAAAGTCGATATTCTCATTCATGCATCCAAATATATAAAAGAATTGAACAATCGAACGGACGAATTGTTCAACGCTCATGCCGGAGAGGCTCACAGTAAGACTTGTTCCTTTTGAAACTTTGAATTGCCCAAAAAAATGTCCTAAAAGTACATTCGTTAATATTATTTTGCAACACCTGGTTGTCAAGTTGAAATTAAATATTTTTTGTTTTTTTACAGAGGAAGAACTGAATCGTTTGAAAAAATTGGTCACACAACTGTTCTCACGGACTCAGCTTCTCTCCACTTTGTTGCAAGACGCTGGTATAACGGTTCCTGCCGAACCAGCCCTGGAAAAAATCTCTCCCCTGAAATGGTCCAACAAAATCAACGTAGAGGAGAGCGAGAAGTATGTCGATAGATTGCCGGAGCGTAAAAAACCTGACAAACGAAAGAATAAACAGACAGAATACAAAGTGCCTTCCAAGCAAAAAATCGTTGCTCTTGTCAACGACTCACCCAAAAAAGTTTCGGATCTCAAAGAGACTCTCGAGCTTGGTCTCATAGAAGATCAAGAGAATCATGTAAATACTAGCGTTAATGAGAATTGTGAGACTCGCAATGATGTTGCTAGCGTATCCAATGAGACTACAAACTCCACTGCAGTTCGAAATGTTGCGGGTACAGTAAATCATTTTTTTTACTAACTTTGAAGAAATCCAAGAATAAAAAATGCAATGTGTTCCTTAACTTTCTCAGAGTTTTGTTGCAGAAATAATTCTAGCAAAAATAAGCTCGAGTGTAACTACTGTCAAAATCATTGTTAATTTCGAAGTTTTTGTCTTTCCATCTTCTCACATATTCAAATTTATCGTTTTTTCATCAAGTTTAACTCAAATTTTCGTGAACATTTTATATTCAATACAATCTTTACGATAAAAGCGAGAGTAAGTTGAAAATAATTTTCAAAAATCTCTCACGGAAATACAAGTTGAAACGAAAATCATAAGCGTTTTCAGTGTTTTTCAATCATGAATAACATTTAAAAAAACGAGCAAAAATAAAGCTCAATAAAGAAAAAAATTAATATTCCTTTTTTTACTGTAGCAGCTGCAAACAATGATGTGGTTCCTCCATTGGAAGCGACAGTGCCGAAGTCTGGCAAGAGAATCCGAAAGTTGGAGTCACGGAAGAAGGTCAAGAGAAAAGGAAAAATGATTGACCCGAAATTGAAAAAGAAAAAAATTCACCCGACGTCGTCGCCGAGTCAGTCGATCGCAAATTTATTGCCAGGCACACTAATCTGGTCAGCTGGCAAAATAGTTCCTCTGGTTACTCCAATAACATCATTAACGCCAAATATTCTAGTGAGTGCCCAAGCTCAATCATCAAATCCAATAATTCTGGGTAACGCACAACAGAATCAAATGATCGTAATGCAATCGCTCACTAATCGTGTACAAAATTCCGTTGTACCAGTGCGCAATGAAACTATAATGAAAGCGGTTCAGAAAGTCGCTCTGAACGGTATTTCCAGTGTCCAGACGAATTTAGGAATAAATTCGCGGGACTGGAGTATGAAAAATATTATCGAAGCTACGAAAGTCGCTGGTCGCAAAGTTATTTTACCAAAGGGCAAAGAAATAACAACGACAACAATGACGTACAAAGTTCCAATTCCGGCTATTCATCGTGAACCACCGTCGACCAAATTGACCGAAAACACTGATAGTTCACGAAAAACTAAAAAGATAGTAAAGAGCAAAAAAGTACAGAAACGTGAAAACCTCGATCCGGCAGTAAACGAAACTCTCAACAAGAATGAAACTCCAAATGACAAAGCAATCGTTCATGAGGAAACTATCGAACCTTCGAAAGAATCGAGCCCTGCAACAACGTTAAATCCAGAGATTATTGAAAACAAGAGAAAAGCAACGGAAGATGCATCTTCATTGGAACATCAGCAATCAAAAATACCTAAAATTACAAATTCTCCAGAGAGTTGTCAACCGGTTGAGAGTATAAAAAAAGTTTACGAGAAAGAGATCAAAAGTACTGATGAAGAGAGTGAGAAAACGAAGGAAAATGAGGTAGATCGTATCTCTGGAAACATCGACGAAGTCCAAGGTTCATCAAACAAATCGCCTGTGAATGAAGAGATTCGAAAACCTGAAGAAGAAGAAATTCAAAATGTTTCACAGCCCAGAACTTCGAACACGAATAAAAATATAGAAAATCCGGAAACTAGTTCAAAAAATAGTGAAGTTCCAGTGACAGCTTGTGCAACATCTTTTGACACGAGAATTTCGACCGAATGGTCAGTAAAATCGGACGATAAAATGACGAAAGAGCCGGAGATCGGAAAGGCGGTTTCGGAATTAGAAAAACCTGCGAAAAACTGTGGTGAGATTGAAAATTGTGGTACAACGGGACTCTCGCAAGTCGACGAGGCCTCGATCGTCGGAGTCGCTGTTGTTTCTGTGAAGGAGAAAGAAGAATGTGATCTTGGAACTCGTTTCGACAATCTTCTGAGAGCAACGGCGAATCCACAAACAAAAATAGACGATAACAGTATCGTGGAGAGTACAAAGATAATATTAAATCTTGATACGAATACGACAACGACGATGAAACCAGAGGTTTGCGGAACATCTATCGAAACCTTGAGCACGACAGTCTCAACTCCAGTATTGACAAATCCGGAGGGGGAAATGGTTGAAGAGACGAGAATGACTGATAATCGTGGAAAGGAAGAAACATTAAAATCATTGAGTTACAATTCGGTAAATTCTTTCGTACCAATTGGCAACAATCGTGCGGACGGTTTACATTCCGATTTGTCGAACGATTTGTTCGCGTCTCTTCAAGTTCCGTCGAGTTCTCACAACCCTGAATCTATTTCTCCAACCGCGGCGTTTTTAATGGCATTTCCATTAGTATCGTCGTTAAATGGTAAAACTGAAGTTCTCGAGGAAGAAATGAAAGAGGATTTAAAGTACCACAGTCAAACGCCACCGATGCTTCTTCAAATTGGTGCCATAGAACCGAACAGTTTTAAAGTGAAGAACGATTCTTCGCCAGCTTCGACAATTGCTGTTGACAAAGCGAACAACCAAGAGTCAACAAATACAAAAGTTGCGAACAGACCTAGCGAAGGACCGAAAGCGTTGCCAAAAATAATCACTAACGAAACGCTCAAAGAACCGGTGTACAAAGTCGTACAATATTCCGAGACGAATTTGGTCACGAGTGGAAATTTTGTAACCTTGCCAAGCGCCGCTAGACCAAGTGACAGCATTAGCACAACGAATGCTGAAATTCAATCAACAACGATTAGCGAAGATTCCCGTGTCGTGACAAATCCTATGCTCACAGATTCTACACTGGTCACAGCGACTCAAGGACCTACGGAAAAATGCGAAAGTTCTCTTCGCAAATGTGACAATCAAACGGAAAATGTTCCACTTGTATCCAAGTACGAAGAGACGAATTCTAGTCGAACAATCGTCTCTTCGAACTGTACGAGCGATTCTTCAAAGTACGAATCCAATGGTCGTTACCCAACGATTCCAGATTATGTGCCAGGTTATACAAATTTCACAAATCCATCGCAACAGCAATCACGAGCGAATTACAGCACATCGAAGCCCGCGATGGCAAATACGTCAGAAATAGCAACAACGATCTCTAGCCTCGATAGCACGATGTCTTATCCATCGATGATGCGCTCGCAAGCTGTTCAAAGTGCCTACGTCGCTCACACGACTGGCAAAGAAGTTGTTCAATCGATGTATACGAATCGTCGTAAAGATCCAGTGGTTAATTCAACGGAATCGATTACTTCGTACATTGCGTTTCCATCGGTTTCTCAGAGTTTACAACACGATTATTTGCCAAGAAACAAAGAGTCTTATCAGAGTTACGATATTCATGGGAAAGATAATAGCGCAGGATTCCAGGGTTATCCTGCAGGAACGACGAAGAATTCAACGATTCATGAAACCGTTACGAGTCAACAAGATCGAACTTACGTCGCATCGCGTATCAACGAAAGCGTAAACGTCAAAGAAACTTTGAACGTTTTTCAAAGCTATCCGACTATACCGCAAAGCACTAAGGAAACAACGAGCCAACGTGGAAACACCGAAAGCTCCAATAGATTAAATTCCCGTGAGGCTTCTCAACGTGTTGAAACATCAACTTGTTCAAACAACGGAAAAATTGATAATTTCTTACAAACCACGAGTTATTCGAGTTTTCCAAAAGAAACCAAAACTAATGCTCTCGTTGGAGACACAATGTTTCAGCCAGCAAAGCGAAACGAAACGCACAATTACGTTCCTTATAGCAGAGATACGAAAAAAACGATATACGATAATTCCACGAGTTCTTCGTTACCGCAGACTACCAAATCACAAATAATCACAAATTCGACGATTGCACGATATGGCTCGAACCAATTGAACCCAGAACAACAGCAGACTTGCGTGGCTACTTCTAACTACGTACAGAGCACAACAGTGTCCGATAATTCGATGAAATCGACGACAACCGTTGCTCACAATTCGTCTAACTTTAGTATCCTCTCGTGGACAACATTTTCACCAATTGGTGGTAGCAGCGTTAATAACGCGAATGTAAATAACAGCAGTAACCCGAGTAACGTGCACTTCGAGGCTGGCAGTGATCATGTCGAGCAAACAGAACCAAAAACTTCTTGTGAAAATTACTCTTACGCTCCGGTTCACAAAGAATCGTATGGAAATATGTTGCCAACCGATGGATTCA
Source organism: Campoletis raptor (assembly GCA_948107755.1). Classification (NCBI taxonomy): domain Eukaryota; kingdom Metazoa; phylum Arthropoda; class Insecta; order Hymenoptera; family Ichneumonidae; genus Campoletis; species Campoletis raptor. The sequence goes on from OX403623.1 coordinate 18,539,565, forward strand.
GCGCGCAACCAACGATCGTTGATAAATCACGAGACAAGTTGATCAACGACAGTATGAAGCCTCAAATATTCGAAGATTCATCCAAAGCAAAAGTTGCTCAAGCTATTGTGCCAGAGCATAAAATAGTTCGTTCCCATAATCAAACTGGAAACACCACAACGGATTATAAATACGTTGGAGAGACAAAAAACAAGCCGAACAAGTATCCGATGGGCTCTGCGTACACACAAACAGAATTTTCAAACCTGGAACAACAGCAAAGTGCCAAGGGAGCTCAAACGGCGAGTGGAAAATCAGAGAAAACAAATTATCCAATGCCCACGTACGATTCTCAAGCTACATTCGATATTCCGGAAACTAACGTAGCCATAAAGTGCAACAGCGAGATTTATAACTCGAGTAATTACAAGTATATCGATGATAAAGATACGAATTTGCAATTGAAGTATCAACCTCATGCACAGAGCCAAGCAACAATTTTACATCACGATGCTACCAGTTATAACGGTGTTAAGCATATAAATCAGCAACAACAACAATCTCAACATCAACAACAACAACAGCCAATATCGAACAAGAGCAAGACCATTGAACAACAACAACAACAACAACAATTACAACAGCAACAACCAGTAAGACCACCGGTGAACTGGATGATGACACCAGAAATAAAGCACAGTACGAATATAGCTGATTTAATATTACCACCGATTGGCAAAGAGCTTGAGTTTTGTCAAAACAATATTTTTACTCAGCCAACTTCTTACAATCAAAGTACATCGAATCATCAATTTTATAATAATTATGATGCAACTGTAAGCGCTCCACATGGATTTCCAAATATATCAACACTGCAAACCGATCCACGAAGAATAGCCGATGGTTTTTATTCTGAGGAACAACCGTTCTCTTGGTCGCCAACGAAAAATACTCAAGTTGAGCATAATGCGATGCAAAAAACGATTGATCAGCACGTTGTTGTTCCCTCGACTCTTCCAACTCTCGTTGGTGACTTAGCTCTTGGTACTAATATTTCAGAAAAGCAAAGCTTTCTATTCGGTCAAATGGCTCCGCGTAACAAAGATGTTGTTCAACCGCCACCCGTGAATAAAGATAAAGACCACGTTGTCAGGGACTATCAAACGATGATAAATACTCAAAATTCTCAACAAACCGTTCAGGGCACATCGTTTCTATCAGTCAGCCAACTGGTAGAGCACGAGAAAGCGGAGAAATCGAATCAACAGCAAAATCATCATTCCCACAATCACAACCATCATCACCATCATCATCAGCATCCACAACAGCAACAACATCAACAACAATCTTCTCATCCTACGAATCAGTCACAAACCCGAAAACATCAGCGTAAAAATTCCAATGGCAGTCCTCGTACAACGGTTAAACGTCAAATCGAAACAAGAAAAACAACAGCGACAACGAGCGTCGTTGATCAATTACACGCCCAAACGACCACAGACGAACAAAAAATATCAACTTCCCATTCCTTTGCTGAACAAACTTATCATCATCATCATCATCAACAACAACAGCAACAACAACATCAACAGAGCCAACCAACTCAAAAGTTTCAGCAAAATGATGTCCATTGGAGAAACAGACAGTGCAAAAGTAATTACACTGCCGAGGCTCTCATTGGTGGAAATACGAGTGTTCATGATAACAACAATCCAGAAAAACAGATGCAAGCATCCACGATTAAATCTTTCACTTCGGAATATCCTCAAAATAAATATCCAACTGGTATCGGTACGACGGAAATGATAATGCCAACGATAAATTATCTCTCGAATCCAAGTGACGATCCAAACTCTTACGGTCAAAGCGTTAATCAAAATTTTAATCCGTCTTCTTACGCATACTCGCCAAATACCAACATTTATCCCACAACCAACTTCATAACAAGCATATCAAATACCCCGACGAATTATATGATGCCATTGCATGATAATCCGAGTGAATTTATCGAAACAAACTCGTTTCTATTGCCGAACGTAACGTCCAGCTCCAAAACGACTTTGAACGTCTCATCAACAACCGTTTCCACTGTCACAAGCACGAGACTTGCCACTTCGTCCAGCTTGAGCGTTCCAACTAATTCGAAAAATCAACAACAACATTATAGCACCAGTAGCTTGGTGAAAAATCAAAATTGTGATAAACGCAATTCTTATACAACCACTGGAACGAAAAAGAGCAAACGCAAAACTGACAATGCCAGCATGCACAATCTAGAATTTCCCATTTCATCGGTTGCTTCACAAATCGATGAATATCATTCTCATCCACATCATCATCACCATCATCATCATTCTCATCCATCCAGTTTCCTTACACCTCCACATGCTAATCCTCTTTATCAAAATCATTCCCATCCCAGTTCAGTTGGATTAATGACTAATTCTAATCGCATTCCGAGAGCTACAACTTTGAGCAATAATCCCCCTCTCGGACATCATCATCCGTCGGGAACGAGTCTTACGAATTTTAATCTGAGCACTATCTTTCCTGAAATCAATGACAAGGTAAACCTTTATCTTGATCTATATTTTTTTTTGTCTCAATATTCGTTATCTCTGATTTTGATTAAATGTACCTAAAGTGATCTCGTCAAAACATATCAGACTTCCAATTTTGTACGATTTTTCGTGTCTCGACTGCGAAGCTTTGTTATAAAAAAAAAAAAAAAAACGATAATTTTCAATTCTCCGATATCTATCTTCTCGTAGTTTTAAATAATTAAATTGTCATAATAGTTGAAATAATTATTCGAAAATTTGTCAAGTCTTGAAAAATAGTGCAGCGAAAAATTCTAGAACTATCAACGGTGCGTTTCAGATTTCAAGCAACTTTCCATTATTCGAAACATAGAAAAATTGAATTTCTTTTCAAATTATTCTGGATTAGAAAGTGATCCAAAAATTTGACAACTTTATGAAAATATAAGAACCTGTGGGACAGGTCAAAAAAATAGTTCTAAAAAAATGTATATTTACGTTAGCGATTGCTTTAGTTGTTTGATCTCTCAACCCATTCAATTTCAATTTCCTTTACAATTAGGAATCCATAATGAATTCAGGATTAAATTATCGCTCGCGAATTATTTCAACAACTATATTTTTCCTCGACACAGAAATTACATCATTTTGTTTTAGTTTTCTCATTGAAATGTTCTTTGAAAATTGAAGGTGACTGGATACAAACCTCCAAACGTAATTCCTCCTGGATTGTCTCAAGCTTCAAATCATCCGACTGTGACGTATCCTCAGCGTGGAAATTACGGCGTAAATAACACTCTGGGCCACATAACGCAGGTACGAAAGACTCTACATTTTGTTTTCTTTCTGTTTCTATATCAGCAATAAAAATATTATGAAAATAAAATTGATTTGAAAAATGCTTTTTGCTTTTCTACTACAGGAGTCGACTCAATTTACTACCGACTTACCGACCGCTCCGCCACCAGGTGTACTCCATTACAAAAATACCTGACGAAACGAAGAACGTCGATATATTGTGCACGAAAAAGAACAACTGAACTAAAAGAACAAAGTTTGCCACTTTTGTTTTATCGGTGAAAAAGTTTATACCTTTGTACATAATATAAGAGTTAGACATGTTATTTAATAATAATGAAAAACAATTTCGCCGGATACGTGATTCGTTGCTGAATTAATGAATTTTATTTTCATTCCATTCCAAGATCTTTTCTTGACGTTAAGGAATAATTATACGTTTCTCAGCCGAAAATTTCATTGTATCAGAATCCCGAAATTCAGCAATTTCGATTTTCAGTAACAATAATTCCAAAAATTTTTAAATATATTCTCTGTAAACAAAATATTTTTTGACAAATAATCAAACAATTTTTTGTTTACGCAACGCCAAATAAGCCGTGATTTTTCTTAACGTATATGAGTTTTTGTAAGAATATTCTTATTATATATTTTCCGAAAAATTAAAAAGTCTCCAGAAACATTTGAAAAGATAAATTTCGAAAATCAATAAGTTTATGGTCCATTTTCACGGTGATTGAACGTTGTACTATTTATTCTTCCTAAAAAGCTAAATAACAAAACTCCAAAGATCAAGTTGAAAATCCAATTCATAGCGATATTAAAAATACTTAATAAAACATATCGGTCGAAAAAAGTCTAAACATATTTAGAGATGGCCCCGCATTTCAAAGTGTGACAAGTTTGGATGCTCGTGCTCCCTGTGACAACCTAAGGGTCACAATGAATAGATAACGTCATGAAATTCAATGAACGTACTCGTTGGTCCTAAACTGTTAGAATAATCATCACTAGTAATCGTCGAGCTGGACGATGTGGAAAGTGCTAGGAAAACTCCGTATAAAGTTTGATCGTTGTTTCCGAGTGAATGTCGAAATTTCAGCTTCGATACACAAACGATAATGCGTAATCTGTAAAATGAGTGCGGGCGCACTCGGAGCAAGAAGATTGTCGATTGCAAGTGTACTATGATCGTGTAAAAATGTCTACTTATAGATATACATGTGCGTGGATGCATACATAAGTATCTATAGGTATACAAGTGATATAGACGTGCGTCTGAAAGAGATTATTAAGCCCGATTGATAGAAGAGTTGTACGGTCCTCTCGTTCATATTATATCCAGTTATTCGTGTCACACCGCGAGGACATCAAGTACGAGTGTATTCACGCACAAATAAGCAAACAAAATTTAACACACCGATCACTTTGGCAAGTTCAAACGTACGCGGATAAACACAAAGTATAGTTAAAGCAATAAATTCGATGTGGAAAGGGAATTTGAGCCGAAGAGATTTACTTTATTTTGTTTTTATTTTTGTAACGAGATCGAAGCAAATAAAAGTTACCACGTAGGGTCGAGAACGCAATTCACAGGTCTTATGCTGTCAGGTCAGTAACGATCTTGCCCTCGTTCACAAATTACTAAATCGCGTTTGTAAATCAAACTTTTTGTTTCTTTCTTTATTCATACTTTGCGATCTCTAGTGTTATATTTTAGGCCCTCAATTAAATCCGATTCTTTTCTTCTGGTGAAAACGTTAGTCAACGTAAGACAACTTTTTACGAGTCACTTTTTTAATTATAATTGAAGAAAAGCTTCGATATAGAAACGTGTGTAATGTGGAGAAAAAAATTTTGCAATTTTATTTTTATTTCTTAGTAGTCTTAAAAAAAGTGTATAGACTGAACAAGTGTATTACGAAAAATATGTTTATTTGATTTTTTTGCTTCAAACAGACGCTGGTTAAACGAGTGAAAGATTGGCGGTTGATATACGAGAATCAGAGGATATGGAAAATTTCGAAAATAATGCAACGGATCAGAAAAAACGCACAATGGAATCGAATATTACAGAAAGGATATCCAGAAACGGAGGTAAGAAAAACCTGTCAATATATTTCTATTTTTTTTTTGTTTTGTTTTTTTTCGACGACATTGAAACTCATCGATATCTGTTTCGTTAATATAAACAATTCGAATATCACTAATGCTTTGACATATCTTGCAAGATAATCATGACGTTATCGGTAATAATTTTGATCATCCATCATTCTTTCTTATCGATTTTAACCGTCGTTTATTGCCGAGGTTAATACTCGAAGCGGTCTAGGTATCGGTTCGTCATTTAGACCTCAAAATATTTGGAGAAAAAAAAGAAAGTTGAGATTGTGAATAGTCGACTGAAGTGATGGTGAAAATCACTCAGAAAAAAAAATAATCCGTTTGCGGATGAACATATATTCGTTTCAATTATTCTATTCAATACAAATTTTCCTACTTACGAAAATTGATATGCAACAATGAAATGATTATAAAATTATTCACGATGATTATATTTTCTTTTGTTGTGTAAAATAAATTTGTTGATTTTCTAAATAACGTTGGAATTCTTGCAGAATGTTGGTTTTCACTTCATGAAAAATCAGAAAACGTACGCCGCGCGTTAGATTGTCTGGTTATTTTTTGAAAAATATTCGTCGAATCAATATATTTATAGCTTTTTAAACTTTTGAAAACCACTGAATATTTAACATATTGCAAAGATTCGGTATTATGATCCTATGAAATTTTTGGCCGAGGAACATGTGTCAATGACCCTTCATCTGATTTTCCTCACGAAAAATCCTATTCGCTATAATACCCAAAGAAATTATCATTTTTAATTATAATTTAAACAATTTTCACACATGTATAAGTATCAAATTGCCATAATATTGTACAAGATTTATGTCAGTTCTTGAAATTATGAAACCTTATTGATACTTCGAAATTCGTATGCCCACTAATTAAATTTATTCTTGATATTGAGCGAAACTATTTTTGTAAGAATTGGAAAAGAAATGGGAAAACTTGAGTCCAATGTTGTCGAGTCTTCAAAGATGTTTTCCTCTCTAACTGTACGATCACCTATTGTTCAAGAAAATTGAAGAGTGTTGATAAGGGCTATTAACCTTCTGTTCGTTTTGATAAATATTATGACATGGCAATTCTATGATGTAGAGTTAATTGACCGATTGTGAAGAATTGTAAACAATATGTTCGTGTTACAGTAAAGGAAGTTATTACACTTGAAAAAAAAAAAAAAGTAATTGAACTTTTTAAAGTATTGAACCGAAGAAATGAGATTGCTAAGTAATTCAGTTTATTTTCCATGTCATTTTATTTGCTTAAAAGTTAAAAAATAAATGGAATTGCATTAACCGTATTTGTTTCAATAATACGATTACAGTGAAGGAAACATTAAAAGAACCGCAAACACCTGATGACATAAGGCCCGGCATATCCGAGACAAACATGCAAGAACGTATAGAGGTGAGAAAAAATGTTTTTGTTTGCTCGTAAAAGAAATATCGACGAAGTATTTAAAACAGAAAAAAGCAGATGATAAAAAAACTTGTTGAAGTTTGTTCGTATCACTTTTTTGGAGATTGCAAACCTCACCGGATTGAAGTTCAAAAGCATTTAATATAATGATAATACTGTAAATGCGAAGAACGAAGTTGTATGAAGCTCATTGGTTTTTGTGTGTATGCTAATTAAACAATTAGCTCCATTCATGTATACTCCTTATTCGCAAATAAAAATGACACCAGTAAAGCTTTCTGCTATCTCTCATCCGTTCTCATTTTTTTACTTACGTTCTGTCAAGTCGTTAACAGTCAGTGATGAGATATGACTGATGAAGTATGAAATTATACTTCAAAATGTAACTTCTTTTAATGGTTTTTGTTTTTTTCAACAAAATATGATTTATCTTCCAAGATGATATTCTATCGCAACGAGTCAAAGCTTTTTTTACCGACCTTTGACGCCTAGAGTTTAATATATTTCACGCTGCAATATTTTTTCTTCCCTCCTATAAATACGAGTCCAGGCATTCATCATAAGAAAATCTTCGTATCAGCGAACTCTACAATTTGTTCTCTATTTTTTTCCCCCATCATTCAAGCCTTTCTCTCGATAACGATTTACAATAAAAACCACGTTATGTAATTATTCATAGAGACTCCGAAATGAGTTCGTTGATCATGTCAAAAACCATTTTGACGACTTGGTGTCCGACGTCATAAAAGATCTCGAAGGCGTCGACAAATTCGATGGTGCCAATGCCCGTCTTCTTGACAATGCGGAAAAATTGTACTTGGACAAAAGGTTAGATAAAATATTCTTGAAAAAATGGCATATTTTCATATTGTTTAGAAAATTAACTTTTGTGTTTGATGTGATATAGAAAACCTGTTAAAAGTGGAGTTCTGCCGGAAAAAGAATTTCTTCGGAGAAATTCGGTACTCACTGACCTCTATGAGATTCAACATTTTAGGACAATATATAATATATTTACGATGATACTCATTGTGATATCGTTGAATACAGTTATTCACGACTTGATGCACACCGGATCGTGAGTATTCATTAATTCAATGTTTTACAGATAAAAAATTTATTTGCAATATCTGTTAATATCTTTTTGGTATTATAATTATTGATAAATTATAATATTGACAATTAATATTTTAGTCGCATTTATTTTGAAACGAGGAATACTTTTATTCTTTTCAAACGAAGTTTTCAAAAGTGAATTCATGTTTAAATATTCTTATTTGAATTTAATGACATATATTTTTTTTAGGACACATTTTGGTTGGAAACTCGTATCACGAGGATTCGCCAAATTTTCAATCGTCATAGAAATTTGGACGATGATGCTCGCCTCAACTTTTGCTGTTTACAGCTGTTTTATTCATTGGGCCGAACGACGCAAAGACCTTGCGCCCAAATGTAAGGATTAAAAAAAAAAATTTATCAACATTTTGGTTCTGCAATAAGTCGAAGTTTAATTTCATAGTCAATTTACCTTTTTGTATTTTTTTCAACAGCCAACAGGCGGAAACTCTGGGACTTTGGATGGCTCGTACTTTTCATCGTTTATCAAATAACTTTAATAGTTCTTCCTGCTCTAATTATCATTTGGGCAGATCTTCCTCCAGTCTCTAGAGTTATTATTCTTACGGAAACGGTAAACACTTTTTCATTTCTTACAATTAACAATAACAATTATTTCGATAACTGTTTATAATTCGAACACAGTAATTTATCATTCAGGTACGACTAGCAATGAAAACGCACGCTTTTGTAAGGAGTGTGGCTCCCATCAGTTTGTCCTATAAACCACACTCCGATGACGAGCAATTGAAACTACCAGGTTTTTCCAAGTTTCTCTACTTCATGTTTGCACCGACTCTTATTTATCGCGAGACTTATCCACGGTAAGATGCAATAATTTCATTTATATTGTAATTAATTATTCCTGTCGTCAAAAAGATGATGAAACTCTAAAAAAAAAATGATTTGTTAATTGATTTTATTTTCAGGACGAAAGAAATACGATGGCGTTTTGTTCTATGGCACTTGTTCGAAGTCGTTCTCGTAGTGTTTAACATGTCATTTATATTTGAACGACATCTCATACCACCTTTTGAAGAATTTGGCAAACATCCATTCGACGCAAAGTCCTTCGTGCTCTCAGTTTGTGGCACGTCGTTTCCTAGTATACTTGTATTCCTCAGTGGTTTTTACTGTCTTCTCCATGCTTGGATGAATGCAGCTGCAGAGGTGATGAAATTTGGTGACCGATTGTTCTACAAAGTGAGTTTTATTATTGATAATGTGACATTTGTATTTCTGTTGTTACGATTTTGATGAAATATGATCGGGTTTTTATTCCAAAGGACACTTTACGTAGCTCTTCTTATTTTTTTTTGTAGGACTGGTGGAATTCGGCAGGATACACTTCGTATTACAGACGTTGGAACGTCGTAGTTCACGATTGGCTTTATACTTATATTTACAAAGACATATACGAGATCCTAATGCCTGGAAATCGTTTTATCCCAGCGTGGACGGTATTTTTCATATCAGCACTTTTCCACGAGTACATAATAGGCATAGCATTTAGTTTTTTCTTTCCAGTGATGTTTATACAGTTTGGTGTCATAGGATTTCTTCTCGTGTTTCTGAGAATGGGCAAAACGTGGGGAAATATTTTTCTATGGTTTACGTTGTGTACAGGTTCAGGTATGATGATAAGTTTCTATGCAGCTGAATATTTCGCACGTGTTAACTGTCCAAAAAAAGTGGATGGTCTTTGGGACTTTTTTTTACCAAGGAGTTATACTTGCTTCTGAACCCACAATCTTTCCCCTTCATTTTTTTTTATATCCAAACGTGTATACAATTAGTCAAGGGACTTGTGTGAAACAACACAAAAATGTACAAAAAAAGTCTGTATATCCTCTGTTCTTTAGTGTACGTTCAGAAAAGCAGGAAACATTTTCCCATCAAAAAAAGATAAAAGAAAAAACAATGTTACTCATCACTTCGCAATGTCGGCTGTTCCCAAAAATTTTTTGTGTTATTGAAAAAAGTTGAGTGATGAAGTGATACGTTTATCCATTTAATTGTAACGTGAAAAATACTATTTTTTAAAACAAAGAAATATATTTATTATCGAGCCTTACATAAATATCAGTTATTCATATTTCCGACAAAAAATGATGGTACAACAAGATTATGCGTATGTACATCCTTCGTACACTTATGTATATTGCATACGTATGTATATACATGTATATGTATATATACTCGCTCCTTTCCCTAATCAACATCTCTTTTCTTTCTCTTTGTCTCTCTCTTTCTTTCTTTCTTTCTTTCTCACTCTCTCACACTCTTTCTTTCTATACAAATTAATTTATCGTTTACTCGCTTGTAGTTTACATGTATACATATATATCGCATCCGTATACACGGGTGTACGTTTATCATTTTCGTAATACGAATGAAACACTTGAATCTTTTATTTTCGCATTTTTCCTTCTTCACTTCAACTCCAGTTGTCACTAAAAAGTTACCACCCTTCGACGATATCGTGAAAACGCGTTTTTCCTCCAATCTCAACGAGGACGGTTTCGGTCGGTTCGTGACTTTTGCAAAATTAATTACTATACCCTAATAACCCTCTTCCGTATCGACTTTACTGCTTTTCGGACTACGACGTTATCGTGGTTTGTAGAAATTACTACTTCTTTTATTATTATTTTTGTACGAACGCCCAAAAATGCTCCATTTTTCAGCTCTAAATTTTATCCGTACTTTCGAAATGCATAAAAAAGTATTGGATATTTTCAACATACGTTCGAAACAAAAAATTTCATTTATCAAACATTTCGTTTTTTACGTTTAAACAAAAATTGAAAAAATATGTGTTCGAGTATTTCTTCGAATCAAAATAATATTTAATTGTTTTTCTAATTTTTGAAGATCAGTTTCCAAAAAGAAACAGGAAAAAATTGAGGAAAATTGAGGAAAAAAAAGCCAGAAATTTAAACCAGACACACGACGATGAATAAATTGTATAATCATTCGATGAACAATTACTTCTTAATAATTATTATGATTTTTATTATTGAAAATGAACGTTCATCAGTGACTAAATTTTTTATGATTTTTGTTGAATCGTCGAGTAGCAAAATTGCAATCGACTAGAAAATTCCCCAAATAAAATATATTTTCCCCAACTTTTGACTAAATTGTTAAAATTAATGAATCATAATATTTCCGAATTTGTCTCATACTTTGTTGTGCTTTTCATTCGAGCTTGAAATTTTTTTCTTTCATTAATCCCTCAGGTTTAGTAAGAAACTCGTGCTTTTCGGAGGTTCGTATTAAAATAAAACTCGTAATACGAGATGAAAAAGAATTGAATGGAATTGTCGAAATTTTTCGTAGGCGCAAATTCGATGAGTACATTATGGTGGAAGTTTGAATCGACGAAAAGACACATTGAAACATAGAATCGAACGTTCTTAACACATGTCAACTCGGAGACTACCGTGGAAGAAAATAGCGTCGTATATAAGGCAGTCGATAGCTCGTAGATTTGTTTACGTATTTATTGTCTCCTCAGTTGTATGAACGAAGGAAGCACTGAAGGACCCCGACGAGTTAATTAAAGTATCTAGGAGCCGCACTACCTATCAGTCAAATATTGACGAATTAAACAAATAAAAAGAAATCGTTTTCCAAAACGTTTCGTAAAATCACTATACCTGTAGATTTTCCATGGGAGGCTCGAGCCTATCTTGACTGATCCTCGAGACTCAATGGCAAAGTGGCGTCTCGGAATACCGTTTCTGATTATTTCATTATTGTGGAATCGAGTGTTCGATAAGAAATTTAACTCCCGAGTTATTTGGCAAAACATCATTCAGCCAACAAGCGCGAGCTATCGAAACTGAAAAATACATCAAGAATGTAAAGATTAATAACAATTTTTTGAAATTTTTACAAACGCGCAGTTCACCTATTTCGATGAAAGAAAATCTTGGTAATTGTTGATCAAATAATAGATCCAATCTTATTAATTTTATTGATAGAAATTTATTGAAAAGAATCAAACGAATTTACCGTTAATTGGACTAATACGTAGTGCCGCAGCTGCCTTGATTATCTTTTATAATATTTATCAACACTGTCTTTTCATTATATTTAAAAAAAAAAATAACAAAAACGAACTCTAACAAGAGTTTAAATGATGCACACGTGGTACATCGATATTAAGTCGGAGAAAACGATCGAAGATCGTAGAAAACGTTAGTCTCGTTATCTATTAATATTTATCGACTGCGCGTCATCGTGACAAAGACGAGATAATGAAATACGAAAAAAACAAACGACGAGGAGCCGCACAGTACTTGAAGTAATCTTCATTTGCCCATACCGACCAGTGCCTCGTCCATGAGTTCGTCGTCGGTGATACACGGTGAAGCTGCTGAATGAGGCGAGGGTGGTATAACTCTTGGAGATGGTGCTGGGCTCTTAACAATATGAACACTGACGGATGGACTTGGTGGAAAGAGAGCTGGTGGGGGTGGTGGCGGTGGGGGCGGAGGTGGCGTATTTCTCCTGACCGGTGCCGATTGTAGACTCATAGCCCTTTCGGGTATCGTGGCGATGGCAACTTTGGCAACGTCTTTGGGCGTTGAAAAATCCAGCAACAATTCGGCAACTTCTTGTGAACCAGTTATCGTTGTTCCTGGTTTATTGGAGGTAACGTCGATCGGTGAATTCGAGCCTGAAGGTGTCAAAGATCCTGCGGCTACTACAACTTTGTCAATTGATTTTCTACCATCCTCGATATTTTTGTTGTATTTGCTGAGGGCAGCGTCAGCTGGTTTTGTACTCAAATTAAGGCTTTCCGATGTCGTAACTGCGCCAACGGTCGGACTGCTTGTAACGCCTGTTGGCGTTGGATAAACGGATGGCTTTGCGACCACGCTCGTGTCCCCTATCGAAGGTGAATCAACGGTCACGTGACTGAGTGAACTACTGGGAACGATGTCATCGGTTCCAACGATACAAGAAGTCGGAGGGTTGCTTAACGTTAGGTTGCTTTTTGCAAAAGTCTGTTGAGAATTGGCTAAGCTCGAACTTGGTCTTGTCGGTGTTGTCACCGGTGTCGAAGCCAACAGCTCTTTGCACGAATCTCTTGAGTCTTCACCCGTAGACATTGATAAATTTGTAGGTACATCTGAATCGTGTGCTACGGACGTTGTTAACGGTGGAGTCGTCGAAGTGAGCGAAGCCGATGGCTGTAATAATAAATGACTCGCTGGACTCATCGCTCCAGCAAGACTTATCATTGGCACAGCGCTCGAGGACACCGCGAGATTGTCAATTTTAGTTTGTACCGTTTCTCGTCTACTTGTGACACTGGTATCGACTATGTCGGAAGAGGATGACGACACTGACGGCGTCGATGACGAAGACTTTGGATTATTTGTCAACGAGCTCGCAGCTGTAGTGGATTGCGGAGGAATTTTCGTCTGTTCTAATTTAACCGTGGCCAAATTATCGACCATTAATTTGGTACTTTGGTGCTCGAGAGTCGTTACCGCTTGTGATGTTTTTTCGGCGTTGGATTTTTTATCAGCAACGTCAGCAGAGGCGTTTGCGCGAGCAGATAATTTGGGTATTTGAAATTTCGTGTCCAACTGTTTAATAAGACCTTCGACGACTAATTGAGGTGGGAAATTTGGCATTGCCGAAGGTGTCACATGAGCAGCCAACACTTTGAAAGCTCTCTCGCTCTCACTCTCCTCGCGAATCGCTGAAGGACTCGCTTTCCTCGCGTCAGATGTACTCTTCGAAGCGAATAAACCGCCTCCGCTACTACCACCACTACCACTTTTATCTGAAGATTTTGTCGTTCGTGGTTTCTCACGGTTTCTACTTAAATCCGTAGCACCGGAGCTCGACATCTTTGGCGAACCTGTCGATATTTTTGATGTTGTACTTTTCGTTATCAAACTACTACTGCCCGTGGAACTTGAACTTGAACTTGATTTTGTCGTTGATGATATTTTTCCACTCGTTGGACCGACTTTGTTACTGAACGACGACGAGGACGAGGACGAGGACGATGACGACGACGATACTCCAGTGCCCTGGGTCGCGACTTTCAAGGACGATTGAGTCTGTGGTTTCTTTGATGCTGGTCCCGAATTGACACCAGGTTTAAGACCCGTGTGAGTTTTGGGCGAGCCGTTACCTGAACCTGACGAAGGCACCGAAACTCCCAATGATCCACTGACCGTCGACCCCGTGCTCGATGCTATTTTCATACTGCTACCACTTTTCGAGTCTTTGGCGCGTGTTTTATTGATAGTTATCTTCATACCGTCGGAGCTGTGTTTAACCATGTACTCCGCCGAATTTTTCGCCTCCATCGACGGACTGCTGCTTTTACTGGTAGATTTACCCTCGCTGCTTGTTTTCGTACTCGAAGAGCTGCTGCTTTGTCCTCGATCTTTTTGACTCGAACCACCACCGCTGCTCTCGTTACCACTTCCGTTTCCACTCGAGGATTTTTGTGGATTTCCACTGCCATTTCCTCCTCCTGAACTCCCACCGCTGCCAGGAACAATCTCGTCCGTACAGTGTTGAGCATTTTTTAATTTATCGATAACAGCGCTCAAGGAACCTTTACGATTACGAGCTTGTTGTTGTTGCGCAGCTGTAGCGGATTTTCCAAGATCTGAACTTCCCGATGGTGGTGTACTGCTGCCACTGCTTGGCAACGAAGTTGGTGGTGTTTCGCCGCTGTTGCTCGGGGTAACTTCCAATTGTTTTAATTTGCCACTCGAAGATTTAGTCTTTGGGCTCTGGCGGCCTGAGCCGCTTCCGCTGAACGACAAACTCGAGGATGACGATGACGACATATTTTTGCGTTCTTTTTCACGACTCGAATCTTTGCTCGACGATGATTTAGGTTTCGTTGAAGAGGACGAGGACGAGGATGAAGAAGTTGTAGCAGTGGACGAAGAGGCTTGTTCACCGCTGCAACTTTTGCTCGATGACGAAGACGGCGAATTATTAGCTGCTGCAGATTTTAACGCAGACATACTTGGCTTCCCAGCGCTAGTTGAACTTCCATGCTTCGGTGATGAAGTACCGTGTTTAGGACTTACACTGGTCGTACCACCGGAAGAAGTGTGTTTCGGGCTGTTGTAAACGGGCGAGTGTTTTGGACTCTGAATTGATTTGCTCGAGCTCGTTGTAGCTGTTGAGGAAGATGTCGAAGCGCTCGAATTACTCGAGGAAACATTTTGTTTCAGAGTCGGACTCGACTTTCCCACTAATGCTAAAGGGCTCGTGTGAGTCGGTGAGGGATTAAATTTTCTTACTGTTGTTGCAGGCGATGAAGGCCTTGAGCTAACGTTTGGCTGTGTTTCCGTTGGTTTTATACTGACAGAGACGGGTTTAGAGAGCGCATCTTGCTGAGGTTGTTTCGGTGGCAATTTATCCGGTGGTCCCATTGGACTATCTTCGCGTTTTCGTTTTCTCTTTTTCTCTAATCTACCTTTCTCATCACTACTCGGTTTGCTTTTGCGATCACGACGTTCTTCGCTACTCATTGATTTTATTGATGGATTTGCAATTGGAGTTATTGTTATGGAGCTCGGTAGTGTTGTTTGTGGCGTTGATGATATAGGTATTATTTCTATACCGGGTCGTCGCTCGAGACCCATGCCCGTTAAAACGGAATTATAATTTGGAGATTGACCTATATTAGCACTGGATATCGGTGTGATACTGACAGAAGGTGGAACTAAGCTCGAAGCTTTATTTTCATCGAACAAACTCGGACTTTTCTTTTCTTCCCGATTTTTTCGTGATTTCTTTTCCCTCTTCATAACGTCGCCATAATCATCAGGTAAATCGTGAACTTCCATAACTTCGGTTTCAGCTTCAACGTCGTAATCGGAACTTCGAGTGTCACCGGATATAATATCGCTCGGATCAAGATTCGTAATGTCAAGACCACTTACGAGGCTCACAGCGACCGACGTTGGCGTTGGCGTTCTCGTGCCATTGGCATTGTCTCTTCCAGTTGGTGTACCAAGCGGCGTTGAGTCTGAGCTCGAGCTCTCGAGCAATATTTCACCAGAATCATCCCCTTTGCTTTTCGGGCTGCGCCACATTCCATCAGCTGTTTTACGCTTACGCGTTTTCTTCGGTCTTTCGCCAGAGGACGACGATTGACTCGAGGTCGAAAGACCACCGACTGGTGAACTGCTCTTACTTTGGCTGAGCAGAGCTCCTAATTGCAATGGATTTAACATCGCAGGTGTGTTTGGTGTATCGGACTGGCCGGAAAACGACGGAAAACCGATACTATTCTCCGTTCCGGCATCTAAAAAATGCTGTTGCTGTTGTTGTTGTTGTTGTGGTAGTTGTTGCTGCGATTGTTGTTGTTGTTGTTGCTGTTGTTGTTGTTGTTGGGGTTGTTGTTGTGGTTGTTGTTGTTGTTGTTGTGGTTGTTGTTGCTGTGGCTGTTGTTGTTGCAACTGTTGCGTGGTTTGATTTCTCACCGTAGCTCCGTTACCGTTGCTACCGTTCAAACCAGGCTCTTGTTTTAGTTTCGGTTCGGTACCATTGCTAAAATCCGGCAAACCTGTCTGACCATTGCTCTCATGACCGTTTTGCCCGGAACTCAAATTACCAACACCGTAATTTCCACCGTTCGGTGTACCACCACCACCACCGCCGCCGCCACCCGTACTACCGTTGTTTCCACTGAGACTCGTTAATGGCAACGTGCTCGTACGACCCTCCCACGTTTTAATCAATGTTCTCATTGTCAATGGTATACTAAGGCACCTTTGTAACACTTTGCCAACCAAGTCCGACGTCGCTTCGGTGTTGTTCATACTCACACCATACAACTTGCATTTCACAGCCGATATGTCTGTCAAATCGAGCTCCGCTGTTGCCATTGTCTCTTCAAATGGATGCTCCAGACTCACTGATATATGTTGCCACGATAATGCACTGACCTCGAACATTGTCGTATGCTCGAGCTCTTGACGCGCCATCGATCGCACGCAACTGTTCAATAACGTGTTGAACAATGCTTGCTGCCGCAAATACACTAGTATCTGTGGCACGTGAGCCGGATGTGTGAACGGTATACTCCCCACCAATACTCCTTCCATACTCTTGTTCTCCGTCATAAAGTAACAGTGTTGCTGATCCGGCAACGTCTATAAAAACATACGCGAAAATCAGGTTTTTTCAATTCATCGAGTAACTGACCTATTTTTAAGAGAGTCTTTTTGTTTTGTATTTGTAACACTCGTATGCGTTTCAAAATCAATGAACTCTTCTCACGAAACGACAAAATTCTTCAGGTTATTTATCGAAGAATATTTGGTTGAAAAAATATGTTGATAAATTTTCGGAATAATTATGACTTGAACTCACTTTTTGTTAAGTTTCGTAAATGGTTGGATTTTTTTCAGACTTTTGTCAAATTGCAAAGTTTTAAAATGATTTGGATCGACTAATGTTTATGGCTAAGGAACATTGTGCCATTCGTACTCGAATTAACGTTGTATCGAAAAATATTTTAACCAGGAATATTGCACGTGCATGGATCAATAATAAATGGTTTCTTCATTAAATATAATTTTAAAAAATGGTGTACAATTTCTTACCACGTAAAGTCCCCTGTTATTTCGACAATCCAATTGCCCGCCACTCGCATGTTGGACAATGAGACTGAGGAGTGGATGAGGAGCCGATACATCGCCGCAATCGAGCTCCGTTACTTTTTGTATTCTCTGTACAAGTTCCATACACATTGGCATTTTCTTGGCCAATTTGAGAACGAAACAAGCTGGTAACATCGATGAATTTGCGCCGGTTAAAGGCGCGTAAGAAGGTGTACTGAAACATTAATTAATAAGGAAAATCATATTTTCAGAGTAGAGAAAAAAATGGAATTTTATCGAATTTCTTTAAGAAGTTGACTATACCTCTTCCCTGTTGGACTTCTGTTGACTGTAATTATACTCGAAGTTGGTAGTTTGTGGGACGCAGATCCTTCCATACAAATTGTCACGGAGTGGCCAATTTTACGTGTCATTACGATTTCTGGACTAAGCTGATCGCAAATTCGATTTTCTTGGTTGATTAGATCATAAGGGGACACGAAGTAAGTGAGTTTCATCGCGTGTCCACCTTTTCGCCTCTCCAAAATACCTAATTTTGAAATTCAAGGATAATTTATATTTATTCATATTCAAGATTTGTAACGTTGAAAGACAACGAAACAACGTGTTTAGTTATCAATTTGTTTCCTTTAAAAATTTCAACGGTACCAAAAAAAAAAATCCATTTCTTACCAACTGGGCTCTTATGAACGAGGTTGAAGGGCTCTTTCATAAAAGTTTGTAACTGAGCCAAAACGCCAAGATCCGCCTCGAGGGATTGTAGTGCACTGAAAGCTTTGCACTTGACTTTTTTGTCGGCATTTAGTTGATAGTTGGAAGCTAGACCTTCTAATTGTGCTGTAAAGTCAACGAAGTCTCCACGCGAAAGACAAGCGACTAATTCTTCACCACTCTGGAACAATCGGTTCGTTTTATCAATTTTGCGTTTCAAATTTGTCAAATACAAACTCAAGTTGTAATTGCAACGTCGCTCACCTGCTGTTCGGTTTTTCCTTCGTGATGGATTTTCACATCCTTCACAACGCCTGTCGTCTCTAGAAGAATTTCCACGAAGAACATATCGGATGTTATGAAGAGCTCCGTGCCGGTAGGACCCAGCATGAACTTTAAACTATAGCACAGAAACAACAACTTATATGATGGATAAGAAAAAAAGAATGAGGACGCCATTGGGACGAAAATGGCGAAAAATGTAAGATTCAAAGCAATGCTGAATTGTAATTCGTTGCTTATATATGAAAATCTTTGAGATATTTTTATTTGTAAGAAATATTTGCACAAATAAAATTTGGATGCACATGGAACAACACAACACGGAATAGCATTAAAAAATTGAGTGATTTACCCCAATTGTCTGCTGAGACTTTCCAATCGCTCCACCATTGATTGGAGCGAAGTGACTTTTATGGAATGCTGGAGCGTGTCCAGACATTTCTGCAGTTGATTTTTTTCTACACTATCGATAGCAAATCTTTTGTCCTGTGAAATGCGGTAAAATGAAACATTATTGATACACTGAGTTATTTTTATTTGTTACAACTATTCGTTATATTTGCAAATAATTTTTCAAACTTACCAGCATAGCCATCCTGAGGGTTTTTGCTGTTTCGACAAGTGTTTTGAAAGCAGACCCTTTCGAGCGCAGCTTTTCCATGAGTAACTCCATCTGCCATTCTTTACTTTTATCCGTGCCATTGCCACCTCCAATGGGCACTGGCCCAGCTAGTAGAGAAAAATTATATTAATTACCATGATTTTTGAAAATTCAGAAAATACTCCAGAAACAATTATTTTATACCGAATTCTGAACAATTATTACTTAAAAATGTAATAATAGTAATAAAGTATGGTTTCGAAGTTTGAATCGTGAATCGTTTCATTATTGATTAATGGTAACTGACAACATATCGTCACATATTCGTCAAAATCGTTGATTATGAAGTTTTTAAATTCACAGTGTAACCAGGAACTGAATAATCTTTTTCTATTCATTAGAAAATGATGGATTTCCAGGTTTTGCTAAGTTTGACGGATTCAAACTCTGTATTTCATTCAAATTTTGTATCTATTCGGGGAATACTTTATCAAATAATCGGAGAGTTTTTTGCAAATTTGGGTTTGGGATCGCGAAAAAGTTCGATCAATTTTGGTTTGGATTTTTTTTTGTGTTAGGACTGGTAGTGGAAACTAGAAAAGGAAAAAAAAACTTTCCACCTCATTCCAATGATACAAACTTCGATAGCATACAAGGTTTGGCTGCATGATTACCTTACTTTACGTGTTAGTGATAATTTGGGTTAACTTAATTATTATTATATTGAAATTACCGAGGGGCTTCTGGCCGTTCGCTGCATCCATGTATCCCTGAACGGGCCAACACGGATGTGTTTAGCGCACAAAACACTAATTATTCGTGTGGAGTAACACCGAACACCGCCATCGAGAAACACTACATCATGACGTTGGAGAGGAATTTCCTCCGAAAATTTGAAACCTTCTTAGCGGTACGTGCGATCAGCACGTTATTATTGGAAAACAGCCCACTCTAACCTTCGCACATTTTTGTAATTTTTGTTAGCACACGATCGCGGTAAACACACTTCCCCGCACGAACGCTCGTTCATCAAACGACGAGTAGGAAATATGTTTCCCACAGGTCACTGGTACAAGAACGATCCACTAGTCTGATGTGTATAAAAATACATACATAGGAGAGAAGGAGAAACGAAGCTCGCGGGCTGCGTGTATGAAAAAAATGGATCAATTGAACAATTTTTTCTTAATCAAATTTTACAGCTGGAAGCGTTTTATTCTCTTGAATCTCTATGCAACACACCTTTCGCACTACTAAGGCAAAGGCAGTACAAATGTTTTTGCAATAAAGCTTGGAAAATTAAGTTTCTAGTAGTTGTTCCGACGTGGCGCTTTTCCGTAGCGGCAATTCGAAAGATTGTCTCAACAACGATCTACTCTACTCAGCCGAAAATGTAGACCTTCGCGCCGGACATAGAAAATCTGAGGTCTAGTTATCTTATGAAAGAAATAGGTTTTGCTCAGTCGATAATGTAAAGTTTCTACGAGCCACGATAGAATTCCGCTCGCTCTGACGTGGCGCTGTAATCGAAACCTTCACCTAGTTCTTTTTATTTCTATTTTTGCTGCGGAACAAACGTCAACAGTTCGAGCTGTTCGAGCTCAAGCTCATGCCCACAAAAATATTAAACTTGAAGTGTTCTTTGTCACTGCGTCGTGAGTCTTTCTTTCATAACATTGCGTTGAAATATGAAAGAAATTTGTGTTATCCTTTTTAAGTGCAATCATTGACAGCGATTCACCATAATCGTAAAAACAAAAAATTCTTGCGTTTGACGGTTCTCCAGTTCCAGTTTCCAGTGTCAACAAAGAGAACAAGGGTGGGAGTGAAAAAATATATATATGTTGAGAATCGCGCGCATCCACAACTTTTATTGGATCAAGATCATCAATTTCAAACATCGCGAAGTTTTTGCGGAAGACTGACGTATTAGTGGGTTCCTATTTTTAGCATTATCCACATTTCAGGTACGCGACTTTTCGTGAATTTTTTTTTATTATTACCAAAATAAAAATGTGGATGAAACAGAAAAAACGAACTTGCAATGTTTTCTTTCGTCTCTACATCATGGATCAATGAACTTTAGACTAGAGCAATTTTATGCGGTAATTTGCTGCATAAACATAAATTGATCGATTACTGATGGATCATTTAATTCAGATGAATTAATTTATTTCAATCGGTGTCGAAAGAGATTCAAACAAAGTCAAGCAAATTCTCGTTGCTTTTATCCCGAAACAAAGAAACGAATATTTCCTCATCGCAAGTAAATCTCTCCCTCTCCATGTAGTCGACGGTTGACGACGAATCGTTGACTTTTACTACTGGATGGCGTCTTTATATCGACACAAATTATGATTTCGAACCCATATGCTCCGGCCATACATATAAAAATGCATTAATTCTCACGATCAAAATTGATTTTCCATTTATTGAAACGTGATACAAATGTTCAGTCGCCAAAGAAATGAGTGGTTTTCCAATTTTTTTGTTCATTTGTTTAGATCTATAGAAAGAAATCCAACAAAATATCACCGTGCCATTATCAATTGATCCGTCAGGTATAAGGCAAAACTCATTTCAGATTTTGTTTACAGTAAATATAATTCTCGATGTTATTTACATTAGAAAAAAAACATCTCTACTTTTGACATAATTTTTACCGAAATTTTTCGTGTTTGATTCCTTGGCTTTCATATGAAGGTTTAACCACTAAAAACAGTGGATTCCAGGAATTCCGTTTGTCCTCATTTAGGCCTTTGTACCACTCCAGACTTGAAACTTTTTCTTAATCTCAAAAAACGAGACTATAAACATTGCAGAATTTTCTCCTTTTCGAAGAATCAATAATCGTCGTAAAATATATTCTTAAATCAACATCTCTCTCTCTTGCTCTCTCTTTCATTCTCGTTTATAAATCGCACTCAATTACACGGGAAAAACGAATATGTTTCGTCAAATGACCTTGAAAATGTTGTTACAAAATATCCTCGGAACTTTGTACAGAAAATGAGAATTCAGATGAATTTTATCATATGAGACGTAATAATTTTTGCAACTCTTACAAAAATTCCAATGCTTAGTACTAAATGTTACAAAAATTCTTAAATTCAGCACAAAGAATATTTGAAAAATATTTCTCTCCGTGATATTTTAAACGATTGGACTAGCACAACAACAAAAATTATGTTAACTCAGTTTCAAAACATATTTTCCGAAACTTTAAAGATTCACGTTGATTGGCTTACGTAGGAAGATGTACATTTTTTTGTGACATTTCGAGGGAAGCTTTAACATAATTTTTCTCATCGAATCGTCCGGTAAAACCGTTAAGTTCATCGATTATAGATTCAAGAGTTCGACCTTTAGTTTCGGGCACGAGAATAAAAACAAATATAAAATTACCGATGCAACAAAGGCTAAGAAAAAAGAAACAACCGGAAACTCCCATCATGTTCATCATAGCAGGGAAAAATTTAACGAGTAAAAATGCGAGTGCCCACATAAATACTTGAGCTATAGAAATCGCAAGGCCACGAACGTCGGAACTAAAAATTTCCGAAGCTACGATAAAAGGACCAGAGCCCATACCAATGTTATAAACCAGAGCGTAAATCGACAATGACGTTACTGGGATCCAACGGAAATAATCAACGTCGTATCCCTCATTTAACATTTGACAAAAAACAGCAATCGCGCAATGACAAATTGCCATTCCCATGCAAGATATCATCAAAAGTGGTCTCCTTCCTGCTCGTTCCATCAACACTGTCGAAAGCCACGAGCCAAAGACTTGAATCGAACCAATTATGATTGCGGCTGTGTCCGGGCTTAACGAACTTCCGGCCATCTTGAATATCGTCGCGGCGTAACTGATCTTTAAAACAAAATTTTAACGTCTAAATCTTTTTTTCCCAATCCCCAACAAATTCTCTACAAATTTACTGTGTCGATTTTTTTTTTTAACTTCACCGTTTTAATATTGCAGTCGATCAGAAGAAAACAATGTCATAAACAAATAGCTTTGGTCAACAACTGGACAAGTTTCAAAAAAAATCGACACAGTGAATTCGTAGAGAATTTCTTGATGAACAGAATAAGCGTTCGTGCGTTAAATTCGTTTGAAAAATGCGGATTATTCTTCCAAAAATATCGATAAAAACATGAATTTGTAGAATTTTGCATTTATCAGTTGATGATTAAACATATCTATAGTTATCAACATTTTTCTAAGTCAAGAAGACATCCTGCAAGACAAATTCACCGTCGATTAATTAATTAATGTGTTAAACGTTGCATACAACTCTTTTAAAAATTTAACATAGCGTTGACTTGGATATGTCACTGCTATAAATCCTCAATCATTTATTGATTATAATTAAGCCATATTTATATCTTACCATCGCGGTTATTCCGCACAGCTGTTGGCCACCCATCAGTCCGCACGCAATTACGAACCCTTTGATGGTTCCTCGGTCCCGAAACAAGTCCTTAAACCCAACAGATTTGTCCTGTGTTACGTTCTCATTTACCAACAATTGTAATCTCATAAGTTCGCGATCGACTGCAGCCTTGTCGCCATTTTTCAACCACAAGAGAGACCTGTCACAAAATAAATATCACTTAGATTTTTGCTCATAATTTCTTTCGAAATTAGATGCTACATCATTTTTATTTCATTCGATTACAAAGGAATGAAAATCATTGTTGAATACTTCGAATTAATCGACAGGATTGGAACTCTTGCTTTATGACATTTGGCACAAATTCAATTTGCCAAAAATCTATAAAATCATCAAACTCAATCGTTGCGAATCGAAATATTAGGAAAAAAAAAAGAAAAATTGTTTACCTTGCTGCATCGTCCATTCGATTATGTTGCACGAGGTACACTGGCGTTTCCGGCATGAAAACAAAACCAACAAGGAAAACCAATGGCATAACGAGGCCACAAATGGCACTCATGTGATAGGACATTGCAGCACCGGTAATATAACCTGTTACGATTCCAATATTGATACCAAAAACTAAAAAACTTCCAAGTTGTCCTCGTATACTATCAGCCGAAATTTCTGACACGTATAAAGGAACGAGAAAAAAGCAAATAGCGCCACCGACACCGGCGAAAAAACGTCCAACGTATAAGTACGAATAATCTGTGGCAAATATAATTAATAGCCAACAAAGACCAAATGGTATTGTCATTAGAAAACCGGTCATTCGACGACCCAATTTTTCGGCTATTATGCTACAAAATGGCATTGTTGCTAGTGCACCAGCGCACAATGCACCCGTCAACCAGGAAGTCCCCTCATCCGTCATTGGCGAATTTCCTACCGGTGTATCGACACTTTGCAGTTGCGGAGTTACCGGTGATGGCCATCCTATCATCATACCGTAGGCCAAGGAAGCGACGTTCACTATAAAATAAATGAAAAATAATAATTAAAAAAAAATAAAAAATTTCAAATTTATTTCCGGATGTTTGAAACAAAAATTAGAGATTCTTATTTTTTTTTCCAAAATCCCGTTCCCTCGTGATAATTTTTCAAAAATTCTCATTATTTTGAATGAGAGAATTGTAGACTCAATTTTTAATTTTAGATGACAACATTCACAATTATACATGTTTGAATAATATTTTTCAATATCTGCGCACTGTTTACACAATTGTACACATACATTTTTCCTTTCATCTCAGATATTGTGCCACTAATCCATTTTTATCTTTCTCTATTATTTTTCATACGTCAGAGTTGCAAAAAAAAAGTTCGTTACTGTAAGAATTGCTAAGTTAACATTTACCGAGTTTGACATACGTTGATGTGACATTGTATACTTTGAACTTTGAACCGCTTTTTCTTTGACCAATAAACGGGAAAACATAGTGAACGATGTAAAAGAAATTCTGATTCGAAAAACAAAAATGCCAGAGATTCTTTTATTTCAAACACGATTTTTCATTTTTCCATTCCACTTCATCGCACTCGTGTATATTTGTTAAAACTTATAGAAAAAGAATGAATAAATTTTGTTTTATTTAATTAGTACAAAATGACCTGAAATAACATTTTATTGAGACGTTCATTCAAGTTTTTTTTTCATCATCCGGAAAACCTTTTACTGTTTCGTTATTTACTCACCAAGAATAGCTGCGAGAGTCTGCCGGAGTTGTCCCGGTTCAGATTTCGTCGATTTACTTTCACCCATTTCTTCGTTGAAATCTTAAAAGATACACACACACGATAAAAAATATTGTTATGAAAAACAGATGATTTATTGGACGAGAAACGGGACGAGAAAAATAGTGGAACTAGAGGCTTCACCACAATGCTTCATCGAGGAATCGTGGACTACTGAGTATTCCTCAAACAGTTGATCGCTCCTTCAACGATTCACATTGACGTAACGAAACTCCAGCTTTAATAGTGTGACTGTGATAACTTCACATTAGGAAATTAAACAAACGTCAAAATAAGATAAAAACGAGCAACATTTATTGCTGTCAATGTTACTCGTTATCCTCCAATATCAAAACTGTTATTATTTATTTTTAACACAGGCTGAATATGATTTTTCTCCGATGTTAGAATCTCTGGTTCCCTTTCAAGTCTAAAGTCATATTTTCTCAATATTTTTGATCGTTTTGCTTCTATATTTTATATAATTTAATTCTTTTTAATTTTAGAATATTTTTTTAACCCCCTGATCTTTGACTCTGTGACTTAAGAGGCTGTTGACGCTGTACTCGTACCTTCCTACGATCATGTAATTCAATTTATACCAAATGACGATAAAATCTCTACCCCCGCGAGTTTACATCACACTGTATCAATACACAGCGTCGTCTTATCTTTTTTCGCAACACATCATTGAAATTGTAACGTATGAGTGAGAAGCTAATGATAAAGTAAGTTTTATTTGCTAACAGCAATTTCAAAAATACACGTTCGACTTGCGGCACGAAATGAATACATATTTTTGTAATTTCTTTTGAATCGTGGATTCTGGGTCATTATCGTATTGATAAAGATATCATTTTGACACTAAGAATTCAACTTGGTTGAACTTTTTTCATAAAAGAATAAAAATACAATTTTCGTTCTCACGAAATAAATTCGTACTCGTTGTAATTAGTTCATAGCAATCGTACTTTTTTGTTAACATCAAAAGGTCACGGACTTTTTACACATAAAATCAAAATCACCTTACGACACATTCATCACGATATCATTGACAGGAGAAAAATGTTTATTTATTTTTTAACTCCTTTTTCTTATTTACCTATCGATAATCATGACGAAATAACTCTTTCAAAAAACAATAAGAAAAACTATTCCCTACGGTGAGCAAAATGTGGGAACTATTTTTACGTTTCTTGATCTGGTGCAAAAACAATCTAATACGAAATGTTTTTTTTTCTATTTACTAATTTGTGAATTTTTCGAAACATCTTTAGGAATAAAAAAAAAAACACACAGTATTTGAACAATACTAATTTTAATACTGGCAGTGATTTTGGTAATAGAACAATTTCACTCCGACTACAGTCGTCGCCTACCTTGTTCCAAGCACAAATATAAGTAATACATAATTTTCCCAGGAATTTAAATACGAATACGAAAAAATTTAGCGATAAATTTGGAAAAAAAAAAAAAAAAATTTATATCTGCTTACGGATTTCGAATCTGACACATCGTCGCGTTCATGTTGCATACAAACGTCATCAGGAAATGAGATTGTCAAGAGTACGTATGTTGTATAAAATTTTCGCTCACCCTATAATTATCTCCATTCGTTAGAAAATGCGTTATCGCGAAGTATTCACTGATTGCAAATTTAATTTACAAGTATCCCGAACACATTATTTCGTCGAAAAGTTTTAGAACTTTTTTAGTTTATGACTGATTGCTGTAGTCACTAAAATAATTTATTGCTTTTCTTGCATAATGTTTAACAATGCTGTAATAGTGGCACGTGCTTTAATGTTGTATCAGACGATGCCACTTTTACAGATGTTTAAGTTTGTCATTGTTACAAGAGAGTATTTATTCTTTTTTTTTTACATACTTTCAATTAATATTTTTCTTCTGTAATTTAATGACTTTTCTATAAATTTTTGAATACAACGGACAAAAAATAGAAGCATGTTAAAATTTTGACAATGAACATGATGATTCTACAAAAAATAAATTGTTGCTTATTATACTGGAATTTTTCGAGCATTTTTTTCCTATGAACAATAATTTAAAAAGGAATTTTAAAAACTCACGTTTTGCTTCATTGTCGTGAACATTACAGTGAAAAATTGATGTTTCATCACTTTTTGAAAACAAACTGCACTCGTGCACTTCAATTATCATAACGGGGAACAATGAAATAATTTCTCGTTCGTATATGTTTTAAACTGTGCGGTCAACAATGACAGCTGACGCGAAGAATCGGAAAGAGCGAAAAGTTATTACGAGCATCAATATGTTTACATATATAGTTCGCGAGCTCGCGGTTCACGACTGGCCTTCTCTCGTTCATTCAAGTTCAACCATGACCGTACTCCATATCCGTCTGTCTGTGTATAATGTTTTCGCGAGAAAACATCTGAGTATATTCTGTAGGTTCTGACTCTGGACTCAATCGATATTGGGGAGTCAGCTGTTTTCATCCCCCACTGTAGAATATCATCTGTACTTTTACTGACCCAGTCACGATAAACCACCCTCCTGACAACAAAACTTTTGAATGCAAAGTAACATTTTCCTTTTCAAAATAATTTTTCATCATTTTCAAAAATCCCTACTAAAAATGATATTTCAATGAATTATCTGTAATCTGTTTAACTCCACTTTTTATACTATCGTCCATTTTTTTTTTCGTTCAAGTTACGAAATTTTATTTTCAGATAATCACGAACTGGATTCTCGGTTGGGAACTATCGAGGGGTTTTTTGAAAAATAAAAATAAAAAATCGTAACATGTCATGGCGTTGCAGTGGCGCGACGAACCAGGAAATGATAGACAAATTACACGGTAAAAATCATTTTTCATATGCATTAACATTGTGTCATTATTTTTCTTTTATTTCAATACAAAAATTCATAAAAATTTCATTTTATTTTATTATGAATATTCATACAAATTTTATTGTTAATTTTCCGAACGAAATTTCTTGTATTTCGATGTTTAGTTCATTTTCAAAAGTCCTTCACACCCAATTGCACGTTTTTTATGATATTTTTTTTATTTTACAGAAGCCAAAATACTAACAACAAGTGCAGCGATGGCGGCGATGACAGCCGTTGACAGAGGACGATATTGCCACGAAGATGAACCATATTTAGATCGACCACGAAGAATTGGTTTTAACGTAACCATCAGTGCCCCACATATGGTAAATTTGCCTTAAATTACCATCCATTTCCTCCACAAAATTTATGACAGTTCGTCTAAAAATAATTTTAAACAAATCAACGATAGCTGATCCTACTAATTACAATAATAATAATGTTTTTGTTGGAGTCGTAATGAACATAAATTATCCTCTACCAACGGTCCAGAATTTCGATCGCTTTCGCATCATATTTTATTCAATTGACTAACGATAACAAATATTAAAATATTTTATCATTTAACAGTACTTTTAAAATGGTTAAAAAAATTATTCTTTTTGAATGACAAAGAATGTGCATTAAAAAAAGAAAATCGACGTATGGTCCAAATCGATTCTGTGATATTGAAAAAGATACCGAGTTGGTCATTGAGAGCATCATTGAAATCTGGGCTATCGCCATTTAACCTCGTTATCATTCGATATGTCTCATGATTTGTGTTTGGTACATCTTATTATCTACAGCGATTGGAAATTTACCCCTTGGTTAACATAGAAGAAAATATTTTATGAGGAATATAATAAAATATTGAATTTGTCTTTCGCGATCTTGTATTAACAAAAGTTAATATTTATTAATCATGGCCTCGATTATTCTTGTCCTCATTCCCATTAAGACGTATCTTTGGCACAATTTATTTGATAGTCTCCCCCTTTGTATGTATAATTTTCGAAAAAAATTCACAGGATCATGGATACCATTTGGCAGTAATAAAAAAAAAAAAAAAATGTTGTAACAGATTCTTCAACATCAAAATGCTTTTTTTTTCAAACGGTAATCATTTTATCTCAAAACCTGGACGACCAATTTGGATGTAATTTCATAGAGAGGATTATTACACAAATAAAAGTGAAAATGATTTAGAAACTCAATGAATCATTAAATCAAACGATTTTTTTTTTCAATGAGATTCAGTTTCAACTGTCATTTGATTTTTTTTAAATTCTTCATAATTCATGCAGTCGAGTTGATAGATTAATTTTTCTCCTTATTTCAGCACGCTTATGCTCTTTCCATTCTTACCGATCAACTACGAGATGGTGCCCGAGCCCTTGACGTTGGTTCTGGTTCTGGTTACCTTACAGCATGTATGGCTTTCATGGTCGGTCCTCGAGGTCGCGTTATTGGCCTCGAACACATACCCGAATTAATAGAAGTTTCGACGAAAAACGTACTTGACGATTGTCCTCATTTTATCAAAGAAGGACGAGTCAAATTTATCGGTAATTTCGTCATTTACGCTGGTTAAAAAGGACACCAACACAAATTCTGATTAAAAAAATCCACTATTTCTATACACTATTTGATTTTATTTATTTTTATTCTTACAGAGGGTGATGGTCGACTCGGATATCCAGAAGAAGGTCCTTACGACGCAATCCATGTTGGAGCTGCTGCCGAATCCCTTCCTGAAGAAGTATACAAAATGTTTTTCCATAAATTATTGTTTTGTTTGACAAAATGGGAAGAAAGTTGAACATTTCATTTCTTAATCTTATATTTGTTGAAGATTTATGAACTTTTCTTCATTTGCAAGTTGAAATCAACATTTTCGAACTTATGTATCTACAAAGTACAGAATATTTGTTGTTTTGAAATGATAACATTATTCGAAAAATGTAATGGAAGATAAATACGATCTCGAAAGTCAGAAATGAAATTTTTTGATTCGAATCACTTTCTTCGACGATTTTCTGCTCTATTTTCTTCAAAACAACGTTAAGGAGCTGAATTTTTCGTAAAAAAAGTAAATAATAATTAATTTCAAACTTTTTCAGCTCGTGAAGCAACTTGCACCGGGCGGCCGAATGGTTTGTCCCGTAGTGGCATTCGAGGGATTCCAGAGATTTCAAGCTTTGGTGCAAATTGACAAAAACGAGGATGGGGTAGTTTCTACGAAGAAATTGATGCACGTTTCATACGTACTTCTTACCGACCCTGAAACCCAATTGAACAATTAAAAATGCGACGAATTTTCGCAGCAATAGATCAATTTTTTTCACCATAAATTGGATATCGTGTAGATATTCTTACAGAAAATTGCAATATTTATATTTTATGGTTATCGTTAAGATAAAAGAAATAGTCGTTTTCACAATTTATCTTATTTATTTATGTATTGTCATTAAAATACTGAAATATATTTTGTATAGATATAACAAATACGTTTTATATTTGTAACTGTGAAGAAAAATAAATTATATATAGTTTGAACAATACAAAGGATTCAGAAATCACATAATTATGCATGAGACTTTATAAAAACACCGAATTAACCGTTCGGCTGCACATTGGAGTGAATCTGCACTGCCAATTTTGCAATTTTCTGCAACAATTGCAATCCTTGTAAACCAACGGATGACGAATAATAATCTAGGGATTTTTCAGCATTCGTTTGAATTGTACTTTTATAATAGAACGTATTTAATTTTAGGATGTCGATCAAAATTCGTGCACGTTCTTGTGATCTTGAAACATTCATTTATTCACATTAATGATAGATATACTGTTCGCGGTAATTTCAAAGATTTCTGTTGAATGTGACCTTTCGTGACCTCCTACGCTCCTACCCCTCTGAAAACATCGCGTTGAAACTTCACCGAGAACGTAGGGACTTTTTCAGTAGCTCATTTTTAACGGAGCCTTTTGACGTACGATCGTAACGGAAACGCGAAATATATTTAATATTGTTGTTTTGTTATAGAAAAACAATATATTTTTCATTTATCCAACAACTCACTACTTATCGTTTGTTTTTTAACAATTTTTTCGCTTTGTTTTCGCACACAAAACTGATTTTCAACCGGCTTCAAAATTCAGTGTCAACATGTGAAGTGTCTTTTTTACGTTGCAGTAGTTTTTTTTGCTATTTATAGCCTAGAAATGGCTGCATTCGGCCGATACAATGGAAAAACTAACAAGGACCTTGTACAATATCTCAAAAGTAAGTTGGTTTTGTTATTTTCAAATGAAAATGGAGTTTTCGTTGATACATGTTGAAGATAACCTTCAAAATAAAGTCAAATTTTTTAATTCTCTGTTACGGAAATGAATATTTGATGAAACGGAATTTATTTATCAATATATAAATTCTTCGTGCAAAATTTGAAAACAACGTTTTGGAATTTTTTGTGAAAGTAAAAATTCTAATGAATTACGCGAAAAATAAAGTAGAAAAAGTAATTACTCTTTTTCGTTTATAGTACTTAAGCAATTGGCCTTTTTTCAGGGTCGAAAATCATCAAGTCTGAACGAGTTTTTGAAACAATGTCATCAGTGGACAGAGCCAAGTACACAACATCGGGCAGTCCCTATTTCGATGCTCCGCAGGGCATTGGGTTCGGAGTTACTATAAGTGCACCACATATGGTAATTTAAAACGTGAATTTATCTTAATTTTATTCATTAATTATTTAAGGGTATTCTCTGATCCAGCATGCATAAAAATTTCCTCTTATCGGTCTGAAAATTAAAAGGAATAAATTATAAAATTCTATTTGTAAAATGAGTAGCAACGGAACGTATTGAGAACAAGCTTTCAATTATAAATTTTTTAATTGTAACAATTGTCCAAATATTTTGTTGACGTGAAGATTTTTTTGATCCCAAAAAATGTTTGATCAACAACATTTGCATTCTTAACTTAAACATCAATTGTTAAAATAAAACAATAAAATGAATAAAGAATCATTAACAAGTTCGAAAACAAGAAAATCTTGTTTAGCACGCATACGCCTTGGAATTGCTCGAAGACAAACTTCGACCTGGCAACAAAGCTCTGGATGTTGGTTCTGGCTCTGGATACTTAACAGCGTGTATGGGTCTGATGCTTGGCAATGATGGATTAGCAGTTGGCATCGATCACATACCTGAACTTCAGGCATTGGCTCAACGGAATATTCAGAAGGACAGACCTGAACTTTTGGAATCTGGAAGAGTGTCTTTAGTCGGTAAAATTTTAAATTTGAAAAAGTTATGCCCAAGTTGACAAAATAAATTTAATTTCGATTCGAACTTTCAGTTAATTTGTGAAAAAATAACTGATGTCAAATATGTCTTTTAGTCGGTGATGGACGGTTGGGTTGTCCTGAACATGCTCCTTATGATGCGATACACGTTGGAGCAGCAGCTCGTGAAACGCCCCAATCGGTAAGAAAAGGGAAAAATGTTCCATCATATAGAAAGTACATGAATATTAAATAAATTTTTTTTTTCTTGCATAGTTGATAGATCAATTGGCAGTCGGTGGTCGCATGATAGTCCCAGTTGGGCCAGAAAATGACGACCAGACTTTAGTCCAGATCGACAAGACAGCGGATGGCAAAATAAAACAGAAGCATCTTATGGGAGTTGTGTTTGTTCCACTAACAGATAAGGAACATCAGTATCGCTCATGAAAGCGATGTTCGCTCCAATGAGTGAGCATTTTATTTATTTATTCATTATTTTCATTTCACTCTATAAATCGTATTGCTGCAAAGAAACAAAAGCTCAAAAAAAACATTACTTTTTCTTATAAATTCAATTGAAATAAATAATTAAACACAATTTTATGAATCACAACTGGCATTGGGGCCATGATTTATTACTAACTTGACTCAGAAACTTTTTTGCACTGTTCTCTGGCACATCAAATTCACAATTATCACACCAATGAATTATCTAAAACATCGAAACAAAAACATGTTTTTTTTTGTTTACTCGCTGTAATACAATTATTCGAATAAATCGATTTCTCCAAATCCAAAGATAGCACAGCAACTTCGTAAACATTTCCATACGAAACGTTTTTGGTCCTGGGTAATCGATATCAAAATACTTGAGTAATACGTAAATACAAATTTTCTTTGTTGATAATATTTCTACTTGGTGTTTAGACGCTGTTGCGTTTCTTCATAAATTTATACATCCGGTTAACAGAGGCTACAATTGTGCCGTAATAACGTATAACAGAATTCCGTTAATTTCCGTTAATTCATAAAGATTCTTTTATGCGTATATTCAGATAATTGCAAATTGTACTAAGTTCTTGAACATTTATTGCGTTTATGCATCAATGTTCTTCCGAACAATTTTCCACACACTCGTCTTTCAACAAAAACTCAACTCCGTATATCATAGTTTTTCACCATAACTCAACGGAATGGTCATCTCGTGTAAAATAAGAAGATTAATTATTCAAAAGTGTTACTCTGACAGATAAAAAAAAAAACATCACATTCATTTGAAAAAACGACGGAGATAAAATATGTGCGCTTATTTTACAATTACCCGATCGAAATTGTAAATCATCACAACAACGGAGCAAGGTATAAAATATTGTTTTTCGAGCGCAACTTGGTTTCCCCCTCGCCAGTGTCTCAATTACATTTTCTATTTGATAAAAGTTTGTGTTAAAATCCTATTGAAGCTTGCACCGTCTCGGCACAAGGAAAGATCATCGAATTGTCAATTTTCAATCACATTTGAAATCGTCAGAATATTATTTACAATTAAATACTTGAGTCCCAAAAAAATAGAAAACATATTTTGTGGATCTCGTTAAAAAGGGAGCAATTTCGTTCCATTTTAACGATACAAACTCCAACGTCGTATGGTAAAATGCATCAGTTTTGACTATAACGAATCATTTGATGTTCGACATAATAGATTAACATATCGAAAGAATGCTGGAGATAAGGGCAGTGACGTCTATTTATCATAGACGAATGAAAAATATATGTTGGTTGGTGATTAGAGTGCTCGTACCAAAACAAGGCTAAGAGAGGAGCCGGCCGTGAGTCCTAAGCCGAGAAAAGCTCCCATCATGGCTGACGCGATTTCTTTATCATGTCCGTCGACCACCCTGTGATAAAATTTCAAAGAGAGTATTAGATCGACGAGGCTTATGGATAAACGATCACGTATTTTAATTGATACTCACGTTGGTGCCAAAATCATAGAAATATTGCAGAGATATCCATTCGTCATAGCAAAAATAATAGTTAAAAGAATGTAATAAAAATCGCTAGTGATGTAAACGGGGATATGATGTCTTGGCTGAGCATTGCAGAACATTAGGGCAGGAACAATCAGTGCTCGCAAAACACAAAGCACCAATAGTTTCCATGGTTTTCCACTGGGCTAAAAAATAAAAATCCAATGTATCCGATTCATCAGCATTTTTCATTTTATCAACTATCTTATTTATTCCAATAAATTTTAATTACCCACAACGCGATACCGGACAACAAACGTCCAACATAATCACTCATACTGAACGTCAGATAAGTAATCACTGGTACGAAGTATATGTCTGTGAATAATGGGCACAGTGTTTGTTATTTCGCAGATTCATAATAATGGGTTAGGATATGAAATAGTGGGATTTAATTTCGCAGATGAAGATAGAACCGAAGAATTACAAACAGAATCTGTCGTTCAAGGATTTTCATCATTTTAGTTTCACAAATGGATTGCATTCAAAACCCATTGATCGATGAATGGATTAGAAATGGATGCATTTGAAAAATATTCCATTTCACACGAAAATTTGAAGATTTTACATGCGTTATTTGTAAGGATAGTTTCCCAAGTAGGTCAAAAAATATCAAAATATGCGAACCGTTCCACGCGTAGCCCTTTCCCTTGTTTTGACTTTCCACAAGGACGGTTACTGCTGGATATACGGAAATAGAAACAAAAAATACGAGAAATATGCTCAATCCGTATGGCCAAACCCTCTTAAAAATTCGACTGTAGGACACGGTATGGCCATCGACGAAACTGACTTCAGCATTTACAGAATAATTCGATTCCGTCGGTACTCTTGTTTGCTCCATCATATGGTGTTTGAAAAATGCCTGTAAAGAAATTCACACATTGATACTGTTTTGTGACATGTTCGTTGTTTTTATAACCAACGATTTTCTGTCATAGTCATTAGCATTTGAGCAGCTGCAGAATTATCATAAGCCGATGAATATGAATTTATGTGTCATGTATATTGACACTGGAGCTATTGAGGCTGAATTTTTTTTTTTCTTTAAATAGTTGTCGTGTGTTTGGTTTATTTCAATATAAACGACTCAGGAAAATTGTTCTATTTACTGAGACTATAAAACAGTTAGAACTATCAATTTATTTTTCATCATGAAGAACTGTGTCGGTCCGTTGATAACATATTTATGTTTTTATTATTCGTAAAAAATATAAATGGAACACAAAAGGAAATGTAATCTTACCATTCTTTCGAGTATTACGTAAGATATGAGTGATATGAGTAGAACAAAGTCGCCGATAATGAAATAAACGAGTCCAGAAATGACTGGACTTGCACCGATCCATAAAGCACAGACTTCCGTCAATGCGGTAAATATTCCTCCAAGTGCCTGACCTCCGGACATTGCAGTTATGTATCTTGGAGAGAATCGACCAACAATACCCATCAGACTACCACCAAATATAGCACTCATGGCTGAAAAGCAAAAAATAAATAATTATATTACAATCGAAAAACAATTTCATTTTAATAATTTCGTTTACGAACCATTTACGAATGCCACGGTTGTCAGAGTTGTAATTAAAAAATCGCTCTGCCCTGAAAATGAATTTCTTTTGTGAATAATTCAATATGAAAAAAATCGGAATGCTTTTATGATTATTGCTGGTTAACTTACATTCGTCTGTGTTCACCATAACTAATCCCGTAGTCATGATGAATAAAAGTAAAATTATTACTTGAGATCCAATCATCCTTGTACTAAGTGATATTCTGAAAATTAATTTAAAAAGTAATGATAAAATTACAATAAACATTTTATGAGCTTACGGATTTAATCAGGGAATGATAACTCCAGAAATTAAAAAAAAAACACCGAGTTTTTGAATCATTAATGTTCCATCAGTACCCAAAAATATTCGAGATCCTAAAAATAATTTATTTTTTTCACTAGTTATATCACTCGTATAACTAACTATTTGACTATTTAATAGTCAACTAGTTGAACAGGTTAGTAGCCAGCGACCAGAAACATCTACGAGCTCAAAAATCCGATCAAGTGGTTATGTATTTACTTTTAGAATTAAAATTAAAGGTTTTTCCAGTTTATATTTTCATTATCTGATTTGATCAACGAGTGAAACTGTAAAGTTGTTATATTTTAGGATTTTTCACGTATTGATCAGTTTTCTCGGCTCCTAAATATTTTTGCCTACTATTTAAATAATATTTTTCCCATTACAGTCACTCGATCAATAATTTCAAATATTTATCAACAAAAATAAAAATAAGTAATGCAAAATATCTTTACCTTTTGCTGATGAATGTATTCACTATTAAAAATAATGTATTAGGCAGTGCGCTGGATACATTTAAGTACGACGTAAAGTTTGCTTGCAGATCTGTTCTCTTTTCCAAAATTTGTGTGTGCGTGTAGTTGTGATGTCCTGTATTATTTGGATGAATGTCTCTGAATTTGTACATCCAATACTGTAGGGAAAAAAAAGACAATTATAATGCAACGATTTAGAAAAGCCTTTTAGTTACTCGATTAGAATAGAAGTTCAATTTTATTATTAAAAAATACTTACATCATCCGCTGTTATAAAAAAACTCCATGGAATCAGAGTATTCATTCCCAGTAAATAAAAAACAATGTAAGCAAGATGAAATCTGTCAGTGGGTTGGTGAGGCTTAAAAATTGGTTTTTGATCAGGTATAGAAACACTTGCGTCATCCACTTCTGTTTCAAATTCATCTTCAAATTCACTGTCACTACCCACCCCGAGTAAGGGCCTTCTATTTATTGAATATTCCATGGCGATATCTTAAAATGAAAAGAAAAGAAGTTCTTGTTAAACACTTAAGATAGTTGGAAAAATTACAAATTATTAAAAATGTTTAAAACTAAACCAAGGAAACAATATATTGCAATATTTATTTTTGAGGAATAAAATGTATCAAAAAACGTAAAATAAAAAAAGAATCCAAGGATATTTATAAAGACCTAACCATTATGTTGCTGTAAACTCTGAATCTCAAATTCCTCCATTTAATTGAAAAAAAAAAAAACGAAAAGAATGTTTAAATGACACTTGAGAAGTTCTGGAAGATCTTATTCGGAAATGAGCATTGAAAAAAAAAAGATTTTCACTTGCTTATTACTTTTTTTTTAAAACATATAAAACACACAACATTTGTCAAAGCAATTGAATCGAACTTGTCACAATAAGACGATAAAAAAACAAACTTACGCAAATTTTTAAAATGATTTTGGTGTTTTTGAAAATCGCTCGACGCAGTGAGACCGAGAGTTTTGTTGTCTTGGGAAAACAAGTTTTTTCACTGTGTGTGCGTGGAGATTTTGGTATTTCGTATTTTGGTTTTTCATCTATTGTCAGACAACGTCAAACGAAATACGGATGACAGCAT
The DNA here is from genome assembly GCA_948107755.1 of Campoletis raptor. Taxonomy (NCBI): domain Eukaryota; kingdom Metazoa; phylum Arthropoda; class Insecta; order Hymenoptera; family Ichneumonidae; genus Campoletis; species Campoletis raptor. The sequence continues at coordinate 18,577,568 of OX403623.1, forward strand.
CGCAAATCTACAGCTTTCGAGTAACTGAAATGGTGATCGAAAGCAGCTGTCATGACGTTCACCTCCGCACACAGTGTTACAAACAGCTCGAACGACAGGACGATCATAAAAAATTATTCTAACGATTCCGACGCTCGTTAATCCTTGTTTCCCTGAACCCCCTCTCTTCACCCACACAAGTCAAATCCATGCAGCGTCTGGACTCGCATAAGCTGCTCGCATGTGCTTCGAGTGACACAACTCTCGGATAAAACTTAACATAATAGAGACACTGACGAGCTTTGCTGAGTGACTAACACTGGTATGAAGTCACGTCACGTTACAAAGAGCAGCATCAAAACGATCAAAACAATCGTATCAAACTAAAAAAAAAATGGCCGCTCGAACCCTCGGAAAAAGTCGCAAGTTTACGATTTACGAGTTCTTGAAACATGTAATCTGACCTACTCTCAGTGAATAGTATTACACGTTTTTCCAAAACGTGACGACTATGAACCATATCAGATTAAAAAAAAAAACACACGCATTAATGTTTTTGAAAAAAATAATATATTACAACAAATCGGAAGACATCATTCTATCTACACATGTCATTGTGACACTTGTTCAAAACAGAAGAAAAAAGATTTGACAGCTTGTGAAAAATAATACGATTTGCGAAATGTAACAGCTTAAACCAGGGAGATTAACATATAAAAATGAGTCGAGTATGCCTTTATGGTAATAAGTACGCAAGTGGCATACTTCATCACGCATGCGCGGGTTTACTGTACATCAGCTGCTTGTAAATCGAGCGTGCAGTGCTCGAGCGTGCACCCTCTTTTGTCATCTCTTAATGTTTACATGGAATACAACGTTTCTGTTTGCCCAAATAATTTGTTGTGTTTACCGGTTAATCAAAGACAAGCATTCTTCGAAATCTCGTTATTTTTTGACATTTCTTCATTTGCTTTTTAATCATGATCACGCGATGTTCATTATTGTGGAAAATTGTGAGTGCTTTAAATTTTTGTTGAAATTATTACCACTAGAGCACGCCACCTCCCTATTATCTTCTCTTGCAAAACAGAGAACACTTGCAAACACTGCCACTGAATTGTCAGTGCTTGTGTACGAGAGTACGTATTACGTTTTACACCAGCGCTGCCAGCTGCAGCGAGCTACGCAAAAGAGCAGCATTGTCATTGATGTCCGCGCTTCTTTGTGTTTTTATTGCATTAATATATTCCAAAGAATAATAATTAATTAATTATTCCTCTTCCGGTTATAAATGAATCGTTTTCAAAGTCTAGTTCGATGCATTATTACGCATCGCTTATTGTTTATGGAAAATAATAGTACAAAAAATTGATAAATAAATCACGTTGTTTTTGTTATGACTTTACGAAATCGTGATATTTCGCGACGTTAATCATTTCGATAATGATGTACTGTTCGTTGAGAAAATGGTGAGTTCTGTTTTTTTTTCGATATAAAATATGAACGTTTTTCAATATTCCAAAATGTTGTGTATGGTTTTTAGGTTATCATATTTTACGTGCGTTCATAGGAATCATAAAGTTATTAATTGATGCACGACAATTTTCCCGTCGTGTTAAACAGTTCTTTGTTATGAATATATGATTCATCAAATATTTCCAATCGAAAAACAGAATGGCCAATGTCTTTGGTACAAAAAATGTTGACATTTTAAATGCGTGTCATTCTGCGGATGATAAATATAAATATAGTGTATAACTCTGCTAAAGAGGCGATTTCAAACTGTGTGTTGCATGTACTATTTTTGATGTTTTTGTGACCATTTTATTATGCAGCTTTTGCAGAAACGAAACTGTGAGAGCATTGAGCACGGGTGAAATATCAACTGCTCTCAGACCATTTTACTTCACCGTTCATCCTGATCTCTTCGGACAATTCCCCACACAGAGGGTAATTACTTTTATTTTGGTTTTCTCTTTTATGTTGAAACGCACAGAGAGATGCAAAGTTATCATGCAATTGCCATGCACTATGTACACTGCAGTATGAAACGACGCACTGTACCACGTTCTATTTTTAGCTTTGAAATTGTTATTATTGCTCACATACCACATGTTTTTGAACTCAACCAAGGTCACTTCTCAGGTTTTAACACATATCATTACTCCTCTGCAAAGATAAGACAAGTAAATTAATGAGAAACTTATCTTGCTATTTTATTTTATTGTTGATACTCAACTTGTTATCAATAAATATCATATCCTTTCCATTATAGAGACAATTTCTCTTTTATGTACTTATTCTTATTTTTTGAATGTTTTCATGCAGATGATAGGGAGAGACAAATTCAAATTTTTACACAATTTTTCGTAATTTTACTTTGAAACCAAAGAAAATCAAAATTTGTTTTTCTTTTTAAGGCTGTATGTTGCTGTTTATAAAACATAGTGACAAATTTGCTAAGAATAATATATTGAAAATAATTTCGATTGAATTTCAGACGGTGAATGAGAATTCTCTCAAACAACTTAGCTCATTGATTGAGACTCTACAACAAAGGAGACCCATTATGCCAACAACTTTGCCGTTCTATTTGCGCCCTAAAGACGAGAAAGAATCAAAAGCTGGAAAATTCACTTTAGTTAAGATACAATTCAATGATGTTGACCTCAAAAAGACAATAATTTCGATATTGAAGACTTGTAATTTACCAACAAAATTTGTGGATGACATACAAGATGAAAAGCCGCAGAAGCCAAAATACAGATCGAGATTTTGGCAGACTAGCGAAAGGGGTGATTTTTCAGAGTTTGAAGATGATCCAATTTTCCAGTCGATTCTAATGAAAAGAAAAATCAACTCCGAGCCGGATACTTTTAAGTAAACAGACAAACTAATTTTTCACATCTCCAGGACTATCTTTTGTTTGGTTTATTTTTGCTTTTACACACCAATGTCACAATTTTTTCTTTAAGGGCCTATTTGGATAAACACGTGAATGAAGCACATGTAAAATTGGAAGCATGCAGACCCATCAGAGAAGAGGTAAAGAAACTCGAAAAAGTTCTGTGCGACAGTCTTGGATTGAAAAGTATTGTGTGGGACTGCGGTTGGAACATTTCGCACTACAGAGGATGCCTCTTGGCTTTTCATGCTTTGGCTAAACATCATCCGGAACCCATGGTCGCATTGAAAAATCGTGCTCTCGTTTTTGCCAATGATACCGGTATCAGTCTTGAAGGAAGCGTTATGCTGAATTCCGGCGAAGTTAGAAACAATTGGCTGGACGTAAGTTCCAATTGATTTATTTGATAAAAAAATGAGCAGTCAAATAAAATCACGACCCAAACCTTCAACAATGTTTTGCTACATTTATTCGATTTCGCGAAACTATGCAAACAATTTTATTTCGTCGAATATGAGGTTTAATCGCTATTAATAACGAACATACGTAACAATCTTTTGAAAATATTTTATTATGCTTTCAGCTGCTAAAAAATGTGAAGAAACATGACGTAGTGCTTTTGAGACTTCCGGCTTTCGAGAAAGCCGTGTCTCGTGTACTACTCGACATTAAAATTGGCCGACGGTGCGTAACAGATTCAATTAATTGAGTGACCGTAAGGCTCAGGGTATCCTATATGTGCAGGAAGTTCATGCCGAAGGTCATGGTAGGACAGTACGAGAAACAACTCCGGCAACTTACAACGACCCTCTCGGATTATCGGGGACGCAGAAATTATCCAAAAACGTGGCCGGACGATTTATCTGCCTACGAGATCGTTATCGAAGCGTTAGTATAGAAAAATACTTTCTTGCAACGAAAAAAAAAAAAACAACATCAGAAAAACTTTGGAACAAAGAATATTCTTTTTGGAACGAAATGTTTACAGTGAGGCAGGACCTTTAATGCTCTCACCCACTGGACAATTCATTGTGCCATCATCCTGTCCGGGATTTCTTTTAGTTACGTTTATAACTGAGAATTTGGAGGAAGCAACGAAAAGACTTCATCATTACAACAAGTGAGTTGAGCTGAATGATGGTTTTGTATTTTTATTACACATCTTTAACAAGCGATTCACATTTTTTATCTGATTTTTCGACCAATTTTTCAAGTAATTAGAAATCTTATTACAAATGAGAAGTCTTTAATTCACTATTCGCATGCTTTTTAAGTCAATACAACAATTATATTTATTCAGGTATTTAAAAAGTTGTTGAATAACTCTATATTAATAGTATATTTATTAGGATCCAATAAAACTTTTTATTCATTCGAATTAGCATCAAACACGTGGAACATGAAATCCATGACAGAACGATCAAGGAACTTTCGTTAGCGGGTCTGAACAAAGACGACAGCATTACGCCTGATCTTATGATTCAGTGTTGTGAGCGTATGTTAGCTCACAAAGTCATTCTAGCACCAATGCTCGAGGGTGTAATGCTCTGGGTGACACATTACTATTCAGTAATGAGCGATGGTGTACTTTGCGTACCTTGGGATTGGAAGCTTTGAGCAAAATATCCAATACGCTTGTAATATCAACTCCAATTTTTGATACATTCAGGCTTATTTCAAGGGTGTAGCCCTTCATTAATACACTATCTGAGATTTGTGAATTGTATATTTTTACCATGGCTCAATTCACTGTAAATAAATTAGATATTAAAACGCCAATATTAGCAATAAAAATACATTTGTATTTGAATCGTCATTTGTGATTCGAATTGAAGAAAAAATATATATATAAAGCACAAACATTTATTGAATAAACCATAATTTGCGGATATGTAAACATTGTATTCCATTTTTTTTATACCCATGTACAGTTTTGCTCCTGGGGAGAAAATTATTTATTTTTTAAATTTTTGTTGCTATATATCTTTATCGGAATATGTAAGGTTCCTAAGAGTTCTCGGAGTTTATACCAATAAAACAGAATAAATCTGCAACATCGACTGAATAAAGCTGGACCATTGGAAGTTTCTCATACTCACCGCTGCGAAAAGCGCCATATCAGAGAAGTCACAAATCCGGCCTCCACCTCCCCCTTATCTTCATATACGTCAAATCTTCATCTTTTTGTATTATAATGGCTGTCTCATTACAATGACAGAATGCGTATAAACGACGCGTGAATGAATTTTTAAAAACAACATTTTAAAAACCATTTTCCAAAATACTTTCTTACTGTGAAGTGATTCTGCAATTCGAAATTAATGTATACGCAGACAATCAAAATGCCTGTCCAAAAGGATTCTAACATCGTAAAAATTGCGGTGGAGATGAATAAGCAAGTGGCACAACTCATCGAATTTAATCAGAAGCAGCCCTTAACTGGAATTATTCAGGTTTTTTAATAATTCAATTTTGTATCTACTTGCTATTATTATTCTACTAATATACACATCCATTTTTAACACTTTGATCAATAATAACGTCAATCAAAATTAATTTCACGATATTATTCGATATTTTCGTCATCGTAATTTGTTTTCGATCCGATTATTAATATACGTTATCAAATAGTCCAAAAAATCGGACAAATTAATTCTATGGAATTCTCAGAATGTTGAAAATTGTTTTTCATTCCACACTTCTTAAGTGCCTCAAATAAATTGGTGCGATCAAAAGAAATTGGCCACACCGTAAAAAATCTCGTTTCTCTTGTTTATTTCTTTCATAATTTTCCATTATCTCCTATCCACAAGTAAATAATAAATTTTGCAGGATTTGTGCAATGGTTGGGGCCTCTCAGATCCAGAGACTTATTCGCTCCAATTCTCTGAGAACAATAATCAGAACTACATAACTGAGAAAAATCGTAACGAAGTTAAAAATGGCAGCGTTCTCAGGCTAGAACATTCGCCGTCCAAAACTGCTGGAGATATATTATCTAAATTGAACAATGGTACAGCTGAAGAAAAGACAAAAGCGTTGCAAAAACTCAGTACGCTCAGTAAAGATATTACATTTGCGTTGGAATTCATAAATAAGCAGGGACTTGCCTTAATCATATCTCAGGTAATTTTCCTTACGAATAACTATTGAAATTCACATATTATTATTTTTTATAGAACAAAGTTATCATGAAAATGGTGATTTTGTAGATTGGAGAAGTTACATATTTAGAAAGTTTTCAATAGATGTATTTGTTTTTATTGTTCATTGTTATTCGAATCTTTATTGAGAAGTCATACAAAAGATATTATTCAAAAATTCTATTCCTCAAAATAACTCGATTCCAAAATGCTTTCTACAATCTGTTTATAGATTGTAGAATATTCTGTTCTTTATACACATAAGGAATTTTTTTGCTTTTGATATAAATAACATTGAATATCATATTGCATTTGCTGTGACAAGAATCTTAATTCAATGCGTTTTTACACCTAGAGGATCCACTGATGTTTTGTTAAACTTTTGTGAATAGACTGAAAAAATGTTACCGAAAATCCTTAAAATGATTCATGAGCACTCAACATTTTGATTCTTTCATTGATTGAGTGAATTTTCAGTTTATTGTTGATTGTTTGTAATTAATTAGGAATGGAAAAAAATAAACGAGTTCAGTTGAATAGTTTTTAACAATTTACTTATGATTTTTCGCTAGGTTGAAGGTGGAAAATACAAAAGCAGTCCATTAGCGTACTCACTACAATCTTTTGTTGAATTGATGGACCATGGAATAGTATCTTGGGATATTCTCGAACCGCCATTTATCAGTAAAGTAGCAAGTTATGTGAATAATCAAGCAGTGGTACAAGACGCCAACGTGATCGAGGCTTCATTAAGTATCCTTGAAAATATCGTACTAAATTCTTCCGGAAAATACGCTCAAGTCGACAAAGAAGTCACTTTACAAAATCTTGTGTTGCATCTTCAAAGTTTGAGTCCACAGATTCAACAAAATGCAATTGCGTTGATAAACGCACTATTTTTAAAGGCGGATATTACCAAGAAACGCACCGTCGCTTCAACATTACAATCGAAACAAGTCCGCAATGTCTTTCTGACGAATGTTATACAGTCTACTGGTCAGGTAAAATTTTTAAACTGTGAAGTCGCAACGCTTTTCAGGGGTGGGGGGGAGGGGGCGTTTGTTTAGTTTATCGCACTCTGTTGGCGAAACACCGGATGTGTGAGAAAAAATGTATGGAGGGTGTTTAACTCAATTACGAATGATTAGCTCATACAGTCTGATTCCAAAGTTAAGTTCGTCGGGGGTCTGCGTCGTTATGAATTCTTGTACTTCATTCGTGCATCGAATTTTTGTGAATTATTAAAAAAGCTTTGAACAAATTGATATTTATATTCGAAAATACTGAGTTAGCATTAAAAAAATTTTTTTTACACATATTTCGATGCGAGGGGAAACGCATGTTGCTTTTAATTTGGACCAGAATTTTATTTTTATCAAGTATTCATTCATTTAAACAATGGATATCATTTGAAGCATTAAGTTCGAATATTTGTAAGATGAATTTAAAACTAACGACTAGATACATAACTCTTAATGGAAATGAAATATCAAAGCAGTTATTAAACCTTTGAACCGTTTGAATTGAACTGGACAAGCAATCGATTTTTTTTTCTACTGTACTGTTTGCAGTTAGAACGATAACGTCGTTTTTAACACTTTCGATGCTTGTAGGTGGGCTCGGAAATGGCTCATCAGCTGTACGTGTTACAAACTCTAATGCTAAGCTTATTGGAGCAAAGAATGATGACAAAGATGGATCCTCAGGATCAGGACGGTCACGACAAGATAAAAGAACTTCGACGAATTGCATTTGATACAGAAGGGACGATGAGTGGCGAAGTTGCTGCCCGTAAGCAAGGACTTTTTGCCAAGGATTATAAAAAATTGGGATTCAAGTGTGATATAAATCCAGCCCTCGATTTCACTGACACACCACCTGGTATGTTAGCCCTCGATTGTATGGTTTATTTCGCTCGAAATCATACAGAAGCGTACACAAAAGTGGTGCTAGAAAATTCATGTCGGGCTGACGAACACGAGTGTCCGTTTGGAAAAACGAGCCTCGAACTTGTGAAATTACTCTGCGAGGTAAATATTATTTCTTAAGATTTTAATAATAATTTCGTTGTTGAAGTTGTGAACGAGGTTCTGGAGAGTTTCTGTTTTTCTAATCAATTTTATTTGGTCAGGTTTTACGTATCGCCGAAGCGCCAAGTGAACAAGGTCAATCGTACCATCCAATGTTTTTCACCCACGATCATCCATTCGAAGAGTTTTATTGCGTTTGCATTGTTCTTTTAAACAAAACGTGGAAAGAAATGCGAGCGACTACGGAAGATTTTGTCAAAGTATTTTCAGTCGTACGTGAACAGATAACTCGAGCTTTGCAATGCAAGCCCACTGGATTAGACAAATTCAAGAACAAATTGCAGCAACTGACGTACTCAACAATCACGAATCTCTGGCAACAGGAGCGAACGAATCGCGAAGAGTGGGAAAGTCACGCGAGACCTATCGTCGAGCTTCGCGAACAAATAACACCGGAAATTCTTGAATTAATACAACAGCAGAGATTAGGATTTTTGGTCGAAGGCACAAGGTTTACCAAATATAGCGCTAGAGGACAACGAATAAAAGACAAATTTTGGTATGTTCGTTTATCACCGAATCACAAACTCTTTCATTATGGAGATTGCGATGAAAAATCTGTACCGACCATCGACGAGCTTCCAACTAAATTGGCCGTTGTTGAAATTCGCGGCCTTTTAACTGGTCGTGATTGTCCGCATATGAAGGATTTACAAAGACGCAAAACTACACATCAATTGGCCTTTTCTCTTGCTCTTGATTCCGTCGAAGTAACGAGTCTCGATTTTGTTGCTCCTGACGAACAGGTCTTCGATTATTGGACCGACGGTATCAATGCGTTACTCGGTAAGAATTTAGAAAATTCATGCTCAAATCTATTTTTTCTGCAATCCGTTTTTCGAAAACGACTCCAAACTTCTTTTCACCATAAAATGATCTTCGTATTCGACAATAAGATTTAGTAGTCGCTCACCGTTCCTCTGTTTTTTTCTTACGAAAACAGAAAATTACTAAAAATATACATGTTTAATATTTTTTTTCGTTCTCCAGGCAATCGAATGACGAGTAAAGAAGCTGAAAACGATTTGGAGACTCTCTTATCAATGGACATAAAACTGCGATTATTAGATGCTGAAGGAATCGACATACCGCAAGATCCTCCTCCAATACCAGAACCACCACCAAATTACGATTTTTGCTACGAATTAAAGTAAAAAAAAAAATACGTTACCGCAATTTCTCGGTCTTATCACAGCTACGCTGTGCAACTGCCGTTTTATAAAGTAAGAAAATTCCCTAGCGGCTCAAATGGACGTGGGAAAGTACTAAAGCAAAGTCAAACAAAGACGAACGACAGAGCAGAAGCTGAATTCCATTTTTTAAGAAGTACGCGCAAATTTTGTTGAGAAAAAAAAGAAATCATTGAAAATTTGTCTTTTACAGAAATCGATGCTTCCAAATGAATATTTGTCGCATTGTAATTTCGTTGCTTCCTCGGTCGCACTAGGGCGAAAATGTTCACGTAGTTTTCAACACGAATTTTTATCAAATTAATGAATACTCTAAAATCTTTCTACAATGTGAATCCGCAATTATTTACGTAAAAAAGTATTATATCTTGTTTTACTAATTCGTGTCTGAGCGAAAAGGATAGAAACGAAAGTTTTGCTTTGACGGAATCGTCACAGTGCGACCGCAGCGAGTGAACGATTTTATGCGATGCCAAAATCTCAAAGGGCCTCTAAACAGAATATAGTTTCAATAATAATTTTTCCCGAAAGCTTCGTTAAGCTATTTTAATCAAATAGAACATTTTTTTTGTACTTTCTCATACTTTAAAGGCGCTTCACACTATATTATATGATCTTATAATATAAGCAATTAAAGGTTGTACGCGAAACATTGTAATTTTTATATGATGGGACGATGCAGCATATAATCTATTACCAAAGATATTAGTGATTCTTGTGAACAATTTTACACGCATGAACAGTTTTTCTGGCTCCTTCTCTTTATTATTATTATTTTTTTTAAATCAGAGTCTATTTGTACTGTAAATCATTCGTAACTCATTTTCAATAGTTTTTATATTTCGTTACCTCGTTTATTTTATTGTAAACATAAGTTTTTTTCGATTTGCTGTCCCTCTATTTTTTCTTCGTAACTTGTCACGACGATTTTGGTTCGAAACCAGTATTTTGTATTAATCGATTTATAGGTTTAATAAATTATACATACGGTGTAAGAAGTTGCTAACTCTTGTTCGTTTGAATGGATCGTGCGAGATTGGTTCGAGTGAGAAGGAAAAATGACGTGGAAATTGTGCGTGCTACAATAATCAGATAAAAGAACAAATATGGTATTGAAATTCGCATCGTGAGAACGGAATGAGAAAAATGTTTAATTGTCGAATTTTTACGTGCTATAATGGTCCGAATTGCATTTCAATTTTATTTTTAAACTCCTAAACACAAATATTTAACTTTCGGTGCGAAAATTGCAAATTTTAACACGACTGATGAAAAATTCATTTGTTTTCCAACGATGCAAACTTTAACTGCATATATATTTATTAAACAATAAATAACCGTGTTTATCATGTGCGTTGCTGCTGTGCCTTCGCCTGCGAAGGTTTAAGCCGATTATTTTCAAGGCTATTTCACTATACATTCACAATGTATCTTCCGACAAAATGTGATAATGTTGCGGATCTGTAGCGTGATGGTCCGGCGGGTAAAGGAAGAATTCGAGAAAATTGAGAACTGGACCACGGCTGAAGGGGTTTAAATATCTGCCCTTTTTGTCTCTCAAGTAAGAATAACGTTTATAGTTGAACATCTCGTTGGTCGTTAAATTCATACAAGCGTGTAAAACCTGCGAAAAAAATTGACATTTAAATTAAGATTACGATTATTTACAGGTATTTGTGTCAAACGAAAAAACGAAAAGTTTCTCAACAATGATTCGTTACTCACCGAAGTGCAAGTCAAGATCCATCCGAGGCTGCAAAATACTAAAGCTTCCATAAGTCCCAACACGTACATCAATTGCAATCCTTCGATGGCGATGCAGTAACAAGCGAAGTAGAGTGTGAAAGAACAATTGATCGCGATGCACATTACGAAGAGGAAAAACCACATTCTGACAACAAACGGAACAAAATGGTAAGGAATTAAAAAATACTTGAAAAAGAATCGTTAAATCGTGAACTTATGTGGTGAGTCAATGGAACAAAATGCATTTTTTAATTTTTAATTTTTTATATACAATCTCACCTGTTTCTCAATCCAACGCAATTGTAAATGAACGGACAATGATGATCGAAGTATGTCACGCACCGATTACATATTCTGCAATGTTTTGCTCTAAGAGGACGAAAACATCGACAACTGTGACACAGACGAGATAAAATAACGTTTCTCTTCTTCCACTTATCGAAATATGGTATTTGCTTGATCGCTCGATAATACGTGTCGCTATTTTGTGGCACGTAACCAGGATCACGTCTGTTTGCAACGATCCAAGATATCCACATAAGAATGTTCCAGTAGATGAAAAAATAATGACTCCCACGTAACAGATTCCACGTTATGGGGATGCATTTGAGCAAATACATTGGATAACCCCACAGCAACACGGAACCCATGAACAACAATAGTGGTCCTTTGCTATTTCCAGCACCACCGAAAAGCAATGCCCTGTAAAATTAAAAGTTTATTTTTTAAAAGCAACAAATGATTCATTGAAAAATTGATTTATCAATCCAGAGTCATAGAAATTTTACAAGTTGCACAAAACCATAAATATTTATCGTGATAATAAAAAATAAAAAATAAAAATAAAACTTTTTGGAGCTAAAATAAAAAATAAGTATAATTTTTTACTTTTATCGAAATGAATCAATATGATTAATCGATTTACCATAGTTCATTGATCGGTGGTATCCATCGAGCTCTCCGTTTTTGTTCACCCTGTAAAATTCTAACGACTTCAGAGTGTCTGTGACTCTTGGCAAGTTGAAGAGGCGTTTTGCCATTTTTGTCACGAGGATCAAGCTCGATTTTGCTTTTTTCACATAAAATTTTAACGCAGCTAACGTTTCCCGACAGGCAAGCCAAATGGAGAGGAGTTGAGCCGAAATAATCTGGTTTTTGGAGATCGACACCGCTGTACATAAGAAGCCTTATTAATTCGGGATGACCTTTGTAAGCTGCCCAATGAAGTGCCGTGTCACCATTTATGTCAGTCAAATGACCGAGAGCACCAGCGCCTAATAAAAATGCGGCTGTGGCGAATTTTCCAAACATACAAGCTGTCATTAAGGGTGTAAGGCCTTTGAAATCTGCAGCGTTCACAGCCACACCAGCCTGGATTCATTTAAACAAAAAAACAAAAAAATTGGAGTGAATAGTTTTCTATTTAAATGGAAACTTCACGAAATTGATATTTAGTCGATTCTAAATTTTCGTCTTACTTTGAGAAGTATCTGAACTATAGCACTGTGGCCTTTTCTGCATGCCCAATGTATGGGTCTCGGCCCCTGAGTCCCAAGACACGAAAGATCCACTGGTCCGTTTCTCTCGACCAAATAACGCATCACCTGGTAATATTGTTTAATTAACAAATTGTTATCATTCCAAAAGGTAAATTTGATGTTTTTACTTCGACATTGCCATCCAGAGCAGCCCAATGGGCTGGCGTGTATCCCCATTCGTCTCTTGAACTCAGAATACTCAGGCCAGTCTTTTCTATCAACTCCTCGACGGTTTGCGTGTCCCTGGGCAAGGAATTAATACGATTATTTAATCAGTTATAAATCAAAGCATTTTCTCGATGAAATATTTGTCCTTTTAAGAATATCGTTCAATCACCAATTGTTCAAAAAATCAAATCGTTTTCAACGAGACAACATTCTTCTACTCAAAATAAAAGAAAGTTTCAGTACAAGCAGAAAAATAACAAAAATGGGCTGAAACTCTTAAATTCTCATTGAAATTTGTAATTATATCTTTTGCCTCCATCGTAACTCAGTCGGAATGACACAATGTTTTAATGACATTTGTGTACCGGGATAAAAATTAAATTGGATTCAAGAAGTTTCTCTAAATTATAATAATTATGACACAATTAAAATGTGTTTGAAGAAATATTGAAATGTTGTCAAGTTCTCGATTTGTAGAACATATTGATCAAAGTTTCAAGAGTCACTTATTCTCACAAATTTATAAATTGATATTTTAAATATTTTTTCATTTTAGGATTTTAATATTTCTGCATGCAATTTTTTCGTGGGAGACAAATGAAATCATTGAAGAAATAAAAATTTCAATATATATAATGAAGTGATGAAATATTAATGATAATTGCAATTCTTACCCTGCTCTGAGTAATTCAAATATTCTTTTTGTCTCTTCCGTTGGACCCTGTCCAGGTGTTGCAACATCAGTGTATATATTATCGTCAGGTCCATTCCTTCTCTGATGCCCATTTCCTTTGATCATTCCCTGATTTTGATGAGCTCCGGATATTGGATTGTTCGGTAGATGCCCGACCATGTCGGGATCCGGACTTAGCTCCCATACTGATTTCGCTGCTCCTGGCCCTGTTACAGGGCTCACGGGGTACACCTGCTCGACGAAGATTCGCCAAATATATAACAACTTCATTTTCTGAACAACGAATAAAACGTCTTTTAAACGACTAAAAATTGCCTCAATAATTTATAAAACAAAAATAAATGAATAACTTTCACATTTCAGGTTCATTGAGCATTAAGAAAAAATATCCTTCACATATTTTTGAACACCAGAATATTGATTTTTCGAAACTATTTCAAACGCCAAGTAATCACTGAAAAATACAAAATACAAAAAAAAATTGCCAATATTTTTTATCGTAAAATAGTTTTCTGCATAAAAATGAAACAACTTTACAAAATAATTTGATAATTTACTAAGGAACTAAAATCTGGCGATTCGGAATCATATCGAAAAGAAGCTCCACGATTAATGTTTTTTTGAAGGTATTTTAAAAATGTGCACTCGAAATAAAAATGTTTTTTTTTTTGAATTCTTCGATTTATCGAATAAAACAATGTTTGACACTTGCAAATTTCGAATCTTGTTTGACATCGCTATCGATGTTAAAAAAATTGGTCAATTCTTTTAATGAGTTGTTTTATTTGAAAAAAAAAATGAAAAAAGAATGTTCTATATCGACCAGATAATGGAAAATGGCCACTTAGAGGAAATACCTTGCAAAGCGTTGCGAGTTCCGTATTACCGCGGTCAAATTCGGAAGGCGTTCTTGCGTTTGGTCCCCGATAATTCGGGGCACAATTGTTACGTTCTGGGACGACTAGTCACAAAGAGTTGCCTGGACCGACCATATTCCTCTTATCGTCCTTGAAGCGAATGTTGAAAATTTGTTTTAAAATATATGATAGAATAATGTTCCTTTGGATGTTATGGGTCACAGCTGATACGGGAACACACGTTTTATCCGCACCCACGCGAACACAGGAAAAACTGAGTACTTATTTTGCGCGGGCTTGCGCATTGAAATCAATAATTTGGCTCATGGAACGCGTGCGTAAAGACCTACTCCATTATCTCGGCGTATGTATGTCACATAACAACGTCATATAGAAACTGCAATGTAAAATTCTGGTAAATCCGATATGCTGCTTAGGGGGTAAAAAAAAAAAAAAAAAAAAATCACGATCAAGATAAAGCTCACGATAATGGGGTGCAAAGTTACAAGTACATTTCAGCAGAGTGTAGACTTTTTTCTGTAGGACACAAAAAGTCCTATAAGAAACCTATGATTCGTGAGAATGAAAAAAAAAAAATTTTAATTTTAAAAATTTCACGATAAAACTGATCGATATTTTTTCATATTTATCCTGTAATTAAAAAGATGAATCGTATATTGGAGGTTTGAAATAAAACTACGATTTTAATTGTCGTCCTATTTTGAATGAGGGTTTGAAAAGTTCTATCTAGCGTCAAAGATAGCAACTAAGTTGTCGAAATTTCTCTGTCAGTAATACAGATTCGGTTTATTCTTCACCGACAAACAATGTCCCGTCGATTAGACCCCTGGTAAACTTTGCTAGCATGAAAATTCAAAAGAGATTCATATTAGAAAAAAAACTCATTTTTTTCATCGGAGGTGGGGACTCACTCGTGGACTAGAATTTGAAAAGAATTTTTTGAAAAAATGGTTAATCGCTGAACGATCTAATTGCATCACCATGCACAAAACACCGTACGACAATCGAGAGATTTATGTTAAAAAAAATTAAGTGGTTTGACTCGAGGGAGCTAACTCAGGGGAAATGCATATCGAGCTGTCAAAACGTCAAAACAAGCGCGGCCTCGCGTGTCTTTCTGGTCTTTCCTCAGCGCAGACAGATTTTTGCTGACAACTCTGATCGCTCCGATCATTTTACAAGACTGATAGATTTATTGTGACAGTAATATTCACTTCAATTCAATGTGAGTTTAATCCTTTACTGCATACGAAACGAAATATGGTTCGATATTCAAAAAATAAGACAAATCTTTGACATAAAAAATCATTTTTTATAACATTCGATAAAATCCTCGTCATTGTGATTGATCGGTTCACGTAAAAATTTTCGTGTTTCAGTAAATATAAGTAGGCGAAGATCGAAAAATGGGAATGATCGAAACGGGCACTGATGATCGAATGACAGTACACGATAATTTTCTGTGTCCCATTAATAATGAAGATATTCGTACAGTTATTCTGGAATTTGGAAAAATTCCTGTTGACTCTACCGTCGTTAAATCTTTGAAGATAACGAATAGCACCTCTGTGCGTTCCCATGAACCTTTTTTTCGTTCCTATCCCCAACAAAAAATCTTGTCATTTAAAAATAATTCGAAAAGAAAAAAAACATGTAAAATTGCATTTTTAGAACGAAGAAACCTACGAAGTCCATAGAGATCCAACGACTAATCCATTGGATGTTGTGTTTCATTTTAACAAATATTCCTGGTCTCTAGTTCCAAATGTTTCTGAATTATTTCAAGTTCGTTATAGCCCACCAATGCCAAATGAAAGAAGCGTCGATTATTTTGCAATTCTCAACGGGGGGCGTACCACTTTGAAAATTGTAGCAAAGGGCACAAGCATTGGTAACAGTCTTTTTTTTTTAATATAAAGAAAAAATAACCTGGTAACTTTTTTAAACATAAAACTGTACAGTTTCATAAAAATACACGAATTTATGATTTTTCCATTCCTACTGATTGATTTTTTCACTTTCCCACGATTCATTACCGTTCACTTTAACGAATTATGGGAAATAATCAATATGGTAAAAAAAAAAACAGGTCCAAAAGTTGTCATGGATGACGAAATTTCAATGCATTGTTTACTCAATGAAAATGAAAGGAAGCGTGTAAAAATCATAAATAAATCAGATGTGGAGGCACATTTTATGTTCGATGTTGACCTGAATCAGAATTCCTTTAAGCCTTATCCTATGGAAGGTCAGATCGGTCCCAAGTCCCACATCCATATCGTCATTACGTTTGAACCAAAATACCCAGGATATCACGTTTCTATGCTGCCATGTTTGATACACCATCAGGTAATGATAAAAATAATAAGAGAAAAAATGAATAATAATAATAATAATAATAATAATAATAAAAACCTGAGATGTTACATTGAAATTATGTAAAAGTGTGAAAGTCCTATTTAGAATTGTAAGAATTTCCGAATTAAATTGATCGAAGACATTTTATGAATTTAATATCAAAGAACGTATAATCAGACTCTAGTCTTCATTTCACTATTCTTAAATAACTTCAAGGTAAAAATCACTTTTGTGAGATATCTTTATTCTTTGATCTCGGTTCTAAATAAGTCTGTGGGTAATCAAACTCTGTTCGTAAATAAACTTATTCTTGAAGATCTCCATGCCAAATTGTCTCTATTTTAAGAAAATCTCTATATTCAAATATCTCTTTTTAAAAACATCTAGTCACCGAGGTCTCTATATGTTTAAATGGATTCGTATAAAATGCGATCGAAATCGTCTCTAATCCAAAAAGTTACAATATATTTTGACCAATCGTCAGCTGGTTTTCGAATGGAGATTTTTAAACAGAGAAATCTTAGAATAGAGATAATTATTGAAATTAAGTGATTGAATTGAAAATATATTTTTATACGAATAGAGTTCGATTACCTCTGTCGTTATTTAGATTGAAGATATTTAAGGATTGAGAATTATTTTTGAAATGGTAATAATTTTTTTTCGCAGGCTCCAATATTAATTCGTGCATATGGCTTTCATGGTAAACAACATAGAGAAAGTATTCGTTCTTCAATTCCTACCCTGATACATCCTCAATTAGAAAAAGATTATTTCAAGATATACATGTCAGACAGCAACCATTTCCGAAAGATCGAATCTTTGGATCCCTGTCAACGAGATCCAATATCTTTGTCCAATGGATGTGTCGATTTCGGAAGATTTGATCTTAATCTCACAAAATCAGTTTCCACCACTCGAACTACGTCTTTAACGAATCACGCCTTCAGCGACATGGTGTTTAAATGGCACGAAGGTAAGTGACAAAAAACCAGTATCTTGTATAAATTAAAAATTTGTTTTAATAAAAAAAAATGTAAGGAATAATGATTCTTCTTCAACATTGCACACAGACGTCAATGGTGTTTTTAGCCTTTCGCCAAATTCAGCACGAGTTAAAGCTGGCGAAACGTGTTTAATCGAAATACGATTTGATCCTAAAGAAGAAAACGCACTTTACGAAAGAGAATTACAAGCTCTCGCTTTTTATTTAGAGGACGTTACTTCTTTACCAATTTTTGACGTTTCCATGGTAGTTTCACTCCGTTTGATAGGTATACAAAATAAATATAGTTTTTAAAACATACATTTAAATAATCTTGATTCATTTTTTTAATAAAAGATCACACAGCTCGTGCAAATAAAACTTATTAACTAACTAACTAACTAATAATCTTACTTCACACTTTTTTAATAACAATGAATTGTCATATCATTTTTTCAAATTGTTTTAATCGTAAGATTTTTTTTAACAGGCCATACATTTCCTGCCGATACGTCAACATGGATACCGCAGTATGATATCCCACGAAACATTATAATGCCAGCGTGTTTACCCTCAAGTCCCGTTTATACGACATTCGTTATTAAAAAATTTGGCCACTTACCGATTATGTATCGTTTCATTCCACCACCTGAAACGTGTTTTAGCGTAAAACCTTCGCAAGGCGTCATTCGAAAGTAAAACAATATTTATAACACATTTTTCTATTGAATAAAATAAACAAAATAACGATAATAATAATAATACTGATGAAAAACAATGTAACAGGAATTATCAAGTAATAGTCGTCGAGATGTTTCCTAAAATACACGATAAACTTCTGTACGAAAGATGGGCGATAAGACTAAATGGTAATCCGAATTATGAGCATTTTATAGATTTTCGAGGTTTCGCGGATTCTCCGTGTCTAAACATGGACAAAATGTCAATTGAATTTTCAACGATTCATCCGAATTGCGAGAGTATTCGACCGGTCTTGATGCTGAATCCATCTCGTCATCACATTAAGTATGATTATGTGGAAATTTTTTTAAAAATTTATCTCAGGCTTTATTCACACGTTTTGACGATGAATTGATCATTTGAATTTTTCGTTCTATCTCGTTTTCTCAGTTGCAACAAAAATGAACAATCTGTTGCAAAAATCTTTTGGTGAAAGTTGTGTTTTGTTAATCCATTTTTCGTTATGGAAACTGTTGGATAAAATTTTCGATTATCTTAATAAAGAAAATTGTTATTACGTAACAATTTGTTGTTGTTCATATTTGCGCAGGTTTACATATTACCTTCAATTAAATTATCAACATTTATGTAGGTTATTTCCAATCGTTTTTTGCATTACGAAGTAAGTCATTATTTCCTTCATTTTTTGTAGTTACAAGTTTGTAGATTTACCCAAAGAAATTAACATCCAAGTGACTTGGGGCAAGATTTATTCTAATGAGATTTTAACGAACAATTTGATTTTTTGTCCACCCAACGAGGGTGAATACGAGTTTGATATATTGTGCTGTTATTCTGCGGATTCGTCATCACCTGATCATGAAAACGAGATAATGTACATTGAAATGTCCGCTTTAGGAAAATGTGGGAGAGGATATCTCGTGGTAATTAAATGGAATAAATAGTTTCAAAATTTTGTTTATCAGGTTATAAATTTTTTATTGAACCATCTCATTATACAGGCGATACCCGACGAATTAACTTTTGAAAAACAATCTTACAACGAGGCTCAAAAACTTTGCTTTGAGTTAACTAATGCTGGGCTTGTTGAAATACCTTATTTTTTAAAAATCCAACATGAAAATTGGCCTTACGAACAAAAAAACTCGAAGCAACAAGTGATATTGGAACCGAATTTGGGAAATTTATTGCCAGGGCATAAAGAAATGATTCAAGTAACTCTCGTACCACGTGAACGAGGACATCATGAAGTCTCAATACGATATTTTATACGTAAAAATTTTCAAAGTGATTGCCTCATTGCGACGAACGAATCCGAGGAGATTTGCAAATTGAAATATTTTTGTTATATGCCTGTAATTAAGGTAACAACGAATGCCACTTTTCATACAATTTTGGATCGTTTATCAAAGTTTATATTCTTTATTTATGCTACAGGTTGAGGATCTACTGTACTATCGAATTGGCAATAATATTAGTAAATATGTTTTGTGGCAACTCTTGAATATTTCCAAGTATGTCTATCAAGGTTTCCAAACCCATTTTTTAAACGAATTGTTCGAACACTTCAAATTTAAATGTCAATCGATTTCTCCATTTTTCAAATAAAATTTCAAGTCTGGCAGAGAAAATTTGAAAATTCGAAAATTATATTAATTTCTCTGATAAAATTTCATATCAATGACGATCTAGAATTAATTGTTTTTGTCAAAGATTTGAAGAATGTGTTATTGCAATAATAATTTTCGGAAAAAAATGCAGAAATATTAAATACTTTATTGTATTTACAGATTTAACGAAATTATGAATGATCTGGAAAAAGACGAGAGTGAAAATCTTACGATGAACTTACCACCTATGATTGTGCAGAATAATAAATCGATCGTTAAATTATTTATAACAAATCCTACAGGTGGTACAGTAAATTGGTCGTTAAAGCGAATGACAAATTGTTCTTGTCCGAATATAAGTGAAACAAGTAAATCAACTTTATATTCACAGACGAAATGTCCTCACAGAAGATTGTCAAATTTTACTCCAAAATCTGGAACTCTCGAGGTATTATAAACATTACATTTCAACCCTTACTTACCACCTTGGGGAACAAAACTACCCCTGGCCTATATTTCCTTTTTGGCTATATAAAGTAAAGAATCTTTAAAAAAAAAAACTTTTTATATGTTCTAAAACAATTTTTAAGTCGAAATATTCAGTAGTTCATTTTTTATAACAATTTTTGTCACTGGGGTACAAATCTACCCCATGGTGGCAAGTACGTAATTCTACAGAGGTGTGGCAAGTAAGGATTAATAATACTTTTATCAATTTATACGAAGAATTATTGAATAATAATGAACTTGAATTACAAAGGTTCATGAGAAAAGTATCATTACGATGGAATTACGTTATGAAACGTTAGGAAAAAATGTATTGAAATGGGACTTGGAAATGGGGAACAATCGACACGTTTGTCTCTTGATAAACATGACTTGTTTGTCAGAGTTTGAAAAAACCGCTTTTCCGTTGTACGGTTCGATAATACAACTCAAAGATGTGTATATAGGAGATCAAGACCCCATGAATCAGGTGGTTTAAAAATATAAAGCATATAATAATAATTTCCCATAAAAAAGTATCGAAACGTAGAAAATAGTAAAAATGTAAAAATTATATTGTTTTTAGATTTGTTGGATATACAATCCAACGAAAAATGATGTTTCCTATTCATTGAACATGGAAAGTTTGAAAAAATTCAATAAACATCATCGTATCGAAATCATTGATTGTCTCAATCCTTCTGGTATCGTCAAAAAAGAAACCTTCGAACCTTTGATTCTGAAATTTCAACCCAGACGATTGGGAATGTGTGAAGTATAAGAAAAAACAATTATCAATTGTGTAGAAACATAAATATTAATTAATTGAAAAACTCTAATATTAATCAATGAATTAAGTCGCTTTGCATTTGGCTTGACTCGAGTTTCAATACAGAATTAATTCTCATCAGAATTCTTCTTTGTCGAGGTCATAACTCTACTGACAATTGGCGAGAAAACAACAGAAGTCACGATAAAAGGCGAAGGCACAAAAGACCAATTAACAAAAATTACAAACGTCACGACACCGCATTACGATCTTTTCCAAATCAGCGAGATTCCCGTTCATTTCAATTCAGACAACGTCAATTTGCCTCCCTTACCGTTACACACTCGAACAACGAGAATAATTATGATTCACAATCGTTTGGAACACGAACTCGTCGCCTACAAATGGAAAAAGTAAAGTTTCTCCGATTAAAAATGCAGTTAATGATAAAAATGACGATTCAAAAAAAAAGTGCAACGAAAATGGAAATAATAATAATATAAAAATGAAATATTAAATTCGCAAGATTTTTCCAAAGTCATCTCTTCATCATTGATCATCAATTCGTAGAGTGAAAATAGTGAAAAAATAAAGTTTCGATAGATTTGATAAATAAATCAACAATAATAATAATATTTGTGAAGTTTATGAAAATCTTTTGCAGATATAAACTACCGGGAATATTGGAAATCGATATTGAGCCACAAACCGGAAGGATACAGCCCGAAGCATTACAAACTTTTCGATTGATAATAACGACGGGAGGTAAACCATGCAGAATAAATGCTGATGTTATGTGCGAATTTATAAACCAGAGTAAAAAGCGAGCATACGAAAGAAGCGTCATATTGCAGAAGAGTCTTGACGATCGAACAAAGGATCATTTTACGATAACTGAAACTGGAACAACATATCCAGTCAGTTAAAAAATAAACATTTACTATTCTGTCTCAAGACTTTTAATGAGCCTTTGTACTTTTGTCATAATTAAAATAATGGTGAATATTTGTTTAGAAACCGGAAACAATTTTGCTTGAAGAACCTCAACCCTTTTATAAATTATTGTCAGTGCGATGTTACATGTACAGTCCACAAGACGAGGAATTAAAAACTGAAGCAAAAGAACGATCAAAAAACGATCCTCCGATTGAAATGACTATTGGAAAACCATTACCAAGATTTTCCATTCCCAAAAATATATTGTCTCTTTCAACCTTCATCCTTGAAGGAATGATTTGGTAAGTCGTGATACAATTACACGAACATTTAATCCATAAATTATGTAACAAATGATTTTCTGCGACTGTTTTTTTTGTTTAAATTATTTTTAGGAATATTTTGCAAAGTTTGAGCACCTGCAAGAGTTCGAAATCAACATTAAAGTATTCTCAAATAATGTTAAATCCATTGGAACGAAAAAGAATTCAAGAAAGATCTTACACGACCCCATCGTCAAGAATGTTGGGAAAAATATTAGAAAATGTAAGTCTATGAACGAGAGACGAAAAGCTAGACTGATTGCAATTCGAAGCCTTGACCCCATTTTTACAGATGATATTTATGATCGTTCACAAAGAGTTTGCCCTGGACACGATTCATTTGACACAGAAGTCCGACGCCAGACAAGCCACGTACCCAAAAATATGGCAACAGGTGCCGGGCCAAGAAGGCAGATTGGAACAAAGCCCAGAAATTCAGTGACTCTCGTGAAACCAATTTCTTGGCGTATTTATTACATTTCTTTTCCCAATAATAACAATCTTATCGTAATCAATAAAAGAAAAAAAATCGATAAAATCATCTCTTGCTGAATATCTTCGATTAAGAGGTCATGAATAAATATATTTAGTCAAATATTTTATTTCAAAAGAATTATGTTTTCTATGACAAACTTTTAAAAAAGTTCAGACCATTTGAAGATTTTATAAACTCAACTGTTTAATAATAATGTAAAAAGTTCTTGAGAGATTTTTTAAATTTATATTTCTCAAAGAATAATTACTTGATTTGTAAATATCTTTTGCACATTACTTTTTACAGAATATCCATGTTCGTAAAGGTGCAAAGGTCATTGAATTTTTGACAAATCGTCCAGTCATGAAATTCTGAAGAAACAAACCTTTGGACCAACAACATAGAATGTTATTGAATTATAAAATATTCCATTAACTCGTCACACTCATATATGGATCCGTGACTCGTCGAAATACAGCAAGATATTTGTCTCCCTTGTTCCTCGTTACTTTCTGCCCCTCCTCGGTACTTTCATACAGTTTCTCAACAATTGGATCTGTTTTCTTTAAAAAAAAACACACACACAAAACCACATTAGAAAACTTGTCAACATACTGACGTTTCAGGAAAAATATCGATGCATTTTCTACTTGTGAGTTAGATTTAATTAGAGAGTCTTAGGAAAACGAAAATTTGTACAGTGAGGTTCTAATTTTCTTCACGTTTCTCAATAATTTGAAAAAAATCAATTGTAGGTTCTGTGATATTTGTTTGCTGATGCTTACCAATTGTTCTTCAGTCATTCGTTCGAACAGCGGATGATCCTCAAAGTGTTGAACCATCCAATCATGTAAATCTTTGACATCCGTGACAGTGTAGACGATAGCCTTGAAAATATTACCAGGATATTATAATTTGTTAGATTTTGCATGGAACAGTTGTGTTGAGGGAAAAAAACCATAGTCTTTGATCAAATGTCGTATATTTACGTACTTCTTCAGCTAAAATGTAAGCGTACTCTGCCAGCAGTGTTTTGTTGATTATACGCCACTTGTGTTTTGCTTTCTTGAAGTGCGGGTCTGGATACAGGAAAAACATCTTTTTCAACTGAAAAAAAAATTGAACCTTACTAAATACAAAGTGAAATCAAATTAATACAAAATAAAATGGACATTAAACTTGGCAATAATATTTACCTGGCCCTTACGAAAGTAGTTAGGCAAATACTTCATTGCATTTGTCCTCAAACAAGCGATATTTCCATATTTTCCTGGATTAAGTGATCTCAGAGCTGCTATTCGATCCATCACGTAATCGGACACTTTGATTCTGATCTCCATTCCGAGTATCAGACTGTCAGGAAACATTGGCGATAGGGTAACTTTTTGAGCAAATATAAGAATAGAATTATCATCAATTTTGTTTTTGAAAAATCCAAATATATCAATGATTTTTTTAAATGTTAAGGTTTACCAAAAAAAATGCATGAAAGCGTAAGAAGAAATGATTAATTTTCCAATAACCAGGTATCTCAATTTGGTCTCAAATTTAGTATTAGAAATAAATTATTTGTTAGCTTAAAAAAAAAAAGTCGCTCCAGCGATGCTCAGTACCTAATAAACCTCCATAGCCGCAGCCAATGTCCGCAAACTCTACTTCTTTAACGCTTGTTAAATCTTGATTGTTCTCCTGCTCCGAAAAGTAATCCGGATAAAGAGAACTCCAGTCCATGGCATCTGGTTTTCTAGGACTAATAATGAAAAGGGAAATTCTTAGTGTCCGGTACAATTTTGAAATCATCATGTGTCTCCTCTGTTTTGTTGTGTTATTTGTAATACTAAAGAAAAGTCACTTACTATTCTATGCAGTGATCAGCAATTGGATTGGAATGAGCTCGTTGTCTATAATACTTTTTCTGTGGTAACGACAGCATTGTCGTTGTTTTTGCGCAATTATGATCCATATTCATAGTTTGAATTAAATCTGAACGAAGAAGGAAGATTGAAGTATTGGAACGAGAATTATAAGCACATCTTTGTTTAGGTTAAGTTACTCGTTTCTATCGTTGAATTATTAATATCTTACGAAAAATGCAATATAAGTGGGTACAGAAAGAAGGAACCGATCACGAAATTATTTTTGCATGATTACAATGTGAAATGATGATAACAAGTCACTTTTTTCACGTCGCGAGAATAGAATCAAACATCGCACGTGTAGCGCATAGCGGCGCATACGATACGACAATAAGGGAGGGCTGGAGGGGATAATCAGCTGTTCGAAGATTTTCCGCGCCACAGGCGGTGAAACGCGCAACTAAATCGGAACGCATTGGCGGTGGAAGAGAGCATGGAAAAAGAATAAAAAAATGCACAAGGATTGAGGGAGGTTTGAGAGGGAGACAGAGAGATTTTCTGTGACTCTGTATCGGTGGGTGCATATTCGAGGTTGGATCTCGCGCGTTTCTCGCGAGTACGGAAAACCTCGAATTTACTCTATTTGTTTTTAGCTCGCAGGCGAGGATTCAATTCCGTAATAAGATGTGATCTTAAAACGCAAAAATTTCTAGAGTGTTTTTTAACACGTTCCAAACGAGGAACGAACAAAGAGATTTGGTGTCGTGCACGAATGCTTTTCATTGTTTGTTTTTTATTTTTTTTCAAATACATTCTTTTCAGTGAAAAAGCTAATGCTTTGTGTGTAAATAGTGTCTCGTGAACTTGTTCAAGCCTTCGTGCTTCGCGAAGGAAAAAAAACATCGAGAATTTCAGGTCAGTTTTATCATAAAAATCAAAATTCACATCTCGTCGTGCTAGCACTTTTTTGTTCTTCTCGTCACAGTCCAAAGTAGTAAGAGCTACGTCATCCATAACCTCTACATCGTAGTTTTGCCGAATACAAAAGTCATTTCGCGGCGTATTCAAAGAATGCACAGATGTGTTGAATTTGGCGAATAATTCTGGGGAAAAAAATTTTCAAATTGTTCTAACACCCAAAGGGTTGCCATGAAAACTTAATCTCCCTTTGTGCCCTTCCGGACTTTACTTTCTTTTTTTCTTTTCGCGCTTCGTCGAATTAGAGCACAGCCTTGAACCTATAGTCAGAGCTATAGTCGATACTAGTAGATCTCTATATATCTATCTCTCTCCCCTCGGATCGCTTCCTCGTGTGTCATCTCTCTCTTGTACGGTGGCGAAATAATTCTTTGCCAAGATTCTTCACGACTTTAGCATTTTTAATATTCCGACGTACGTCGATGACAATGTTCCGAAAAAAATATCCAGATTGGTATGCAGAAACGTGTATATTCATGATTATCCCATTCAAATATTTAACATGAATTTTTTGTATTTCGGGAATAAAAATTTGAGCTAGTATGACAAATTTTGTTCTCGAGAACTTAGCAGGTATATATATATTTTTTATCTGTAGGAATCCCCGACAAATGATTGGAATCGAATGAATTATTGACATTTTTATGTCGAAAACTACTTTTTTACGAATATGAGCAATTTTTCGATACACATTTCCAGTTTCACATCTTGGCGCGTAATTTGAAAGCACTGAAATTTTTAGATTCAACATAATTTTGCTTTTATTTTTTATTATTGGGAATTTCTTGTTATACATCATCGATTTCCTATCACGTATCGTGACCATGTAAGGAAGGAATTTTTTAGCCAATAAATTTATTTACTACCAGAAGAAAAAAAATCGTACATTCCTCCTGCTCTTGAACTTGACGAATGAATAAAGAAAAAAAGCCAAGTTATTACTACAATCTTGCAAATGACATTATTTTTATTTATCGTTTTCCACACACTTTCGCTGATTGCAGAAGACTGAACGTTACATTACAATCCTTATGACGAGGTCTTGGACATCGACTGATCGAATTTTCATCAACTGGTGAGTACGAAGAAAAATCAACCAATTTACGAGTCTCTTAGAAAAATCCTACTGGATTATAAAAACTTGAATAATGCGAGACAAAAAAGATGGTGCACCAACGTTTAGGAATGCTTCGAATATTTATATATTACGAATTCATACAGATTTCTTTTCGTGCTCAATCGATCGATTGTGAATCGACAAATTTGAAGTCAGGGATGTTCGTTTGAATCGAAATGAGTGCAATATCGTATTGTGACTATTACTTATCGATTAGTAATCGATATATTATTATTGATTTGGACAATTATCGATCAGTCATCCATCGTCGTATTCCTTTTTTTCGTTGTATCAACGGTTTATAATAATATATACAACATATATGTGTATATAAATAGAGCCGGATAGTCAAATTCGTAAACATTACACACAGAGATCGTCCTACACGTATAGGTGCTTGAGAGAATATACAAATGATCTATTGTCAGTCGTTCTTCGATTTCTAGCCGGTTCAGCTCTGTATAAAATGAAGATTTTTCGTTCGCGATTATTTTATTGAATAATTATACAACGTTGATATACAATTTCCGTGCAAATAATCGTTCTATCTCGTTTCTTTTTTTATCACAAGTTTCACTCAAAATATCCGATCGAAACCTTTGTTTCGCGATAATTTCTTATAGATAAGTACGCAAAATGATTTCTTCGTGGCTGAAGATACCGAGAGCATGGTTCGAGGGACAGACCAGCTCGGTAAATGAACAAACTTTTTTTTTTTTTTTCATTTTCTTTTTCAAACAGCAGAAAAATTGGTGTAGAATTTTTACTTTTTTGTATAAGTGTTTTATGGATTATTTATTTATTTATTTCACAAAGACGAACAGTGACCAATTACAAAAGAAAAATGATAAATGAAATACAAATATTTGTGACTGTGGGGCAAATAACGTATTATTAAATATTAAGGCTTAGAAATGACGTTATTTTTCAACGTCAAAATTTTTTTTAATTTACTGTCGATACATTTTTTGTGTGTATTTTTTTTTTTACTTTATCGTTTTAATGATTCATTTCTATTTCGAGGAGCCAATGAACCGAGTATTTAACCGTTATTCAATGACTCGTAATAGAGATCAACGATCTTTCGAGATATCGTTACGCCTTTGAAAACAGCTCGGCCACTTTTTCAGTTGATGTATATATATATGTATATTTTGTAAGTTTTTAATTCATCGGTACTCTGACCAATTTTCCAAGTGAAAATTTATTGTGTCATTGCTATTAACAAATCCGTAAATAATTGTAATGAAACCCTTTTTTTTATTGATTTTATTTTTGAATGGTACGAACGATTTTTTCCCACTGTTGCAACACGAGAACGCTTTGAAAAAGAGTTTCTCCACGAACGAAGAGAAAAGCTGCGCTTTGCGTGTCAATGCTAGCAATTTTATCGACTCTCGTTCATGGCTTCCCAAGCCACGTGCAGTTCAAGTTCATACTTCGTTGTTTCTGCTTTAACGTAACCGATGGGATTTCTCTCGAGATTGTATCTTTCGTTATTCATGCTTATTATTGTCAGCTTTCAAATATAAATTGAGAATTTCTTTTCAAATTAATTTCGATGAGTTTTCAATTTTTCTACAGACTTTTTATTTTTATTTTCTTCAAACAAATGATCTAGTCGAGGATTTTGTTTTCGGACAATTATCAATTTATTTCGAGTAATTTAATTGGATGATTAGCATTTCATAATTATTCTCTAACAATTGAATCTTGAGTATTACTGAAAAAAATATTTCATTGCAATTCAAAGATATGAACTTGAATATCTCGCACAAACAGTGAGTCAAGTTCGAGGCTGTAATATCTGCGATCTTCGTTTAAAGTCTTGACGACATTTACGAGTAGCCTTGAATATCTCATTATTATGGGAAACTCGTCGTGTTTCCTTCTCGATGTATTTATTCTCGGTCTCTCTTCTTTTTCTCCAAAATTTACAAGCGAATTCGAATTCCTAATATCAAGTGATTTTTTGATATTACAAACTAAACGTACCAACAAAATATTCTATAGAAATAAAAAAAATGATGAAATACTTAATAAATCGATATTTTTTTATGAAGGTTGACCAATGAAACGTAAAAGAGAACTCTGATGAGTGCGATTGAAGTTTGCAACGCCTGAAAACATCAAAAGTGTTCGTTCAATTTGAATTCTTGTTTTCTTAATAGTTCCCATCGTTTTATTTGGGTTTTATTTTTATTTTCATGAATTGATCTTTTCGATAGCAAAAAAAGAGTAAAAAGAGGCTGCAAAAAAGAAAAATCATTTAAAAAATTCAAATTTTGTTTCCACGAAACAAATTTAAAGGTCGTTTCTGATAAGAACATGCCCTTTTAATTATTTTCTGAATGGATGCTTCGTGTTCTGCCCTCTAAACTCTCGGTTCTTCATTCCCGATCGTTCTCTTTGTTGATTCACCTGTTATTTGTTTTGAATCCTGTGAGATTTTCATCCCACACGTGGGATAATCGTTCACCTTTTTATTTTGCAGCCTACACGTAGGCTAGCGTGTTGACACCCACACGCGTATATCCGCGTTGTACAAGCTCTCGTGAACTATTGTTAGTATTGTTCCGTACCACACGAGGCCACCAAGAAATCTCTCGTACATTCATCGTCGTCGGTATAATAATCCGACAGTCTGTTTGCAATCATTGCTCGTGCAACTTCTCGGACGTTTCCGTGTGGCAATAATCCGAATTGTCTCTTCCGTGTTTTTTTTCTTCTAATCTCTATCAATGAGTTCCTCATTTTTAAGCTGCAAGTTGTTTCATCTGCAATTAAATTAAAAAAAAAAAACCAAACGTTCATGTGGAGAAAATCGCAAACGATGATGAACGACGAACGAGTGTAATTCATTTTAAAAAAGTGGTTTTATTTTTTAAAAGTATTTAATAATCTTCGAATCGAATGGTATGAATGAAAAATTGTGTTCTTTCAAGTGTTCATAATTTTTTCACGGTCTTATTTGCCGATCGTTGTGTGTTATTTATAGTGGTTGAAGTTTCGATTTCTTGAAAGCGAATAAAAAAATTCGTTAAACAGCTTCTCAATAAATTCGTCGCGCAGGCAAATAAAGTTCAAATTTATTATCTTTTATTAAAAAAAAAAAAAATTCTTTTTTTTTCGAATATATACCGAAATACTATAAGAGTGCACCGGGCAAGCAACGAGTAAAGGTTGTGACATACTCTACTATTGTCAACGTTGTTATCACTTTCTCCCTCCCTCTCGGTTATTCTCTCATTCTCTCTCGTTTCAACGCGTGACACACTTTCTCGAGGACTCAAAACCGGCAAAATATTACACACCTATGCCAAGTATTCAGTTCAGATAAAGTTTTGTTCGATAGTGTCGTTTTTGTACCTCAAAGTGTGTGCGTGTGTGGGTGTTTTTTTTATATTTTCCCATTTTGCGATCATGGAGACCGTGACAACTTTATCGCGTTTGTTTCACGCTCGTTTCGATTATCCACCGATGGAAACTGTCTCATCTGTCGTGCTGTATATAATCTCGAAAGCCTGATACGCGAGCGATACACAGTTGTAAAAAAAAAAAAGCGTCGTAGCAACTTAACGGACATTGTCGCGTGAGCTTGGAATAACCGCGAAAGTATTTCAGAGTTTCGACATGCACGTGCTCCAAAGAACGTGTGAAAGTGCTGAGAATTGAAAAAATAAAACGATTTTTAAAAAATATTTGTATCGTTAGTAGTAGGAGGTGCAACAGAAGTTTGCTCAAGTTGTCACGATTTAACAGTCTCTCCTGTGACCGGGTTCGCGCTAAAACCAATTTTCAATATTCTCTCCTCCATGCTCATTATCATTCACCAAGATCGAACCAAGAGCATTGATTTTTTTTTCTCCGAATTAAGTATTTATCGTTCGAAGCTTCGAGAGAAAAATTCTAATTGTTTTACATGAGAAGATTCTGTCATTTGAATATCTTTTTTCGAATATTCTTGTTAATAATAATTTTATAGATTTTTAAAAACATTTTAATGGATTTTTTTTCTTCAAATTTTTCAAAGTACAACTCGAAGTTATCGTTTCAAATAATTTTACGAATATTGTGATATGCAATCATGCACAATAAAAATATCGCTGCTGAAAGTAATTAAACGATTGTTGAGTAATTGAAGAATCATTCGACTTACGTTCAGCTTTTGTTTCTTAACGATGTTGAAAGTTTACCCGATGTGACTTCGTTGCAACTTGCTGTTTGACGGATTTCTTATCGCGATCTGCATGTTTAAGATCCAAAGAGATTAATGTTTTATTCGCGGGGTATAATGCGAATAAAGGGAAATAAAATAATAAATCCACAGTGTTGTGTTAATTTCGCGTTTTAACATTTGGCGAACGAGCAGTCGTGATCGTGTCTTTGTTCCGTGCGTTCAACGAAAATACAATTACATTGTGCGGTTTTTTCAAACGTTTTTTTTTCTTATGTCACATTAATTCACAGTGATGATCATAATCATGGTTTTTCAATGCCAAATTTGAGCACGAACTCGTCGAGTTGCGTCTGGAAATACTGCAATGTGATTCAACAGTGCGACAAATTTTTTTTTTTTCAAAAATATGCACAAATTGCACAAATTTTGTTTTTTCAACATAATTTGTTTATAAGAGTTTAAAAAAATTGCAAAAACTTTTGATAAAAATAATGTCACACGTAAGATCGAAAACGACAGTGTCGAGTCCACGAAATTATAGACCGGTAGTCCATCATGGAGATCAACGAAGAAATCAGTTCGCGATATTTAAAGGACGATCTCAGGACATCGTGCAACGTATCGAACATCGTTTTCACGAGGTAAACTTGTCCCTCCCTAGCACGGCCGATAAAATTATTATATTTTAATCGAAAGTTACAGAAAATTGAAATATCGTATTTTTCTGTTGATACAGTTATTGCAAATCCAAGAATACTGGAAAAAATTACCCACAGTTGCAAGACTATGATTGACCAAAATATTTTGCCTTTTTTTCTGTGATCGATCACATTTATCAAATAGTTTACTTCGAATCTCACCATATTAGATAACAGGAATAAGTGGATGTGTTTGAAAATATATCTTCAGGAATTTTTCTTTATTTGCTCACGTGCTTGAGATTTGAAGAAAAAAAAAATCATTCGTGATAATGATTTTTTCATTTCGGGATCTCCCTGTAATTTTTAAGAGACAGACTATTTGTTAAAACGTTTCAAATTATTGGCAGCCTTATCAGTGAACCAGCAAAACGATAAAGTTGTATTATCGACATTTCAGGGTATTTAAAAACCGTTTATTGTACATATGCGATAAAAATTGATGACTTCAGAAAGTAAATAAAAAACTGAGGTTTTGTCCCCATATTATATATATATGCATTATTAATAGTAATTTTTCGTTATCCTGTTTTGATAATTACTGCAAAAGCAAACATTTTGTTTTGAAATTTCGTATTTTTTTTTTCTCCAAATATACATTGAACATAATTTTCCCTTTGTCTGGAATAAAGTAATACAATGAATAATTTTCATTAATAATTTAAAAACACTTGAAAATAATTGAAATAAAATCGAAGTCAGAAGACAAGTTTGATTTGCACAACGATTAAAAGGTGCTTGAAAATTCATATAATTCTTTAATCGTCGATGTTCGATAGTATGAAGTATATTTGAGAATGTAAGAGACTGTAATCGAGAGACAAAAATATTTGTCGGGCATGTCACGAAGTGTCTAGGAAATATATTCAAACCGAAAATACATTTGGCCGGTTTCGCTTATTCTTCATCTCGCGATGTGCCAATTAAATCTCATCTCTCGATCGCATCATAGTCGAGAATTATTTGGATGGAGTGACGACGTATATATCGTTTAATTTTAACTATAGATTCTCTTTTAAATATATAGTATTCTGAAAACGTATTTAATAGTATTGGACGATGCATTTATTCTTGCAATGATCCTTTGGGTGGGCTCTGATTTTTATTCCTGTCATCTCTTCGTTCTCATGGTCGTGCTCTGCGTGGACGCTTTTGGCAGACTCAAGTACATGGATTAATACATCGCAGCACATTGTGATGACTAATGCCACGACTTTCTTTAGACTATGAAAATTGAAAAATGCATTTACTTTTATTTGTGCAATTTCTATGCACCTTGACCTACATTTGTCGTTTATATTTTTCACTTTAAAATATCAATTATTTCCGTACATTCCAGGAAATAATGTAAAATGAAATACCACCTCATATTTGAAATTCAAATTTTTTCATATTTTCACAATCATTTTTTGTTGTTTATTTTTTATTTTTATTTTTTAATATAATTATTTTCAATTAATTATCAATTTGAATACGATAAAGTTCTATTTAATTTTCTGGAATTTTATTATATTCGAAGATTCAATGTGCAAATACAGAGAAGATAAAATTGACAGTATATTACAAAATCGAAATGGCAATGAGGGAGCATATTTCATTAAGAATTCCCGGTTAGCGATCAAACGTTAGGAATTCAATTTATGCTGCGGAGAGATATGGCGCAGCTATGAATCCTCATTGATTTATTAAACTTTTTGAAGTATTCAGGTCAGGCCGCAGGCTCTAAGGACATGAAAACGCATGACACTTGTCTGAAAATCAATATTTTGCAAATTTATTATGTACCCTGACTGAATCGACCTTGAAGTTCACGTTATCGTCCTTGTCGCTGATTGTATGAATTTAAATGTTTCACGATTCATAAAAAAAATTAATTCGATGAGTAATTACGTACAGGATTTACAATTTATAGTTGACATTTAAATATCGTTCGATTATTCTCTGTCGTACGTGACTGACTCAAACCTTTTTTTCATTCTATCGATGAAATACAATATATACATTTTCTTCCCTCTTTACAGAAAGAAAAAAATGAAAAAAATCGAGATAGTGTATCTTTGAGTCGGTGGCCATTATTGTAACTTGTTATCAGTGGACTGTTGTGACCAGGAGTTCGGAGAGATTTGACGTCCGTCATCGTTTAATTCCAGTGTATTCCGCCGCGAGAATGAAAGCAGTTTAGTATTGAATCCTATCGAATTTTGGTCAGAAATGTTCAAAAAATTGAAAACGAATTACGTAATGGTTTTTAAAACGTAGAATATATCGTGCCTGATGGATAAAAATCGACAAGAAGTGCCAAAAGACTTTCGAGCTTATTCGCATCTTTTTTTTCTTCTCGCGATCCAATTAATTGACAATTATTTTCGTAATTAACTCTCATTACCCCCAATAATTTCATATAAATTATTTACGATAAATCGGCATAGATTTTTCAGAAAAGTTAAACGTTATTCAATGTTATCTCGCGAAGGTCACAGCATGTGTTAAGAAAAAATGTAACATGTCACCGATAAGTAGTGAAATTATTTTTCTTGTTATTGAAAAGTTCACAATTCATATCGTGGAAGATCTTCGACGGAAAGAGTGAGATAACGTAATTGATAATTGTAAATAGAGAGGTACAATGTCGCGTAACAAAGTGACAAGTATTTGCACTGACTATCGAAAGAAAAAACGGACTCGATCGAACATTTGTAGATGACAAAAATTGTATTTGTATATCTTATACAAAATTAATTTGAAAAAAACAATCAGGTCCATGAATCACATTTCGAAAAATAAAAATATTCCTTTCAAAAAATATTCGCATTTAAAAAATCGATTAGAAAGAGAAAATAATTTATAATTATCGAAGAATTGTCATATAAATCATCTAAGCATAATAAAAACATAATAAATCAAATAATAATAAGCATCGTAAAAAATCGTGAGGATTTTGGTAAAAAATAAAAATAAAAATACATTGCATATAATTTCTCGCAATTATCAATCACCGCGAATTGTTTCCCAAACGTGTTTTTACTTCGGGAGTGACGTCAGTATTCGATTATCGATTAAATTTGATCAAGTGGGGATTAAGATAATTTGGGAAACGAGAAATTGCTGTACTATGGAAGTCAAGCTCGACATCGACGAAGAAGATATAAGCGCGAGTCAACCGAACGAACGATCGACTCTTTTACGGCAACGTGACAATGCCGATCGCAGAAGTTCCGGTAGCAACAGTTCCACTAGCTCGTCCAGTCTTTTGTCACTTTTTCGCGGTAACGCTCCCAGCAGATCCTCCTATGGATCGATACAAGCTTGTCATCAAGCTGTTAAATCGTTCTGGAATCGAAGCAAACAGGTATTCAGATTTAACATCCTGTACGATTACGTCTTATTTCAAACATTTGTAACTCAACGTTTATTTATTCAATAAACGATTACTCTTCGATCTTATCGAAAAATTTATTGTTTTTTCGTTTCGTTTAGTCGCTAGGAATTATTTATCGCCAAAGCAGATGGGGCGAATTTGGAAGTAATAAATTCTTCGATTGATTGATTTAGTTTTTAACAACTAAAGAAAATATTGAATAAAATAAAAATAGTGAAATTCGATTGTTTTATCATTTAATATTCTCCAGCAAGGTACTAATTTTATTAAAATTTTTTTTATTATTAAGTATTCATTTTGATAATCTTTGCTTATCATTTTTTGAATTTTAAAAATACCTTTTGGATGATAAAAAATATCTTGGAATTTTACTTCAACAAAATCTTATTCGACGAGGTTGTCAAATTTTTTATTAAACCAAATCATTGCAGTGAGACAATGAATTACGTAAACTATAAAATTTCCTAAACACAAATGTTTATAATAGCCATTTATTTTTAATATAATTAATTGGTGAACTATTAATTTTGATTCGAACTAAAATTACGAAAAATGAGGATATTTCGAGGAAAGTTTATTCTTGATATCTTTTCCCATTTATGATATATTCTTTGAATATATTTTAAACATAATAAACATTTCCATTTGCATTATTTGCTTCATTGAAGGTACTGGTTCAACGCAAATGATAAATTTAGGCTTACGATAAACCAGTTGAATGAAACTTCCTCAATGAAATCGTTGGCTACAAACATTCTCGTTTATTTTCGCAAATTTGTTTAACACGAGATAGAGAGCGCGAGAACGTGCCAAAATTTGGCTAAATATCGCCTACTACGTCTGTGATACATAGTCTTAGTGTGTTGCGACCAAATCCCGTGATGTACTTACGATGATCAACGACGTGGCATTCTGACAATTATCACAACTTTTCAAACAGCAGTAGCGAGCAACAAAATCATGTTTATTCATCAAATCGTAATTTACAACATGTTCTCGATTGAATTATTTATTTATTTGCGAGCATTAAATTTTATCGCGTTTGTTATAACTAATGAGTTTGAATTTTCGTATAATTTAAACGTTTTTCTTCGATTATCATAGAATCTTATTTGTATATTTTTATTACGAAAATTTGTCAATTTGTTTTTCGTTTTATCTGAAAATTTCTTAGACTTAATCTAAAAAACTGCACGATTAAAAATCGTAGTTTTTTGGAATGAAGAAAAAAATATTATGACAAAAAAATTTATTGAAATCATAAAAGAATTGGGAAATTGAATAAAAAATAATAAATGCGATCATAAAAGTTTGGTTGATCGAATTTTATTAGGTCACGAACGGTAGAATTCGATATTATCATCAAACCAAGGATTTTATTTGTCGCGTGAGTTCGTCGACGATGTAATTTTCCATTGAGTCTGTAAAAAGGTCCTCTAGGGAAAATTTGAAAGGCTTTACTTTGGAAAAGAACGAGAGGAGGGTGCGAACTAAACAACACTACCAAATAATGAGGATTTATTGGAGTAATTATTTAGACAACGAGTGTTTCATCGTTTTATATACTCCGTTAGTTTTTCTGGCTCTCAATCTTTCCATCTCATTCTGCGGTTCTTTTCTTCAGACACTTTGGCTCGTAAGCCGCACGATAGTTGTTACGATAATGCGTGTAAACTTTAAACGTATGTTTGTACGACCTCGGCTTAGCCCGCGTGTACGTTTAAAACTCTCTCACTTTAACGAGACCCTCACTTTGTTAATTTGCCGAGCGATTCAATTGTTTCG
This sequence comes from Campoletis raptor, assembly GCA_948107755.1. NCBI lineage: Eukaryota > Metazoa > Arthropoda > Insecta > Hymenoptera > Ichneumonidae > Campoletis > Campoletis raptor. The sequence continues at coordinate 18,614,536 of OX403623.1, forward strand.
AGTGCAACTAACCGGTGGTTACGAGAACTCTGTTGGAAAAAAGTAAACATACGTTGTGTATTATTTCTCACTAGCACATTATCATTAAACAAAAGAAATGAGTGCACAAATATTGTGTTTCTGTCTTTGTGTTTCGTGAAATAAATATTAAATCTTTTAATTATCATCCTATATTCACACTAAATAAAAATAAGGGTTTCGAATTATCATTTTGTCAAACACAAACAATTTAAAAAAAATCATCTATTTCTCTTTTCTCTACGCAAAAAAAAAATGTGTTTAATGTCGTAGCATATTTTTCATTGCGCAACAACTGTTTTCTGGAATTGCTTCGTCAGCTCGGGGTGATACATCACGATACTATACATTTTTTAGTACAGAAAAATGTTTTAAATACGTTAACGTTTTATTTGTTTGAATTCTTAACAAAGAAAAATCATTTTTCGACTTCTAGATGTGTCCACCGACTTTTTCTCCTTGAAAACTGCCTGTAAAATTTGCATACCACCAAAAAAAAAAACAAAAACAATTTTCCTGCAGGCAATTTCCCGAAAATGTGAAATAAAATTGAATTAGTTCCAATTTTTTAAGTATATGTAGTTATCGAGTTCCAAGAAAAACATTTTCGAATAATCACAGTGAAACGTGGCATACAAATTTTGGATTATGCCAAAAAGAAACAAGTAATTTCGTTGCATCATAATGATGCAAACTTCATTATCAGGGAAGTTACATTTTAATGGTTTCGATTGGGTTTCATGTTTTTTGAAACTATAGAATAGAACGTTACGCATAAAAATGGTACGATTATCAATCAATTAAAAATCAATTGATTATGCATTAGGCAAAGATATGGCAGTAGTCCGTAATGCATTTTTCATTACTGTGTTTGATCGGTTACTCGAACCCGGAGCAACTAAACTACTGTTTCTCGTGTCCCGCGTTTTCTCTGCGTGGCTGCGTGGTTTTTTTTTTTTTTTTTCATTCCTATATAAAATGTACATAAGATACACGGACTAGCTATACACGATGCTCTATTGATACACATGAGATATAGAGCAGTTGGTGTGAGTACATTAAGCTTTCTGGATCCCACTACGATATATATGTCGTTGCGATACCGAACTTGAATCTCTTTGCCTCTCGTGGCTCTCGTGAGAGGAGCATCATCTTTTCTTGGAAGAAGATCATTACACGTTTGCGTTGTTTCCGTCAGTTTTCCACAATGTTTCAACCGTGAGCGAAAAAAAAATCGGCATATTATTTATTTATTTATTGCTACGATCGTAACGCGTAATATTGTGAAGAAAAAAACATTTGTGAATCGTCGAATCGATCGAGAATACCTTTGGATTGTCCTACCGACAACACTACATTTTTTGGAATTTTTGAAACATGTCCACAAGGAATTTGGAGAAAATGCTACGCCTTACCAACCTCTCGAAGGTGCGATATTGTAATTGTTATTTTCACAAGTAATCCATTTCAATTTATTCCAATGTATTCGGTATTATTCAAAACAACGTTTAATGAAAAAAAAAGATGTTTGATTAAGGAAGAGAAGAAAAACAAATATTGGAACTTTTTCATTAATGAATTTCCGGTTACGATTTTTCTTGAATCATTATTTCATTTGTTGTGATTGAATATTTACTCACCAGTAACGCAATCGATCATTATTTATTTATTTATTCTTTTATCAACAGTGATTCCGTATTGTTTCATAATTATTATTTTTTTTCAGAAACAATAACAGCTTAAAATTTATCGAATACGATGAAATGTGATTTTGAAACGTAAATTTTTTCAAAAAATAACAGAAGATTTAGCGTTAAATGTCACGTTTCGGTGGATCTTATTGAAAGGCTTCAATCTCCCAATCTCTTCGTTGTATATTTTTATGACAGTAATTCTTGTACACGATTATTGACACAACTGGTTTTCAAAGAGAAAAAAAATTACATTTTTCTACATTTTTTTAGAACGTGTTACACAGCACGTCAAAGTGACAAAAAGAACTTGGACATTTTTATGTTCTAATTTTTTATCGAGTGTGTAATCAGTGACAAAACTTTTTTTTGTCCCTTTTCCCACTTTATTTATTGCGATAATGGGGATGCTTATGCTCCGGTGAAGCAACGAAAATCTTGATGCTCATGGCCTTTATTGCAATACTCGATACATAACAAAAAATATACGACGTGCCCCATGTCTCGAAGCATTAATAATAATAACAATAAGAATCGATCGACGATTTTTATTATTCGACATTGAACACTCTATACATGCGATCACGTGTATAGTTACGAACGAGATTAAAACGACTTGCGAACTCTCGTCTCGTGGTCTATCTATTAATTTTAATTTCGAAATGGTATTGAAGATATTGAAATGAAATCGTTTCAGTGCCTCCAATTTTTTTCCCACTTTTCAATCCCAGCACGAATTTTTGTAATTTATTTTTAATTGGCATGCATTTTTTTTTTTGATCATTTCAGAAATTTTAAAATGTTTTCCAAAAGTTCTTATTGGTGATTCCTTTACGCGATAATTATTGTTAAATAAAAAAAATTTATCATTCATAAATATAAATATGTTGTACATTTTTTTCGCAGATAAAAAAAAGTCTCGTTGATTTACGAAACAGCCATCTCGAAGATTTGTTCAAGGGATTAAATGAACAAACATATTCTTTTTCTAATTTATTATAACGAAAATAAGATTTCAAAGTGATTGAACGTTAATAATTTTGATGCTGAACTTGAGGCGACGGATATTAGTAGATAATTGTTTAAAAAACAGTGAAGAATGCCATGCCGAAGGTTGACGACAAAAACAAAAGAATTTCGAGTGCGAATTTTCGCATCGAGATCGACGAGGACGAGGAAGAAGAGAACGATGACAGATCAATCTCTTCCCGTTTGATTCAGAGTCGAGATAAGTCGGAAAATTCATTAAAGTCTCGAGTATCCCAAAAGTTCGATGAATCAAAGAGTGGCGAGAATAACTGTCGGGATTCGTTGAAAAAAAGTGTATCATTGATTAACGATGGAGATGAGAAAACAATATTTTTGGAAAATAATCGAATTGCCAAAGAAATATCCACCTTGAAAGCAGCCAATGTCGATGGACTAATGAAATTACCGATGAAAAGTCACGAAGAATCATCGAGACTCGATGAATCGTCAAACAGATCGAGCAGCGAAGTAATAACTGAAAAAATCATTTCTCGCAAAATAAAAGACGACACGGTTCTAATAAAATTGCCGTATATAAGTATGAAAAATCACGGAGTTGCATCTAGTGCTAAAAAATCTCACGACGAGTTGACGATATCGAAATTCGTGTTTCCAACACCGGAAAATTTGGGGCCTAGAAAATATCTCGAAGTACCAAAAGTTCCAGAAGATCGTTATCGCGTTTATGACGTAACGATGCCGCACGTGGACGCCGAAGTAGATAAATCGACGAAACAAAATAGCAAAGTAGTGGTCGAAAAATCGATGATTTTTAAGGAATCGATATCAAGTCCAGACTTTTTGACGAGCGATTCAAAAGTTGGTGGAGTCGTGAGTGCGAATGGCGTTAAATCTGCGTTTATGGAAAAACGCGAAATTTGTATGGAAATTGGGAGCCCAACGTTGCTAATGAATAAAAATAAAAATTTACGAAAATCCAGTATTACGAACGCGGCGATTGGCTCGAGTATTGCAACGAGTTTAATCGGCATTTCGGATGGTGCTTCTCGATCAATTCTTCCCAATGATTTAACAGTCATTAACGACGCGAATGCTCGAAGCGCTACTCCGAGCAGCGCTTCAATTTGCTCGACGAATCTCAGCGACGATGTAAACACTTATAATGACTCAAACGTACGCTTCTCAAACGTCAGACGAAAATCTCGATTACCATTTCTTCGTTTACATTTGCCACAACCGCACTCTTGGTCGAACGTAGCAACCGCAACAGAAATTGATGAGAACGATAAACCTGCTCGTCATAATCATGAAAATCAACAAAATCATCACCATCATCATCATCATCATCACTCGTCACTTGGTGTACATTTTCCACATATTCACGTGCCGAGCTTCACCTTCACCGGAATGGGTACCGAGGGCACCGGTCGAAAATTCAACTTTGGCATTAGAAGGCACTCCCAGATGGTTAGTCCTTTGAGTGTGTGAAAAAAGAAATAAAAAACACAAAAACAACAACAATTAACAAACAAAGCTTCGGCTGGTTTTTTTCAAAACTTTTTTCCCCACTCGTGTTTGGTGTCATTAAAATTTTACTAAAATCGAATAGAATCGAACCGATTTTGAAGAAAATCGTCTCTTTTATCGATTTATTCGAAAACATTAAAAAGCTCGTATGAAAAATTATCATCGTCAACAAAAAGGCCCAAAACTGGAAGATTTGTTGAGTGACTTAACGATGACATTAATCATTTCAGTGGAAACAATAATAATAATTCAATAAACATCTTTCTACTAATTATCATAAACTTCGTACTTTCTGGAAACCTTGTCGTGGCACATGATTCGCATGCTACTGTAGCTTTATCAAAAAATTTTACTAATTATTGATGTTGTTTATTTTGTCCCAACGTTTTACTCGCTAAAATTACATTTAATCTGCAAAGTACACTAACTCGCTTCATTTTTCAAAAATATTTTCCCCTTCAACATATCACTGAAATAGACAGTTATATATCAAAGAAAAAATCTCCAAGTATGTTATTTGTAGAGATTAAAGAAAGAAATAAAACGTTAACGTGATTTGTTGTCTGTCGGAAAATGTCAAAAACAAAATAAATATGCACTCTGAATGCGTGAATATTTCTCAAAAAATAATCAAATCACAATTGCACTTAGAATAAAAAACAACTGCCATTATTTGCAGTGAAAAAAAACTTAGGGTTTGAATAAATCGACAGAAGTCAATTGGTCATTTGAATTCGATCAGAAATCGCGATCGTGTAACACACATATGAAATTTCCGAACACCAGAAGTTCTGGTCTAGAAGTTCTTTGCTGGATTCACGGGAATAAATATCTCCCGATTCATCGTCGCTACAATATTTATGTTTGCAAAGTTCACATAATTATTTTTGCATATTTCCCTTCACCTTCACTGCTGCGGCTACTATTGTAATTTAATTTAAAAGCGTCTGAAAAATGAAGGATCTTGGCTGAATTTTTTTTTTTTCCGAGTGAATAATCGTGTTGCAACGATCATTCGGGGGCTTGGCATGTGCTGTTTAACGAAAAGAAAGAAAAGAAGAAAAAGGAGAAGGAAAAAAAATCCATGAGAGAGAAACTTGTGTCGGGCTCGAATGAAAAATCGCCTAAGACGAGGGAAGAAAGTCTTATGAGTATTTGTGCATATATATATCTAATTCATGTATATAATCGGCATATAATTATACCGGTCCTCGACACACATAGATCGGACATTTTAATACTACAAGTGGCCTTTCTTTCTCGATCTTACCCAAGCGCATAAACGTCAAATTGTCGGACCTATATATACCCAATCGGGTGAATATTGAATGGCAACAATATCGTTGATAACTTCGAGTACGTAAGATGTGCAAAAACGATACGATCAGCTTAAAAATAAATCGATGCACGAATCGACGAAAAATTGAAGGCTTATTATTTCTTATTATTTTTTAAATCCATTAAATTTAATTATAAAAATGCAGTTGTCAATAATATCGTGGATGAACAGCATCGCAACGGATTACAACGTCAACGTATCGCTGAGTGTACGTTCTCAGTTTTTTTTTTTTTTTTTTAACATGTTTTTATTCTTATATTTTATTTTATTGTTTTTAGTTTCATCTTTTTTTGAGAATAGATAAAATATAGACGTTTGAAGGAAAGAAAAGCGTTCGACGAATAACAATTGAGTTTGTTGCCAACAGCTTTAGCTTGTTTTGGCAATTTTTTATATTTCTTTTTTTCGCTCTTGAAATTTGTTCGTTTTATATATTTGATGTTACATCTCTTAATGGAAATGCTGTGACGATCTCGATGTGCCGTCCACCAAACTTCGTCGTAACTGCCTCGACGTTCGCTCGCCATTTTAATCCTTATTAGTTAATTTAATAATTTACATTAATTTGTGTAATACTTTTATACGTCTACGTTGCGATTATTTGATTGTCCATTCTTTTTTTTTTGTTTCTCTTTCATTTTCTATGACAGACTCTCCATCGGACGGACTCGATGGTTTCACTCTGCTACAGATCGCTCGCCAGCTACATAGCCGACGACAATATCGCTGGTTTACAAAATTTTCTTGAAAATAAAAGGATACAAATCGATGACAGAGACGAGGTAATTATTTGTTTCATTCGTTACGTTTTGTGAAGAAAAAAACCCGAAATTTCTTTTCATTCCTCTGATTCCTCAATTTCCTTTCGATTTATTTCGAATTAAATATCCAATTTGTTTTTCATTAATTAATACGATTTAAAATATTAATTAACTAAGTTTTATTTTCATTCGAATTATTATTCATTTTGATGTTCTTACATTTGATTTTTCACTATTTCCATGAAACCATCTCCTCACATTGACCCCAGTCCACTTACTTCCATGTTCCTATAAGACTTGTGTCAACTGTGTTGCCTCCAAAACCACTCTTTCCTGATGTACCACTGTATCCCATTGTCACGAGGGTTCAAGAAAACTATGGAAATACCAGCTGAAACAGGTGGTTATAATTTTACTGAGTTTTATTAATTAACACCAGCAAAAACTCAGAAAAACTGTCTCTTCCTCAAAGATCGATGCCAGAGCCAGTTTATGGCTAAACGGTCACCCAGCTAAGTACTGACTTTGCCCGAAGCAGCTTGCGAACTTGGCGGACCATCTAAGCCACAAACTAGCCGTGCACGCATCACTGTCGTTCCATTAATTTTTAATGAATTTTCATTTATATTTATTTTTCTCTTTAGAATGGTGGCACAGCTCTCATATTTGCTGCATCCAAAGGAAGACTGCACTGTGTCAGAGAGCTCATTAATCACGGGGCCGACGTCAATGCCGAAGATGGAGTGAGTGAAATATTCGAAAAAATATATATATATATATATATATATATATGTCAAAGTGTTTATCACCATTTTTGACATTTCTCGAATTATGTCATTTCGTTTTAACTTTTATTCGCAGGACAATTGGAGTGCCCTGTTGTGTGCAGCGAAAGAAGGATGCACGGATGTCTGTGTCGAACTTTTGGAACACGGGGCTGATTTGGAACACCGTGACGTGGTTAGAAAATCATTTTTATCAATTTTATCTCTTCTTTCTAACAATAAACTCAAATTCTCACGTATCACTAAGAAAAATAATTTAATTGCGTCAACGAAATTCGGCGAAAAAAATAAAACTTTTTCATTCAACAATAATATTATCGTAATGAGCAATATTTATATCAGACAGCAATTAAAATGATTGAAACAAGGAAATCTTTGTTGAATTGATAGAATGTTTTATTCGGCGCTTGTGAACGCAGGATTAGTTGATTCAACGAAATATTTTATGGATTCATAAAATGTTTTTTCTCAGTTATTTTACGATAAATGGTCAAAATATAAAAAAACAAAAAAATGTAAATATCATTGTAATATTATGCTTTTTCTTTGTCGTTACAATAAGAATTTTTATAATTGTTAGTCTTCAGAAATAGAATGAACTTTGTTTCATGTAAAAATAAAATTTGGATTTATCAGAAAATGAACAATTTTTTTGTGTTAATAACAATGAAATGGTGTTTTTTGTTCTCATTTTTTTTTAGGGCGGATGGACGGCACTTATGTGGGCAACGTACAAAGGTCATACAGCAACGGTGACGACGTTACTGTCTCGCGGTGCTGATGTAAATGCTCATGGAAATTATCACATATCCTCGTTGTTATGGGCTGCGGGACGTGGATACGTTGAAATAGTGAAAGCTTTAATCGCCCACGGTGCCAAAGTCAATGTTGGTGATAAGGTTCGAATTATTTTCTTCTAATTTCACTGGAGCCAATTTTTCGTATTGACATTATAAAAATATCGATTAAAAAAAGAAAAAAAAGACTTTAAACAAAACTGTGTACGGAATCGAGTGAAAATCTTGATTTTACTTTTAATTTTTTATCATTTCATTTAATGTGTGATCTTCTTAATTGATAGTTCCTTTTGTTTCTGTAGTATGGAACAACAGCCCTTGTTTGGGCAGCGAGAAAGGGTAACGTCGAAATAGTCGATGCTCTTCTCAAAGCTGGTGCTAACGTCGACACCGCTGGTATGGTGAGTAAATATTTATTAAATTTTTTCTACGATTGATAAAAACTGCAAGCTCAACGTTAAAAAACATAGAAATATTTTTTCTACACTTTATAAAAAACGTTTTAATTATACTTATGATAATTTTATTATCTTCATTTTATTCCTTATTTTGATACTTTTGAAAATTTGTTTTTACTTCAATTTACAGTACTCGTGGACTCCACTGATCGTAGCGACTATTGGAAATCACCTTGACGCTGTAATTTTGTTATTGGAGCACAAACCAAATGTTAATGCTCTCGATAAGGACGGCTGCACTGCTTTGGCGATATCGGCTCGCGAAGGTTATCACGAAATAACTAGTGCTCTTTTGAACGCCGGGGCTTACATCAACATTCAAGATCGAGCTAGTGATACGAATCTTATTCATGCTGTTAAGGGTGGACATCGTTCCGTTGTTGAGGCCCTTTTGAAAAAGTACGCCGATGTCGATATCCCTGGAAAGGTATTTTTATTGCATTTCCTATTTCATTTGCAAACACATAGATTTTTTTTACTCCAAAGTAATTCGTTTCTTCATTCCTTTACATTTTCATGTTTTATACCAAATTTATGGAAAATCAAAGTTTTTGGGCACTGTAAATGTGTGACAAAAGTGTTTTTTTTTTTTTTTTTTTTTTTTTAATTTGCAAAAACGTTCATTTGTATTTTTATTTTGATGATTTCTTGTCGACAATTTTTACGATGACGAAAATAGTTTGAAAGAACATTAAAATCGATATGAATATTTTATGAAGTCTTTTTTTATTATTTTTTAATGTTACAGGACAGAAAAACAGCGACGTACATAGCTGTTGAAAAAGGAAACGTCCCAATACTAAAATTATTGCTTAACGCAAATCCGGATCTTGAAATAGCGACAAAAGACGGTGACACACCGTTGTTAAGAGCAGTCAGATCGAGAAATGCCGAAATGGTACAATTATTGCTGGACAAGAAAGCCAAAGTTTCGGCTACCGATAAAAAAGGCGACACGGTATTACACATAGCTATGAGAGCAAGATCGAAGGGTATCGTTGAAATACTTCTTAGAAATCCAAAAAATAGTCAATTGCTTTACCGGCCCAATACACAAGGCGAGACACCGTACAACATTGATTTCAAACATCCAAAAACTATTTTGGGACAAATATTTGGAGCTCGTAAGTATTTTTTTTCAAATTTAGTGGAATAGTGTATTTTTAATCATCATTTTAAATCATTTTCCACAAAGTGTCACTTTAATTGTTAAACTGTTAAATGAAATTTGTTCTGTCAATGAAATGTTGTAGAAAAAATGTGGCAAATGTAGTGTGATTGTAACGATCAAATTTTTTCTTCGCTGTCAACAATTTACATTTCGCGGTGCATTCAATTTTCATAGTTAGAAATTGGTGTTGCTTTTAACATTATTTTCATTTTTCTAAATCCTAATTTTTTCATTGTTGATATGTTTTACACTTAATTTTTTATTAATGCAAGTGAAATGCGTACGTAACATTGTAATATATTTTTTTGCAGGTCGACTGAACACAAACGAGGACAATGAAAATATGCTCGGATATGATTTATACAGTGCAGCGTTGGCGGATATCCTGAGTGAACCATCTTTGTCGACTCCAATAACCGTTGGGCTTTATGCGAAGTGGGGTTCAGGGAAATCCTTTTTATTAAACAAATTACGTGGTACGTTATTGAGCTCAATTATATGATTTTTTAATATTCGAAAATCTGTTTGAAATAATCTGTCGAATCATTAATTTTTCAAATTTGTACGAACTATTCAATGAAATATTTAAAAGAATTACAGAAAAAAAAAACATTATTTTTCTAAAACAATAAAGTAACATTAACGACAGCTGTCAAACGATATTTATTTTCACAGAGGAAATGAAAAATTTTGCTCGACAATACAGAGATCCGGTGTTCCAATTTTCATCGTTGCTATTCGCTGTAACTGCTCATATTTCTCTGTTGATCGGAGTGACGATAGGACTTGCATTGCAATCTTGGATAATTGGCCTTGCCTCGGGTGTGACGATAATTAGCATTGTGTACATATTCCTGTTTCTCATCTGGCATGCAAACAAAAGGTAAGAATAATCTTCCTCAAGCGATTACTCGAAGGAATCAAATACATAATTCAACTGTCTCTGAATAATATTGAAATAATTAATAGCAATCTTTTAATAATTAATCAAAAGATCAAAATCATTATGTCAAAATGATTACAGCTACTAATTCTCTGACAAGTAATTCGACTTTTTTTGTTTCCGTTGCGTAAAATGACTGCAGTTTTTTGTTCAAAATTATATGAATTTTTAAATATTTTTTTTTTCAGACTTTGACAAAACACTTTTTAAAAATTGACGACACATTACGAATTTTTCAAATGTCTTATACAAAAATTTAACGTATTTTGTTTCAATTACTAGAAATAAATTGAAAGAATTTTACGAAATGTTTTTCATGATTTTTTCTTCTTTTCATTATTATTACTAGTTACGATTGGTACTGGCCGTACAATTTCACCGTAGCATTAACAACAAAACTGAATTCCCTGAGGCTGTTGCTTCAAGTGATATTCTGTCATCCACCAACTAGTGTGCTCAACAACGGTACAACGATCCAACCAATAAAATTTTACTTCACCGATCAGACTCGAGTCGGTACAACTTCAGCGGGTGAAAATGCCGTGGCACAGATGGTCGGCTCGCTCTACGATTCGATCGAGAATGACTTCGGATCTCTCGCAACGCGTCTCTATCGCGCCTTCAAACCAAAACCGGCGAAATGCTCGGCCTCGTGGACTTGGCGACACGTTTGTTGTTTGCCGTACATCGTCATTTTCGAATTTTGCTTCGGAAGCTTCCTTGTTGGTATTTCAATACTAACGATTTATCTCACCGAATCAGAACCGACCAAGTGAGTTCGACTACTTTTCACTTTCTACGTTCTTTTAAATATACTTAATAACAAAAAATCTATTCTTGTTGTTGAAAATTATGAAAACGAACTCAATATATATAAATTTTTTTTATTATCAACAAAACATGAATAGAGGTTTGGTTCGTTTGAACGTGACGAGTGTTTTCAAGTTCTCTATTTTTTTTTTTTTTTTTTTGAAAATTTGTCAAAAATGACAAGCAGTATTTCAATAAATTCATTATGTTGCGTTATAACGATGGAAACTTCGTCATTATTCTTGGATCTTATATATTTGTATTTTTTTTTTTTTTGTAGTCCGAAAGTGGAACGTTTTACCGCACAAATTATTATGATAACGGTGTTGCTGTTATTGGCATTCAGTCTCATAGCCAATTTGTACACGTGGAGCAGAACTATCAAGGCTATTATTTTTTCGCAACGAAGACATCTGCAACGCAGCATTTCGAAACTTGAGACAGTGAAGAGCGAAGGTTTCATACAGACGCTGAAGAGTGAAGTTAATCTAATGACCGAAATGGTAAATGAATTTTATGTATATAAGAAAACTTGACAGCAAACATCCAAACGATTAATTAAATTCGATTTTCATTTAACTTATGCTTTATGAATCGTAGGTAAAATGCCTGGACAGTTTTACATCGCAACAGAGTAGACTGGTAGTGATCGTTGATGGGCTTGACAGTTGTGAGCAGGACAAAGTTTTACTCGTTCTGGATGCGATGCAAGCTTTGTTCAGTGACAATAATTGTCCATTTGTTGTGATCTTGGCTATTGATCCGCACATAATTGCGAGGGTAAGTGATCTTAAGACAGCTCGTTCGATTTCCATTAGCAGTCTAGTTTTTTTGATTAAAAATAAATATCCGAATATTTGTTAACGATGTTTGTGTATTCATTATTTTTTTATTAGGCGGTCGAGGTAAACAGTCGTCGACTTTTTTCCGAATCAAACATCGGTGGCCACGATTATTTGCGAAATATGGTACATCTGCCATTTTATTTACAAAACAGTGGATTGCGAAAAGCAAAAGTGGCCTTGCAAACAGCTCAGCACGGTAGAAAAACGACATGGAACGACGCTGAGGAGAGCGTGAATTATACGACCTCGAACGCGATGCATAACTCGGTATCAAACAGAAGACTGAGCACCGAGTCGAGCGTAATGAATAGCAACGAAAAATTGAAACCACCGAGCAGAAAGGGTAGTAGAAAAATGAGACTCAGTGAATCGATAGCTAGCAGCATCGGCAGTAATTTAAATAGACTGGGGGGTGCACAAGATTTGAACAAAATGCTCCTTACTGACGATTACTTCAGCGATGTTAATCCACGAAGTATGAGACGTCTAATGAATGTCGTTTACGTGACTGGTCGTTTATTGAAAGCATTCCTAATCGATTTTAACTGGTATCATCTCGCCAGTTGGATCAACATTACTGAGCAATGGCCGTTTAGAACTTCGTGGCTTATTCTGTATTACGATATGTACGAAGACAGTCTCGACGATTCTACGTCCTTGAAAAATCTCTATGACAAGTGAGTCTTCTGAACACAATCGTATTAAACTTTGCAGCATTGAAAGAGAGAAAAAAACTATTAAAAAGAAAGAAAATTTCAAAAATTGTCTCAAAAGTCCTTGCTTTACGATATAATTCAGATTTTGCTCCAACTTGTTTATTTTTTGTCTATTCAGAGTTCGGCCTCAAATTCCTGTACTCAAAGACGTTCAGCCGCTTCTAGAAATGGATAGGGACGAACGTAAACTCGACGTCTTCCTCACGTTTCATCGTTCAAGTCTTCTTGTCAGCGACATGAAAGTCTTTTTACCTTTCACCATTAATCTCGATCCGTATATAAAGAAAAAAATCAAAGAAGAGCAACAAAGTGTGGAGGAGGATAATTATCATACTATGTACAAACCTGGACCATCTTGGCACCAACAACAACAAAATCATTACGCCAACTTTGTCGATCAACAAAACTGTAACAAACAAACCGGACGGCCAAAGCTGACGAGAAATCAGAGCTTGCAGAATCAAAATTCTCAACCCGTCACACCCCCTGCGTGGCCTTTTCAAGCTCCTTATCCCTGGCAGCCGCCAATGTGGCTACCACCACCACCGGAACCCATGCCAAAACCTCTTTCAGCAACCACAACGTTGCCGGTAAAAAAAAATCAATAGTTTTATACCAACAAATTTAATCTAACGAAAGAAAAATAGTTTTCATTATTAATTGCACATGCAATGCCAATTTTTTCCCATTATAATCATCTATTATTTTCCTATAATTCAATCTTTTTGCAGATGGAAATTTTAGAAACGAGATTACCGAGCCTTACTGTCAACGGAGTTTGCGATCTTATAGAAAAGATCGAAGATCTGAATACCAACAAAATCGAAGATTACAAAAATTCTATCAGAGACAATAACGTCACTGGGAGAGTTTTGCTTCATTGCACTTTGCAAGAACTGAAAGAGGTAATATGTTCTTTTAATGTATTAATAAACAAAACAAGAAAAAAAACAGGGTTTCAGAAAGTTCGTAACACTTTTGCTGCTTTTTTTGTTTTGATGCAGGTATTGAAAATGGGATTCGGTGACTGGGAGTTATTCAGAATGGTTATCGTTTCGTTGAGAGAACAAGAATTGTCGAATTTTACAACGACCGAAGAAGGATCTCGTAGTGTTAGATTTTCCGTTGGACATGAACAAATAGCGCGTAAAGGTGAGAATTTTTTGAAGCATATTTTCAAATCACTTCTAAAACATAATGTGTGCGGATTATATTTACAATAATTATAAACTCGAGATATGAATAATCAGTTTGTAATTAGAAATCGAGCTTAACTCGGAGGCTCGTAAAGGTTTTTTTTTTTCTTTCTAATTGTCTCCATACACAGAACACGCGACACAGAGTAATGTACCACGAGTGCCGAATCACGTCGAGAAAGAAAAAACAACGTCGAGAACCGACGGTCCAGCAAGACGTGATCAAACAAAACAATCCATTATGGAAAAACAGGTGAGACAATAACGCGAATACAATGAGTCATGAAATAATCTCGAGCCATTTGAACAAATTAACGAAATTCGTACTATCAAACCGTCCTATTTTTCTTTTAATATAAAATTTTCTTTAAGGGGTTACATATGTCCACCTCCGAAAAAATTAAAGTTTCCCATTAATTTCTTTTTTTATTACACATTATCGATGCACTCTGTGAGTGCTCAGACAAAAAAAAATATTAAATGTCGATTCCTTCTTTTAATTTCTTTCGCCCACATAAATTAGCATTTTTTAAAAATAAACATTATTAATATCAACATTTGTTCTCTCTCGAATGCTGCGACAAAAAAAATACATTACAAAATGAATGGAAATAGTTCCAGGTAAAGTCCTTCGAGGACCACTTAAAGTTACTTTTTGCACTTCAAACTAGAATAGAGCCGTGTTTAATCGTGCCTTTTATAAGCAAGACTCTAATGTGTGTAACGAAAGGTTGGTCCGTACATGTGAGATACGGGGGGGTCGGGAGTGTTGATACAATAATTAAATGGATCCATTTCTTATGTATTATTTTTTCTGTGCTTTCTTCTTCTCTCTCTCTCGGATATGAGTTTAGGTGACACTAGAGGAACAAATGATTTGCGGAGCGTTGCAAACTCTTAACGAAGAAGCTTGCGAGGATGTTTTGGATGTACCATCACCATCTGTAACGACGACAGACTCACTGCCAGGTGAGCCTACTTCACTACAGCTTTCACTGCCTATCGTCATAGTACAGGAAGCACCGATGTCCGACCAAAGCCCTGACATCGTCGACGAGTACTGCACAGACTTCTAGTCAAAACGAACATATCCTAACTGCATATATTATCTTAACTATGCACCTCTATTGGCCAAGCATTTGTATGCGCCTCCGTTTCGTAAATACAAATATATATAGACATAAATATATATTTATAAGTATATACGAATAATAAATATAAATATATATTTATAATTATATATAAATATGTATTTCAATGAATCGTTTCGTTTGTTTTTTTAAATGTACAATCGAACATTTTCGCACGACTGGTAAAAAAAAAAAAAAAAAAAAAAAAATCGATCGAAATACGACGATTCTTCCAAACGCTCAAATTTTCTTCCTTAGACTCAACTATTTTTATTTTCACTTCGAGGTCTGCTATCATTACGTGTATTATTAGGAATAAACGCTCGTCTTAAGCGGCGTATCAATCCAGAGCACAAGATCGAAAGAAGAAAAAAAAAATTAGTTTAAATCTCGTTGTTTTGATTTTTTAGATTTAAGCTCGTAAAATAAGGTAGAAAAGAAAATTGCGATTCGACGGATCACATAAGAACAGTTCAAATTTGTATATAATCACAATTTTCAATTATTTTCCATCGCAATTCATGAGCACAGGCGATTTGAGTGGGCGTGTAGAGGTAAGAGAGCATTTATCTTATTTTTGGCTCTTTAATCCAATGCGTAAGTGTGAACATTTCTCCTTGTCGTATATTTATGAAGCAAAAGTGAACAACGCTTTTGGTGCAAATAGTACTACGAAACTTGACGTTACGTAAACAGGAAACTCGTGAAAACATTTTTAACGTTGTACATATTTAGAAATTGGATTGAGTCTCCTGGCGAAACTATCCATAAATAATCGTCCAAAAATCAGTGTTTTTTTTTATTCATCAAAAAATACAAGGCAAAGCATGGAAACCTCGGATAAACACAAATCGTTATTATTTTATCTATAGACATGTATTAACAATTATTCCATAATTATCAAACATTGAATATTAACAAAAGTGTATTTAATTATGAGATACTATTATTGATACATTTTTATAGTACGATAATAAACTTTATTGTTATAAATATTCCTTCCTCATAATTCACATTTGTTCGTAGTATTTTTTCGATGTTTTGCCCAACCCTCTTGTACAAGCAATAGATTAAACCAAAAAGTAAAAAAATAACTGCAAATAAAATGAATTCTTGTTTCCTTATGAATACGTATAAATACGTATGATGGTATTCGTCTGAATACCAAATTCGTTGGACACAAGAGTTAAAGTTTGTTTTTTCATTTCATTCAAATACGAGAGTTTAATAATAAAAGCAAAAAAAACTTAAATAAAAGGACAAAAGATATTGCTGTAACAAATCGACGTAGAAATAAGTCTGTGATACTAGAGATGTTGATATAGTCGATTAGAAACAGGCTGTATTTGTGTCTACGCTAAAATTTGTAATGCTCGCCCTGCACCGGAAATATATCCTGTTGATCAGAATTTTTTTTTCATTTTTCTTACGATTAAAGTTTACACGAAAATGTTTGTCCTGTCAGTCGCGAAGATGAGAGAAAACAAATTATTTAAGCACTACTAGTAAATTCGTGGCATTGTATCAATCATAATAGTGATAGTAATAATAAAATAATAATAACAATAATAATAGTAATAATAGAATGCTCCATGCGAAAAACTATAAAAGTTGTTACCCGCCGTAATTGACAATAAAAAAAAATACAAATATATATATTACTGCATTACGATGATTGTATTTCATTTATTCATCATGAATATGTCAGCTGTAGTTGCAATATTATTTGTATTTATTTATGCATGTTTGTCATCGTTGTGAATGGATGCAAAAAAGAAAGAAAACAAAAAAAATTGATAATGTTTCTGACGCCTTTATTTTTCTTTTACTTCCGTCGATGTCAGGGCAGCATCGTTGCGATACATTCAGACCCTATGCTACAGATATTTTCTACGATGCAGGGATGAGCAAAATCTCATTCGTCAATTAAATTAATGAAATAGAATATCGATTCATTAATTAGTATTGTTTAGTTACTTTTAGCTTAGCATTGGTTTTATTTTTCTCGATTTAACGATGTTTCCTCTCACTGGAATAATTTTTAATGTATAATTGAATATTCGAATCTTGCACATATTTTTTTAAATCACCGAGCAGCCGCTATTTGTTTCGCACAATTATTGCTAGTATATTTTAACAATCTACGAATACGAGTCTACGAATGAATTCGTCATTTATCAAACTAACGATTATCTATAACCGTCTAAGACCTTCGTTTATTCAGTTCCCTGGAGTTTTTTTCGAGGCTAGTGCAAAATCGAATTGATTTTTCTTACTATTTGTTTTTATTTATTTTCTCAATCCTCTATTCTGCTGCGACAAAAGCGTGTAATTAATTGCGAAAGATGTGATATTTTTATAGAAATCAATCAATGTATAGATTGTGAAATGTGATGAAAATTGACAAATGCGGTCATACGATTAACCCTTCGTGTACAGACATGGGGTTCCGACACCCACGCTTTCGATTTTTTTTTGTTTTACAAATCCCTTCACACAAAAATCATGGAAGTTTTTTTTGGATCATTTTCTTTGTAGATAAACGCAATATTGTTTAAATTCAATAAAATAATAAATAAATAAATAAAATAAAAGTACAATGAAGTCAAAGTCGCTTTTGAGTTTATCACAATTTTTTTGTACTATTCAGGTGCTATTTTTGGTCTGCACACGAAGGGTTGAATAACAAAAAAGAAAAGAATTGATGAAAGAGGAAAAATATTGTAATAATGAAAGGTGACAAAAACAAAACTAATTCAGTGATGAAATATGTTTCAGGCGAATATTCGAGATCTCATAGCAGTACAGGACAGGACATGGACTACGTTTTATTGCAATCATCACCAATATACCACTGGGTACCAGTGCACCAAGATCTGGATGATTCGGACGATAGTTCGTTGAATTCGGTGACAGAATTACGTCGTTCAAATTCGCAACGTAGCCTAACGTCGCAGCGTAGTACGAGATCGAATTATTCTCACACAGTACATTTGCCGAAAAAACGATTGAACAGTGTGGGTGCAAGACCATCGTCGCTTCTCGCATCACCGCCATCATCACCGAGACCAGCGTATCGTTCAAGATCGACAGACGATTATACCTCAGTTCCAAACAAAGTTAAAATCACAGATACTGTGAATGTTGGACGTTCTATACCTACTTCGATCGGTGACGAATTTGCCACTTGCGTAGAACCTGGGTCAACGAAAAGTATGGAAAAATTATCAAAATTAAAAGAACGATTTAATGCATCGAAAAAAAATTCAACGTCTAAATATCGCGAGCAGCTCAGTGACGAAGACGACGACGACGAATCCACTCCTCTCGTTTCCGAAATTTCAACTCCGTCGCATTCACACTCCGACAGTGTATTCACTCATGGTCACGATGAAAACAGCGATTTTTCACCCATCTCCAATTGTAGCGTGGCACAAGGCGGTGAAAGATCTGTCGATTTGAATTTTTATGATGCCATCAGCCTCGTCGTACGCGAAGACTTGAACGAACGTGCTCTCTCACGACAGAACGCCGAAGACTGGGAAAATCCAGAAACACCCGTGTAACGTTGAAGAATCATTTCTTGCCCCTCCTCAAAAACAACTCAAAACGAGTGGAAACGAATGACAAACAACACTTATATCCTGACGAATGTATGAAAGACGCATTTAACGAGCTGACTGACAATGCCAGCGAGATTAGATAAGATAAGAGACGAGATATATATTCGTATATACTTTTGTGTATTCAAATATACGTGTTTACACGTACACGTGGCTCTACCATTCTCATGAGCCCTTACATATTTTTTTATTTCATTGTACTACGATACGAAAAAAAAAAGAAAAAAAAAACACCTGACACCAATTTCCAGGTCTTTCAAAATAGTTCTCGCAACATTTTCTGATACAAACTTCTCAAAAAAGATAAAAATACCATTAACAGTCAAAAAAAATCTTCTACGAAAATCTGTATTTCCAAACAGTTGTACTTTTCTTATGAAAAACGAGAAATGGATAGAAAATATTTTATTTTACGTGAAACGACTCAGGCCTACTTTTGATCTGTATATTTAGTTATTATACCAATTCGATATTAGATACAGAAATTTCGTGTTGCACATTAGTGCAGCTAACAATTTCTAACTATTTTATTATTTTTCTTATAATTTTTTATTGGCTTATCATTATTTTTCTTGTAAGTGATTTCTAGAAATTTTGTGCCCCGCGCGCACATGCATTTTCAATAATAAAATGTGAAGTTTAATTTTTCCATATTACTCGGAATATTTTTATCTTTTATTCCAGATCCAAACACTGAATATTAATGATAAAATAAGTGTCAAATTTTTTATTTCTCGTGTCATTTGACGACTTTTAAAACGAGATAAGAGTTCGAATTGTCATACTTATATAAACCTCTTCTTATTCAATTAATAACTATTTGACGGAATTGAAAAGCAATAAGAATTGTTGCGAGGTTTTTACGCCTTGTAAATTGCAATGAACAAATATGTGTTAAGGGCCTTGTAAATAATCAACGTTACGCTACCAGGTGCTTTTCAAAATAAGACATGGAACAAAAAAACAACAAAAAAATCAGAAGCGAAAAAAGAAACACAACCCGATCGCAGTTGCCATTTAATGCTGCGTTGACTCGTCTTATCTGAGTACCGTGCAAATTAGCTCAAGATTTTGTTCAATTACTTAAAAAATGTGAGTGTGTAAATGAAGTATAAGGAAAAAGTCAAGTCGGGCCATATTTTTCTTCGAGCTTTATCATCTTTTTCCTTCTCTTTGCGTTGACGTTTACATGAGCGATGTGTTCGAGTTTAAACCATAACAAATTATATCTTGTCGCAAATTAGTTTATAGTAATTTTTTCAGTGATTGTAATAGTATAAGCAATGAAAATAAGATTCAACTCTACGCGAGTTCGGTAACTAAACAAAGCGTGCCTAAGAATCGAATATTTTACGAATTTCTTCGCCTCTTCATATACTACATATGTACATATATATGTGTATATATATATATATATATATATTCGTACTATGTGAATTAATGTTTAAGGTCATTTTGTCATGAGCATCGCAGAACTTGAAGAAATTTTGTGATACTATTGTATCACCGTAAGAATTGGCGTGCCTTAAAATATAATAAAACCCATTGATTTCATTGAAAAAAATGTTGATCAGTTGTTTTTTATTCCCACTCCCTTTCTTTCAAGTTAGTTTTATCGCTAAACAGTTTTATGCAAGAGGAAACGAATATTTACAATTTTTTGCAGTGATGTTGAAACTTTGCAACTCAAAACATTGTCGATTATAATCCAGACAAACGAGCTACTTTAAATATTATTAAAATTCCGATTCTTTCGATTTTTGTTGAAGATAAGAAAGAAATAAAAAGTCGAGAATGCCAGAAGCTAAATATTGACAATGATAGATAACGTTCGAGCCGCCGTAAGTGCGACAGGAAGAATGCTGAAATTTTCGGATAGGCTTTTCTCCATCGTAAATAATATTTGGGAGAGGAAAAAAATTTTAACTTCTCTATTAATGAATTACAAAAGAGTTAGTACTCTGTTTCGATCGAGAATCTTGACGATATACGAGAAAGACTTGTCCGAATAAATGTGAGAGGTTATGTTGACTTTTAAACCTGCCTGAATTAATTTCAACCAAATTTGTTGAAATGAGAGCTTTCAGCTCTTTTGACAGAGCTCTACGGGTTAACGTTTTAACGTTATTGGATTTTTTGAGCAGACACGTCCAATATTGAAACTAATGATTTCGAATGAAAAATTGATTGTTGAAAAAAATTAATTTATAAAAAATTTATTAATTTATTAAATTTATTAAAAATATTAAAAAGAACCACGTGATAAAACGGTGGAAGGTACTTTTCCGAAATAGGAGCATCATTAAGAAATGTTTAAGAAGAGTTTAAACAAGAGAAATACTCTGGGATTATTCGTAATTATTTGTTTTGGCGCTATTTCTCTATTCCACAAAAAATGGCGTATGCGCATAGCAATTGATACGAGAAAAACGGGATTATGCGCGCATGCGCGCTTTGAAGTTTTCCAAAGATCGGAACAGTACAAAAGAATTGTTCTCTCGATTAGTCCAGTTTATTATTTAAAACAAAAAATAGTCGATTTGCTTTCCATTAATTCGCAAAAATCAATCGATCCAAAAATTCGATCATGTCCGCTGGTGTTTATCGTCAGACGGTGAATTCAATTCGGCCAAATACCCAAAATTCCATCGTAATTGGTATAATAATAAACAGCTCGAACTCCAAAACGTTCGAGACAGCTCAATGTACGTAAAAATAAAAATCAGTCGTTTCTTAAACAATGGTGATCGATGAAAAACTGGATTTCCTGCCATCACTCGAACTATTTTAAATACTTTTAGCACGAGGCATTCGCGGAGTATGGACTTTTACGCTTCGTGATTCGGAGGAAGATTTTATAAATGTTACTGTTTGGGGTAGCGTCGATTTTATAGATCGACTTACCGGAACTTTTCACATCGGAAGTGTTGGTGAGTAAACTTTGAAAAATCGTCTTTCAATGGCTATTATTATTGACATAAACAATATTATTTACATTATCATACGAAAAAATAGTGTTCCCTGTTTGCAATTCAAAAAAAATACAATAGAAAATTGATTATCATTATTATTTCAACATAAATAAATGATCGCAGTGGAAATAATAAGCGCCAAAGTAATGATGCGTAAGGAAAACGACCGAAATGAGCATTTTTGTCCATCGGTATCGAGCCCTTACGCCCTGACCGTAAACGAAAATTCTGCTCTCATCCAATCACACGACGGTCCTGATAAATCCCACTACGAGCGCTTATTGCGAATTCCAACAAAACCAATCTCCGAATTGCGAACAATAAAGAGTATTCTCGATGTGATTGAAACGATGCAAAATCAATATGTTAATTTGTTAGTCGTCGTAACGTTCGTGAGTTTTTTCTAGTATTTTTTTTTGTCTTTGGTGATTTGAGTCAATTGTGGTAGCGACAATAATGTTTTCACTTAAAAATATTTAACGATATTTATAACGAGCAACATTTATATATATATATTTATAACAAGGTCAGCGAGTCTCGTGATATAATAACAAGAGACGCAAGATCATTCGTCTGTCGCGATTTCGAAGTTGCCGATGGTTCTTGTCAGGAATCGGTGTCCCTAAAGCTTTGGGATAAAGAATGGGTGAAAATTTCCGATGCTTGGGAACCCAAAAATACAGTTCTTTTCATCGCCGACGCTCTCATTGTTCATGACAATTACAAGAAAAAATCAGTTATATCTATAGGTTCGATCTCAATTCATTTAATTTTCAATGTCAATAATTATTCGTAAAATATTGTAATTTATTATTCAATGTTGACGTTTTTCTTGTCAGTACGAAAAACACTAATAACAGAAAATCCAGATTTGCCTCAAATCACTGAATTGAAAAATTCCATACGACGTGAACCGGATCACGCTCCCAGTAATCCATTCTCAGTCCCAAATCGTGAGTACATCGCTTAGTCACAATTATTATTGTTTTATGGATAATTTTTAACTATGCTTTGAATTAAAAAAAAAAAAAATTAATCGTTTGTTCACTTTTATACAATTTTTTTTTCTCCAAGCAACATTTTGGACGATGTTGAAAAATACTCTGAATTAATTTTTTTCGAAAAAACCTTTATTGCGTTGTTTAAAAATTTGAAAATATAAAGGAAAAAAAATCGAATGATGAAATGGAAGATAAAGTTTCACAATGGGAAATTTTTTCTCGAACAAAATATCGACAAACTATAAAAAAAAAAAAGCAATAAAAACTAATAAAATAGAAGAATAAATATCTTTTCACGTTTTACTTTCAATGTTATGTTTGATGAAGAGAGAAAAAAAATTATTTTCAAACGCTAGAATGACATCGATTCTGTTGTTCATTACAGCCGATAGTATAAAAACCGTGATGACGATAAACGATATTTCGGAGAAATTGAATTATATGCAACTTCCGGAAGGCGACAGACTTCAATTTGTAACGATTCTTTATGCTTCCGTAACTGAAATTAACATGGAATGTATCAACGGTACAGGTGCTCTGATAACAAGATGGTGGGTGCAAGATATCATCCGCAGTTTAAAGAATTAGTAAAAAAAAAAAAAAAACACAAAGTTACCCTCTGCAGTGTGCACGTGAACCAATAATAGTAACAAAAAAAAATCTGAAGAAAAAATATTTCAATCAACTTGAGAACTGAAAATATAGATCGTCAACGATGAAAATGCATAGAAAATTTTTATATTTTCCAAGCAGTAAAATGAAATATATTCTCAAACTCCTGAAATCATGGTCAAAAAATTTAACTATCAAATTTTCGAAATTTTTGTAAAAAAAAAATATTTCAGTGCTCTTTGCAAAAGAGTTGTAGCCACTGGGAATGACTCCTGTATGAACCTCCAATGTCCGTCGGGAAACGGTCGTCGTGAACCAATGAACATCAGTAATCTTTATCTTAAATTAAATCTGAAAGACGATACTGGATATTTAATCGGATGTCGATTGACTGGTCCAGCTGCTGAACGAGCTCTCCAATGCACAGCTTCAGAATTTGCAGTATGTCACGCGAGAACAAATTATTATTATTATTATTATTATTCTATTCATTTCCATGAAATACTTATTTGATTTTTTAATTCCACATCAATCGTCGAGAAGTTTTAGTCCTCTTCACGCCACGTGCATGAAATTCGATATTTAAAGAAAGTAATTTTTAGATTGTTATTTATCATTGTTTTTTTATTTTTATTTTTTTTAAGAAAATGACTCTTCCCGAGCGTGGCGAACTCAAGTGGAAACTTTACTTGGAAAAATGTGACGTGCGCCTTCAAGTTTTAGGTCCGACCAAGACTTTTCCTCGTGCCCTTTACAACATATTGTCCATAAAACGTATCCGCGAGAGCGAAGGCGATCAAGACAACGGGGATGACGAAAGATTTCCACCTTTCGAATAAATATTCTTCCTTTCACACCTAATTGCGATTACATTTTTCTTTTGTTTAAATGATAAATATCATTCTCGTCTCTCAAATTTATTTGTGTGTTAAAAATGATTTTTCGAATAAACTATCGAACAAACTTTGTGATTTATTTTATTGTTTAAACGACCAACACACTTGCAGGTCAACCAGAAACATCTCTACTGAAATAATAACTCTATCCCACTGTAACTGCATTATATCACAGCTATACCACAAAGAAACAGTACTTCCGAAGAGTTCAACGAAATAAAACAACGTACGAGACAACCGAACCTACCGTGCGCACCGGGTGCGCGGCAAGCGTTCGTGCGAATCTCGAAGTTAGGTTAGAAGGGTCACTAGAGTCTGTCACATAACTATCGGCAAATAACTATCGAAAATACAAAATAAAAATGTAAATATAATATAAAAATGTAAATACTATTATGAAGTATTGTTGCGTATTATTTATGGAAAAAAGACTTGAATACAATTTTACAATTTCATTCTATAAAATTATCGATTATTTTTTATTTTGTTTTATTTTCAAAGAAAGCCCTAGGGTTGTATAGTTATTTTTTTTTGTCAAGGATAAAAAAGAATTCTACTTATTATATATTTCGTTCCGTAAAATTTATCAGTATCGACGAACGAGAAACTGCCGATCGCCGCAAACCCCACAAACCTATCTACTTCTCCCAAATTTCCATGTTTTACTGCTGCTTAGAGGCGCCGCTAACCGCGCGAAATATACGAATATTTGTACATGATTGAAACCATCGACACTATTGCGTTTTTGTGACCGACAAAGTCATTTTGTTCGCGTTATAAGATCGTATTTTCTTCCTAAATCCTGTCATTCCGAATTTTTTCATACGCATAATGTCAAATAAAACTCTTCTCGAGGTTGACGACTCAATCCTAAGAAATAATTTACTACTAACGGTAAGAAAACCTGCGTTCAGGAAGTGTCAAAATTCGGTACATAGGTTAGAATCGTATGCGACAAAAAACAACATGAAAATTTGTTTGTTTCAGGAAAAAAAATCCGAGGAAAAAGAACTGAATGATTTGCTTCGAAATTTCGAAAAACCTGAACCACCTTCGTTGACCTTTTGTCCATTACCAGGTAATTTTTTTAACCATCAAAATATGCCACTAAAATTTTGATGAATTACTGAACTATAGAACTTAATTTATCAAGTCAACGCTTCTTAAGCTGAGGCATTTTCTAAAAATTAGTTCCATTGGAATTTTTCGTTGATTTTAAAATATACGCATTCCATTTGATTTTCGCGTGTCCATAATGTTGTGTATGAACGATTTCCCATATGGTTTTATATATTTCAAACTCTGAATATCTCGATTACTAGACGGTGAAATCTTGTCAAATTTTTCACACATTATAATAGGATACTACAGAATATTCATGCAAAATTTCAAAAAATAATCTTGGAAAAAATTGTATCTGATGATTTTGCTGTTACTTTGAAGCTCGTTAAGTCATTACAATAATTTATTTATCATTGTTAATGAATTAAATATCGATTATCAACTCATTGCATCCATTGTGCCAAATATTGTCTGTTTCGTAATATCATATCTTTGAAAATCAATGTTCACAGGTGCTTGTATCAAATGTAAAACAGACACAGGTGAAAAAGTATTTCTAAACATATGCCATACCACCAAAATTCCTCCTCCCGAGGATTTGTCCGAAGAACAGTTATTCAGTGAAATAGAAAAAGAGGAACCAAGCTGGAGTATTCCAATGAGCATCGGTCATGAAAGATACGAAGAAACGAAAGGTCTTGAAGCAGATAAAATACAAATACAAACAAATTGTGTCATTCGACAAAACTTCTAAGGAATTCTAATGATGTATATTTTTTTTAACAAATCTCTCAAATATTCTCATTTATAGAAGGAGCAAAGTGCCTCACTTACGACATTGCTCTGAATACAAAACACTTTGAAAAGTGTCAGTCGCAAAAAGCTATGTGGACTTTTACCATTGCCACTATAATTCAGGGTGTCAGCGAGAAACACAACAAAAATATACCATCAGAGTTCAAGATTTTGAAAAACCGTAAGGTAAAGTTTATACAAATGCCAAAATGAAGCAGAAACAACAATATTCAATGAAAAGATTTTTGTAACAATAATACCATCAGTGACATTATTTATCTTCGTTTTTTCCGCATGGGACTACAAAAAACAAAAAAAATATATTTGTATCGACGATATTAAAAAATGGCTTATTAAGCGTCGTATTAGTGGGGTAAACAATTTATCCAAATTAATCTTAATACAGGTAATGGGCAAGTTGCACGATCACAGAGTTCAAAAGCGCGAGCCAAAGAGGCCAGTTGTGCAGAAGCCATTGATAGAAGAGATCCAGAGTTCGTCACTGGCATTGAACAAAAATCAGAATGAAATGAAAAACCAAAAGACCACAAATGTCGATATTCCTCAATACGTTTTGCTTCGTAAACCAAAAGTTGGAAAAGCAGAAGAACTGATTGGTTACTTCAAGCTTCCCAGCCGGGTAATAAAGAGTTTCAGAGTTCACGAAGTTGTGAATAAATTTTATTATTACTTTGACTGTAGAAAATCTTTTATGTAATACAAAATTACTTACTAGCTTCGGATCAAGGACATGAGGGTTGACGTTTGTGAGGATCGTATTATCGTCGAAGCTCCAAGAACGAATTATCTCGTTGATGTTTTCGTACCTTACGCTTTGGATCAGGATAAAGTAACCGCAGCCATGGATCAAAATGTAAACGTGAGTAATCATTATTCCTTCAGTAATTTTTGAATAATTTTTCTTTTCTTGCACTTGCAAAAAATTCAAGTTCAATGAAACAGACAAATAAAGTCGTTGCATTCCCACGATTTGAAAGTTTGCCATTGTTCATTTTTTTTCCTTAATCAAAATTCCAAAACTTCGCAATAAGACAAAAATTCTGAAAAAAATACAGCAGTTGTTGAATTTCTACAAATATCAATTTGCAGCAATATAATCATTCTAATAGAAAGGAATTAACATATTTTTGTAGCGTAATATTCTTTGATACAGAACAAAACCATTTCATCATTCGTTGAAAACAATTGTTTGATACTTTTATTATTGCATGTCGATATTTATCATATTTATAAAGATCGGTGAATTGGATCGATCGTACGTGTTGTTATTTATTAAATGAATTCAATGAGAATCTTAAACGCTAAAAACTTGCAGGTATTGCGTCTGAATATTCCGGTGATATGAGGATTCGTCGACTTTGGAGAAACACACAAAGATTATAAAATCAAGAGAAACAAGAAAATTATTTATTCTGTGCGTTCTTCTGTAGCGTGTAATGTCAACTATTCCAAGCTATAATAAATAATTTATAGCGAGAGATACTTAATCGTCCTAGACTCGAGGATAAAATTCGAGCTGCTTATTAAATTTCACAACCCTGACAGGACTTAGATATAACATTTTCGTACAAGCGTTGTACTTAGAATTATAAAACACTACGCCACAGTCGAATAAATGCTGAATTATTAATTTAAATATACGAAAATGGAAAAATGTGATTTTCACGTCAAAGAAAAATCCCTGGTACGATTTATTAATTTCTTCTCAGTTAGCAGTGGTTTTCTTTTGACTAGTTCATAGTGATGCGTCTACCTTAATAATTAAAGAATTTTTAAAACAATATTTACAAATATAAATTTGTCTCATTGGCGTAGCATTGATTCGAACATTATACGTAGTGTGGATTACACAATATGTACAATATAAAACAAAGCATAGCTTAACAAGGAGTACTGTAAAAAGGTACGTGAATCGTTGATGCGCGTTTACAAACTATTATCATTTTTGGATGATTGACTAACAATGATGGTTGCCAGGAAAAAACCTTTTCTTGCAATAAAAAATGAGAAACAAAACTGTAATTCAAAATTTCTTGGGCGTGACTTCAAAAAATTTCTAGTTGGATTCTAATAAGAAAGATATGGCGTAAAAAAGATATAGCCATTAACAAGACGGTCGATAATGGGAGGGCACTTTCCAATGAAAAAAAAATCGACTTGATCGAGTTTTCGTGCTCTAGATCTTCGTCCGAAGTTTATAAAATACGATAAATTACATTTCCGTATAAAAAGTCGGTCTCTCAATACCGAGAATGGTGAAAACATTAGGCAATAGATAAGCGGTATTAAAGCCGATCATGAAACAACTAATGTACTTGTAAATCAAGTCAGTAAGGACTTTGTTCGTATTGTCTAATGAATTTTTGCTTAACATTAGTTCTTTCGCATTAACACGTAATATGGCACACATTGTCGCATAGCTGAGAGATTTGCAGATGGCTTTGGACGCAATAACGCAACAGAAACCAATTATCGTGCGTAGTATCATTCGTCCGAACATTGGATAGGAAGGCCAAATAATGTTGTAGGGAGGTGGAAAAAGAGGTGCTGATAATGCGCCAGTTTGGTAATTTAACCATGCCCCAACGTAAACACCCGCAGTCACAGATACAACCATTGTTGTGTCGCCTCTGTAAAAAAAAGAAACAACAGAATTTTTATTTACAAATCGTAATACGATCGATTCTTCGTTTAAAACTGTCAGGAAGAAGAAAAAATAATGAAGTTCGTTCAATCGACTCTGGTAAAATGACTGATAAGCAGACAAATTGAAAAGTTCCTCAAAATTCTATATAAATCATTTCTGAAAGCATAAAAACTGGAAAATTTAACATCATTGGTCCATTTGGATTTTCTATCCGTAATTTTGATTCCGTTGCTAACTAATGCCAATCCACTTGCCTCGTGGGAGTCCATCTGTCGCTCCGAGGATAATAAATAATGGTAATGATAGTGAGAGCTATGAGGGCTACAATTGCCCAGCTCTCGGTGAGAAAATAATGATCGGTAAAATCGACCAATGGTATTAAGGGTATCATCAGTGCAATAGCCAATACTAATCCCACGACAACGTCGAGAACGGTGTGCATACCGAGATACAATCGGCTCATGGACACAAGTGTACACCTGCACAAAAAAATGATATTAAGATTTTTTTTCTTTGATTAATAAATAGTTTGAATTTAATCACGAATTCCAAGATAACGATAACGTTGATAAGCTACCAAAGAACTCACTGAGATTTCGAGGGTTTTCAATGACTAAAATGAAACTTACCAAAGCATTGCTATCGTACAACCTACGGTGAACGAATAAATGTATCTATTCATTGTGAACAATACGACACTGAAGGGAATCGAAAGGCCAATCATCGCGTGGGTCGATGGCATTCCATATTCCTGTGACCATTTACTTTGCAATCTCATTGCTGGTGGACAAGACGGACGAGGCCAGCAGATTATGTCTTTCAACGCTTGACCTGTGCATCCCGTAAATTTATTCATTTAACGATCCTCTCGTAAAAACTCTTAATTATTGCAATTTCGATATTGAAAAACTCTTCGAAGCTACAGGAACATTAAAAACAAAAAGTGCAAAATTGAATTGAGGAAGAAAGAGAAAACAAGGCAAAAATGATATATCGAAGAAATTGTATGAACTTTCTTTAAAAGAAAAAATACAAATCGTTTCTGTAGATGAAATTCATTTGATTGGCAAACGTAAAATACGTTCATTACTTCTATTAAAGACTCTTCACTCAAAATGTTTGAAGAACAAATTCGTTCGAGATTAGATAATAGATATACTTCCGTAAAGATAGTGTCTCCTGTATCAGAATTGCCAAAAATTTATAAGCACCGATCAAAATTTGAAAAGAATAAAAAACTCGGAATAACTGAATTTTAGAAAAAATGAAGAATTATGCTAGCCTCAAGGCAATGTCGATATAACCTTCGAAATATTAGACATGTATGTCGATAAAATATGAAAAATGATATATTTTCATGAATATTTACACAGATTTGAAACTATAGACAAAATGTAAAGAACAGTACGCGTAGTTCTTACCGATAGTCATGATAATAGCCCAGACAAGAACGACTCTTCTGCCAACAGCACCGTCGATATTCCAAAACCAGAATGGGATAAATGAGGAGTAAAAAGTCTCATCGCCAAGTTCGGTGCCAAAGAGAAAGAGATAGTACCAAAAATGATTGGTAATTGTATAATTAAGAGATTCAGATGCTACTGAGTTTTCATTGTCGCTGGAGAAACTTTTTTCTTTTTCCTTTTCTGAATAATCGAATTTGCAGGATCCATTGATCTTCCCATCGCCAAATCCGTTACTCCGCTTGTCTGTTCTTTCGCAAACATCGAAGCTTTTCTTCTCTTCAATAGTTTTTGATTCTTTGCTGTAATGGATTCTGATCCCAAAAAATTCCTGAATCCTTGCTACCAAGTGAGGATCTTTGAGATAATTTATAGTCTCCGTCATCATTGTTTATCAATCATTCAATCGATCTTCCTTGAATCAACGTACATCTTGAACCTCGACTCTATACATAGAAATAATAACTTGACAAAAAGAGCGTCTAGCATGGAACAAATAATGATTTCAGAGACCGTTGACCTCTGGTCACTTCAAAAGTATTTTTCTCCTTCTCGCTCTATGGGCTGTTCCACAAAACACAGACCGCATTTTTCTTTCTCAGTATTTCCAAATTCGAAAAGTTTCATTTTCAATATAAAGTTTAAGAATGTATTAACTTTGCCCTGAAAAGCAGAGTTAACAGAATTCATTTGACATTTTTTGAACCATATTATGTTGCAGTATATTGTCGAAAATTTATTGAAAATTTTTCTATGCATAACTTTTTTTTTTGAGATGTCAAGAAAGGCTTAAAAAAGTTTCGGCTTTCAAAGAAAAATATAACATCGATAGTAAGTTGCAGGAGATACTAGACGTTACGACTGTAAATTCGTTAAACGTCAGAAACGAGAAAAAAAATGTTTAGAAGTGACTTTTGTATGGAGAAGAATATACTAGACTCTTACAACGCGATAGCAGAATTGAAGAGTCCGAGGTACAGACGGTGGTCAATGTTTCTTAGAACTATATTCATATTTTACGCGTAAATAAATGCATATCTATATGCATGAATCATTTTGATATGTCCAAACACGTGCACGCCGACATATATACGGCGTATCAAAAGGAACTTTGCTCATCTCGTAATATGTAAATGTTAACAAGAAATATACATACATAATTGACAATTAACAAAAAAAAAGGTAACAGTTCTGTGATTGTCTTACCTTCTCGGTGATATACACAACGTTCGACTTATGAAAGAGAACTCTCGTTGAATTAAACGTTGCAACGACACGATTAAGCTTTGGCTTTATCCGTTCAAATGGTACAAAAAAATGTATTGTTTGACAGGCCACGAATCAAAGGGGAGTAATAAACGCGTTGTATTTCTTGTCTTTTTTCTTTTATGTACATGAATAGGCCTCGAGCACAGTTATATCTGAACCACGCCACCGCGGTTCACACGTCTCACGAGGTATTATCGCACAACTGTACCGTGTCGCAGCGTGTGGTTGTTACCTACATTGTTCATTTCGTACTAATCTCCGCTACAGTCGCTACAGGAGTTTCGGACAATATTTTTATACATGTGTGTTGATTTAATCTCGCCGAATCCCCTCTCCTCGGATAATACTGCGGGTTCGCGGTCTCCCGCGTAATAGTTCGAAACTCGAAACAAGAGTCCGAGCATGGTTTTACCGATTATGCATTTATTAATTAATGTCATTGCTAGCATGATAATACCGAATGATAAATACCTCATGATAATATCGGGGCGGGACCTTTTTTATATTCAAGTTGGAAAAAAGTTTCGATTTTAGTTTTGCGAATTGTAGAATATCTGAAATTTTTGAACATGAAAAAAATCATTGTCACAAATGATTTGATGAAATGAAATGAAATTATGACTAAAACTTCCATCAAAGACGTACGAATTCATTTCTACAATGTTAAATTGGCTGCTTTATTTACACAAATCCGCTCATGAAATTTTCGATAATATAGTAAATTGCTAATTGATTTTATTCTGAAATTTCGGGCCAAATACAAATATCATTCAGATGCAAAGATTTGAAAATATTCTGCTGCTCGAAGCCGCAAAGTCGAACATAACCTCGCGACATTTTGAACGAATCGTTTTTCCAAAGCCTTTCCACAACATTGGTTTTTTTTTAGAATCAGCCCTTAAACAAATAATAAATGATTTCTTCAAATAATTCGTTGCAGACTAAGATTTTAAGGTGGTCCTTTCACTTTCTACAAGGAAACATGAAACATGAATGCAGCGATAAAGATTATGAGTTTTTTTGACAGCCTTGAGTTCCGTAAATAGAATCAAATCGTCGAAGTTTCGTTCATGACATTTCCCATTTAGAAATACTACACCAAGGTATTTCTGAGGTCATCTTGTGTATCTTCGAACATGTAGATTTAGTGTACGATTTCAGTTTATTGAAAATGACGAATCTATTCTCGATTCGTTAATCCAATGTAACTCCGTAATTATATTTCATCGCCTTTCAGCCGCGAGGTGGAAGAATCCATGGCATTGTCGAAACAAAGAAGAAAAAAAAATACATTTTTATTAGTTTTGTTTTTTCCAATATTTTTACTCAATTTTATTTCAGAGATGAGACGTTATCAGTAATCACGAGGAATTGTTCTATATAATAAATTAGATTACAGATAGAATTTTTTCGTCTATTTAATGAAATCTAGCTATCGTTTATTTTAAACTAGCGCGCGATGTTAATTTTTTATTCTTTTCCCTACCAACATATGATCCGTTCGTGTAAGTTTTTCCAGCAACGTTGTTTCGTTTTATATTTTATTTCTTCTGTATAATTTGATCGTTGAACAGAATTCGTCTAACATTCATTCGTTTCAATTGTCATGATTCTCAAAGTAATAACCAAAAACAAAGGGTATTAAATAAGGAAATTTTAGGAGCGCGATATTGAAAACTTATTAATGGAGGCACAATGACTAAACGAAGTATTTCGCCACGTGCACTCGGTCGATTAATACGCTTTTATATTTTTTTCTTCTTTGTACCTAAAAAAAATTGTCTACACGCCTCTAACATCGATAACGAAAAAGGATCATTTAAATCATGTATATTATTCTAGTTATTTCAAAAAATTGTTGTTGTACAGATGCAGAAACAAATGAAAAAGAGTCGCGCATAAAATCCGTAATAGTTAAACATTTAACTAAAAATTATTTTAATCGAACTGACGCGACAATTATTCTCTTTTTTTCATGATTTTGTTTGTTGTCCATAAATTCACAGAACTCTGCTCCACAAACTTGACGAATTTATGAAAACATCAATATGCTTCATTTTAATTTGTGAAACTTGTCTCGTTTCTTTTTTTTCTTTTTTTATATAATTTCAAAGATGTCCTTGAACTAGGTGTGCTTAATTAATCAAAAAATTTGAAAGGTGTTGATTATCGACTGGACAACTTGTAATCGCTATTGCAGATTTTGACTTTGTATTTTACTTCATCCAATATTTTTATAATTGCTAAAGTTTAATTAAGGACCCATTACCACTTTGGAATGAAACGTCGACTCGGACTCGGCCGTACTCCGTGCATAGGAATTAATGATTTCTTAAGTGCAAAATTTGGGCAGAACATTCGTTTTTAATTCTTTCAAAGATATTTCATTTTTTCGTTAATTATCTCGTTTCCAACGGGTTTTATTTTATCGAAAGGGCTCATGAATTGGGTGAGGGAGATAAAATGAGAACAGAAAAGAAATAATAAAAATTGTAAAAATGAGATACATCGACAAGTTGAGACATCAAGATATTATCTTCGTTTATTCATCTAATATTGGTTGTCCTTTGTGTTGTTGTAGTTGTTTGTTTTGAGAGGAACAATTGGATTCGACGTCAGCGTATCGCCAAAGACTGAAGATTGTGTTTTGTCAAAATGGTCTTGAAGACAAAATAATTTCGTCACGTTTACAACTCAAGTCTATGAACATTTAGTGCTTAGAAACGCATCGTAGCGTGTATTATGCATTAACCGTCGTTACACTTCGTCTATGCATTTTATTATTATTATTATTTCATTTTTTTCCATCTGATCCGTCTAAATTTACTTGCCTACGAATAAATATATTTTACGTATTTTTATTTGTTCTTTCAATGATTTTTATAATTTGTATTTTCTTTTTACGGGGACGAGCGGTCATAATGGAAAGGAGATCTGCGAGGAATAATCGTCGTGTCACGTTGTATGGAATTGAAAGAACGATTTTTAACAACTTGTCATAGAGCGACATATTGTTTTCTTTTTTCATCGAATCCAACTAATTCTAGCAAAATGAAAATAATATGTTTCTCGTCTTGTCTCTTCTTTTCTTTCAACTTAACATGATTTTTTTGTTACAACGTGGAATCGAAAATCGATCAACGACGCGATAGTCAAAGATGACAAAAATTGAATAAGTATAAAAGAAAAAGTGTTTTGCCTCGACAAGAGGATCGAGCGCGTGCACTCCCCTTAAAATTTATCCCCCCCCCCCTCCCGTGGTGAAATCCGAGTCGACGATAAAGAAGGAAAAGAGGAAAGTGAGAGTTTATAGGTTGCGAATGTGGGCGGGTAGTGTATTATCAGATGTGTTTGCGATGAAGAATGATCTCGTTTTTCTTTTCTTTTCTTTTGCGGGCGTTTTCAATATTCGTACAATTGAAAAGAAATTATTGTGCGGCGCATTGGAGACGCGACGCCCCACCCTCCTCCTCATTGTAAGCCTGACGTGAATCACTCTGTCTTGCCTCATACTCCGGGTCAAAATCAGTCAAGATACACTCCTCGGCACCGTCAGGAATGATGACTTCCTCCCTTGGCGGCAAACATTGCTCAAGCGTTGGTATGACACTCGCATCAAGAGATTTTGGAAAGTTAATCACGAAACGAATCGTCAGTTTACCCCGCGTGAACGGATCTCTGTACACTGGCATACCCTCGCCCATTATGCACTTTATTTCACCGTACTTTATAACCGTTCCCGGCAACGATGTTATTAGCAAATCTCTTTGATCCAGCGTACGTATGATTTTCTGAAAACCACACAACGCTTCGACCAGCTCCAGGTTCATCGTCATTAAGAGATCGTTGCCCGAACGCCTGAAAAAAATCGATGTTTTTGTTTCTTTTTTTTTTTTTTACTAGCATAATTTCTAAGATTTTGCCAATTAGAATAAAGATATTTGTTACAATACGATTCTTCAAATGTCTATCAATCGCCATTGCAACCGTTAGGCTATTTTTCGAATCCCGCAACGAAACTGAATTCTTTTCCAATTGTCGAATTGTCAATTGTCAATTGTTTAGATGTGAAAAACATATTCGTTGTTTAATTGTGTATTTCTTCTTTCGATGGGAAGAAACATATTTGAAGTGGTACGAATATGATATTAACGAATTAACTCGATATCGCGAACTAAAAGAGCGTTTAAAAAAATATTTCAGTTCAAATGATTTTGGAAATTTATCGACAGATCGTTCGAACGAAATATTTCTCGAATAATAATTGGACGTTTTTCTGTTCGTTGCGTAAAATTAATTTAATGATTTTTCTAATTGAAATGTATTTTCTTAATTAATTCAGACTTATATGAAAAGTTTACGTGCCAAAATTGCATTTTAACATGCGAGGGAAATGAATATTCAAAGACTCACTTGAAAACATCGTGCTCTTTTTCTTCGAGACGAATAACGATATCACCGGGTTCAAGTCCAGGCTCTTGATCACCTTCTCCGCTAAATTGAATTCTCTGTCCGTCGAGCATACCCTTGTCAACATGAACTTCCAAGATTTTCCGATCTCTAATAGTCTTCTTGCCGTTACAATGTTTGCAACGATCTCGTGGATGAATACGTTCACCCTGTCCCCGGCAATCGGTGCACGGACGTTGAAGATGCTGTACCATCGATGGTCCCAGTTGTTGTATGACAACGTGTATACCGGAGCCTTGGCAAACCGGGCATCTTTCAACCGATCCTTTTTTCCCACCGACACCTGTTTCAAGACGAAACAAAAAAATTGCGCGTTAATTGTTAAAATCTATTTTTTCTTTACTCAAAATGCAGTCAAAATGCGAATGCGATCATTTTTTTCAAACTTTTTCAATGTGTTTCTTACGAACGTTGTGCAATATTGGTAAAACATTTGAATAGTAGATTCTAGAGAATCAGACAAAAAATACTCAAGATTTCAGGTGAAATCTACAAAAATAAAAAATTCATAGGGGTAAAAAAAAAGAGTAAGAGCATGTCTTTTTTTTCCAAGAAGACAAACCTACGAGTTGGTCTTAAAACAATAGTTTATCTTCATTTGTTTTAATGATTGGCTGTGCAAAACTTACCCTCGCATTTATCACAGATGACGTTCTTCTGCAGGGCCAACTTCCTCACTGTGCCCTTGTACAATTCCTCTAACGTCACAGAAAGATGATGTACAACATCTTGGCCCCTGTGTTCCTTTCTCCTGTTGCCAAAGAACATTTGGAATATGTCCATTGGAGAAGAATAATCGCTGTTTGACATACCACCCTCTTTCAAAGCTTGTTCACCACCCGCATCGTAAATACGTTTTTTGTCTGGGTTCGACAAAACTTCATAAGCTTGTGAGATTTGTTTGAACTGTGAAATAAATTCGAGGTCATTTTCTTTTGTTCTTGCCCTTTAATGACAGATGTTTGAATTTTTTTTTTATTGCTTAATATGACTGACCTTTTCTCCTTCATTGGGATTTTTGTCAGGATGATACTTGAGGGCTAACTTTCTGTATGCTTTTTTCAAATCCTCGTCGCTGCAGCCCGGCTTAACGCCTAATATGTCATAAAATGTTGTTTCTTTCACCATTGTCGCCGTACTGACACAGTGATCGCCTCAAATGGATATCGACTCTTTCAAGCTGAGCTTTTTTTCAGTGGAAAGCCTGCAATGTTCATAGAACCTAACGTTAACGAATTTTTGTAGAAATTTTACCAACTTAAAGGTAACAATCTTGAAACAATATACAAAACATGATTTTATCAAGAGAGAATCGAATGTTTAGATTATTTTGTCATTCTATTCACTCTCATTGTCTTGAACAAAACACTCTCGAGTCGGGGAGACCCAAGGTTTCAAAATTGAAAAAATCTCCGTTAGATTTAAATTTATAAGGGTTGTCACAAATTTTCTGGGTTTCAAAGCTGTATGCGTGACTTAGAATTACTTTTGGAAATATTTTCCAACAACTATTTCAAGTTATTTGACAATCCAGCAAATTTTTTAGGTTTAAACGATGCATTCATTTATTTCGAGAGTTTAAGAAGAATTTAAATACAAAAAATTCAACCACATGAAATATTTCCTGGATTCGCATGAGTTTTAATCATTTAATTTATTAAAAAAAATAATAATAATGCAGTACAAAAGAGTACGTTAAATATTTTGCCTTCCAGAATAATTTCAAGAATACTTTCTTGTTTCAAACTTTCAATTGAAAAATGGTTCATCTTTTTTTTTTTTTTAGGATGATAATTATTCATCGTTGCGTATAAATACTCAATAATTCTTTGTTGA
Source organism: Campoletis raptor (assembly GCA_948107755.1). Classification (NCBI taxonomy): domain Eukaryota; kingdom Metazoa; phylum Arthropoda; class Insecta; order Hymenoptera; family Ichneumonidae; genus Campoletis; species Campoletis raptor. Next base: position 18,652,380 of record OX403623.1, read on the forward strand.
GTCATGAGATCGGAATAAAGCAAATATTTGTAAACATATTTTCCATTTCGATCGACCGTTTTTAAGAGATTACTCAAAATTCTGCTAAGCACGAAATTTCAAGGTCTGAATTCAAATGTAAGCACGTTTTCGTCTGCACCTTCGTTATGTAATTAAAGCTATCGATTTTAATCTCAATTGTCAAACGACAGTAAAAACATGGTGGATTTTTAATGAACAGAAAAAATGTATGGAAACGAATTTTACCATCGAAATTATTTTAATCGTAAGAGCAGAATTTCCAAAATGGTTTTCTTCCAAATATATGAGTTTAATCGACGGATTTTCGGATAATGAATAGCGAACTTTTGGCTGGAAATCGCACTAATGATTTTGTTGAACCGAAGCAGCTGTTAATCTTTTACAGAGGAAACACAGACAAATATATTGACGAAGAGAAAATCCAATTATGTGTGTGTGCGCGTGGAGAAGAGTGTTTCAAAATGGCGACTGCAAACTGTTAGAACTTGAAGAGTCCGTTTCGCTGGCGAGACTTCGAAATCAGCCATTATTATTTTACAATTAAATGATGTACAGCAAACGAGCAATAAAATATGTTTTATCATTGCCTGAAACGCATGTTATTTTAAATATACATTGTAAGTCGAGACAGGATGACAAAACAAAGAAATATATAATGCGAATTCTTTTTTTTTCCATTGCGGCATTTTGCCAACCCAAGAATATCAAACACTCGTGAATGACTGGGCACATTCATATCGCGGAAGTATGAGCTAGAATATTTTGCTATGCATTTTCTTTCGTTACTATAGTTCGTAAGAAAAGCATTTGAAAAAAAAAAAGCGAGAAAACCAACGTATTCCGGAAACGCTATCGGGCGTTAGCTGCGTTCCCGGAGGACGAAATGCGGTTGCCAAAGGAATAAGCAGAGTCTCGTTCATCAACAGCGAAAAATTTAGTCTCGTACTCTATCGTAGTGATAAAGCGAGACAGCGTAAGGGAGATGAGAAAAAGACAAAGATATCGCGAGGCAAATGACGTAGATTGACGCGTGCGAACTTTTTGTGAAGCGAAAAAAGTCAGGCTTCGGTAACGGAAACCGTGAAAAAAGAAACATCAATTCATCCGGAAGTAATTTATTTTGAGTTTACCGCAAAAAAATTGTCGCTATAATTATAACATTTGTTCGAAATGGCTGACGAAAGGATTCGAGAATATTCTCCTTGGGGCAGACGATGAACAACGCGTTTCAAGTGCGTATATTTCGTGCAGGCGCGCCTTCGTCCATAGACAATACATATATATTTACAGAGAACGTCCGATCCGATAGCCTTCAAACGGCAAGGTGCACGATGTATTTCATTATGACGACGAAGGAATGGAAATTGTAGAGAAAAAAAAGGGAAGCAGGGAAAAAAAATTCGCTGTTTTGCAACCAAGAACACGGGGCTTGAATTTTCTCGAAACATCCAAATTGGATTTAGCCTTTCGTGTAACTCAAGGCGAATTAACGATTTCTTGACGTCGACTTTATCGATTGAATACTTTTCAAACATTTATGAGAATTCGAGCGATGTAGTAACGCTTTTCGTCAAAAAATGACTTACCTGGGCCTTCGAGTAACGGATGTGTATATATGTATATATACGTATATTCTTGTACGAAACGTGTTTGTCAAAGCGTGTACTCGATCCTTTCAGTTTTTCACAAACTAGCGACGATTGCCGAAATGCTTCCGAACAAAAGTGTCTGTGACCGTTCGCGCTCGAGACTCTAGAATACAATAAAGCCGTGGCACCTTTTAACAACTGCCAAAGTACCGCACACCGCCGTTTCTCGAAAGTTCCCAACGGGTAATGCCGTAATGGAGGACGTCGATCGTACCTGGTATAGGAAGCTCTCGTTCCGTCAGGCTTTCTTCTCCACCAATCACACTGTATTCTTCTTTTTCTCTCATTGGTTTTATTCTGCGACCAATTGACATGCGGCCTGTACCGGAAGTCTGCGAACGCAGCGCTCTCTACTTTTCGTGGCAAATTCCGATCGTGGTTTGAAAATATTTGCATCCCTTGAAAATTTCGACTTTGACATTCTTTTTTCTCTGACATATTATTATAAATTCATCTAATAGTCGATTTTTATTATATTTTCATCTTCTTTCAATATAACTTTATCATGTTTTCATTACTATTTTATAAAAAAGTCGTGAACATTGTGTCAGCGAGATTTATTCGTGATCTTCGTCATATGCACAATTTCTAAGTAATTCATTTTATTTATTTATTTATTTTTTAATTGCTCTATTGCAGTGTTTTGATGAAAATATTTATAAATAATGACGGTAATGTTGTAACACGCCATTTTCAAAATGTAAGTGTAACGGTTCTTCAAGGCTATTTTCCGTAAAGTTACCGCATTGCAAAATGGCGGCGTTATCTTTAGTCTTTACCACGCGTGCGCAGAGCAACGGCCCTTTTTTTTCAACTTTGCGAACGCCGAGCGCGGTTATAGACGCCATTAACATAAATTCAACAAAATTTCAATTTATGTCCTGTTTTTTGAGCTGTCTGTGGTGATGTGGGACGTAATCCTTCAAAATTACGATTGGAAAAGATGTAAGTCAACGGTCAAAATTCATTTTGCATGCAACGATGCGTTTTTTTTTTTATTGTGTAGGAATATTGTAGAATTGCACAAAAGATCGTTACAATTACGAGGTACGGAAAGGGCTCTCGTTATCAAAGTAAGTTTGACAAATATGTACGGTTGTATAAATCCTAAAATTGCACAAACTTTTTTAGCTCGACGCTAATGATAAAAAAAATATATATAAAAAAAAAACAACTCAATATAACATAGCAGTGAATCGCAAAGATGGAAAAAAACTCAACGTATTTTTTGTTGTTTTTTTCCAAGAACTATATACAAGGCTTTTTACACGAAAGTTTTATTTCGAATAAATTTCTGATTATTTCAAAATGATTCGAATGTTTAATGTCGTTTTCTACGTGGACAAATCATTCATATGTTACCGACCAAACCCGATTTTAGAGTTTCTCTAGTTTCTCAAAACAAAATCATTCGAACAAATTCAATTTTTCCTTAAAAAAATAAACAACCATGTAGTCTAAACTAGTTTTTCCCAAAATTCGGGAAGGCCAAACTAGTTTGTACTTTAAATAGGTTTTGCGAAATTAGTTTGACCTTCGTTTGTGTAGGTCAAACTAGTTTGTCCTAAAAATTTGGTGTGGCATCCTCGTTCGGCCGGTACTATATATACGACAATTTTTCATAGAAAAAAACATCGCGCAAAAATTCGTACCGATAAAAAAATTATCAGAATTTGGGAATGAAATTCTAACGTAAAATTCCTTAAACACAGATTTCCAATATAATAATAAAAGAATTACATTCAAAAGCTCTATCCGAGTTGTGTTAGAATTTAAATTTATATAAATATCGAAGGAGAATATTGCACTGACCAGCGTATAAAGAAAGAATCTTGGATAGGCTGTAGAACAAAGTTTCTCAACGTATTCTTTCAGTACACGAAGTGTTTTTCAATCGTCCGATCGAAAATGCTAATCGTAAGAATCACGATCGATTTCATGGAAATAACAAATATAAGTTTTATGTAGTAATACGAAGTTTTGCACTTGCAGCGGCCATTGAAAAAGGGAAGAAATTGGTTTGTTTTCTTAAATCTGAAAATTCTACCAATTTTTGAGACTTTTTAAACTCCCTCGTGAAATATTTGACTAATTTTTACGTACAACGACCATCCATTTCGGTATTTTACGTACAGTCCATATCGTTGTTCTCCTATACAGTACATTTATAGACTAGACCAGAAATTCTGGTAGGAGGACACATTACTTCAAATTCGTACGTCTCACACTCATTTTTTTTTTTTTTTTTTTTTTTCCACCAAATGTACCGTTCAATATAACATTTAACTATACACGTTTTTTTTTTTTTTTTTTTTTACTATCAGTGACACGTGTAATGTCTTTTTGACGGACGTAATATGGTCACCCAAAAAATTGGCATTTTTATAATTTTGTCTATTTGGACATTTGTACTCGACGTATATGATTATTCGATCAGCTGTTTTTATGTATACAATTTTTGGAGTTTGAATCGTGGAAACAAAACGAAATTTCTTTACAAATAATACCCAAAAATATGCAATTCTGAGTTGCAAAAATTGGTCGAATTTTTTGAAAAGCAATAAAATCAAATCTGTGAACAGAAATTTCGTTCACATTGGGTATTGATGCATAAATTCGATTTGTTTTATCGTTACGTTTCTACGATACAAACTTCAATACCAATAATGTTATTTATTATAATATGAGAAAATACTCGAAACTAATCTTTGTATTGTTTTTACGCAATTAAAACGAATTCTGTCCTAGCAGTCTTTTATTCGAAAGGTTCGAATTTTTAAATCAGAAGTTAACTCATTCGAATGATAAGAAGAAAATGAATGTTGTGCTAATTCATACCGAAAAACGTTTCGGTAATCTTGTGATTGTTATTTTGGTAAATTAATCGTTCATCAATGGAACAATGTTCATCTCAATTTTTGGTCACGGCTCGATATCGATATCAACGAAATTGAAAAATTCTATACTCGTGAGATTTCGTCACACAGACAACACGAGTCACCTTCATCATCGAGAAGAAAATTCCATTTTTCAGGATTGCCCCGAACGTGACGAGGGTAGAAAAATAGTTTCCACGATTTTTTTTTTTTTTTTTTTGGTGCATCGTCGAGTCGAATGTAATTTGTGGAGCTGCTACTTGTGGCGATTTGATTCGTCGAGTATTTTTCATACGTTTATGCGATATTTGTAGTTAAATGATAGAAATCTTAGGAAAATGTCGTTAAAGACTACGAACAGTAGTCTTCATTGTTCGTAAAAAAAAAAAAATAACGAAAGATGATTTCGTTAGAAATACCCAATTTGCCATCGAATTAACGTTACTCAATCGTTTCGAACGAAGCACAAGGACTGAGAAAATAATTCATTTGAATTGTTGCCTCTTTTACCGTATGGAGCTTTGTTTCATCCAACTCTTTGGCCCACTTTACGTCACATTGGTCCAGATTATCAAAAACGCTGTTTTATCAGTTTTCCCAATAAAAAATCCCTCGGGAATTTATCCAGCAATCTGGTCCGGGTCACGAAAAAGTGAAATTTCATTGACTCACTGAGAATTAGTTTACATTCGATAATCCATCCAAATGCACGTCAAAGTTTCATTTTTTCCTATTGTTTTTTTTTCTTTTTTAAGATTTTGAATCATTTTTACGTTTTCTCGACGTTTATTTTGGACTGAATAAGTGCCTCAGGCACATTTAGCGACGAGAAATCCTCACAGGATATCTTCAGTCGTCTCTCGAAGGAGTCAAATGGTCACTCATCATTGATGTTCTGGTATAAACTTTTCGTGGTCTTCCACGTTTGCCTTTGATCGCTGAGACGTGGGTCGCGTTTTCCGAAGAAGCTCCGCTTCCAGATATCGAGGTCAATTGTATCATATGACCTTGAACCGCGCTGTCGACGAGACTCGCAAGATTTTTTCTTTTCGGCCATTGCAAATGAGAGTCCAAATGCTGTTTCAGCTTGTCTTGTCTGGCAAACATTCGAGGGCAAAGGCTACACACGAATGGTCTCTCACCCGTGTGAACACGTCGATGTCTTGCCAAATGGGATGCTCGCGTAAACGCAAAAGTACAGAGATCACAGGGAAACGGTTTGTACTGTGATTTGTCCCTTTTTCCAGCGACTTTCTTTTCGGTTATCGTGACAGAACTTTGTTGGCTTGGCGTCGATTCTTTCTTTGTTAATTCACAAGCATTTTTCTTTTTTCCGGTTGCGTTCGTTTCTGGCTCGTCCAGACTTTCGCTGTCTACTGAATTCTGTTCGTAATGAAAAATATCAAGAAATTTGAGACAAAAGTTAAAATCTCGTGGTTTCGAGGTAGTTCAGCATTTTGACAATCGGTATAAAGATTTTTTTTTCGGGTTTCTTTTTTTTTTTTTACCTACCATAAGTTCTATGGAATTGTGATCACGTTCGAGCATCGTATCCTCGTTCATCTGAATTGCTGGCACTGTTGGATCGAAACTTCCATTGTTCGAAACGTGCTCGGATTTTGCGAGTTCAGTATCGTTTTCGATACCCGATGGTGATCCAGAATTGTTATCGCAGTCGTCATCCTGATTTAAATCTCTAGTTCCAAAATTTGCGTCCCAGGCTAACCTTTTCGTTGTATTTTCATCCTTGTCTCTTCCGGGCACTGGACGAGCAAGGGATACTCTTTTTTGACCGTCGTATCTTATTTGTCTTTTGAACATTGGCGCCGGCACGTGTTTCTGTCAAAAATAGAGTAAAAATCGTTTAATCATTTCGTCACTTGATTTCTTTGCATTTCAATTAAGGACTCGTAGCAGTGACTATCCTAGACAAACGGGCGTTGACATTTCCCAACAGTTGTTTGCAACGTTTAACACAGTCACTGCTATAAATCCTTAAAGAAAACGTATTTTTGACAGTTAAATTGATAAAAAAGAAAAAATTGATAAAGGAGAAAGAATTTTCATCATCTTACAATTTGTTGTTTTGAATTCGTTGTCGTGGATTGCAAATTTTCTTCGAAAGCATCATCCTCGTGACTCTCCATGATCATAGGATCGTCCTCGACCTCGATCTCTTCGATTTTTATGCAATCAGCTGCGATCGAATTGTCGCACATTTTCGTATAATTATCAAGTCTCGTTTCGATCTGACAAGGTCGCACCCTCGCTTCCACTTCAACACGTGAATAAACGTTGTCATTTTCGGTTCTCTCGTCACCTGATAATCCACGAATTTCCAAATCTGTTGCTGTCTTTATCAACGATGGCAAATGCTCTTCCGCCACGTTTATCGAGCCTCGATACATAAAATCCAATAGACACTCCATTTCTTCGACCGGTACACCTGAAGCCAAATTATTGAAATAAATTTTTTTTATAAGTCATGAAAATTAATCTCTGAATTTGACATGAAAAAATAGAACAAAAAAACAAATTAATATAAAAATTACATTAATTAGGATTTATAGACTTTTATAGATGAGACTCTTGTTTTCTCAATTTATCCAAAATTGAAATACTTATTTATACAAAAACTGAATGAATACTTTGAACAAATACAATAAAAAATTTGATCGAAATTAATTAATTTTAAGGATAAATCTTGATTTTTTTTTTCACGTACTACGATCAGACGTAATTGTTTTTTATTATAAAAAACCGAAATACAAATAAACAGGGACTCATTAATCAAATTAAATTAATGGAAAATCAAGTGCTAAAATTTTGAATTGTAATGCTTACCCTTCAAAATGAGTATCGGTTGTTCTCCATGATGCTCCTTGAAGACTCTTTCGAAATAAGGGCTGCAGGCTGCCAATACGAGTTTGTGGGCTCGTAGCATACCACCCTGACAAGCCAAGGTCGTGTCTGTGAGAGATCCACTTTTGTACAAGCCCTCGAATAGTCCTGATAGATTGGCGAGATGATTGTTCCACGTGAGATTAAAAGTTTTGTCACCCATATTGGTAGTCCGTTTTTTTTTTCTATTGCGTATTACTTATGAACCAGCTGTGTTCTTGCTGAAATTCAAGGATGAATAATATTTGTATTATTCATCGAAATATAACTCGACGACACTCGAAGTAAGTATTTTTCGTACCAATGAAATTTTTGTTAGACGTATTTACATGGAGTTTTGTGAAAAAAACAAATAAAAATATGTACACTTTTGAGGAAACGTTTGGGGATAGAGTGAGAGATGAAAACGCGCGGATTTGACTGGCCGAAGCGTTGTTTTGTAAATCCCACGTGAATGTGTGTAGTTCCGTTCATATATATGGGTAGGTGAGAAGTGAAAGCTCGAAAGGGATGGACGCTATGGGGTGGAGAGGCGCTCCCGTTTTATCAAGGGGGCTGTGATAGCGAACCACGTGCTCATGCGCATAACGCCACTCTCTCTCTCTCTCTTTCTCTTTCCCTGTCTTTCTCGTTTTACCCTCGCGATCCATAATTTTCCTGTTACCATTCTCGCTCTGAGATAGACGCCAACTTGCGGCTTCATCTTCTTCGTTTTCCTCATGCCAGCTGCTACGCGGATACTCATGAGAATCCTTTTTATAACAATGATTTTCTTTAATTTGTATAAATATCGCGTTATTTATTCAACAATGTTTTTATTCCTCTTTTCTACACGATTTATAGTCTCGTGAGTATGAATAAATAATACTGTGGTTAGTTTCATCTCTCAGGAGTGAAAATCTGAAGATATTTTTATCGTTTAATAACTCGTGACTGAAGTATTTTAAAATCCTCAATTCTCGACTCCCTTCAAAACCCTTGATAATGAAAACGACTGCATCTTTTTCCAGTAGAGTAATTCCTTTTTTTCATTTCTTATATGGTACGATAAACGAAAAAATGAATTATGAGTCATTTTGGAATGGGATGGGCCCAGTGGGGCTAAACCTTTTCCACAAAATCCAAATAGAAATTCGTGCTAGAGTTAATGAAATAATGCACTTAAAAGAAAATGAGGGAAAGGACATTTCATTCGAAATATACATCCGTCGTACATCGCGACGTTCGCTATCATGCTAGAAAAGGGTGTGCGACGACTATAGCGTTGCACATATGTAAACAGAAGACAGGTCTCCCTTCACAGGAGACAAAATGGAGTCATACACTCGGTACACGAAGAAAAAAAAATATTTCATTCTTACTAATTTTTTAACGATAATTAACATTTCTTTCGGTTCCTTGAGAAAAATAATGTATTTCCTTTCGTATTAATTATTTATCGTATTAAGAATATGTGCTTTCGAATAAATATAATAATTTAACGTATGCGAATATCATCGATATCATTTAATTTGATAAAAAAATCAAGAGTTATGTGTGTCGTTTATGTCGACATAAGAATTTGACGAGGATACAAAAATGTTCGAACTGTGCAGAAAGGTTCGTTTTGTTGACGAAGTTTTTCCGATGTTTTAGAAGTTTTCTCAATTAAAAAAAAAAAGAAAAATTGAATAATGAAGGGGTTTTTAATTGGGCTCGTAATAACGTTGCACAGGAAAATAGAACCTCGGTACCCCTTTGCTACTATGGCCAATATTGCGAGAGCAGTTTACCAAAGAGTCCAGAGGATATAGACAGTAAGAGAGGGAATAGAGAGGTGTCTATTAATACCGAGAGCTTGGCACGAGAATCTTTCTGTCCACATTCACGCATGCACAAGACATATATATATAAATTTTATGGTAAGCATATATATCTATTTAATAAATATACATATATATGTAACGATATTATATGGTAACGACAGTTTTCCAACTGTTGCAAACAATAACAAGTGTAAACCCTACCGACACAACGTAAAATATGTAAACAAACAATTGAAACAAGACACGTGTATATTTTTGAGGCCATAAGAATCGTCTTACCTCGAAAATTCTTCCTCGTGGTTCAAAATTTCGTTCGAAAGATCGTCGAACCACTTGATAACGTTGAAAAATAGTATATTTTCGTCCAGCAAAGCTTTTACTAGAATTTTTCAACGATGTATGGACAAAGCGATGATTAGAAAACAGCGTGAGGGTATAAATCAATTCTGTCTCGAGTCACACTGTTGTTATTACGAAGAGGGCCCCTTGGACATAAACAATCGAGTTCCAAAATGAATTTGGAGGTCGAATCCGATGGATATCGTCCCGTGTTTTTTTTTCTTTCAAATTATTATCTCCTGACGTTGATATTCGCGGATATTCTTTGCTAGCAATTGGCAAATTGAATCTTCGACGTATGGGAGCTTTTTCGGCTGTTGTTGATTTTTTTGAAGGTCGTTATAAGACGATTGCTTGTTGACCAGCAGACAAATTGCAAGTGAGATGTTTTCCGTCGTTTTTGTTTGTTTGTTTATTTTTTGAAGTCAATTGAATTTGTTAATGTGGATAAGAGGAAAAAATATGTCGAAGGGGCACGCACCGAGATAAAAACACGTTGTGGCTCCCTCGCCGAGTCGCGACTGATATCAGTTCAGGGGGACGACTACAGGGACTGTCGGGGGCCGAGGGATAGAAGGCAGTCGACGAGCCGAGCCCCACGGGGGGGCGGAATATAACCCCCCTCCCTCTCCCAGGCATCCGTGGAGCTCCCTTCGTCTCTGCTTCGTCTGACTCTCTCCAATCTCTTTCTCTCTCTCTCTCTCTCTCTCCCTTTCTCTTTTGCTTTCATACTTGCTTCGTACTCAGTCTCCTTTTCTCTCTGTTTTGTCGCTCCCGCGTTCTCGGCCGCGGGTCTTTTCGAACCCCGCACTTTCGAACCTCTTACTATATCGATACACTCACACATTTATCTATATATATACATATTTATTTATGTAACTTGGTATATATGACTGTATCCATCGGATGTATTACGAAGTCGAAGAGAGAGAGAGAACACTTCGCAACGTGCTTGTTGGGTTTCCATGAAAATAAGAACCCCCAAAAAATGTCAATTTCTTCGCCTACACCCCCACTCGCACGTCCTTTTCTCTCGCCTCATATGCTTCTTTCTTATAGACGTAAAAATGCACTCTTGGTTCATATTCCTTACACCCTAGCGGCTTGTCGAATTTTTGCCCTTCAGGAGAGGAAAATAATTTGCAACGTTATTTCTATTTAATTTTTTTTCCATTTCTTATCCATGATTTTGTAATATCTGAATGAAATTTTTTCATTACCCACTTTGATTGCGAGAAAAGATAAATAAATAAATTCAATAAATTTTGTGTCATTACTTAATGACGAAAATTTTTTTCTGCGTTTCATATTGCAACGAAATAATTTTTTTTTTCGTTGTAAAAATTAATTAAATTAGTCTTTCCTTTTCGCATGGAATCTGACTCTATGGAATGTTGATTTTTTCTTCTCTAGAACGTACAGAGTGTATAATACGAATGAGGGGAAATCGTGAATGGTTATAACTAATTAGGAGCATTTGTATATAATTATTTTGACTTGTTTACAAAGCTCGTCTTCGAAGACAATCGATTCAGAACTGAACATCTGTTTTTGAAAGGAACTTTGCATGAGCGCGATTCAATGTCCAGAGAACAATAGCATTTTTTATCATGCTTAACGAGCTTTCATGGTTTGTTTGTTTCTCAAATATTTCGGTCGAATAATGAGGTACTACTTTTCATCCACTCTAAGTAGACATTTTCCTGATTTTCTCTCTTTCATTGCAAACTCTCTTTATCGTCATCATCAAAATCATTACAGGCTTCATTTAAGGAATTAAAATGTTTTTTTCTCGCTTCGCAGTTAGGTAACGTACGAAGTATGACACGACGTTATTTACTAGGAAAACATTACACGCACAGCGTTCCCCCTTGAATGCTCTGACAATCCCTTGTCGCAGATATTTAATTTTTATTTCAGGAAACAATTGTCTAGCAAATTACACTGGAATTTGAATCGAAAATTTTCGGGAATATTCCCTTGACTCGTAAGAGGTAACGGTAAACCAAATATTCGTTTCGAAAACTCTGTTTATTTCGAAGTATTCTCTGAAAACTTCTTATGTTACAATAAAGTTTTTTTTTGTATTATGGAGTGTACTGATTTTTTTTGCGATCGTTTTTCCATGTTTTCTTTTTTCAGTGCTTCTTCCAAAAACATTTTGTCTCCAACAACTGTCTGTACGTGAAAATTTGGCAAGAAAGAACGTTTTTCCTTCATGGACGTAGTCTGTTGAAGGGTATCCGTTAAATTATCATTTATTTCACAATCTGAATCTATTTCTCTTCCGTTTTCGTGTTTTTTTTTGCATTTGTTACACATAATGAAGGATTTGTACGTTTTTCTTTCATTTTTGGCGTCTTTAGAGTGCCATTTAGTAGAGAAAAAAGCAGCGATAACGATGACAGTGTTAGGTCGAAGGTACAGGGCTCCCTCGGCTCCCTCAGCTCCCTCGGCTCCCTCGGCTCCCTCGAAAAAGCTCGGGAGAGATTGCCTCCTGGGTGGCGTAAGAGAACGTAAGAGAGGGAGAGAGAGAGAGGGGGGAAAAGCGACGGGGCAACCCCCGGCGCAATCCATCGAGCCCTGACCCCTCGTGGCCGCGAGTCGAGCGCCCACATAGCAAGGGCTGCTTTTCACTCGCGACGACGCGTCCAATTGTCTCTCTCGCTCTCTCTTCTTCTCTCGTTCTCTCTCGCTATGCGTGGGTCCCCCCGGACACACTCACTCTCGCACCGATCGATCTACTTTCACGCTTCTTTCCACGCACATACGTTTTTTTTTTCTACTTTCGACCCCATGAATTTGTCTTTTTTTTTCTTTCGAAATGTCAAAGACGTAAACGTCAGAAAAACAGAAAAGATTGGGATAAATGAAGGGGGCGTTTATATGCTCTGCAAAAATCATCAAATTATTTCATTAATTATTATTAATCCTTTATTAAATTTATCAAGTTATCTTTTGATTTTATTTTTTGGCTCCAAACTCCTGCTGCTTCCTTGTCATCTTTTCGCCCCCTTCATAACCGGGTGTGGCGCCTCTTTCTTACACTTGTTCGCTCGTTCTTCGCTCCTTTCCTTTTGCCCAAGAATTTAATTCACATGTGATTACGTTTAGTGTCCATTTTTTTTTTTGGCACAGTTAATCAAGCCATAAAATTATGATGACCTGCCGAACGACATGCTGAAGGTACGGGCAATATCGATTCGTTATTTTTAGGGACAACCCAACTCTGAACCCCCCGTTCCTCACCCCCCACTGAGGGCGCTCGAGAGCCCAGCTTCGAAAATTCGATATCAAAGCCCCGTGACGCACACTTGCGTACTCATACCTTCACACACACTAAAGCTTCAATCTCTGATAAAATTCTTTTTTATTTTCAATCAAAAATATTATTATATTTATATTTTATTTTTAATTATGAATTTTACTCTCTTTCTTACTGCCATCGATTTGTTACGGAACTCCATGTACGTTTACAACTTATTCAAAAAAGTCATTTAATTTTTTTTTATATATTGTTCAAAATTTCATTATCTAAAGGGGTACTCGAGGCGGGGCAAACTATAACACATATTTTTGTAAAATATTATATTTGATGATTATCATTATTAAACGTGTCTATTAACTGATTGAAAACGAAAAAACGTTCTATCACCATTTATCGGAAAAGTTGCACTTCTAAATATTTGCCTAAAAAAATTCCGGACCATGTATACGAAATTATCAGGCATTCAACGATCGGTTTTTCAACTACAGAAGAAGTCCAAAAAACAAATCTCGAAAATGGGAGATATTAAAAAAAAAAAAGTATTTGATAATCAAACAATTTGAAAAAAAAACCTTTTGTTAATAATCAGTGGATAATTGTGTATCAATTTTCGTAAAGTCTCAAAAATGTCTGAGCTTTTTAAGTTGTTGGGAGTCGCTAAATACGAAAAGTTTTATGGAATAAAATCTAAATTCGCAACCGTTTGCAATTCATTGAAAAATTTTCGTTTCAGCGAGGATCCAACGTGATAGACATTTTGTAAAATTTGCTAACAATATTTTGTCCGATTATATTTAAAAGCAAAGTGTAGAAGAAGGAATCCTTCGAGGAAAGTTGTAAAATTTATTTCTCTTCTCTTATTTCCTGTTTTTAATAAATTTCGACCCTTTTTTTTAACGAACTTAGTTTATTTGTCATTTACTAACAGTAATTGTAACGGAGCTGCCATAACGAGTTAACAAATTTTCACCTGATTGAAAGAAAAGAAATCGTTGATTGAGTTAATGTTATGGGATTCGCAAAATAGAATAAATAGGAAAACGTTAATGGATTGTGATTGTAGTGAATTCCACATTCGTTTGACTAGATTCTTGATTAAATTCTTTAACTAGTGAACATTAAGTGCGCAATTCTTTAATTTGGCAGATTTTACGTTTTTTATTTACGTAAAAACCGAGATCTTTGTTCATCTTATGCGAATGAAATTTCGTCAAAGTTGTTAAGTCAAAATTTGATAAACATCATGATTAGGAAATGTTATAAGATATTATTTTTAATATCGTACTGCACAATTTGCATTAAATATGCGATTTCGAAACGTTTCGTTTTCATTTAAGATTAAGTTTGAATTATAAAATGTATTGAATTCGAGACACAAAGAAGGTTTTCCATTTTTCTTGGATTCAGTAAAAAGGTGAAAAAAAAGGTAAAAACAAGATCCGGCTGTTATTTGGTTCGAGAAACGAAACGATATCGATAAATAAGATGTTTTTTTCACTCTTATATTCTCGTATTTTGAAAAAGAAAACTGCTTTTTCTCGAACGAATTTTTCTTGTTTATCAAACGGTTAGTTATTGACAGAGATATGAAGAAAAAATTGATTGACGATATGGAAGATCGATATCTCGTGATAATAAACTAGAGAATTGACTATAAGGAGTCGATATGGAAGTAAGTTACTGTATTTCCGGTGGGATATTTCGATGCGTGTCGGTAACTTATCGAAAAGAGATATTTTCGTCCGAGGTAATCGACTGGTCTAAGAGGATTTCCAAAGTTCTGAAAATGGCCGCACCACAGGATGTGGAGGGTTCAAATTGTAAAAATTTTTCTCCATTGTCAGGACCACGTATACTTCCCATTTGAAAAATTGAGAGTTTCCAATATTTGAATACGTAGTGGATCAGGATTACAAAAGTGCGATAATAATTGTTCGTTGAATCCACAGTCGCTCAGGTTTTCTTGGCCGAATACACTCTGCGGTACTTTTTCCGTTACCTCCGGTTTCGATTCTTCTGTAAAAAACAATAACTAGTAAACAATTTAAAAAAGCCAACTAATCACTGCGATGTTCAATGGGGATTAGTTTATTTTCATTTTTGACAAAAATAGTCTGAGATTTGTTGGAATTGACGAATCGATAAAAATTTGATTGAAACTGTGACGCAAATTTCGTATAAATTGAAAAATGAGATAATTTACCTTGACCGTGTCCAGCGATGGAAAAAGATGTGGTCGCGGAGAGTTGAGCGGAACTGACGGTGAATCGATCCAGTTGACTGGATTTCATGAGGTTACAGAGCGAGGGTAAAACATGAGGTAAAAGAGGACCCCGTAGTTCGAGAGAGTAAAATCTGTCCTTATCCACCGTCACGGTACTTTCGCGAACCTTGAATCAATTGATAAACATAATTGCAATTAGATTTTCGATCGTAAGTGTGATTTGTAAGAAAGATTTGTTCCGTTTCCATAATTTACTTTGATAGGTCGGAGAGTTGCACCGTGAAAAGCCACTGGTGACAAAAGCGTGGGAGGTACGCCGGCAAGGGCACCTGTCGTTGCGACCGCAGATTTGCAGTTGATCAAAAAATTGAAAAGCGCTTGTGCCTCGACTCCTTTCACAAAAACAAGAGATTGCTTTAACGTGTCGATCTCACTCTCTTTTTCCAGTACAATCCTTGCCTAAAATTCAATCGTTAAAGGATTAATTTTATTTATGAAATAAATTAATAAGTATATCAATAAATTAATTTTTCGTTAAATACAGACTCAAACTATTTTTGCTCGGACACGAAATACAGACAAAGTGTTAAAATTATTTATCAAATTAATTGAAAAATGAATTTATCAGTTTTTTCGGAATAGCTACTACAGTTTAAACTTTTGTTAGACCTGCAAGGTGTTGATTCTGCGAATCTCCGAATCCTCAATCCCAAGACTCTGTAGCCACTGTTCTTCGGTGTCTTCGTCATCGTCATTTTGCAATATTTCGTCAGACGTTGTCGTAGGATCGGATAAACAAGAATCCAGGGTCTCGTACCCCGAGTCCGTGACGTCCGATCGCCTTTTCCCACTGTCTTTTCTCAGTGGCATTGTATATTCTATATCTGTTGACAATCCGATCGATTAGTAAAATTTTATCGGAAAGGAATATTGATGATTCATCGAGAGAGTTAAGAATATTTTCCCTCCTCAAATTGACACTTTGATTCCGTATTACAATTACCTTCTTGCTTCAAAGCTTGTCTGAAACCTCTGGTCGTTGGTGTAAGAAGAGCATGTACTTCGGAAATGCCACAAATACCAGCAGCGCGATAAAGCACCGTGAACGTATTAGTGCACACATAAAAGTAAGGACATTGTCTTGCTCTCAGGAGATGAAATAGTGATCTAAAGCTTTCGCTCCATTCCGTGAACAGAGCGTCTTTGATAAATTGATTTTGAGGTATTACTGAATTGCTTGCTATGCTTGCGCTCACTTTTCCTGCTGTCCGAGGAAACAAATTCAGCCAAGGTAGAGAAGGATGTTGCCAGACTAAGCAACATTGGTGAAATCTATAAAAATAAAGCTTTGTATCAATATCTCCGTTACAGTTATGTTTTTTTTCACTATAGCCCAATATTTGTATGCAGTAATTGACCATGAAAATCTTTTTTTGAGACCTAGATTCAAATAATTTCTAACAATTGCAAGAATTAAGTAAATAATTATGAAAATATTTATGGTTGCGTCTCAAGCATTTCAAATTCCATACCATATTGCGACTGTAAATGACTATAACTTTGCGAGCGGATATAATTTAGCGTGAAATTCAATGGTTGTACTCAATTTAAAGCATCTTGACAAAATTGTAGCTTTCGACAAAGAAATAACCTCTTATCTCATTATCATTTATAGAGTTTTTCGAATATTTACTGAAAAAAATATGGTGAGAATTGAAAGTTTGTAGTAACTATTTTCACCTTGCATTGGGACTTGTGTCCAAAGTAGTTTCTTGTTCTCCGATATCGACGCATCTAACAAATCCAGTTGTTCCAGATGCTTCTTCGCTAGTTTTGAGTTTTCCATTCCAAGAAAAAGGTTTGGGCGACATAATTCTCATTTTTGTTTTGAGGCTCCAGTCAATAGGAAAATAATCAAAACCTCTGCAAGTTTCGGTCTCTTCCTCCAGGACGGGATCGTCTCTGATTCCTCCCTCGAGTTTTGTTAAGACACTTTCGAAAGACAGCGGTTTAGGGCTCGGTGTAACAGAAGGAGTTTCTGCTTTTTCCTGAGGTTGGATCACAGTTCGACTGTGCATGAGTTCAAAAAGAACCGAATCATTGCTTGCCTCTAATTCAGGCAAATTTTCATCTTTTGTTTTTTTTTTGCTCTGACTTATTGCAAAAGGATTTTTGCGTTTTTGCCCAACAGGAACTTCCCCATTTTTTTCTTCCACGTTGTTCCATTTTCCACAAGATTCTGTATTTACTGGTGCAATTCTGTTCATACGAGCTTGAAGCGCTCGTTTTCGATTTTTCAGACGAAGCAACTGCATAACCTCGTTCGGACGTTTCCACTCGCCTTCGTTTATCGCTCCGTCACCCATTTTTATAGTTCTTATACGATTTCTCAAAGCCTGTGAAGTAATTAAAAGTAAAAAAAGGTCGTCTCGTTCTTATTCTTTGGAAACTGCGTGTTTTTCATGTTTTCGATCGATATAAACAAAGTTTTTAGGTTACTATTACGAATTTAAACTCACCTGACAGACTCGCAGATGTTCAATATCACGACATTTCAATATTCACTACTTTTCATATTCATTCACTTCAGTGTTTGTAGATTTTTAACTTTTTGTCTTCACAAAAATAATTACAAATGCAATGTACCAGCTGCCGAAAAATTGCGGGAAAACTTTCGAGGATCAAACGCCTTTACGAGAAGTACCAAAAACGACCGATTGTCAAATGTGGTGCTACTGTCGTCAATCGCTGTCTCTCTCGCTTGTTCTTCCGCGCTGGCGGCGCTGGTCATTTGTTTTGATCAAGTTTTTCATTAGTTTCAATTTCGATTCCTCAAATCTTCATTGTTGAAGTAAAAATTCGTTGAAATAAGTTTGCATTATAGTTATTCTACATTTTCGCGAAATCAAATCAAAATCGTATCATTCTTCGAGTACGATTTTACGCTAGGATGCCAACGGATATTTTTTGGCGCGACGCGATAAACAAAAAACGATCTCTGGCCATCTAGAGGTTACGAGTCCGGCACATCAGTTAGTAACATCGACCTTCATACGTGAAACAGTTCGAAACACCAAAGGTATGCAAATTTTAAACGGCAATTATTTTTTACAATACTGTTGTGATTGGAATCGAAACATGAATCTTTAGTAACACAATTGGTGAGTGGAATCTACGCTAAAATTTACGGGTCCAACGACCGTAGAGAATAGAAATAAAGTTTACAAAGAATTACGAGACGTTCGATAATATTTTTTCGCACGTAAAGCCCACAGTGGTGTAACGAATTACCCAAATCTTTTCGTCAGTGAAAATTGTTCCTCGTATATGGTAATAGAGTTTAGTTGGGATCGTTCTTTTGGTTTTTCGATAACCAAGAGAATGATACGATTAAATTTTTGTGAACATTCGATCATAGAAAACTAAAAAACGAATAGAAATTCCGAAAAAATGTATAAATGTAAAAACTTTGGAATTTTCTCATGAGGCAACTATTTACCACATTTTGGTGTTGAAGAGTCAATTTTTCTGAACAATCATTACTTGAATAGCGATATATATATTTAAATATTGTTTTCAACATAAAAAATTTGTGGTCATCCCGGAAAAATATTCTCCACTGAACAAAAACCATTGTTCTTTGTCTTGAAAACTGACATGAAATAAGAACAAAATTTCAAGAATTTCGTTATTATGATTCACGTGATATTTTTCCACGAAACGAATTTGCTTGGGTCGCGTTTCAAAAGAAAAAGAAGGAGACGAAAAAAACCTCGTGAATAACGAAGGGTGCAATTGTTTTTGAAGCAATCTACCATTTGTTGTTCTTGTTGGCTAGATCTCAAGCCACGAGAATTGATGGAAGAAAGGCTTTGGCGTTGCTAACATGACCCGTGAAAACCCGTCGAGCTTGTGTTGTTCGAGGCCTCAGGGGCAAGATGGCATTTACGCTAGGTCTACCTACAGTAGCTATTGCGGTTCATTCAACCATTTTAACAACGATTAAAATTCTTTTTGATAACAGGTGCCTATTGGCAACATCAGCTTATTTATAATAATCAAATTCCTTATTATTTTTAATACGTTGTGCGTGAAAATTTGGATGAAAATACAAAAAAGTGATGAAATAAAATAGTGAAGAGCGACTGTGATGTGATCAATCCAAATTTTAGATAAAAAAACATCTTTTTTTTTGTTGTTGATAGAATTTCGAAATAATATTATCCGCCATGATAAAAAACATGATTTTTATTGAATAGAAATCGTAATTTGATTTTCGAGTGTTTCGCAGCAAATTCGTCGTGGTTATTTGTTTTGAGGTTCTTTTCTTTTTCTCCAATTTTATTTTAAACTCATTTGAATAAAACAAGATAATTCATTTGAAGGCTGATAGGAGTTCGTCAACTTCTCTCTGATGTTTTTCTCCGTGGTGATCTCTCGATGTTCGCTCCGTTGACTTTATCTCGTGTTTCTCGTTCGCGCATACCAATACGCATATTTCTCGGTGTACTGTATGAGAAAACCCGTCTGTTACGTTCATCGATGCGTTATTGAAAAAATACTGAATTTCGAAGCCCGCGGCTCTTCGAAACGTGCGTTCGTATCGCCTAGAAAGAGATAGACACAGAGAGGGAGACAGAGAAGAATGGCAGAGAGAAAATTCTCTCGTGTGAATTATCACCCGGTTTCGCGTACATGCAACTATTGTGGTTTCATCGAATTCACATATTCGCTTGTAATTTCACCTCCACGTGCATCATGCGTTTCGTTACGATAGAGAAACCTCGTAAATTCATTAATCAACCAATAAATGCAGTTTAATTTCTTTTTTTTTTCGAGCAATTTCGCAGATTTGACTTTTTAAGGTTAAATCCTACTTCTCTTTTGTAAACTTCATTCAACGAAGACTAGTCTGTGTCAATATCGATTTAATTAAAAAAAAAAACTATATTTTCGTATATAAACTCGAAATGTTGACTAGAAAGAGTGAAAACTTGAAAATAAATCAAATCAGCCTTTCTGGTAAAAAAAAAATCTTAAAAAAACAGTTAATTTTCGTTCTTAAAAATAGTGTTTCCCGGTTTACTTCAAAATTCACAATTGACAATTTTTCGATATTATTTATAAAAATAAAAAAAACGCCCTTCGTTCAGTACTCGCGTGGACGATACTTCGAAGCGTATGCGTTTCTTTTAAAACACTTTTCAACAACAAATAAAAATGCTAATAAGATTTATGAAACTTCAAATGGCACGCATCTTTAGCGTGCTTATATATTTATTTTTTTGCCTTCAATGCGCCGCTGTAAAGTTTCGCGAGAAAAAGTTTTCGGGACGAGTTCCACGTCAGGGCGTAACTGGAGGCTAAAGTACGCGGATGAAACGCGTCTTAGAGCAACGTTGAATAGGGCGAGGGATAATAAAAAAAAAAAAAGAAAAAAAAAAGAAAAAGAAAAACAAAAAACAAAAAAGCAAGATACAAGCAAGTCGGGGAGAGTCTTCTTAAATAATAGAAAATTCAGACGAACTTGATAAGCGCGCTTAAACTTTTCTCTCTCGTCTACACACCTTTCTTGCCATTGCTTATTATAATGAATGCATATCGGCTTAGCCGAGTGAATATCCACTGCTCGATCCTTTTTGCCCTTTCGCGTTCCGGATTTGAGAGTGAAAAAGTCTTTTCCGACTTTCTCTTCCATCACGCAACTCAATACATTTTCCGTTATCACTTGCCAGTTTAACTCTCACGAACAAACTTTACTTCGTTGCAATAAAGTTTCTGTTGTAAAAGGTGGAGGCTTGGGAGAGTAAGAAAAAAACGTTTAATCCAAAAATCGTGTACAAATCATCGAAAAATTATTCAAATAAACTAAAATAACGATAGAATAAAAAATGACATAAATCGTCTTATCGTCGCAACTGTCAAAACTATTTTTATTCAATTTTATTTCCGTAAGCATCTCACTTTCATGGTTTTTATTATTCGAAAACATAAAAATCAGTGTTTTTTTTTCAATTTTTGCGTACTTTTTCGAAAACAAATCTCACCGATCGATTCGGATATCAATTTTTCTAAGAAGCTGACGAAACATCGAAAAAAGTTTGTTTTTTATTTATCTCGATATGATAAAAATAATAAAAAAATTAAAATAATGTTGGTTTACGGTGTCAGTTATTGCGCATAAAATATGATAGAATGTTGCGGACAATCAAACCACGAAGCTTGAGATATTTGCTGAAGGGTGAAGAGACCCGTCATAAACAGATTGTGCGAGACGTCGTGCCAGCACATGTCACAACACGACCCCATATCTGACCGACAAGGCCACAGATCACAATCACGTGTTGCGAAGTGTTTTTCTATAATATCTTAAAAAAAAAAAAAAAAAAAAAACAATTTATAAAAGAATTTATTCGAAAGGACCTAAAAATGCATATTTTTCTATAATTAGGACTTCACGTGTATGTAGAATCGAATCGCTATTCGTTATTTGCACATTTTTTAGTTTCATGACCATCCGCCATCTTAGAAACCACACACTTATCGTTAGTAACGTAAATAAACGTATATATAGGTGTGAGGTCATTGTTAACGATTCGTTGAAGCGCTGCGAAAGAAATTAAAATCCGAAAGACAAATGGCCTGACTACCGGGCTATCGTTAAATCATAGTGAAAAAACTTGGTGTAATTTAATAAGCAATTTCATGTAAATTACCCGAGCCTCTTCGCGGCAGACGCAAGGACTGTGCTATACTCTGTACGTGGCGACTTTACTACCCCTTGTCTGATTTACATCCTCAATTCTCAGGGGAGTATCCATTAATTCGATATCACGTTAAAAAAAAAAAAAAAAAAAAAAAAAAAAATATTTCGAAAAGTCTTTGAATCAAAAAAATGATTTTATTGCAATATTTTTCTTCCTAACGCCAAAAAATATCGTAATGAAAGACTAGAGTAAATAGAAATTTATTAAAATGTAAATATTTGATGAAAAAAAAAAAAAAAAATGTAGTTGATTAAATATGCACATACGAAATGAGGTCACAAGCTGTGAATAGCGTCGATCCTCTTTATATAAACAGTGCACAGTGGGCATTTTTTTATCAGGAAGTCCGAAGTGATCCGAGGATTTTGAGAGATCGAGGAAATATGAGGGATCATTTTTCGTTGTTGTTGATATTTTATACGAAGAATAGCAATGGCATTTTGGAGTGCTGCGTTCAGGGAGATGCGAAACGTGTTTGAAAGAATCGGCTCGACTTAGTTTATCCTGTCGAATGAACCGAATATGCCAGAGCCTGCAGGGAGTTTTTTTTTCTGGCTTTCTTGCCATGCCGTAGATATAAGTCTCTTGATCTCGTCCTTATGACACAAAGTCCCTGGGGATCGTTGATCGATTCATCACATTTCGTATGTACGAAATGACTCCGGTCTTTTTATTCGATACATAAATAGTCTATATCACATGAAAATTCACATATTATAGCTTAGCCAAGAAAATCCAAATAATCCTCAACGATAACATCATTTTATTTATAACAGCTTCTCTTTCGCATGTGGAGGTCGGTCTCAAACACACCGAAATTCACGTATAGTCATGTTTCGTTAAAATTTCATTTTCCCCAAAAATCAAAAGATCTCTTTAATTCAAATGCCATGGTGATATACGAAAACTGCGAATGTATTTCAAGATGTTAGTGTTTCAACGTGATGACCTCATAAAAACAGCACACAATCTTCTTGCCGGCTTTTCTCTCGGTCTGTCATACTCTGCTATTGCTTTTTGCCACGTGGAAATAATAGTGTCTAGCGTTGTTGTTATAGTGGTAAAATACAAGATCCCATTGCTGAGCCTTTGGAGAAGACACCAAAGTTCCTTCTTCGTCGTATATATTCCTTTTTGCATGCGACAGATCAACGAAGGTGATAATTTACAAACGTCGTAGCAAAACACTTGAATAAGCTATATTCTCATATATATATGTATATATAGTTCGTACCTCATGTCATCGGCAGTTTAGGGTACCTCGTAAGATTCCCACCAAGTGCATTAAACGAAACTGTATGCAGAAAGCCTGGGAAACGTCTTAGAGGTCTTTAAAGCAACTCGTCGTAACAGAGACGACCTCAAAATCTTAACCACCCCTTTTTGCCATTTGGTTGAGCACTAAACCTGAAAATTCAATCAAAAATCAAGAATTACAACGTCGATCTTACGATACGAGAACCATAAGAATTAATGAATCAAAATTTTGTTCATATCTTAATTATTATTCTATAGCCTCATCAACAAATGCATTTACTCGATGTAAACAAAACTTTCGGTTATTTAGAAAAACTAATGAAGATCTAGAGGCATATCGAAATAATCGAAGGATTTTTGATAATTATTTCTTTCACACAGCGATGGACAGATTTTATCTGAACATTGGAGTCTATTTAGCTTCTTTTTTTTTTAAATATCAATCAGTATCGTACTTTTTGATACTTAAATGAAATGCTTTAGTGGCTAACACCTTTTTTTCCTAGATATCTAAATGCTGGACATGTGTCTGGAAGAAGTTTTAAGGAGCACGCGAAACTATGATCGCTTTTCATGAAAAGAGACGAGTTTATTGTATAGCAAAATATACTCTAGTTACTTCATTGTGTGTGTATATGTGTGTATATTTATATAACGAGGGAGGTTCTTTGGTAACATCGTAGAGGAATGGCAGTGGGGATGATGGGTAGAAGTTTTGCAGCAAAAGCAATATATCGATGTTTAGCAACCAATAAACGGATCCCTCAAAGGGGACTTTTACGATAAAGCGGTGCTTCGCATGGGCGCTTCTCGAGGCCTTTATACACCGCGTTTACGTAACATTGATGTCTATGGAAATGGTATACGAAGTAGCAAGATATAGCTCATCCGAGCGATATAGGAAGGTGGCACTTTCTTTTCCTCTTCCCTTGCATTTCTCTTTCTCTCCCTCTCTCTCTCTCTCTGCAAGAGTGTAAAAAGCTAGCTAACTGTAGGCGTGAAAGATCAACCAAGAAACGCCAAGCTGCTAGAGCTTTTATGGCACAAAGTAAACGTGCATTTATAGAGCCGTTTCCACTGGATTCTCTCTCGTTGCGTTAGCACTCTCTGCAAACGTCAACATCATTGCCTAGCCCTCTACAACCAACGACCACAATCGCATCGATCTCCTTATACCTTTAGCGCCTCTTTTATGATAATGTTATGAATTCCTTCGTGTTACACCAGAACGTTGCCTTTTTTACGCTTGTAAATACAGTCCAAGTACCGTATGAAAGTTATTTGCTGTTTTATGAACGTTGAGGTTATAAATGGTACGCAAACGTATCTAGTTTTTTAAAACTAACGAGAGCTCTCCATTCCTGGATTATTGAATTGTACTTGTTGCTAAATTTGAATGAAAATTCATTTTAATTGCATCAGTGATTTAAAAGAAAAATAATGATGTCGAAAAATGAGTCCAGTTCTTTCAGAATTTTATTTTATGCGACATCAATGCTAATCCATGTGTAGATTAGAAAAATTACAACGTGATACATGATTTTTACGGTTGAATAGCTTCGGGACAGAGTATAATGTAATATATATATCACACGCTCGACGGAACATGTTCTATGAGATGTAGAAGATGTATTTGCAGGTCGAAATAGGCGGATTCTAGTAGAAGGCCTGATATAGCCAAGACGTAGTATAAGATCAGTGTCGACAGGTTTCTTTGACGTTT
This sequence comes from Campoletis raptor, assembly GCA_948107755.1. Classification (NCBI taxonomy): domain Eukaryota; kingdom Metazoa; phylum Arthropoda; class Insecta; order Hymenoptera; family Ichneumonidae; genus Campoletis; species Campoletis raptor. Next base: position 18,677,210 of record OX403623.1, read on the forward strand.
TTTTTTCTCTCATTGCTTTGCTCGAGATCTAAAAGAATGACGTGTTGGCGGTAATGTTCCATTTATATGAGTGCTCTGATCATGGTTCTGGTCCACGTGCGAATTCTCCGGTTCGTACGAAGTCTTGGTGGTCTTCGACGAAATCTCCAATTCATGCTTTCTCCATTTTCGTTTTCTTGGGCTTTTCGCTCGTTTGACATCCAGCCAATGTGAAGATCCATCACCCTTTGTACGATTATCCAACCGAAAGGTTATTTACGTTCTGGGTAAAACTGCTGGAAAAGGCAAAAGCTTTGGTCTATTAGAATCCACGTTTGGGTGGACTCTACGAATGAATAGAGAGAAAGAGCCTTGAAAAACATGAGAATTGGCTTTTCTCGAAGCTCATAGACGCTGACTATTTCCTATTATCCTTATTGGTTCGAACGATTGTATATATTATATACATACACGTACACAAAGAAAAAAAAATCGTGAATGGAGGAGGGTGGGGTTGGTAGTTCTACCATCGCGAAGCTACGTCGTCGCTTATCCGGGAATGGTTCGACGGTCGTTCGAACGGTCGGGTAAAGTGGCCACAGCCCGGCGAGTGGGCAGTTCGAGGTCCACTCTATACCCAACGGGGGTGGTTAATATATATACCGTATCAGTTGGGAAAATAAGAGAGAGGGAGAAAGAGAGAGAGAGAGAGAAAGAGAAGAAAGAGTGGAGAATGTGTGGCGTGGCTTCTGGAACATATAAGAGCGAACCACTTTTAGGACCTACCCCCTGCGTGCTATGCAACTGCTCCGAGGGGGGCGAATCGAGAAAACTCGAGACCAGCATCCCATTGGTCGGGATATATAAACTGCTCGACCAACCACAGCTCTCTCTGATAACGATGATTCTCTCATGTTCCGCCTCCCCAAGACGTTGGATCCTATCGTAGCTCTACTTCTAGTCCTTCGTTCTATAACCAACGAACCATCGCCCCAACCTTTTACTAAGTAACCAACCTCTCTACTGTGCCAACCTAGAATATATATCATTATATACATGCTCAAGTATCAAGCCCTGGCTGCTGCATCTTCACATCTTCAACGGAGCTAAGACTTTTTTACTCTTTTCTTCAACTGAATCCTCCTTATTCTTATATCCTTAAAACCACCTACTCTCTTCGAATATATAACCATTCAGATGCTGCTTCGTTCCACCCCTTGCAGCCATGGATACCATTCTCTAAGAAACAGAGAGATCGGCTTCACGAACATTACTGCAACCCTGAAAATGTGCGGATTTAATCTTCTTCCAGCTGTAGTTTTGTTCAAGTTGGTCATTATCTTTAATTGCAGCTTCAAAACAGAATCAGAAACGCTCTTGAAGGAAGAAACTTGTCGAAATTGGGTTTCTGTGGGTTTTTAAATCACAATAAAATCACGTTTTCACGTCCATTTTTTTATTCGAATAGGAAATGATATGTTATTCTAGAGGGAATGAAATAAAATAAATAAATTATAAATCAGTTCAATTTTTTCCGAGTCATGGATGATTTTGGACGTGAATCACGCGGGGTGCATGGGAAATTGGAGTTACGAGTATAACTACTAATCTTACAAAGAACAGTGTGTAAGTGGCGCATAATGGAACACAGAGCTCAGTTGACAAGATAAAGGGTGATGATAAGGGTCTCTAGCTTCTCGAGGAGTTCGAAGAAAAAGTAGGAGGGGGCTATGAAGGAGAAAGGTGCGTGACTGTTGTTCTGCGTGACGCGTGTAATAACCGTAGCCCCCGTTCTACCAAGAAGTACCGAGAAATAAACCATACGCAGGAGGTCACATGGGAGATTTCTAACTCGTACCTTAACCCGTAGATATTTCAACCTGTACACCCTACAAGCGTTCGTACAACCACTTACAGCCAACCACCTGACACTCCTGTACTGTTTAATCGTTTTTGGCACGACAAGTGCCTTCTCATCATATACCTAAACTTCATTTTTCATTTCTATCTCCTTTGAAACAATTTACTTTCATAATATTTTTTACGTGTCCATGGCCTTTCATTAAGTATCTTGCAATTTTTTTTTTATTGTTCCACACAGTTTAAAGTTTCGTACCTGGAACTTATACGCTAGGCGTTTGACTCAAAAACAGATGATCAAAAAGACGATTAAATCACTTACTTAGTATTCCATACAAAATGTGAAGTAATTAAATGAGATAATCCCTCTATTCGGAATGACGATTAGTTTTTTCTTTTCAATTGTGTTTACCAAAAGTTGGCCCGGTTTCTCGTACCTGAGAATGTTTTTTTTTTCGATAACGATAAAGAATAAAGCGAAAATATTTATCCAAATGAATAAAAATACAAAATTTCTTTAAATATCTCACCTCGCCCCGATCTCCTCTACAAACCAATAGAAACATAACACAAATCGCTTCAGATAAGCGTTACGCGGCGTCTGTTAAAATGCATTGCTACCAATCCGAGCACCTTGTAACAGAATGAGAGATAAAGAGAGAGACAGCGAAACATAGTAATTATCGTACGTTACGAAATCAATCAATTATCGAATGCATCGATGCTTAACGTCTGCTCGTTGAAGCAAGGGATCGCGAGTGATTGTTGTACGGGTTAATTTCTCTCTGTGTTCGTGTGTCTGTCTGTGTTTAAATGTGTGTCTTTCGGTTGGTCGACGATATGAATCGAGTTCTCGATGCGAACGAGACGTTCGCTAACAATTGTGATACACTCGGAGCTCGTAATACTAACTCATATGTGCCGATATATGGTGATTATGAAATGGAAATAGGTGACGTTATATCGTGAGTGATCGCGGTCAAGCTTGCAATACAAAACGTCGACGTTCGATTTATCTCACCTATATTCGAAATTCCACGATCCGGAACATTGCGTATCTCGATTCCTCACGAAATTCCGATACAAACCAACCTCATAATCGTATGGATCACTCTGGCTGCATTGAGGTGCAAATTTAAGTTGGCCCCAAGCCAGGGGGGCACTACCCCCACCACCCTTTCTCCCTTTTCTCTTCCTCAATCACTCGAATCCTATATTTGTATTTCTATCGATATTCTCGTTCATATCCTCGTTCTACACTCCACCACCAGCAAATCACGTTTCTATATGTTATCCTAATATATACATAGTTATTACGAATCAAAGGAACTCGCGTGTTGCTCCGAACCTCTGTTTTGACTCATGGCTTTCCGGCCATATTGTTCGCTCGAACGAACTGGCTCCGATTTATCAACCGATTCCAATTACCGTAATATTCTAATCAAAAATATTCTTTGATCGACGATATCTATAGGCCAAGATTTATGGATTGTATTCACTTAAAGAATTGCGTGTTTGTAAAATTTCCATAAAAACCATACGAACAAGATTCAAATTCATTTTCGTTCGAATGATAAACAATAATCAAAACTCTTTTCCAGAAACTGTTTTTGTTTCAAACTCAAATTAGTGGCTTTTTTATATAACGAAGAAATTGGGATTCTTAAATAAAGCAATAAATATATTCACACGAAGTAGAAAAACAGAAGAGATATCTACACAAGTATATCTTTTGCAATACTTTACGTGATATGATACTACTCCTACAAAAATGTTTCAAATGTCACTGCAAGAGACATTTAATAAAGAAATTGTAAAAGCATCTATTATTAATGTTATTTTGAGACTGAGGATATGGCAGTGTCTGCAGCATTGATAAATAATAGCCTCACTGAAATAAGAGTGGAGTTTTGAAAATTGCACTCGTGGAAATGGTGGACGAAATAAAAAGAATGGTTTATACTGCAACCAATATAACGTATATACTGATATTTCTTAGAGCGTGGACCACTTATGGCATATATATATATATATATATATATGTATATATGATTCGTTGAGAATGCTTGAGAAGAAGAGGAACTTGCTGTGTACAGGCCCCAATCTCCAAAGACGCTATCGTGATTGAGTTACGTTGATTTTATTCCTCTTTACTCCACCCTGCTACTTCGGTTTTCCCCTCACCAGCAGAGCACACGGCGGCAATCCTAGAGATGTACTCTGCCTTATTGTTAGTTTTATTTCTGCTGCAGACATCGCTCTGTAGTAGAAAGACAGAGGGAGATAGGAAAAGAAAGCGAGAGAGGACGAATAAAGAAAAGCTTTCTTCCTCATTCTCTTTCTTTTTTCCTGCTCGTTGGGCCGATCTCGGATCCCTTCGGGATTAACATCATTGCGGTTTTTAAGCAGGCAATTTCCTAATTCAGCAGAGCCCAGAGACGTATACCTGATTTATCGTTGCGGCCCCCGCCTCGTTATTCGATCTCTCTCTGATTTATCACCACTCGAGAAATGGAGGTTATATTTTTCAAGACTTTTGCCTTCATCCCTTCTTTTCCGCATTCATCAATTCGCCTTCACTTTTGTGCAACCCGATTTTTCTCTCTTGTAGTACATCGTGTTTAGTAACAATGTGGCATGATTGTTTTTTTTTTTTTTTTTTTACACGTCGATTATCAGGTTTTCACCCTGACAATATTTATTTTTTTTTATTTTTTTTTATTGTTTCATTTGATAAAATTAAAAAAAAGTGAATCATGTACTGAATGAAAGTTGAATAAAATATGACGTTCGCTCTTATTTTCGAGGGTGTTGAAGGAATAAACTTGATACGTATATGTAGGTCCCCGTAACTTTGGCCTCAATTTCATTCAATCAATCACCACCGTTACAAACGACGATATAACTATACAAGAGGAGAAAAGTGTAGGACTCTTAGGCCACGATGTGGCTCAAGTCGATTCACTCCATCACGTCGTTGTAACAGCGTGACGATCGCACACGAGGCTTTCTCCCCCTTCGACCACCAACCAACCCATGAATTATGAAACGTTCAATGCGATATATATAAGCGCAAGATGGCAAATGGAGCGAATCCTGATCGGGCACAACGAGAGAGTAAATCCCTCTGTTCGATCGAGGAACTAACGCTTGGACACGTTTTCGTCTGTACAAAAATCAACATATTACTCGTGATATTTATTTCTCCCCAACTTTTGTTGTGTATCGATCATCGCAAGGTGTACAAGTTTATAATTTTCACGAAAAATACAGTATTCAGAAAAAATTTCGTAGAGAAAATGAAATATCTTGAATTTCGTCAGTTTGAGGATTCTCGAATCAATGAAATAATGATTATAAACAAGCCAGAGACTGTCGTGAATTAACGAAGCTAAATCGCTAAGTAATTAGTTCAAAATTCCATTCGGAATGCTCGAGTGTCAAGGTGAAGTTTTTTGTTTTGAAATTAAGTTCTGAAGAGTAATTTGCCATAGAAACAAATTGATTTTTATAATCTTATAGGCTTTTCTGTAATTGTAGAATTTGTACTTGTGTTTGTTATTTGTCGTCGAGATGGCGCTCTAAGAAGTAGAAAAACGTAGGAAAGAAGATTACACTTGATTATCATGAGGAACTGTCGATTTTCTTCGACCGGTTCCATCTTCTCTCTCTCTCTCTCTCTCTTATGCGTTTATACGAAGGAAAGAATTTTTCTTAAGGCAATCGTGTGGTTCAATCGCACACGGTGAATATATCGGCGATCGTTCTCTTCAAGTCGAGTTTCCAAGAAAATTGAGATCAGCTATGTTTTTCAATGGCGCCCGACGCGAGATCTCGTCAGTATCCGCGTTGCAAGAAAACTTGCCTTTAGTTCACCTGCAGATCTCTTTCATCTATCGAGAATCTATCAGGACTCGGCGCCAACATATTTCTCTTTCTTTCAACACTTTGTGAAAGACAGTCACTCTTTTTTCTGACTACATTAAGATACGTATAGACTCTACGATGTGCTTAGCTCGTACGACGATCAGACATTACTGATAAGGACGAAGCTTGACAAAAAAATCACTCGTAATTGGATAAAAAATGATGACACTTTGCGTTCGCATTTGTTTGTTCGTCACGTTCAGTTTCTTCAATATTTTCCTTCCGAGTTCGAACCTATCGATTTTCTTATTTGGATGTGAATCTAAAGAAAAAATATCCTCTGGGGATAAAAGTTTTTTTAACAGTTGCTAGTAAATCGCTACCAACACAGTGTTAAAAAATCTAGAATTATAAATTCTCACGTTCTTATCAGCATTGATGTTTTTTTTTTCTCACGATCCGATTTTTCACTAGTCGATTCTTTCTTTTAATTTTTTCTCCATTAATACTTCCCCCTCTGAGTCGCAAATGATTAATTACCGTTTGCTCTTATGGCACGCTACTTTTGGTGTTACAGTGATACATAGCAGCGTACCATTTGTATAATAGTATTAGTACCGACAGAAATACTCGGCTCGGTGTACATTGTATGCATGATATTCTACATCAGCACTCGACTTCACTCCGTTAGTGTACATCGTTGTGGTCTGCAATATCTCTCTGAGAGGGTGAGTTTAGGCTCATTGTTAAAACGGATATTCCGTGCTGGTTGCGTGCTTGTATATCGTCCTCCGGTCTCTCTACACGAATATGCTGGTATTTGGTTTTGTTCTATCGTCTTCCTACCTTCACCAACATTCCTGATGTTTGCCATTTCCCTTTTGACGGTTGCCATACTCTCACACACATAAAACTCATTTAAACCTTTGACACAACAACGAAACTTGTTTCGTAAACCTTTAAAAATAATAATTCTTTCTTATTTAATGATTTCAGAAGAATTTTCTTGAACAAATTGTCTTCTTTCGATCACTCTTTCATTTTTTCTGTCAACAGCGAATTTAAACTTCATTTTCGCTACCAGAGACGATAGCTGTCGGTTTGTAACGTTTTTATTTTCACTCAGGAATCTCTGAGTTAACGATTTACAGAAATGATGATCGTCGATAAATATTTGTTGAACATGTGAAATCGATATGAGATTTTAATACTTTGAATGAATGAAAATAATAGTTCAACAGATTCTCTGAACAGTAAACATTTTGATAATTAATTTCACATAATTATTCTTTCGAAAAAATGTCAAATACTAATATTATTCTTCGAGAATGTTTTTCCTCACTGGAAAATAATTTTCCTCGTTGATTTTTTAGCTAATTTTTCTGCTTCACAAGTATGCCAAAAATCTAACATTTCTTTTTGTTTATCGATCCAAATTTTATGGTTTACATTATAAAATGTGTATATTCTCTTGGAATATTAGAATAAATAGCAATAATCGAAATTTTGAATTTCGAATTACACGTCTATTTGTTATATAAATACAAGATTAGAACGTTTGGGGTTGAAGGAAGCCCTTCTGCATATATGTGTAGTGTGAAAACATACAAAACACTTCATTTCATATTTGTGTGACTCTCTTTGTCTCTCGATAGCGTCGATAGACTGCTTTATGGGTGGTGAGACACGGTATGTTATGGATTTGCAATGCAAATGGCAAGCCCAAGTCCAGCAACCCCCTTGGTAACGTACGTGCGCGTAACCTCCGTCAATGTGCAGAGGTTTCCGAGGGTGCAGTCAGGCGGGGGTGTGTTTAGAGCGTTCTACTGTGCTTTCTCGTTCTCTAGTGCTGATGCTGCTGGTGATGAGTCACACGTATGTAGGTATGGATAGTAACCAAAACGATGAATCCAAGGACCAATTTAGCGTGCTTTCTACCACCTATATATGTATATATGCTCCGAAATTTTCTCATACGCTTGAATGAACGAATCTGCGACCTACTCGCCCGAAGCGACAGCTCGTATCGAATCTGTGAATTGTCCACTCGAGCCGAGTAGTCACGCTATTTTTATCACATCATCTCCACTCTCGTTTCCACTCGTGAGCATAAACCCCGCAATGCTTAACATTATAGTCATCAGTTGAGACATCATTCGCTTCGATTCGTTAAAAAAGATTTATATAAAAAACACTAAAAGATTCACAAATGTTAGTTAAAGTCTATTGTCATTGTGTGACTCTGAATTATTATCGAAAAGATAAAAAAACGTTGGTGTAACAAAAGAAAGGAATTGGCAGATCCGACGATTCCGAAGTTTGATCGGGGACAAGAAAAAGTGGTATCGGTCGATCCTTCTCGTTAGGCGCACACTAAAGGAAAGGAAGGAGGCAAAGATAGCGAGAGCGAGTGAGAAAGACACGCAGAGTATTCCACGCAATCATATTCCCCGAGCAAATAATTCGTTAGGCGTTTCTCATTTGGGGGAAGGGATTCGTTAGTATAATTAAAATAAATTCAAATGACTCGCTGTCGTCTCGGTAAAGAGGAACGAGCTATTGGTCTTACTCTTTCTTCACAATTTCAAGCTCTGCGGTCGCCCTGAACTCGCAGGTCCATCTCTACCTTTTCATTCGCCACTCCCCCGTGTCACTTTTCTTTGCCACGTCGACTCTCTCCAGCCTCGTTTTTTTTCTTCTCCACCCTTGGCGGTGCTGTTGCAGTTACAATCAGCAACACATATATATATCTATATGAAACGAAACTCCCTCTTATTTCTTCGCTCTCTAGCCTCCCTCCTTAAATCCGTTGATTAGTACAAAAATCCGCTTACAAATTAAATAAAGCCGTCCGTAAAATACCGAGCAAGAAAGAGAGGATACAAGGGAGAAGAGGTAAGAATGGAGAAAATACTACGAACGAGACGGAGGAGGAGGGCAAGGAGGAGGAGGAAAAAAAGAAACGAGAAAACGAGAGCAGGCGAACGAGAAAAGAGGCCTCTTCGTCGTTTTCGCTCTTAGATGGGGGCGTATGGCTGTGCACGGGAGATACGTTGATGGTTTGGGGAGTCTCGCGGAAAACGCAGCTACCGGGTACTTTAATATCTTAAGTAAACCCGGTCTCGACGAATGAGAACAAAAAAAAAAAAGAACAACGAAAAGAACCGACGTTTTTTTCCAGACGAAAAGAGGTGGGCGGTTAAGAAGGGAGGCGATGAGAGAAAAGAATGACAACACAAACAACGAATGCAAAAATGCGCAATGAGAAGAGAGAGAGAGAGAGAGAGACCAAGTTATATGGAGGAACAAAACAGTCGTGGAAAAAGAATGTTGCGAATGGCTAAAAGTCTCTCGAATCTATGTGCAACCATATATATTTGCCACCGTGCTTAAAACAGGGCAAAAAATAGTGCTCCTATTTTGAAAAAAAAAAAAAAAACATAACAGCTGTCCTGCGTAAATGTCAACAATTCAGAATTTTTTAAATAAAAGATTGTTCTTTAAACAACATTTATAACGAATTTATGAACTCTGTTTGAAAATACAGAAAGTGCAGCATATTTGGAATACCAATATAATTTAGGAAATATGAAATACATTATTGGAGATCGATCGGATGAAGAAAACTGCGTGAAAATGTTGAAAAATTATCGACTTTTAATAACGGTAACCATTAAAGATAACAAAAAGTTAAGAACTTTAACGAAATTTGATTTAATTAAAAAATAGAAGAAAAGTGACATTCAGAGTGCAGGTAAATTGGAACAGCACTAACGCTGACGTGAATTACGATGAATCACGTTTCGTTCTTGAATATTAAAAAATTGACACAAAACCATAAACTCTGATAACACTCTATCGATTATGTGTGAATTTGTCCTTGAATCTCGTCGTCGAAACTGATAGCATTTGCCATCAGTTCCTAACGTTTCATTTATTAAATTATTCCAAATTACTCGTAGTATTAAAAACATGCTGATTTTTATTTATTAGAATAGAGTTCGGTGTTGAAATTGGTACGAATTATTTTATTTCTTATGGGTTTATACACCAGTGGAATTCAGAGGATATTTAAATCATTTTTTTTTTTCGATATAGGTGTTTTACTGGTGCATGTATTCGGCCTTTTTTTCTACATATTATAGGAGAATAAAACTGCGATAATGTTACCAGTGGCGAATCACACTGACCATATTTATTCTTAATATATATATCTATGTATCTATGGATTGCTTTAGAACGAAGAGTGATAAAAATAAGTGAACGTCGTTTTCTTAATGAGAGTACAGAGTAAAGCTTTCTTTGAGGGCATCACGACTCTCCGCTGCGGGGAATCGAATGGATCGCAACAGGGGGTGATCTTTTATATATATGTACGATGTACATATTGTATAGATATACATTGGGAGCGCACTTGTCGTACCGGTCGCGAGATCGGTGCAGTCCATACTCGCGCGGGCTTGTAGACTTTTTTTCCATCTCTTTCCTTCCTCAGACTCATTTCTTCATCCCTCTTTACTTCTCTCTTGCCCTCTGCTCTCTTTCTCACTTTGCGGAGCGGGCGGTCGGGCTGAAATGCTTCTTGTGTAAGTAAAAATCTAAAGTGACTACCGAGATCTAAGTTTTAATTAGTTTATCTTGGCCGCGTGGCTATTGAATATTTATAAGCCATCGTCGCCGGGTAAGAGAGCGAGAGGTGGCGACGACGACGTTGTCGGCGGTTGCGGTGGCTGCGATGGCGGCTGCTGCATCGGTCGAGGGGGTTGACCGGAATGAGACGCGATATACTTCCGAGACTGAGAACAACTCGGACTTCATGGATCGTTAACACGCATCTATATTTTTCACTTTTTCCAGCTATTCTCATTTTTTCAAATTTCATTCACTCTACAATAAGAAATTGACAACTATAAATCTTTTTATTTTTTATTTTTATTGTTTCGTTGGATCCTTAACCAAAAGGTTCGAAAGTTTTTCAATATCTTTGATAAATGTAATCAGTAGCTTATGAACTACAAAAATAGAAGTTACACGTTGAATCTACAGGGATTAAACAAAATATATTGATGCGAATTAATAAAACGACGAAGTTTATTTTGTAGCATTCGTACAAGAATACACAGAGATAATATTTGGAGGAACATTTGCGGGAAATGGTTAGCTGGCTGGTACAAAAGAAAGAGTGCTATGCACACGGGGAGGAGGACCGAGAAAAAGGACATTTTGACAAATTTATGTGGTCCAGAGACCTCTTTCTCGTAGATATAACTTGTCGGAAAGTATATAAATATATGCTGGGTACCGTGGCGACCATAGCTACCAAGTTTTCCCCTGTGACCAGAAAAGCCCATGAACCATACGCCCAGTGTACGATCCTTGTACGTATATATATATGTGTCTATGTACTAAAAACGACGTCGAAGAGGGGAAAGAAACGGTCCATGCGACCGCGGCATATCGCGAAACAAAAACACATAAAAAGAAACGAAAATGTCGCAGAGAAAGAGAGAGAAGGCTCTCACGCCGCGACGCTGGCTTTTCCCGAATCCTAGAGGGTGCAAGCTCTACGGGTAACGCTCTCTATATAAATATATAAACATATATAGAGCGCACGACGCCAGTAGGAATTTAGGAAAGAGGAAGAATCTATAAGTCCATAAATCTGGTAGGAGAGGGTCGAGGGATTTCGAGACTGTGAGAGAGGAGAGAAGAAATGCTGGAATAAATTTACTTTTCTCTGTCATATAAAAAAAAAAAATGTCGAAAAAACGAGGCGAGTGTATAAAACTCACACGTGCACGTACGTAGACGTTTTTGTCCCTCGTCATTACAGATATATTTATATGAATGAGACTTTTATGCAGTGTATTATGCCATGAGAATTTATATCTATATTTCCATCGAAAATATACGTTAAGTGTATTTTTATTACGAGGTAACAATGAAACGATAAACGGATTCATTCAATTAAAACAACTGACGATTCGAAGCTCCGAAATATTTTTATTTGCCATATTACTGTTTCGTTGTTATGCATTTTTACTAAATATTCAGATTTATAAAGTTTGTACTTTTAAGACGCTCGATCAGTTGCTTGACTGCAAGAAATATTGCTGATAAGCAATTTCCCATTTTTATCAAAGCGCTTTAATTTTCCTGCAAAAACGTTAAGTGAAACACGAATTTTTTAGTTTTCTTTACCCTTTTTATGTTACTCGGTCAATCAAAATCATGAATAATTTTTTTTTTTCATATACCAACTTTTTATTATTCCGTAATAATATTATTTTTATACTGTCGTGATATTGTGTCATTCAGTTCTTATCCCTCGCTTCTGCCCTTATTCAGTGACAATTGAATGCAGTGGTGGTTTTGCGGACACGAAACACTGCACAGTATTTTGAGCCTCGTATATTGGTGGTTGATTATCAATTTTCTACCAATTTGCCTTCACTTGTATCCGCGGCTATGGCTTTTGTTCGACCAAATCACCCCTTGGGTCTCGTTCCTGAATCCCGCGTGTGACAGGACGCATCATCCCCCCTTTTTCCTCGCCCCTGAAGCAACATCTCTCTTTCTCTTTGTCGAGGCTTCACAGCCTCGAGCTAAATATACGATCTACTATATATTGTTATATATACAAGTGCTCCGCGTCAACCATTCGTTCAAATAACAACAGTAGCATGGCCCACTATTTTGCATATTACATCCATATATACATACGTGTAACAAATGTGGTCCCTTTAAATGTAACTTGATCTCGTGCCCAACAGCAATGATCGCAATTCCATTGAAGGACGATTTAAATCTATTCATTTTACCTCTGCAAAGCTACTAATAATTATTAAAAAGAAGAAAAAAACGTCGAAAAGAAAAAATCCAAATTAATTTAATCGTCAAAAAGCTACAAGAAATCATGGAAAACGTTTTTTTCGTCATGTTTCTTTGATTCTTTCGAAACCGTGTACAGAAATAGTTGAATCTTTATCTTGCAATTGACACGCTGTTTAATTGACTCTTGACATTTTGTCGCCATTATACTTTTTTTAGGCTAAAGTTATCAATCGATTATTAAGTTATTTAAAAGTTGAATATTGATACCAAACTCTTAAGCGTGCTCCAAAAGCAAAGCTCAACAAATATGAAACAATTTTTTTGATGTTGTTGTTTCTTTTGTCTTTTATAAACACAAGCAGATCTTTGCCTGTGGGAATCGAACCAAGTGCTTTGGTATCCTAAGAAAAAAAATAAAATAAAAAGAGACGGATGTAGAAGTGCGTGTGTGGTCCAGCTTTTGCGATGCTGCTGGATGTTTATTGCTCTCTTGTTGGAACTCTCGCGAGTATATATAGCATACACCCTCTTTCTTTAGGACACGTTTGCGTATGTGCGATCTTACCTGAAGGATTCCCGGTTTGGCAAACGATCGCATTCCTCTCCGGGAGACTCTCACCAAGTTCTCTCGATTTGTGCACCGAGGCGAAAAGTTGTCCATACTACAGTCTGCGAGTGTAATATCTTTGCTCTTGCTCGTTTAATCGCGCTCTCATTCGAACCTGGTGAAAAAGATCCAAAGCGCAGTAGAGAGGAGGAGAGATTCTCTTCTTGATTTTGCCATCCGTTCTTCTCACACTCTTCCACTACTGAGAATTTTCGATGCTCGCCTCTTTCTTTGTCATACTTATTGGAACCTTCTTTTGACGAATTATTTATTCGAACCTCGTACTTCCGAATGATTTCACGTCGATTTCCGATTCACACGTTGATACACAAGTGACATATATATTCTTTAACCTTCGAGCACTACATTATATCATCAGATATCCCACTCTCTGTGTATGGGTCTCTGAGACTGAAAGACGCCGTATCTCCGAATATAATCTCCTAATTATAACAATTTTTTTCAATCGATACGTCGGATCTCGCAAAAGAGAGAGAGAGAGAGAGAGAGAGGGAGAGAGAGCCGACAGATAATATCAATACGAAATAATAAACAGGATGTTAAATTCTAAATACAAGTAACGTCATTCGTTTCATTTGGTTTCAAAATATTCCATATGGCGTTATTCCGAAAAAGTTTTTATCCCAACGAAAAAAAACGTTAATTTGTTTTCAATACTGAATATTTCCTTCTAAATGACGCTTATTAGAGTAATTTTAATGTTTAACAAAATTTCTAACAAGGATTTCTACTCTCTTTCTCTTTCTGGTGATATTTCGATTAAACAAGGATTCGTACGGTCAGCGAATTGAAAAAAAAAATCACGCAAAGGTCTGGATAACATGTAGAATAATAGGTGCATGTTCAGTGAGGCAGGAAAACGCGAAACTAAAACGAACGGATGAACAGGATGCGCGGACCAACGCGTGAGATCTCGTCCACCTGAAACAACAGTGTACGTTTTGCAGATCGCTGATCCCATAAGCAGTGGCAGGCATCGTTTGATCCCTGCTCCGCGCTCTGTTAGCTATTTCGCGACTCTGTATTTCCCGATCTCCCGCTACGCACCCCGCGTTATATTATTCTCTATGTGTATAGAGGTATCACTCACAATCAGCTCTCGCGTCATTGCAACGAAAACATTCATTCGTTCGCACTGCTACACATTCGAAATTCTCGCTCCTCAAAATTCCACCTCTCCCATGTTCTTTTTCATATTGAACGCGTTACTCACGCCAGTCAGGACTGAAATATCATGCGCTAAATTCTCTCAATCGATGAAAGATATTTCATCATTATATATTTGGCCTACATTATTTTTCGTTGTCTTTTTTTTTTTATTTTTAAACATGATGCGGTGAATTGGGATTCAGAAGCCTGTAAAACAAGCCCAAAGGCTTCAAAGCCCAATCAAAGTTCCAAAGATCGTTTTTTTTATACTTCCCGAAGACTGACAATTACCAACGAAATAAAAAGATCAATAAAGATCATGAAATAATCACGAAACAATCAATTTTCTCGTATTTCATTTATATTTCGATGCTGCTTCTCATTTTTTTCTTCTAATTGGTGGTTAACCTCCGTTATATATTCCTGCCTCAACCCACATATGGTTCATCGGAGCACGTGACCCGTGCGAGAAAACTTTTGTTCTCGCAGGACCCTGGTACCCCGTGGTGCCAATTAATCATTCGTTAAAGTGAAATGAGGTAAATACGCGGCTCACGCAAAGCGGCAGCCGAAAAATTTGTATTGTGGGAAAAATTTGCTCGATCGGTTTCTGATCGTCCCGATTTGGCAGGAATCAATGACAACCCGAATTATTATTCTGTGCGTGTGATACACAAGGAGAATCCTGCTGAAATTGTCGGCAGTTGATCAGAGACGAACGGCAAAGAATGCTACCGTGAGATGTAAAAGAAGAGCGTATGTCATTAGTCGATTCCAAACTTGTGACCTGCACTCTTTCTGCGCCGGTACATCGGTAAATTAACGAATGTATTAGCAACTTGTCGTTTGTGTAATTAAAATCAGACACACGATTTTTTAAATAACAAAAATAATACAAGCCATTTTTCGTCGCCGCCTCGAAATTAATCAGACGAAGTTCTCATTATTTTTGACAACAAATAGTGGTGGAAATTCATGAATGTTACATTAACCGTTTGAGCCAAAGTGCCACGTACGTTGTTTCACCTATTTTTGCAGTTTTTATTTATTTATTATTAAAAAACTATTCAAATGATGAATCGCTAGGATTTTTGCTTCTACATGGCCATTAATAAATGTAAAAAAAATATAAGCTGTCATTATCATTTGTTAATTATACACAAACGCGACATATGGATAAATAGTCGAATATTCGTACTTTTTCACGATGAAACTAAATTTTCTACAAATCTACCATGAAAATTTGACATGCAATTTTTTTACAAAGTTAAGTCCCTGAATATCGGATTTCAAGTCGATTGTACGGAAGAAAAAAAATATGGTTTTTCATAGCGTAGCATCTAATGAAAAAAGTGATGTTTCAATAATTTTGTTCCTTAGAAAAATCCACTTTCCGAGTCGATTCGAATGAATATATTTGAATCGAAAAAAAATGATTTTTTTTCCACAATATAAAAAAGGTTGTTCGAGTGCACGATCTGTTGCGATGGGACGTGGTAATTCTTGTCGTTCGAGAGCTGCAACATTATCGAGTTCTCGTTGAGGGCGAGACTTGTCTTTCAGGCGTTTGGTACATTGAGCTCGCGTGTGATGAATGGAGTCCGAGAGGTGAGGATAGGAAGGAATGAAGAGAAGGGTGAAAGGGAGGGTTGGAAAGGGGATCTGTAATGGCAAAGCCATGCAAGCTTGGGCCTTCTCTCGTGCCACCCGCATAAAATTAACCCGTACCTATATATACGTTCGTTGCTTCGTTTTAATTAACGAAACAGCCGCAGGCCACGAGAGATCGCGGATCGTCGCGTAGTGTGGGACGAAGGTGCAGAATCGTGGCGTCCCTGGGCACACGTATGAAAACGAGATGAAGAGTAAGAGAGAAAAAAGGAATGAGAGAAGGAGCAAGAGGGAAGAAGCCACGAAATCACGATCTATCGTGTGCGATCGAACTACCGGACCTCTCACACCGCCTCCGCATTTTATGTCTGACAATTATTGCCCTTCAATCGAATTATGAACATTTTAGCAAACTTTTATTCATTTATTTACAAAATTAACAATATAAATACATGTTTATTAAGAAAATTCCATAAAAGATACATAAATGTTTATTTTTACAAACATTTACGGATTCGGAGGTCGATATTTATATGAATTAATTGATCATTAGTATTGCGCAGCCATATTACGTTGATAAAAAAAACTCATAAAACTGGTAAAGATGAAAAATCTTTGAACAACCTTTGTTTATTAAAATTCTGTTATAATTTATTGTAGAACGTACAATTCATTTCTCTTGAATCATTGAAATCGACAAGTTTCTTGGGAAATGTAAAAAAATAAAAAAATACGCGATAGGATTAAACTAGTGAGATCCTGGAATGGTGAAAAAAAAAATGATCGTTTCTGTAGGAGTGTAAAAAAGTTATCGTGCATCCTCGAAGTTGTTTCTCGCTCGTGAAAAAGTGACTCCCTCGTAGCGAGATAAATAAAGACAGAAGGTGAGTATGGTTGTGTGGAGTGTGTGTCTGTTTTGCTGGTAGGATGGTGGCACGATGATGGCTTTATCGAAGGTACGACCATTCCTTTTGGGCTGGTCTTTAGCAGCTCTTGACTCACATACGTAGATGCTTAACCGTAAAAGTAGCGAGCTTAAAGTGTGTTTAAAGGTCTCGCGCTTGCGACTTAAGACTCCCGCGAACTGTGGAGCAAGGTCCGAGGTCCTTGGGGTCAGCTGGCGAGCACCGAGTTAATTAGGAGACGAGGTCGGAGCGAGATGCACGTGGCACATACACGGGATGAGAGCACCTCTTCAGATATCAATCGCCTCTCTCTCTCTCTCTCTTTTTCTTTTTTCTCATCCGTTTCTCTTGAAGTAGAAGAAAAAAAATTAAAACAGGGAGGAAGTAATCTCTCGACATCCTGAATCCACGATTTCATGAAGTTCATCAACATTCCTTAAGATTACCAGCGCCGGACTTGCCCGAATCTGTAAATAAGAAGAAAAAAAATTAATGTCATTAAACCGGGATTCAATTTTGAGTTTATTTAATTTTTTTATTTTTTAAACAACTGAAATGATTAAAACTGAACGGATTGGACAATTGAGAATAATTAATATAATGCTCTCATGGATGATTCATAATCAAAGTGGTTTACACGAAATTGAATGGGACGCGATTATTGCGTTTTCCACAGACTCGGAGATTTGTTCTCTCAAGGAAAGTCTATTTACAACGTGAATTATTCGTCAGTTCAACTGTACTCGCGGGGTTGTAGTCAGCCTTAATTATTCGCTTGCTAATTCGTTGGATTTTGTGGCCAAGAGATAGGAAGGCTTCTCGGTGCGTCCATCACACCGGAGCCAGAACACATAGAGAAAGAGGGAGAGTGCGTCCGCTTTCTGAGTGAGGATAGCTCGGGTACTTTACCGAACACTCTCTTCTATCCTCTGGTATCCTTGCGCACGACCGCTTTCCACCCCTATCTGTGATAGTTAACTAACATTTATACGATCCGATTACGCCCAACGTTACGTCCTTAGCCAAGCTTTATCTTTAAATCTCATTTTCGTTCTCTTTTTCTTCCAGTTGTTTTAAGTCCTCTTTAGCATCTTGATTTTTTTCACAATTCTATCGGTATTCTTTCATTTTATTCACTCAAAAACGACTAATTACGTAATTTTGTCAAAATTCTTTCTCATTATTATGACAGTTGATGTTTATTTATAGTGTTTTTCCAATTTTTTATCACGCTGAATACCTTTTTCCTAAAAAAAAAGTTCCTCCCAGCCCATTATTCTTTTTGAACTTTTTTTTAAATCGATTTTTCATGTAAAAATCACAATTTAACGCTAGTTTGCTGTAATATTTATCACAATTAGTCCGCTCGTCTATTTCGATGTGTTCGAAAGACAATATTAGAGTGGCCGTGCAAAATAAAAATAAAAGAAAAAATATAAAAACAGTAAAACAGAGAGCGAGGTTGAAAAAAAGGAAAGACAGAGAGTAAAAGGGTCGGAGGATGAGGAAAATCAAGAGGGTGAGATTGTGAAGTTTGGTAGGGTCGCGGTGCGGCAGGCATCCCTGGCAGCCGTTGCTGCTGCCTCGTTGGAGATGGAAGCAATAGGGATCAACTAGTATGCAAATCGCATGTAAATATCGCTCACTCTCCTGTACCCGGTACTACTCTTCCTCTCTCTGTATTTCGTATCATCCCAATGCGTTTCTCTTTCTTCCTGTCTCTCTCTCTCTCTCTCTCTTTCTGTTTTAGCCCAACTCTTGATCTCACTGTACGTCTATATTTCTCTCTCCATCTTTTTCTCTCGTAGACTATTCGATCACCGTTTTCACTCTTTCCCTCTCACTCTCTCTTCGTGATTCTCATCGTACAACACGAAGAGAAGAAATCAAAGCTTCGCGAGGACAAAGCGATCGACTGGAGAACGACGAGAGAGTTTTTTCGTCTTCGGATATCGTGTAAAAATTTTAAACGTCGAAATTTTGCTAGAAAATACAAAAGTCCAGATTTTAGAAGGAAATTTTCAATTTATTCTAGTCGGTAGATGAGAGCAATAAAAAAAATTACGTTTCATGGATTAACTCCGAAAGTTCATTACAGATTTTCTCTTTTGTCCTCAATTACGATGTTAAAAAAAAAAAAAAATACAACAAGAATTTTGACGTTTAGATTCGAAGATACACCAAAATAAAAGTATAAAATCAGTGTATTGGAAAAGCATGTTATTTCTCACAATATATATTTTGTTAGACGTTTTTTTACAAAAGTTATAAACACTATGAAACATTTGACAACAGTATAAAATGCTCGTCGGAAGTTCGATGTTCGAATGTTTAGAAACGTCGATTATAAAATAGTTGCTTTGGAATTGACACCATTTAATCTCCGACGATCATAGATGTAAATACACATAAACATTTATATAGATATACATTAATAGAGGTTATGAACGAGATTTGAAGAAATTATAAATTTCAAAGAATATATTTGACGCGTTAATGCGTCGAGTTACACAAAGTTATAAACCACGATGGGGACTCGACTACTCTCGCGTTTTATCGTGAAATTCTGCGTAGTATGGAGTACTTCTCTCTCTCAGCTATATTATTTGCAGAGTCGAGGTAACAAGAGGTCTTTGGATCTCTCAACCCCCTTTAGAGGGTATAAAAGCATCGGGAATTGTCGGGGCTTGAGCGCACGGTTGAGAATTTCTCTTTCTCTCTCTCTCTCTCTCCCGCTTTTACTCACTTTTGCGCGAGAGAATGTTCCAGATCTTTCTCTCTTGCGGCGTTTCTCTCCACTCTCGTATAAGACCTCTCTAACTCCGAAGGTATTTTCATCTTATTCCACGACCTATAGCATCGCGCCCTCACCGTCTCGGGATTACTTCTCGAGCTCTGTGCAGACTGCTCCGAGAAAACTTGGACCAGGTTTTCCGTACCAGCCTAACGGTCTTTTCGGTTTCGCACACCTCTACGGATATTCGCTTTCGCTTCTTTCGTTCGAGCGCCAAGAGTGTTGCGAATCTTGTTCATACCCTCCACTCCCTTTTAGAGCACTGTTTTTTTTGTTCACTCGCTTTGTTCTACGGTTTTTACGCTTTTCTGGTCGAGCAGACGTTGCCATTTCGAAAAAAAAACTACGATATTTTCCAAATAATTCTAAATCCAACATTTATTTTGACATCGGTTAAAAAAACAGTTTACTGTCATTTTTGAATGTTACAATTCTCTTAAGTTTAGGTCTTGTTATTTTTTCTTTTTCTAAAGCACTTATTCGTTCTCCCTCTCTTTATTTTCTTTTTATCTCAGCTTAAGTATATTTGGTGTACCACGATTCGATCGAATCTTTCTCAATGGATTCGTCGCTCTTATTCTCTATGCAAAATACTCGAAAACGTCGCGACGAAAATCAGCAACTTTCGTACACGTCGAACATCTCGACATGGCCTTGCCGACGAGAAGGCATGCGTTTTATACTTTTAAGTGTGCGAAACGAAACGAAAAGTGGAGGCGAGCAATAGACGAAAAGAGGGATGAAGAAAGAACGAACGAGAGAGGAAGAAAGAGAGAAAAGATTTTTGTTCGTGGTCTTGAGAGGAACTCGGCACGTTTTAATAATGCTTTCTCTTCTACCGAACCACCGAGAACAAGTTTAACGCAGATTACGCCAGATACTTTTAATTGCTATTCCTCCCGCACCCTCTCACACCCTTTTCAGCTCTCGTCTTTACTCTACACTCTCTCTTTCTTTCTCTTATTCTTCTTCCTATAGTTACTGATAGCTCGGAGAGTCTATGTAGCTGGGCAATTTCCGATGCAAGAGACTTTCAACCAAAACCTACTTTTCGGCGGTCCATAATACTCATGAACACCTACACTTAATACTTTTGCTCCAAGAGAATTGAGTAGCTTTTTGTATGCTGCTGTTCATGTCATTAAGAAGTTCTGTCAACTGTTAAATTTCTAAAAACTTGAAATTTAAACAACCTATTCGTTAAGGTAGATGTGTCGAGATCGATTTTTCCAAAAGCTCGCATCATTGAGAGACAGTAGCACATTATGTGGTTTGGTATGATTCCAACTGTTGTCTTTAGTCAAATTTTAGTGACCGTCGAAGGCATTCTTTACTTTTTATAAGATTTTTTCTATCATGCTGGTATGAAATTTATTTATAGGAATTACGATGTCGATTTATTTCAGATAACTCCATGAATCATTTTCTTAAATTTCGTAACAATTTAATCAGAATTTTTTTATTTTTATGAGACGAGACAACGTGCTTAATCAATCAACGTACGAAAAAATCAGTGAAAATCATGTACACTTTCAATAGTAAATTGACAGAAACATTTTAAACTTGTCAATAATGTCCCTAGAGACCCGATTTATCGATTTTTTCAAAACATTTATATCTTGGAGTAAATCTTGAGAACTGTAAAAGTAGTGCGTGTCGAAATTTTTTTTTCCACAAACTTGCAACATACAAATTAATGGGAGGACGGTAGGAGGAGGTTCAATTATTAAAAATAGTAGTTCTCGGAGTGATTAGCGAAATGATAAATAACAAGGTGCTAAATCTTGTAGCATGTGATTTAAAAACGAAGGCGGCAAATCACGTGTATCACTGTGTATTATACGGTAGCTAGATATACGTATAATAATAATAATAACAATGATAATAATAATGATTGGCCTTCGAGCTGTAAATCAGATTGAAATTTGGACGAAGATTAAAGACTCGGAAGAGCGCAGTAGCCGAGTTGGGCCGAGCAGTCATTATAAATCAATCTCTGCCGTGTAAAAGAAACGCGTGCTTTTTTTTTCTCTCTCATTCAACGGCGTAGATGACGCGTAGAAAGGAAGAGCACAGAGGAGGAGATTAAGAGAATGAAATAAATATACGCGGGGTGTCTAGAAGAGTATAGAGATGAGATAGATCGGCGCGAAGCAAGGAGCAGGGGGGGGGGGAAGGGGCTGAAATTGTGGATGCTTGGGGTATTTATTAAAACGTCAGAGGGCGAATGAATCAGAAGTATAGTCATGGTCTCGGAATCTCGATCTTTTAGCTCTCTCTCTCTCTCTCTCTCTCTTTAGGCATTTTACCGAGTCCTTAGGGAACGAGGATCATTCGCTCTCTCTCTCTGTTTTTCTCTTTGAAACATCATTTGCCGATTCACCTACATAACAAAAAGACTTTTCGCGCAAGCTCTCCTGCCCTTATAATATCTGCCATCTTGTAGGCACCAAAAATTTCACTCCAACACCAGCAATGACATTGCACAGAGAGAAAGAGAAAGAAAGAAAGGACAATAAAACGCGTTTGCCTACACAAAATGTACATGTGACCCTGTTGGTTCGGTCACGAGGCTTTATACACTCGTATATACTATAATGTCAAGTCTAAAAATCAAAACACATTAATCCCAGACACGTGGCCACGATCGCACGCTTCTAACAAAACATCCCTTCCCCAAAACTCTTCCACCCTTGGCAAACCTGCCACAGTTGCCAAATGGCCATTTTTCTATTGCTATACTTTTTGCACTATGTTTTTATTGAATTTACGTAATATGACGTGTGCCATCAATTTATTTTCCATTTAAAGTTTGTGTTTGTGTCTCTCTACTTGAGCTACTTCTACCAGTTAGAAAAATAGTGACGAATTATAAGAAAGTACAATCACTTTGGTCCTCAGTGTCATTTTCAATGAGTAATTATAATTATTTAATTCATTAATACTGTTGCAAATGAATCGGACATTTTGATGATGTAATTTGTTTGAATTTTAAACAACATCGAATCGTCCACAAATATTTTATAATAACGATCATTCGCCGTGGTAACTATTGAAACACGTCCTCGTAACACGAGATGCATTGCCCACATTATCAGACTTATCTAATTCAATTTGGCAATATCGTTCTCGCAGCCCCCTCGCATTGAGAGAATAAATGATTACCTCGAAGATATGAAGTTATCTGGTCTCGTGGGAGGCGTAAATTGCCATTACGCGAAACTCCGTGCCAAGTACGTACCCCGAAAATGAAGTCTCTCTTATTCGTCTCACCTCGCTACATTATTTTTCTCTTCTCTTGCCATTTTTCCGCTACCATTATTAATTATCCCTCCAAAAGTTCTCGTGCCGCAGGCTACGATGTTACCATGAGATGACGTAAATCTCCGTTGCGGATGGCTACAACGACTTTATCTATTTTCTCTTTTCAACGATCATCATTCATTAAACAATTTTCAAAAAAAAAAAAACGACCATAATCTACATACGTTTAAGGCTTACACACACCTAGAGAGTTCAAAAAAATATGAATTCGAAAAAAGGTCAAAATGTTATGAGAACAAATTTAATCTCAATGATTCTTTTCGTTAACTATGAGAATTTGTATGGTTTTTATTTCTGGGTTTAAGCGTATAGTTGGAATATGACGTGAATAACATTTTACAAAAAACTTTTTGACAAAAACTGCAACCATAGCTCATTAATGTTAAAAAATGATTGACCATTTTTGCTCTCGAGATGAAGGTGAAACTTTTTTAATGGATATGTATTTTCAGGATGAAAAAGATGATTGAAATGATGGACGTTTTTTTGGACACTTCTAGGTGCTCTCGAAGCGATTCCGCAACAAATAATTAAACATTAATCAAATCACACACGATTTTCATTTGTTTTTGATAAATTCCATAAATTTAGTATTATAAAGATTTAAATTTAGTTTACAACTAAATATCATTTATAAAAAGATTATATATCGGCAATTGATCGAAATTTCCGATTTGAGTTTGTATATATATACGTTTGACGTAAAATAGTATGTTGGCAATAGGAAAGGGTCCCTATTGGAAAATCGAGGGTGCGAACAATGCGTCGGAGATTTAGCGTGACATCAACGGTGTAAAAACCCCCAGCCTTTTGCCCCCATCACGTTCGATCTCACCGATGTCCCCAGGACTCGCTGCCCAGAAAATCTTTGTCCCATCACCCTCTTTCATTCTCTTTTTTCATCACCACTAAATACATAGACGCCTATATTTTTTTAAATATTGTTTTTTTTTTTTGACATTGCATACAGTTATGCTTCGAAAAATCAAATTTCCTGGGGACCAGTTGTGCTACTTTGGCTCGTTTGATCTTATTCCACATCCGAATGATGGTCAACGAATGGACGTACAGCCGAAGACAATCAGCGAGTGATATGAAAGGTGACTCATCGCGATATCCAAAAAGGGTAAGTTTTTGAAATTCATGTTAAACTGTATTTACAGTTTTATTTAATTCTCATTTTATTTAAATTTCTTTTTTTTTTAAATTCCACATCTTTAGTAACTCGAAATATTGATAATTACTACAGTACAAATTGAAAAAATAATAACGCAACCTTCAGCCCGTATGAATCGTACCTCGGTCGCAAAATGTTTCGTTTGATGGAGGCCCCAAAAATTAATAATTTTAATCGATGAGATCGATAAAGAAAATATTTGCAAAATTGGTTTCGTAAGGGTTAATGTTACACAGTTTCGACTTTGTTATCAATTTATTTCCAGTTTTCATCTTGGCGCATTTTAATATCATGCGTTACGTGACCAGAGCATATGCGAGTTTATAAAAGATACATTCAATTACGTAATAGACGGCGTGGACCGAAATGTACGCAGATACACAGAGATGTCGATATACGAAAGCAGGTTCATGAATAACACTTTGCAAAAAGTCTGTGTACAATCCTTTATGTAACATGCAACGCAAGGCAATTTGGTAATATACTTGAGAGTACAGAGATATCGAGAATAAAAAGAATAGAGAGAATCGCACGCTGAGTTTGCTTCTCTCGTCCCATATATCGAGGGTCAAAGTGCACGCACGCGTCACCTCGGTTGTTCTTTTTCCACGACACCGCACATTTCGTCTCTCTCTTATTTATTTTCTCCATGTTTCCATCTCTATCTATATTTCGACCCTTTTCTTCTGACATAAATATCGCTTATAGTGGGCACAGCGTCGCTGTTTTGGTAACCGATCGAGCATTGTATCTCGAGCGACCGTGTGTGTACGAAACACTGAGCCCGTGTGTACCCGGCAAACACGTGAGCCACGTGCCCGGCTCATCCCCCTCCCCCTTCATCCCTTGCTGAATCGCCTCAACCCGCTGCAAGGGTCCTTTTTTTCTACTACTTGGCTTTCGGTTTACTTTTTTCCCTCACAGTCTCCACTCTCTAGGTTGGATCGACAAAATAAAAATAAAAATTCATTTCTATCACAATTTTCAAACAATTCGAACGCACTGAATCTGTCATTCGAAAACCGACAATAATTAGTCGACTGTTTTCAATATACAGCCTAAATTTTCTTGTTTTTCTTTCGGTAAGCACTATAAAAATTTCAATCAAATTCAAATGATTTATTTGTCTCATATCACATGCGAAGTATCTGTAACGAAAGAAAAGAATATTTGTCCGGAATCGATGAAGTTCTTTACGGTTTTTACTCGATTCCAAGTGACGCGACAACTCTAAGTAGCCGTGACGATGATAAGGGTGACAAAATTAAGGAACGTCGAGGTTACGAAGCGCGTGATCGGTTGACACGCTCCAGGATAGACATTATATCACGATGACATCTCTCCGTCTCCATTGTGCGGTCTTTATATCGCAGAGTTTTGCCGTCCGACCGATTTCACTATCGGTAAACACACGTGCACCCCTTTTGCGTCAGCGTTGTTTGCACTTTTGTGAAGTGTGTCTGTGTAGACTATCCCGTTTGCTGGCTCCCCGCTGAGCTATTGGTATACGCGTCCGTAAAAGAGAGAAAGAAAGAGGAAAAGGGAGAACGAGGATGCTGCGATCTCTCTGCTGCGTTAGCATCACACATACGTGCATCAGCACAGCCATATATTTTCTTGCTTCTGGTTCTTCGAGCTCCGATAAGCAAAAGCAAGCAAACTTTCTATTGGAAACACCACAAATAGCGTCAAGCAAATGTTAGTTGTAGGGCTTCTTCGAACTTGAACATTTTCAAAAAGTCTGTGACCATATTTGTAACTTTTTCATTCGATTTTACAAATATGGTTCAAACCTTTGAAGTCCTGTAGCATCGGATATCAAGGATTTCCAATTCTTTCTAAATCTATTTCTCGTAAATCTATGACATTTTGCGTTAAAATAACTTTGCGATGAAACTGGAAAGTTGGCAAATCTGCTCAATGTGTCGTAAGAAGAAAACGTAACAAGTCTAGGACGAAAAAATGATGATAGATGCGTGAGAGTGAAGCGAAAAAAAAGGCTGAGCCAGAAAGAGGTCAAGTTCGTCGATATATTATTACAGCGTATGAAAAGCTGGTAGAAAGATCCGTCACGAATACGTCAAAGTGGTGAGCTCCCAATTCTTTGCCAGTTTCCCTATCGCTCAAAGACGAAGGGTTTCTCCATTGTTCGATGTGGGCTTGATCGAAACAAGTTTTGGCATCCGCTTATGATATTCCCATTAGTAGAGATATATATGTATGTGTATATAAAAATATATATAGGTGTCCCATCAGGGGTTCAAAGCTAAAGGTGCATGAAAGCGAGTTACGGGCATCGCCCCCTCGATCGCTCTCTTTTGTTGCTCCGTATATTCTCCTACCACTCGCCTCCACCGTATGCAGCTTCTACAATCCAGATCCATCATCGATAACCGCGCGATTTGACAGCTGTGAAAATCCTTCGAACGATCGGCCAAAAGTCTCGTGCCCAATTGACATCGTAGTTTAGATCCAGGGACGATTTAGTCAAATGGAGAATTACAGGAAGGCAGCGTAACGTTAAATAATTATAAAATAAACATTTAAAAAGTTTATTTCATTTCATTAATAACGTTATTTGAATAAATCATTAAAATTTTTCTTGATATTTCTATATTTAAAAACTATTTGCTAATACGCCGTTTATTTTAATTTCATAATCGTAAATTTTCTTCCAATAACTTTAATGTGCTTTTGAATTGACAATGCTTTTAAACGTGCATTAAAATAACGTCGACCAATCCTAAAACCGTACGTTGAGCTCAGAGTAGCCATAAGTGAAAAGTCAATGGCGAGAGATGTGAATAGTCGCCAGGGGATGTTTCCATTGCTGCTGCTAGGCATCATTTGAAACATGGACTCGATCGTGGTTTCATCGGCTTGGAAACTTTCTTGATATATCGTTGTGAGTTTGGTTTTTCAAGGGGAAAGGGAAGGAGATCGCGGGGCGACCAGATAGAGCCAAGTTACCGATGTCCATCCCGAGTTTCCTCTCGCGTTCTCTTTCTCCTTCTCTTTTTCTCTCGTTGTACCAGGAAGTTCGAAAATTTATTCACCTTTTTTCGCTCTCCTCGTTCTCTGGCTTTTGGATGGCTTTTTATATCAATATGCCAGGCGATTGAATAGATATGGGCTCTTGAGCATTCCGGGACCTCCCACGGTTCCCTTATTCCACGGGATCCCTTTTTCATCCCCTTTCGCCTGTAACCTTCATAAAACAGCCATATAACTTTTCTTCTGCGAAACAGTTCGTTTTCTTTCTCACTTTCAGAGTCTCTCGTTCTCTCTGCTGTCGTTGCTTTCTCGGACGTTTTTATGCTCTTTCAAAGATTACTCAAGCCCAAAAGAGTCGTACAATTGTAGCAAGTTTTTTTTCCTCTCCTTCTTTATTTGCTTTTCGGTTAGTTCCGATTGCGATGTCAATTCGCGAATGACCGTGCATACGGTCAAAAGCAATATATATATTTTTTCGTTCCATTATAAATTTTGAAAAAAAATCGACAGAACGATTTGCCTCGGCTTATTCGCGATGCATATTCATGCATCGTAGTGATTTCGTCAAACGTTTTTTTTCGGACAGTTATAGCAGACGCGTGTAACTAGGTTATTATGTGAGAACCGTTTAAAATGGAAGCATACAAATACTCGTATATATACAAACGTGTATGAACGTAATTGCGAATTGTAGGCGCATAAAAATGGGCGGGAAACATGGGCACGTTCGACAACGAGTCAGAAATATCATATCCAGGAAGAAACGTCAATTTTTCGACTCCTCTTTTTCTAAATATACGTATAAATATGTGATCATTAATTTCCAAACAATAAAACACAAAGCGCAGTCCACGGCGTGAGAGAGACACGCCCACGACGCTGAGTAAATGCTTTTTTTTTTCTGCTTGCACCGTTCCACAGAGTCGTCTTTGCTTTTGGTATTTTAGGGGCGCGAGAGAGGAGCCATACGAGAACGGCAATTGATGATGCCGGGTGGATATGCTCGTAGAGTCACTCGCTCCCATTGTTGACGACACGTGCCGTTGTACTGCCAAAAGAGGACTATATATAAAACATTGTATATGCCATCCCCACTTATCGTGCGATATCTCGCCTCCCCCCCTCCTCCCACCTCAAACTCTCTCTGCGAATAATATCGAGAATCGCTGTTCACCAACGAACCCATATCAACCCTCGCTCAGAACGCCTATCCCTCCCCTAGAAAAATTCTTCCTTCACATTTTCGATACGAAAAGGAACGGGTTAATTGCCGATCTTTTGCTCGATACTCGACGCCGACGAAGAAATGAGAAGGGGCTTAGGTTCGTTCGCTATAAAAACGTTGCTGGTGTTTCACCACGCACCGTTCCCGCCCTTAGCATCCATGAAACACCGATCGAGATCTTATTAAGCACCGTGGAACCTTCGAACGGGTTTCTAATGATCGAACGACCCCGAAAGAAGACAATAATGGTTTAAGCGTTTGGCCATACGCGAACCACTTGCTCACGCACGAGTGAGTACCGATCTGTCGAGCAGTTGCGTTGTCACGATTCTCAATCGTATTTGTACTCGTA
Organism: Campoletis raptor; assembly: GCA_948107755.1. Lineage (NCBI taxonomy): Eukaryota > Metazoa > Arthropoda > Insecta > Hymenoptera > Ichneumonidae > Campoletis > Campoletis raptor. The sequence goes on from OX403623.1 coordinate 18,705,909, forward strand.
TGGACGTCCGCATGCGGAATACGTAGACCTTGACCGTTTTTTTTTCCTTAAAAAATATTCTCGTAAACGTCTGGTTGTAACGATCTACGAATGCTGCGCATGGAACACACGAGAATCGTCGAAATTAAGCAGACGTTTGATTTTCTGAGCTTCACCTTAGAATTTATTTAACATATTCGACTTTTTATTCAAAAGTATCGAGATTAACGTGTATTAAACATTAATTCATTGTAAATTATTCGGTGCTCGTAATAAAATTATAATTGCTACTTTTACGAGCGGGGGTGAATCTCATTTGGACTGTGAAGTTAACGAATTGATGGAATTTTATGATCTTATAAGTATAAATAAATTAGTATCAATTAAATATTATTTCTTTTAATTTACAATTAGCCTTTTTATCTACAACTAATTATGAATAACATTTGATCGCAATTTCTACTTTTATGTTTCCTTAAAAAACATTGTCTTTATTTTTCGAAAGCCAAACAATTAAAAAAATTATTTACTCTATGTCAACTGGCGATTTTTTCTCTTTTTAACGTGCTATTGATTTGATTATATCACTAGAAAAAAAAACCTGAAGAATATCGATTTTTTTGGCTCCAGAACGGCCGAACCCTTTACCAATTTTTCTGCCATTCGGATGAGTTCTACTTTGGTTCTAGTGAACAGTCAGGATTGCTTTAATGAAAAAAGTATATCTGCGAAATGAAAATAAGTAAAATGAGATGAAATTCCGTGTCTCGTGTTACTGGCATTGCAGGGTGTGAAACTAATCATGCCCGGAGTTCACTAGACTCTCCCTCATACTCGTTACACATTCAGAGAAGCTTCATGCATTAACATATCGGTCCTTTGACGAGAGAGATCGTGTACACGATGTTGGACGTTATGAGACGTAACTCTCGAGTTCTTCTCATCTTCTTCACTGACGACTTTGACTTTGAAAAAAAAACGTACCTTAGAAATCCTGGCAAAGGAGATTTCAACCTCTTCATCCCTCGCTCTCTTTTTTTCGCGTTTTTTTTTTTATCGCTTCGTGATTTTTTTGCGTATTTTTTTTTTCGTAATTTTCAGGTTATCCTTTCGGGTATACAGGACACGGGCTCTTCCGCGTGCTTGGTGCAAAGTATCTCGTGCTACCAACCTGACCCTTGAGACCGAGGTCCGCACCGACTTCGCGTACCGGCACTTTCTTCCTAACTCGCTTCGACGCGCAATGAATAAAAACCGTTTGAAGTATCGCTAGGTGTAAATTAACGCATAATTGTCAAACGTAACGAAGCGCCTCTCTCCCCAACCACTCGCGGTGAGCCGGTACCCAAGGCGAACCATCCGAAAGAATCTCTCCTCTCCCTCTCTCTCTCTCGCTCTCTCCCATGTTCCTTCTGACTATATATTCGTATATATATCTATGCGGTTTATAATGCTTCTTTCTCTCTTTCTCTCGAGAAGATCGTCAGAAAACTCAGCCACTCTCCGAGATGGCAGGAAGAAACTTTGATTATTTTTATAATAACTTTGGAGCTTGTAACGTCGGAACCTCTCGTATATATTTTTCTTTAACGTGTAAATATATATGTATATTACGTTGCTTCTCGTGTTTCGTAAAGTAAATCGAAAAGTGTGCCAGCCTCTCGTCTTATTTGTCATATATATATAGACACAGAATATTATACAATACGCGCATCTATAAAAAGAAAATACAAAAAGTTTTAAGACTTTTTGCGAGCCAACAAGTCGTTCGACGTAACTTTTTAATCGAGATTAATGTGGCAACTGACAGACGATTATTTCAGTAACTCTTATTCATTGAAATTATAACTCGATAATTAGTTTTTTTTTCAATTCGTTAAAATAACTTCATACGTTTCAACGAAATTAATTTTTTTTCACAATTTTCACAATACTACAAATTATTTTGACCTCGACACTCAGATAACTCATCAGAGACGAGTATGAGCGTTCTTTTCAAAAAGAATATACTGCTGAGTTGTGTTCGGGTATAGAAGCAGGGGGTATGATTTTTTTTTTTTTTTTTTTCGGAATGGGGATCGGACACAGTGTCATGAAAACGCAACAGATTGGAAACCGCATTTCGGTCATGGGGACTTTCTATCACTCGTTCTTTCGGTTCATTCACCACGTGTTCCCCGGTTGCGCATCAGTATAATAGTGTCGAAGCTATTAACTAATGCCAGCAACTTAGTCGTCGCCCCTTCCCTCCCACGTTACGTACAGCAACGCTCACTTAAAATATCGCAAGAGAGGAAAGAGAGACAAAAGAAGAGAGAAAAAGCAAGCAATCGGGCCATACGTCCGTGTCGCCCTCTATAAAACCGTGCTGGTCATACCGGGGCTGGTACACACAACCCTGCCATCCGGGACACTAGTTTAAGCCTTGATATATCGCCTGACGACACTCCCAACTTCTGTCGCCGTTTTGTATCGCTTTTTTTTTCTCTCTTCCATCTCCCTCTTCTCATCTCAGCTGACCATATGTCCATGCCAGCTACACGGTGAACATCAGACTCGCTTTGCCCATATCACATGCATATATACGTCGTTTTTCTGTCTTTCTCCCTCTCTCTCTCTATCTCTCTGTCCTTCTCTCTCTCTTTAATCTCATGACACAATAGAACAAAACTCTTTTTTCGTTCAAATTCAATTGCATTTCCTAGATATTCTATGATGTACTTTTTTAATTTGGAGCAAAAATCCTTCATTGGAATAGGAACGAGTTTCCATTTATAAACGAAAGCTTAAATAAATGACGTTGCTCCCCTCAAAAAATTAGGAAAATTAATTTTCAACATATTTAGTTTATTTTTGATATTTGATTTCTCATAAAATATTGCAGGGAATGAAAAAAATTGAACAAATGGTTTCAAATATTAAAAAAAAAAGTTTATAAATTTTTTTCATAATGTAATTGCACTTCGAAAATTCTTTCACATCGGATAAAGCTACTGAGGCTAATGTTATTGGAAAATTTATCATAATTATTGCAAAATAAAATTTGTTGATGAAGTAGTTTTTAAATAAAAATCACAAAAAATGTTTTTTTGTTTTATTTGAAAGCTGCTTTGAATGTATTTTCGTGTTCGCTTCTGAACATATTTGAAACTGGAGGGTGAAATTATCGATGACCAGAAGGGCTACCCTAGAAACAATTTTTCTTCTCGCAACGTATATGTACAAAGTAGTTACGCTGGTGTAACAAATGATGCCACATGTTCTCTCAACTTATGCCAGTGGTACGTAACCCACAGGCAAATATATTTTTTCTACTCTGCTAGCGTTTAACTCTCGCAAAAGTTACTTTCTTCCTTTTTTTTCGGGATTTATTACGAATTTCATTGCTATGGGGTGTGGATGAGACTCTCGTTCTCGTTTTAGGCAATTCGTAACATTGCACGGGGTGTATGCATAAACATGACCAACAAGTCGAAGGCAGAAACGTAAGATTCGCGAAGGGAAAGTCTAAACATCGCAGTGGGACTATTCTCAAAGTAGGTCACGAATTATTTCGTGGTATTTTCCGAAATATATATTTTGTATAAAAAACCAAAACTAATGATTCCAAGAGTTAAAAATCAGAAAACTTGGATTGGACAAAAAATAATCAGTCATTCCTCATCGAAACTTTTTAAAAAGTAATCGTATATGCATAAGAATTTTGAAAAAGACGATATACGACTCTACAAGGTTTCAAAATTTGGTTTCGCTCGCGTCCTCTTAAGAATCATTTGTACCATTGAAAAATTTCATATTTCACGACAAATTAACTAGCACCGGAACACTTTGCGGTGTGACTTAACGTCGGTGCTTTTCATCTTTTTTTCCCCTTTCGTATTGTACACGATCTGGCGCTTTCGTCTCGCGTCTCCGAGTCTCTTTGCACGGACTCGCCGATTTGGGGAAGAGTTTTTGAACAAGAGAGTGATATATACATATATATATATATGTATATAGAAAAAAATACGAGAGCGTGGTAAATTCTTGTCATTTGCGACGTGCTCGCAGCGTAGTAGCACTCGAAGATCATTTTGAAAAATACTTGAGTCTATATGGATAAAAAATATCGTTGAAGTGATGGCTCGCGTTAAATATAAGATAAGGTTTAATTTTTTATAAACGTATATATACGAGGATATCGGTGTCTTGGTATTTTTAGGAAAAAGAAGCATGAAACGACATGGCAATATGTCAGTATTAGAAAGGACAATGTGACGAGCTCGCATGCACAGATTCAGGTCTCGAACTACAAAAACCACATAACCCTGGACTTGCATCGAAGTCTCTCAACTCGTGTCCCTCGCGCAACCTCGCTTTTTCTTATTTGCCTCTCTCTTTTCTTTTCTTTTTTCTCCACTTGCTCGTGTCTCTCTGTGTTCGTAAGTCACTTGATTAAGAGGACCAATAAGTTAGCCTTTTAGATGCACCAACCGAGTCAAATGGCTTGGAAGAGAAGATCCTCGTTCACTACAGAAGAACCACCTGCATAATAGCTCACAATAGAAGCACCGTCACTTTCACCCCATTCTGGCAAATGGCCCAAAATTCGAATGTTCAAATATCCCTTGCTTCAAATAATCTCTTCATTTTGTCACGCAGTAATAATTAAACTAAATCTTTTGTTTCATTGAAATTTTTCACGAAATATATCAAAAAATGTTAAATATGTAAAATGTAAAAATTGTTCTTAAAAATCAATCTAAAGAATACAATATTTGTCCTTTTTTAAAATAATGGAAACGGTGTCAGAATTTAAATTTTGTGATATGAGTTTATTGAGGAAACGCAGCTAATTTGGCATGACATTTCGTGGGTTAATTTGTATCCCAAATTAATATCGTTTCCTCTTATCATTAATTCGATGAAATTTCCTCAAAATAACGACAAAGTAAATGAAGTAAATAAGCAAAGATAAAACAAATTTAAATAGTTCAAATTTATTGGTGAGAAGAGAAAATTTGTATATGGGAATTGTTAAATTGTAAAATAAATTTAGACCGGATGTTTCACTCAGGTGTAAATAAATCTTTTTCGCACTGATAAAAAGGAGATACATTCTGATATTCGTACATTATGTAAGATCGCGATATTCACAGAACGCGACAGAAGAGGAATAACCAGTAAAAGTGTATAAGATATTCGTGAAGATTTAAACTTCGGGATATATGACGAGAGAGTATCACGATGAGAGGAAAAAATAGAGAGACAGCGAGAAAAAAAAGAAAGAGTGTACAGCATGAAATAAACATTAGGATCGATCGGGTAAGGCGTAAAACCAACCGAGCCAAACTCATCGTCGTCATACTCGTTACTTGACTTGCTTGCTTTGCTAACCGCAATGGGGGTGTCGGGGGACGTAAATATATATAACGTAAACGAGCATATATGCTGCACATACGAACGTACGTATAGAGGAACTAACGAAAAACCGCACCTCTCTCTTGTCTCACCGATACAAGTGCACACGGTTGCATCGCAGCAGCCTTTCCACGAAAATTAATCATAGGCCGGAAACCAGCAATTTTTTATACCCCGAGTTCAAGATTGCCCCGTTCTAATTTAATATCTTTATCTGCATAATATTAGCGCGGGTTCGTTGAGCTGCGCGAGTATTGCCAAAAGTATTGGGCTCTCCCTTCTTTTCTTTTTCTTTCTATTCTTAAATATCCGCTTAATAAACCGAAATGAATTACCATTTTGCATTCACGAAAGATCCAGTTTCCAAATACTTCGTAGGATTTCGTAAAATTAAGAAAAAAATATGTGGCTTTGCGTTAAAGTAATAAGAAATGCATATAATTATTTTAACAACTGAATAAAATAAAATTAAAAACAAAATTGGTTAGTCGAAAAAACTTTGCATCCCTGCTACATAACCTCGATTCTTTTGGCCAATAAAAGAATAAACAGATATCCAAGAATAGCTTCGACTGATGTCGAGTCTCAATAGTTGTTTTCATCTTGGATATAAGTACAAAAACTATTCTTAATATCAGCTTTGATTTGAGAAGTCGATATATAAATAGTTTGTATATGTGTATCGATGGGATTAATCACTTGGAGAAGGGGTCACATTAAGGATAAGACAAATGGGATGCGATGAACAATAGGATTGTATCAATGAAGTTAATACGAAAAGAGTAGCGAAACGAAACCACAAACGATAGGAAACATTGGTGTGGCAAAAGAAAGATAGAGAGAAATAAATAAAGAGAGAGAAAAAAGAAAGAAGAGATCGAAAGATAAAGAGGAGTGGTAGTAATGTTATATCGATTATTTGGAGTCGTTTGGGCGTATCTCAGACGATTTGGCACATGTATTGGTGAGGGTAAACGCCTTTTTGTAGGTTGACAATCGATATGTATGTAGGACGTGACGGTATGGTCGTTGTGAGGACGGAATCACGGGCGAATAAAGAATCGCGTGGATCTCCTTCTCTCAGCTCGAACTCTGGGAGCTTCCAACCCTCGTCATTAATACCAGGCGACTGTTACATATGGATGAGAATGCTGGCGGGTTGGGCCTTCGCACAGAGAGAAACATCACGGAGCACAAGCAGAGAGTAAAACGAAGAAAGGACAGAGGCAAGAGGTTGGAGCGAACGATGAGAGAGGACCCAGAGAAATGGTGAGAAAGGAAGATGAGAAAACCTCGGTGACGTTCGGAAAGCGGCTTCAATATAGCGTATATACGCTTTTGCTACAGGGGGATAGGAAAGCAAACTCATCGACTAAAAGCATTCGGGGAAAAAGAAACGAGGGAAAAGGAATGAGGAGTAAAAGCACAAGAAGAGAGAGAGGGAGAGAGAGAGAAATTTTGTTCCATTGCTTTTCATATATTTTCCTCTCTTTCGATCTCTGTATCTACTTTTGATTCTCGAATCTTTACGATGTGTGTGTTTCATAAAAAAATTCTTTCTCTCGTCCCAAAGGTTTGCAGTAAAAACGACGATATCTCTCTTGCTTTTTCGTCTCGACGGTCGCGAAAATCGACCACAAATATATGAGATCAATGATTCAATATTGTCGACTTATCTTCTTCGACATGATCGCATTGACAGAATTATTGGCCGGTTTTTATATGTTTTATTTAACCGAAATATCGAATTGCTAAAAACGCTGTTTTTTGCACGAAAAGAAAATCCACGAGGAACATTACATTATAACGTATAAATTCGTGGCCATAATTTTCATAAGCAAATTGAATTATTCGTCATTATTTTGACAATTTATCGTGTTCTCGTTTTTCTATTCGGTTTAAATACTTTTTTCCAAATACAGCAGTTCTTGAATTTTAATTCTTAAGTGATACCCAAACCCAAACATTCAGGAAATATAAACAGAAATCAAACATGAAATTTCTAGCAATATATATATATCTAATATGACACACAATATTGTCGATTACTCGCCATTAATTTCACGATTCATTCCATGACGAAAAAAGAAAAAATTATCCACATTTTCATTGAATATAAAAGGCTGACCATTTGCATTCCCCAGAACAGATAAATCTTTGGTTCTCCCTCCACCTCTTCCTTTTTTTCATAGCGTTTATCTAGAAATTGCCCTGTCCGGGACAAACGCAATATAAGTAATGTTTCGGTTGGCTACTTAACAAATTGGTACAAATTGCGGTGAGCATTTAGGCGCCCTTAACGTTGAATCCGTGTTTCTATAGTAAACGCCTCTACGAAGAGGGTATAAAGATGGTAGAGTCAGTAAAAGAGGGGTGCAGGGAAAGACATAAAATGTGTGTATACGCAGGACTGTTAGTGTGTTCAGCATTTAACCAATAACGAGAAAAATACTTTTGGTCTGTGCAAAGCCTTTGCATTTAACGTATCATTGGACCACATGGTCTTCCCATATGGTAGAAAATTCAGCACCCCTATAATACCACAACAGCTAATGCTATACTCACTAATACGAAGTGTCCACTGAAGTATGGTCAAGACTTGTCAACCACTCGAGAACGAGAATCAGCGAGATGAAATCTTGACGCGTTTAACGACGACACCCGAAAGCCCCTTTTTCATCCTCCCTCTGTCTTTCTCTCTCTCTCTCTTTCCAATTCCAATTCTTTTTATTCCTCCATTCTCTTTTCTCTTCGATTTTCTTTATCGATACAACCCTAAAGCGTTTGTTTACCAGTTTGGGAAAATAAAGCTCGTTGTATCAAGACCAGCATCCCTTGTGCGTATATATTTACAAGATTCACTCTGCTCTGCGATTAGGGCAACTTTACCTAGCCCCAGGTTCATTAAACCCCAGCTTTAGTGTTTCCAAAGTCCTGAAACAAAGGTTTTTCCCTGTGCATATCATCGGCACACATATAAATGCTCCAAAATTCTAGTTTCCTTCAAGCTGAGTTCTTCAAGCTGTTTTTCTGTTTTTTTTTCTCTTGCTTTCATTTCGTAAATCAAGACCATCATATATCGTATTAAATAATAGATGTCTTGTACACACGAGAAAAGATTGATACATCAAAGCTGATGATCGTACGATCACAAACCCCTGAACAACAGTGAATGTAAAAAACAAAAGAAAAAATATACGATACCACGAAAAAACACCGGAACAAATGAAAATGGATGGAGAGAAGTGTAGAAGATGGCGCCACGTTGACCACAGACGCAAATGACAAGGCACAAAGGCGATTATACCTACACGTCTCGTTCAGTATTAGACACTTTATATATATATATTTATGTAGTATAACTATAGGCCGAATGTAGCACGTGTTTTCGCCTCAAGAATCATGGGTGCTCTCTGTCAATACATCATTAATCGTCGAAGAGGATTCTGAGTGAGTCGCCGCCAACGCATCGCCCTCTGTTACTTGATAGTTCAGCTTTGTATATATTTTAGAAGAAACCGCACACGCGCCCTGGTTAATCGTTTTCGACGTTCGGCATCGACTCGTTTAATTTCACGGCTATTTAACACGATTTTCAGTCCACAATGATGATTGAAGGATCAGAACGGATTTATAATCATTTCGTTTACCGATTACGATGTATTAAGCAATACTTTTGATCGCAATATCTTCTCAGAGTACTCCATTGCCTTCAAAAACATTGTTGTATAATTACTTTAAGCAAATAGAAAAAAAAAAAAAAAAATCGCACTGTTTCGATGTCAATCATCAGATTTAGGTTCCATAAACATAACAACTCTCATTATTAGTTAATTCAATTTATTCTCAGGTCATCGAATATTTTGCCATGACTGATGGATTTAGTGGATGCAGTAATTCTCTTCTCGTAATAACCTAAATGTGACACTTTTTTCAAGAAATAAATCTTTCTTGGGTCCCAGTACGTTCTTTAGGCATCAGCAACTGAGTGTGTTATTTAAAGTTAAATAATAATATTACAAAGTGAGACCGGTAGAGAGTACATGCAAAACAGTGCTCGAGAGCTCTTGGATGGTCGATTTTACTCTCACAAGACATATCCACAGTCGTAAATGCACACGCACACCATTTTGATAAAAGCAGGACAGTGAAAATTTCGTGTGTTACATACGACAGAGTTGCTGTGTGGTCGTTTGGTGGTTACGAAGGGGTCATGAGGGAGGGGTAGGAGGTGGATGGTGTACACGGGGCGACGACTTGGCAATTCGGAATCCCAGCGACGAGGCGAATGTTGTCAGGCAATTTTCTTGGCCAGTGCCTCTGAATGCCACAGATTTCCATCTAGCACCAGGCTTGTACCCCTCAAGCCCCGTACCCCCTGTTTCTGGAATAGGCTAAATAACCTCGATGCGTGGTTCACCACGCACACTCACCCTCTATTCCTCTGTCTCTCGTGGACTTGTCCTCTCTTGTGTCTCCTATAGCCCCTACCCTTTATGATCTCGTTCCTAGTTTCTCCATCCTCTCTCGATATCTCTTTCTCTTTCTCTCTAACCCTCATCATCGTCTGTGGACGACGATGTACTACGGACTGTTGCACACATATACACATGCACGCTGTTCGTCCGTTTCACACCCTAAATTTATCCTTCTCTCTCTCTCTCTCTCTCTCACTATCTCTCTCGTTTCACCCGCCCTTTCCGCTCTCTTCCTACTGCCTGGCTAACCACAACTGTGATTATAATTCGCACAGCCGAAACTCACCCTCCGACCAGCTTCCATATCCCTTTACCTCAACCTACTCATCGCCTACAATTTCTCTATCTCTCCCTTTTACTCTCTGTCTGTTTCTCTCTCTCTCTCTCTCTCTCTCTCGCTTGCCCATGTACATATGTACTTGTTCTTGACGTATAACACAAGAACGAGCGACAGGATGTGTGCATGTTTGTCCGTGGTTAACAAACAAAAGGGCTTTACTCACTTCTCGCTACTCGTTAAAGGCTAAGAGCTATAAGGCTTTTTGATTATTGGCTTTCAATATCTCTTCACGCATATATTCTCATCTACATACTCATACGCATATATGCACATTTATACATATCACATAATACAGTAGGCTTCGAGCGAACACCCCGCTGTAAAGGATTATGTACGCGGATTTAACTGATGAATCACATTGTCGTCTTGATTCGCGGTGGCGTTAATTTTCAAATGTACCCGATAGAGCAAGTGAGAAAGTGAGAGAAAGAGAGTGAGAGAGACAAAGAAGTGATGCAACCCTCGATTGTAGGACAAGCAACGCGTGTCGAGTGTGACACGTTGGTGGCGTTCAGCCACAGCAGTCGCGATGTGCATCAACTCAGCTCCACCGGATCTTCCGCTCGTTGAGTCTTTACTACTCCCAATTTCTCTGCGAGCATTTTCGGATTAAAGTGTTCTTGCGTACGCGCTTCGTTCCCGCGGTCACCTCTCTATCTGCAGATTAGTCGAGTCCCTCTTTTGCTTTTTTTATCCTCGCACACACTTTATGCTTCCACTCGATCACTGAAGGGTTCTTTTAATCAATTTATCTCTCTTTACATCCATTTTTAATTCCCAATCCGCGTCACAAGAGGTTTACGTTTCTTACGATAACAATTTCCGTATTGTTTAGTTAATTCCCTTCAGAGATTGCAAGATATTCAATCAATTCTGCAATTTGTTTGGTATTTTTTATCTTACACAAGTGTAAAATTTATTGAACCCATCGATTTGATTAAAACATTTGTGTTCGAAAAATAAAGACACATGTGTTCGTTGTGCCATTTTGTTTTTGTATTGCTTTATTAATTGAGATATATTTTTCTACGAATGATCAGAGAATCGTTTGATGCAAACAAGAGCGTTTTTCTCTCACAAAAGATGGGACATGATTCGTGTGTTATTGCAATTACATTGTATACACAAATGTTGTTTACATTCAAACTATTCAGGTCTTGAATGTCAGAAGGGAGGGTTCCGACCATCAGGCATAAATGAAGAATCAGTCGTTACCAGATTTCGATAGATCGCTTCTATTATTAATTTAGTCAATATAGAGATTTTCGTGTGTGAGTATATCCAGCAAAAGCTGATCGGCTCGTTGTATAGCTGTCATCGGAAAATGTCTCATGTGATTCGTACACATTCGTAGGGGGCGACGAATTCTCTGTACCAAGTTGTGGCGAACTCGTGGTTGCACCAGATGGCACCTTCATGAGTCAATATAGCACTTTGTGACGAGCCCCGATTTCTACACATACTCCCCCTCTCTTATATGACACAAACGTTTAACCACAATAGCATATCAGAAGGATTTTCATTGAGACAGCAAAGGCAGTAGTTCTCCAGGGTACAATTATTACATTTTTCAATTTTTCTTTTTACAAACTCCGTTAAAAGGTAAAGTATGAAAAAATGTTGTTCGTCTCACTACATTTTTTTGATGAATTGAGTATTTTCAACTTTTTTCATTCATTCTTATGGCAATGTACCCAACGAATGTCTTATCGTGTGTAAATAAAAACAAAAAGATATTTGTTTTCTACGATGTCGTTAAAAAAAACAAATATTTGTAGCAATTGCACTCTGTGAATTTTGCTGCGAAACATCCGAAGAATATTATTGGTATTCTGGATATTCCGCGGATCCATGCTGGTTACTCAATGGACTTGGTCATGGTTGTATTATATCTATAGATATGTGAACGATTGAGAGAGGAGAGTGCAAAGCGAGCGAGTAGACTGTATAACGATCTCTCCTCCGATACAAGGAGAAGAGTGCATTCGTGACCCTTCTCTCTCTCTCGTGTCCTGTTGAATGGAATCTCTTTTAGCCCCTGATTCTTGCGAGAGAACGAAAGGAGGGATAAGAAAAAGAAGGATAGAAATAAGAGAGGAGGTTGCGGTAAGCCGCAGCCTCTCTGGTGCAGTGACTGCTGCGTCTGTCGGTAGAGAAGGAGAGACGAGAAAGAAGGAAGGAAGGTAGGAAGAAAGGAAGAAAAGGTGCGAGGGCCGCTCTGCTGGGGAGTCGCGAATCTTATGATCGCGAGAGAGCACGAGGTATTTTTCTCCCCCTCCCTTTTTCTCCCAAAACCCCTCTTCTTCTTCTTCTTCGTCTTCGATGCCGCCACGTTGACTCGAACGCCTGCGATATCTCGACCAATCGAATCACGCTCTCGGCTCCGCCTTTTATCATTATTTTACTTGTTTTCCCTGTACTCCACCCTCATTGGATGACAGTCCTCAGAGGCCCCCCGCCGCTTACCTACCCGTTCGTAGCAAAATAAGAATAATAAAGGTGAAAAAGATAATAAAAGAAAAAGTACGGCGCTCCCGTGACTCTGACAACTCGCGCTTTCTCTCTCCTTTTTCCTCCTCCTCCTCCTCCTCCTCCTCTTCCATCTCTCTTTTGCCCCTTCCCTCTCTTACACCATGTGTGCTTTTTCCTCTCTTCTCGTGCACAATCCGTCGCCAATGTACCAAGCTCCAGAGCTATCGCGCTATCTCCCATGTGACGACGTCTGTGTACAGACCATAATCCACGTTATATATCATCATATCGCATATATGTATACACACAACGACGTCATGTAACTCGCTTGAAATATACTCAAGATGGTTGTTACTCAGTTAAAATCGTCTTCTTACTCAACTCTAAACATTTCAAGGGCTGACCATTAGCTGATGGTCTCACCCACAATATGCCACATATATTTTCAACATTTTATATTTTTGACTATTGCCTTGTAAATGGCCATTGCCGTTTTTCCTGGGAACCCTAAAAGTCATCAAACTCTTTAATCATTACGTACGAAACACATTCTTATCGAACTTTTTAAACTTACCGTTCGAGTTTACACAACGAAATCTTCGTAAAAATAATTTGATAGAACGTGATCGTTTTGTTGGTCCAAGATTGAGAAAACTCGAGATAATTAACTTTTTACACTTAACTGGACCGTCCAAGTGATTTTTATTCTAAAAGGATTGGAAGAAAATCGTTCAGAAGATTTTATTCGTGAGATTCAATATTTACGAAGAATAAATACTATTTTCTCGCTGTACATATGACAGTGAGATAAGATAATGGTAAGGGAGGCGGTACAGAACAGTGGAAAAGTCATATATGCGCTGCACGAACACAACGCGCGTGGTTCTTTCATTGCGCGCATTCCACCTCATTGTATGTATATCGGCCACGTTCGCGATTTTTTTCGGTTTTTTTTTTACGCTTACGTATATATACACGATGCAGCAGCAGCAGCAGCAGCAGACAATGTATATAAAAAGTCGCCGGGTCAAGAACGCACGAGCAAACATTGCATTGAATGCGCGATCCTGTTACATGCGCGACCGATTGAGCTACGAGAAATATTCGAACGACAGTCTTTATTCTGATAGTGTTATTTTTTTTGTTGCGGAAAAATACACGAAACAACAATGAAAATTTATCCATGAATCCTCGAGTCCTAGATTATTCCTTTACCAAAAGTTGTTGTTTTCTATTTCCTTCATTCGCAACATGCACTCCGTGAAAAACGAAAATTTTCAGTGGTTTTTAAAAAGTTATCGATTATCTGAGAATCTCGAAACAATCTCGAAGAAAAAACCAGCTTGAATTCTAAAAAATCCGATTCGCAACACTCCAGTGTTGCATTATGTGTCAAAGAGTAAAAAAAGAAAGAAAAAAGTATAATCAAATACACAAATTATGATGATCAAAGCGGTATCCAAATAACAGTTTCCGTACATAGGAATAATAACAGCAGTGGAAAACTGACGTGTATCGTTAATAATTCTGAAAGAATAGTAATTGAGGGATAGTGAGAGGTTGCGGAAGTTCGGACGAATTGGATATAGCGATTTGTTGGAAAAGCAATATAGCTGGGACACCCTCGGTAGTACTGATGGTGATCGTTGGGTGGAGCGATCGGCGAGAAACTCTTGCAGAAGGAAGCGCGACGAGAGTATCAGCAGTAGCACCAGCAGCCAGCAGCAGCAGGAGTACACCCTTTTGCCCAAAATTTGCATGAGGTATTAAAGCACGGTAGCTGGCTGGCGTTGATCCCTAGTGCGGGAGAGGGAATGGAGATAGTCGATGTTTGCCGACAGTGCGACTCTGTCGCCCGTTCGCGATCAAAGGATCCCTGTGCCCGATTCCTCTCCAATATATACATATATCTATGTATTTATATGTACGGGTGTGCGTGTGAGGGTAGCTATCACTCTCTTTTGACTTTAGTCGTTGCGAAGCTTCGTAGGAGCTTGCGGAAACTCGTTTGATGATTGTCGGTGCGACGATCCGTATGCCCTGACTCTGCCAAGCAACTTGACTCCTCCGTTACTTACCTTCCCGAAATTTTCTCTCGTCTATCACTATTCCGTTTACTCGCGTATAAGATCCTCCCACGCAATCTCAAAGTTTTCCAGTATTCGTTTTCTCTCTTTATCTCCTTTCCTCTGTATTTTACTTTCTCTTTCTGTCCCGGCGTTTCAAAATAATCGTTTATACATATGTATATTCACGTAAGACAAGTTCATATATATATAAATATATATATCAACGAATGAATTTTCTCGTGATGATAAAACTTTTCTCCTCTTCGGTTTTCTTGCACCGCGTGAAATTCAAGTCGATGCTGACATTTCCATTATTCATTCTTTCTTCTGTTGTGACTATTCCTGAATGAATGTTCACTGATTTTTACGAAAAGAGAGAGGCATGAAAAGTTTTCTTAACTGTCAAGTAGCTCGATACAGACAAATATGTGTTTCTTTCGTCGCATTGTGAGGACAAAAAAATTCAGATATTTTTTTCACAAGTAAGTATGGTCATGTAGTTAAGAGTGCAGAGCGAGAGATATACGTGAGCAGAAAGAGATGAAAGAGAGGTGTACATTTGACAAAGCAAATAAAAACATCGAGGCTATAAAGATCGAAAATTCTCATAAAGTATACGTATCACGTATGAATGGCTACATCTTGTTGATGTACCTCGCGAAAGGAACGACACGTTCGTTAATTTCGTAGTGTCGTTCTTTTCCTCTCTCCTCCTCCCTCCCTCTCTATCTCTGTCTTTCTGGTCAAATTAAATGATTAACGAATTCTGCGGTAGGCATTCATCAAACTCTTAATTAGCGAGGGAAGGTTTGAACGAGACGTGAGCACGTGCCTAAGCATCCTTCATCGGGTGAGTTCTCATCGTTCTCCATCTTCGAGATCAAAAAACAACAACAGATGCACAATAATATACATCTATATGAATACATGCACATTTATATGCAATTATATATCTATATGTACGGTAGCATCCACAAGGATGATAAAAAATCCACTGCAGAAAGACGAGACCAACTGATGCAAGGAGGATGAGTCGGATGGGTTTTCGAATGAAGAGCTGCTGCTGGAGAAGCCACGCGCTCGCGAGCCACAGACTCGGTCATGTTGACCCTCTCTCTCTCTTTTTTTATTCTTTCCCTTTTTAACTGGGCGATGAATGGACCTAGGTCCCATCTTTCTTATGCGATGCGTCGTCCCGACGGCATGCATCACTGCCAAGCAGCTCTAAGCCGCTTTTTCCCTGGTCAACGAAACGGCAAAGAATACGCGATTACGCGCCTTTACATTCTCGGAATAATGCTATCCTCCTCCTACTATATATATGTACAAATATATAGATGGTCGTACATACGTGCGTTATTTTGTGACTGTCCCTCATTCTTTTGAGTATAGGCCATTTCGGGACCTCCCTCGCTTTCTCTCTCGTCCGTTCCCTCATAAATGTGTAGACTACCTTTTCGTCTGTCTTTTTATTTTTTATTTTTTTTTATACTCCAAAACTTCTTGGCTTCTCTCATCATTCCGCAACACACAGAACAACTCCGTTATAATGACGTATAAAAAAAGTAAAATAAAATTATGTCCCGTGTAATAGACGTGGCTAGAGGTCGAATTCGTTCAGCAGGAAGCTGAGCTTTTGGCTAAAATGTCGACGATTTTATAACGCAAATTTGAGTGATTTATTCTTACATTTGAAATGAAAACTTTGATAGAATCTCGTTTACACTTTTAAAACCTGTACAAAATTGAGTCTTTTTTGGTTAAAATGGACCGATGATCAACCTTTTAAGCCGTTTATTTTCTCTAGTGTGAAATGGATTTGATAATCGTTCCTCGAGGCGTTTTTGGGCTCGCCATTAACGAATCCGAACTCTGAATTTGGAAATTTAAAATCCATAGTTTTATTTTTATTTTTCAAAACACGAAATACCGAACGATTCTTTTCTTTAATTCTGTAAA
The DNA here is from genome assembly GCA_948107755.1 of Campoletis raptor. Taxonomy (NCBI): domain Eukaryota; kingdom Metazoa; phylum Arthropoda; class Insecta; order Hymenoptera; family Ichneumonidae; genus Campoletis; species Campoletis raptor. Next base: position 18,722,606 of record OX403623.1, read on the forward strand.
ATTCCTTGGAGTGTTTTGAGTTTGTAAAAATCTGACGTTCTGACGTTCATAGTAGTTCAGTTAGGAAATAAACTTTTTTCGACAGTTTAATAATAAAAAATAATTTGAAAAACTGCAAAAAAGTAGCTGGAGGGATATAAGTCCCTGACTATGGCTCAAAAGGTTAATCGGTACAGGAAATGGATTCAGAGGACTGAAAATACATCGAAACTCAATCGTTGATCTAGATCTGTAGTAACTTCTCTACAGTCTCATATACAGCAAAAGAGAGGGTGAGAGAGTAGAGTTAGGGTGTTTGTGGAGGGTTGAAATTTGGAGAGGATGGTCAGGCAAAATGCAAAAAGCCGGAGGCTTGAATCTCACATTGCCTCTTGCTGTTTCTACTTCCTGCGCCTGTATAGTCCTGTTGCCTGGACTTCTCGGTCGGTCTCCCTTTCTCTCTACGTTGCTCTCGTCGCGTTTTACAAATTATTCAATTAGCCTCCGCGAATTAAGATATACATATTCATCGTAGCTGAAACGCACACTGCTCGCGCGAGAGAGCATAGCTGTAGAAAGAGAAAGGGAGAAAGAGGAAGAGAGGGAATGAGATAGTCTCTCATCCCGGGAATATACAGCCGGATCTCTGTATAACCAACGGGCGGGTGCACACTGCATCAGCCGCATAAACAACTCGGGCGGACACGCGCGTTAGATGCTCTAACGGACGTTCTCCTCCCCCTCGTCGTCCACCAATGTTCATCTCGTTTGTCCCTCTCGTGAGGCAGTGGCAGAAACCACGCGCATCTACCATGCTTGTTCCCACTGGTATACGTACGTACTTGCGGATCTACGAGCCATCGCTAAATTCTCATATATGTATGCTAAGTTGTATGTATGTGTGTATTTACGGAACGAGATGCAAAACGCCGGAATTCCACGCTTCGTCGACAAACTTCTTTATTTTACATTCTAGGCGGCAAAGAGATACGGAGGAAAAGAGTGAATCTAGTCTGGGATGCTATGCGCTTTAAGCTGCATGTATACTTTCAATGTTATACTTCTTTTTAATGCATACGTTTATTTGTAAACGTATGTTAATACAAAATTAACTATAATTGGATATTATATTTAAGTAAAGAAGGTAAAAATCAGAGACGTTTATTTTTTTACGTATAATATTTGAGTAATTTTATTGGAGTCGAATTTTTTTCTTGTCTATTGCTAATTCGTTGCTTTAAAAAATGTGAGCCATTCGTTTTGCTGAAATTAAATTATTGTCGATTTTATCGTTTTTCTGTTCGCTGTAATTTGCTGGAAATGTAAGCGCGCTGGTCGATGTCTTAGGAATTAAATAGTTAATTATTTATTTTTGTTATGAAACATGCACGAATGATGTTTATTTCTGTGTACGATGTACTTTTTCATCGTCGAGGTATGTCGATCTGCTGCAGATGTACGGTTCGTCGTTTCGTTTAAAATACGTTTTCATATGAAATGATGATTGAAATAAAGTCGCGGGCACGTACCCAGTGCATGTCATACATGTAATTTCGAATATTTCATTGCAGGTGCTTGATTTTTTCTACATTTTATAAATATGTCGTTGACATCACGAGACAAATTACGAGAAAGATTGAAAAAAAATTCGAATCGTTTACAATTTTCTTACGTGATCGTGTATGTAATGCGGGTTGGTTTTGTCAATGAAACATAAAAAGACGTTCGTGACAAAGAGAGTATATGCTCGTGGAAGTGAGGAAAATAATGAAAAATAAAGAAATACTAGTGGAGTTACGGGGGAACAAAACACAAAACGAGCTGGAATAAATATAACCCTGTTGCAGTATGTGACTTTAAAACGCGACCGCCGGTCCAAGAAATGCACATATTAATTCGTATCGTTTAACGGGGGGCCGTTTATAAGAGAGCTTCTCTCATGAATACGCATCACTGTGTGTACGGAGTAGGAGAGAAGAGAATGAGTGGGAAAAGAGATCGGAGGAAAGAATGAGAAAGTAAAAGACAGATACTCGCTCGCACGACCGCCACGCGCTTGTACAAAAGACCAGTAGTCAATTAATGCAACCCGAAATAACTAGCTATGTATGCTGCAACATCTATAGCTATGCATTAACTCTTCGAAGATGCATTCCTCTTCTGCATATCTGCATTATCATCCGGCATCTACTTCATCAAAAAAGATTCATCGAAATTAATTCTTTCTGGCATACCCAGCAACAGCTCGTTCATATTAAAGGGCGAAAATGAAATTGTTCGATTTTACCAACAGTTATGGGTGCGTGGTCGGTTTGTAGCTCCGGCGATCTCCAAATAATTTAATTTTCGATATTCATTCATAATTAGAAATAAAATTATCGATGTTTCAATATTTTTATACTTTTATCGTAAAAAAAAAAAAAAAATTGTTTTAAAGGAATCACTGATTCTTTTTCGAAGTAATGAAAGAATGAAAGAATACCCAATGGATTTGAAATTCTGCTCAGAATTGCATTTCATTATAGCCTTTTGAATTAGATCGAGAAATAAGGGGATTCTAAATAGAAATATTCCACTTATTTAGTTTGACTCAATAGAATACTGACTCGGTAAACGTCGAATAAAAAAATTTGAAAATTTTTCATCATGGAAGTTAACATCGCAAATCTGGTATGTTATTGCCAGTGCAGAGTCTGGTCCTCGTAATTTTCAAGAGCCTATCTAATAATGGCGAAACGACACGAGTGTAGACGGTGCTATGTCGTATTTTAACATAAAAAGTACTAATACCAGAAGGTGTTACGGTTATATTATGCGACATATTTGGCCCTACGTTCCACGGAATTTCGACAAAATGAAGATACTCGTCCACTGTAGGTTGGAGCAGAGAGAATTGCTAAGATTGGGTTGGAGAGTATTTCGTTTTCTGGCATCTCAACGTCTTGTAACATCGGCAGATGGCAGTGACGTTTTCCCTGTTGCTGTCCAAAAATGTATGTGCCATATTGTAATAAGACTCGCTGTCTTTCGCTGAGTATTGTGCCACAAGACATGCTGGAAAAAGCATAATGTTCAAATTTCATGTGATTTCGCATTGCATTGGAATGTATGAACTGTAGGGTAAAACAGTACAAAATGGAAGAGCAAACGCTTAGCTTGTGTTTTTTAAATTTATAATTAAATCGAACCTCGCTAATTTTTTTAATGAATAATTTTTTATTTCGGATTGTCTGTTCTGTGTACATTTTTTTCATGACCTCATTTTAATATTTCGACGTGTACGTGTAGAGATAGAAAACGTTACGAGATTAGTCTCATTTTTCTTGTTTCTGCTATCCTCTCAGAGACGAATGGAAAAGACGGCCCACCCATTACGAGACGAAGTTTACGAGGGACCCAGAAGGACTCATCTCGAGTGGCCATTTTACTTCTTTGTCCCTTCGTCCGGTGCTCGGTTTTTTCTCCTGTCGTGTTCACCACATAGCAAAAGCAGAAAATGCTCGAATTATTCGCTATAGCTGCGATAAATCGAAGACTCGCTGAATCTTCTTACTGCGGATCATTTTTATCGATCCTCCGAAAGCTTACACCGCGCTTGTGGACTGTGTTCTGTTAAAGATGGTTGTGTGTAGGAAACGGGGAAGAGTAATTTTATTCCCTTAGATTGCTCTCTTCCTCTCTCGTTTTTCTTTCTTTCTCTGACGCTTTATCTTTGTGTGGAGTCATTGGTTTTGATGCTCAACCTTTCTTGATGCTTCGATACTGCTGTTAACTTCTTCTGAGAGAATTTTGCCGTCAGGTTAGTCCTGGCTTATCTATACTCCGCGCAGTGGTAAAACTGCTCGGAAACTTACGAGCCTTGACGATTCATTGTCAAGAATTTTTCCAACGTCCCTCTTAGACCGCGACTGCACGCGAGGATTGCAAAGGAAGTTTGTTAGTTGGTGTATAAATAATCGAGAGGCCCCCGCGGGAATAACAGTTTTGCTGAAAACTTATGTTGCGAACGCTTCTCCTTCGTGCATTTATATATATACTGCGTATTTGTGTGCATCTCGGTTCTTGTAATTAAAGCGGAAAATGAAAGAATAGAGCCGAAGAGCCATATGATCTAGAGAGAAAATATTGTAGCTCGTGAAGCGTTTTGCCAACGTAGACGAAGCCCTTTAATGTTATTCCTGCAATTCTGTATATACGAGAAAAGAGCATGCTGCATAAAGTAAGCTCGGTCTCGGTCTTAGCCTCACTTCTCAATTAACGCAATTACCTGCTCCCTCGCCTAATTACCTATCAAACGGAATTATTATTACGTATATACCACGCTGCACAACGCTCTAATGAACGTTATTAAGTGTTTTATGATTTTCCGATAAAACAAACTCCAACGCGCCAGAGGACAGAGATATGCAATCAAGTTTCCAGTCTCACCCTGTCGTCGCACGTCACTGTACGTAGTTACCTTCAGTATATAATCTACCGTGTATGTATTCCGACTATAGAATCGTGAATATGCATCAAGGAAAATGGATTTATTCGATACGTACAACGTGTTTATTTTAAAAACAAACAATTTTCGCATACTTCCTTCTCGATGTACATATTTCTGTTTTCAATCAATTTTTATACGGGCAATTTATCGCAGACTTTATTCCAACATTCAAACGTGCGATAAGTGACCCTTCGATTGGAACTATAACACCAAACGAGCCATGAAATATCATGCAACATTTGGAGAGACTTTTTTTTAAGAAGGTCAGGAAAAAATTCGTTTCGAACATGAAAATTATCTCATTTTATGCTGTTAGCTTGCTCCCTGTTATGACCAGAGGATCTAAAATGATGGGAATTAAAATAAAAGGTGGAAAAACGCCGTTCGATCGTCTCCTTGATCTTGTCGCTGTGACGTTTAAATCGAGAAAAAAAAAAGAATTTCTTGAGTAGCTCGTACGAAAGACGAAGGAGGTTGATTGCCTTACGATGGTTAAAAGAGATAACTGTGAGCGGAAGACGAGCATGCAATAGGCCACTCTTTTCGAGCCGGAAGTTATGTACGTTTTTTTTCTCTTCTTTCTTTTCGAAGAGATGAAACGATACTGAGGAGTTTCGTGTCATGAAGCGAAACGAGAGAGGTCGCGCACGATTATATACGTTGGTACGACGTTTTCCGTCGCTCCTCTGTCGTCGGTTGAACACTTAAGAAGCCAAAAGCAGGTGAGATTTCGTATAAGCTTCAAGACATATTGTTTTCTTTCTCTCTTTCTCCCTTTGAGATGGGGCACGCGCCTTTTCGCTGCCCCCAGGGCCAATATAATAAGCAGTTTTGAAACTTGCTACGGCGAATGTTTCTGTCTCGTTGTCCGTGACGACGATGTTTTCGTTTCTTCTTCCGCGAGCCCCTCGTGTCATCGTCACGGCCATACTGAGATAGCACTGTCACGGTCACTTTCACAGTTCGCGTCATCATTCTATGGCATTTTTGGGCCCATCGTTAATGTATCCTCGAGCGAGCACCGGCCAATTTGATAGATGGCCGATAAACCAACTCAGATAACGTACCACCGCAGAGCCGCTGATGTTTATGGCCATGTGTTGTACATATATATAGCGAGTTACAAACGTTAATATAAATTCCCAACTCGAGAACGTATAGGCCAGTAGCGACAGGTGTATCTCTTCAGCGTGACCGGTAGAGTATGTGGACACGCGGTCGAACCGTATCTCCCCTTATACATCCCTCAAAATATAGCGCAAACCAGCAGCTGATGACCATTGAACTCCGTCCACAGACTATCATTAACCTTGTCAACCACTCCTTTTTCTTTTATCCTTTCAAAATACCGCGGCTTTCGTCTGTTTCTTCGTTTCAATAAAAACATTGATTTAGATCGAACATATATTGAAGGACTTTTTCATTCAGATTGCCCTGTCGCTTTCTGCTATTTGAAGTTTCGTTAATGGTAGAGCTTTCTGTCAAGGATCTTTATGTCCCTAGTCCGCGCTCATATTTACCTAAATGCCTGTCTTTTACTTCTGGGTAGAATTCTCGGTGAATCTGTTCGTGCACTTCGTCCTGATGATTCTGAATTGTAATTCAGGACTCTCCTCTGCAGGACAATGCATAGTTTCGCGTGTCGTTTTGTTTTTTACGCGGTGAAGAGTCGTGGGCGAGCGAGGAGAAAAAGAAAGAGAATAAAGAGAAGGAAAAGAAGAGAAGAAAGAGAGAAAAGAGAAGGAAACCTGTGTCAGAGAATCCGCGTCGAGGAAACATCGTCGTCCCAAGAGTTCGCTCGTTTCTTCGTCGACTCTCTTTCTGTTTCGCTGTTTTTTTTTTTTCAAACTCTTCTCGTCGTCGTCTTCGTCGTCGTCGTCGACGTCGTTGTCGTCGTCCAACCGCTCTCGGACGTTCCGCCGCGTCACGTTCGCCTTCGGGTTCGTGCGTTTTTACCATCTTACTGATGTGCACGTATTCGCTTCGTGAGGGCCTCGCCCTCTTCGCGGACGGGACACACAGCTCTTTCTCCCTCTTCTCCTCATACATCTGTCTTTCTCACTATTTCCATCTTTCTTGGATACCTCTCTCTCTCTCTCTCTCTCTCTGTTCGTCCAACTAATACGCACAAAGTTAACAAAAAAGTAACAATAAAATAAAAAGAAAAACATCTCGAAGGAAACACGAAAAAAGAACATTCGCTATACACACGTGGGGTCACGTATGTACGATTTATCGTACTTGAACGCTGTACCCGTCAGTTTGTGAGTTATCAATATAGGTAAATGTTGAAAGCGTGCGTTTGAATACACTTCCAGATTTTTGGGACTCGAAAATAGACTTTTAAGCGAACTTGGACACTGAGCTTGTAGATTTCCGGAAATATTTCCTTGATTTTTATATCGTTTGTATGATGCTTCAAAAAGTTTAATCGACATAGGACAACGGTGATTATAAATTTAAAAGACTTTTATATAAACAGGTATTTTAGAGACAACGATCTTTCTCTCGTAAAAAAACAAATTGTTCCCCCATGACTTGATCTCTTTATAGAGAATTTAATACAAAGGTGTATCCATGGAAATATAAGTGTTCGTGGTTTGCAAATCCTGCGACAGCCACCTTTTTCTTTCCCACGGGAAAAATTGTTGTGCTGTGCCGTCGGTTGCCGGCGGGACCATCGCAGCTGGGAACGGTTGCGAGCAAAAGCGTGGAAAATGGAGGAATCTGTGAGGGAAACTCAGATTAAAACAAAAGAGACTAAGAATAGATTAATGTGTATGCATTTCCAGTATTTTATCATATCTTGAGCCTCACGCATGCGCATGGTTTATAAAAAAAGAAAACTATAATCATATTTACAATTATTTGAATAACTCAGCTCGAATTTTCGAAAATTACTGATGTTAATCCTTGCCATTAAGTAAATAAGGCTCGGGAGCTAATCTCTAAACTTGAATAATTTCAAAAATTGTTATTTTTATTCCTAAAAATTGCCAACATAATGGATGAGATCACGGACATTTTTTAAAATTCATTTTTACATAAATACGTATGCAACGGGAGAAAATTCATAGGGAGGCGAGGAAAAAAAAAACAGGTCGTGTAGGACTTAGGTTTTGAAGTCAAGACTTTTGTCGAGACAACGGGTTTCCGATGCCCGTTTGGTGTGCTCCACAGCCTCGTTGTTCGCCGACGTTGAGTGACCATCGCCGTTGATCGTGTCCTCTTCGTTCTCGTTGTCGCCACCGGTTCGAAGCAGACCGGACATTCACAGTTCTTCGTAGCTTCTTATTTCTTACTTCAACCTCTTATATATCTCACGTACACATATACCATGACGAAGAAGACGAGTGACGAACGGATCATATCCTCGTGGTTGGGCATGTACGTGAGGTGTACGATCTACGTGATCCACGTCGTTTGGGCATGGGTGCTCGAACATTTACGACCTTGTGGTCTTTTTGAGAATTATCCTGGTCACAGCAATGTAACGTTATAAGTATTAAAAAAAAAAAAAAAACATTGTCTACACGCAACTATTTTTATGTCGTCACTAATTCTCTATTTGGAATATTTCCATCTATTCACAGAAATTTAACTCATGATTTGAATACTGCTAATTGCTCCTGCGGTAACGAATAATGAAATTACTTTTTTGTTTCATTCCCAATCTCTCATGCTGAGGTATTCATAGAAATTCCAATTGAAATTGCCTACAACGTCATTTTCGATGGTTTCTTAAGTTTTTTTTTCAAATAAACTACTGTACATCGTTTTTCATTGACTTGGCCTCAAGCCCCGACGTACTATACTATTTCGGTTCGATTCGTCATTGTTTTTAGCGTTCATAGCATCCACAGAGTGACTATCGGCTGTCGACGAAGAGACGATAAGAATAGAATTGTACGTGATCCCCTGTTGAAGCGTATACCCGCGTCTCCACATCGACGAAGCTCGACGTGACACGAATTTTTGATAAGACTAACCACAAATATGTACATACATATACAAAGCGATGCCTACACGAGAGAGTCTCAAAACTAAAAGATTTTTGGTTCAAACGTTTCACGAATGTATTCTCAATGTTTTATTTATGAGCTCTCATCGAAAAATTGTTCCAAAACATTAATTAATTGTAACTTTACGCGTAATTGTTAACTATTTCGACAAAATGTTGTGTGTTTTCTTGGAAAATCGGATTTATTTGAACGGAGCTATTGGGAAAATGTATTTTCGATTACTTTTCATCATCCAATGGAAACTATATTCTTTCTCATATTTATTTCTCTCAAGAATATTCACGATTTACAATTCATTCAAATTTATTCGGAATAGTTAATTATTATTCACTATTATTTTTCGTTGAAAAACGAATAAATATTAGAGTTTTCCTATTTGAAAACGGTCGCCACATAAATTCTCGCAAAATCATGAAAATATAGAGGAAAAGCTTTCGCCTCTGGTTTATGAGGCTGAGAGTAATCGACGTGTTTTCTCATTCGTTCAGAAGAGCGTGTATATGTTTATATACGATAAAGCATGAAGCTTCGAGCCCGAGAGATCGAGCGTACAAACCAACGAATGGACAGAAACGACAGAACAGGATTGTCACGTCACCGATTCCCACGATACGGCCACAAGTGGCCAAAAAAAAGTCGGTTCGCGAGTACGAGCATTGAGCTCGTGTGGTGCTGTTACTGTCTCGTCAGCAAATGGTCTCCTTGTTTCGTTTCGCTCCGATACTAATGTGTAACCGAAAATTCCCACCTCCAATCCAAATTTACATAAATGTGAATATACTTTCATTTGATTCGATCAAACACATAAGGATCATCATTTTTTTTTTACATACTATAGGAAAACATAGTCCCAAAGTTCTTATGCACGAATTTCCGATGAAAATTTTTTAAATTACTGAAAACAAAGTTCCAAGTAAACTTTTACCATTTGGAATAAAATGAATAAGTTTGAGCATCGAAATAATTTCGTAACAAGAACTACGAATTATTTTGTTTGGGTATAATTCATCATCTGTGAGTAAATCTTTATAGGAAATAATATTAATTTCTCCTTCTTTCCACAAACGTAACTGCTCCGATTATCCTATCTAAAAAGGCAAAATAAAAAAAAGGCGACAAAAAATGCATCTACATTTCTTCAGTCGGGTGAATGAATCGAGCGTGTTGCTCTCCGAAAGCGTTGTATCGAAAAATCGCGGATATCGCACCTCTTTATCCGCGTGGATAGCGCATAAATTTAAGGAGGCAGGAACTTTGCAAGTATAAGTAGACCGCAAGTGGCGCGGTAGTTTAGCTGCTCGAGAATTAGCGGCACGTGGTTCTTTCTTTAGGTGTGTGAATATACGTAAGATCCCACCTAAGTGTATTATTATATAAACATACAAATGTTCATATATATGTGTATGAGCGAGTGTACAGCAATAACCTATGTATGCAAGAAGTACCGCCTACCTTGCTGAGTAAAAGGGACGGAACGAAAGAGAGCAAGCAGATAGAGTTACTACGTACATCATACATACACATGGATAAACCTGTGTATACATTCATGTCAAGAATCGCCTTATATTTGCTCACAAGTACTTTGGCATCGCCGACGTAATTACATATGCCGAGCTGTGCTTTTGAATCTCGCGCATCTACACATCCACGAATATTGACGATGAAAATATACAGAAAACGATAATACGCAACGAAAAAGGCTTATCGAAGTAATTATAAACGTTAAATCCCTTCACTTACGCCCTTTTTTCTGTAAATTTCAAATGATATCCATGTGTGCCTGTGTGTATGAGAGATTACTATACGAGACTTGGTGAAAAAAAATCATCCAGTCATCCACAATCGTGTCATGTTTAATGTATTCGGAGCGATCTGTGCCTCCCGCGGACAATAGCTATATGGGCGCGTCCACCCACCTACGCTTTATTTTTATTTCGTCTTTCGTTTTTCCTCTTCATATTATTATTTTTTTCTCTCCTCTTGTTCGATTTAATATCGCAAGTCTCGGGACACGTGGATCCGTAGGACGATTTTATTCATCGAAGAGTTCTTTTTAAGAGTTTGTTATAAAGAAAAAGGGTCATTCAAAGAATAGGAAATTGATCGAGTCTTTTATGGTGTTGCTGAGAACGCGGTTTTTTATTTCAACCTTTTTTCGTTCCGTTACTTGTTTTTTTTCTCATTTTTAATTAATTTCCTCTTCATTTTGATTGATTTCTTCACTTTTCTTTGACGTTTTTCTGTAAAAATTTTCCCTTTCTTCACAGTCCAGTTACTTCAGTCCATTTAAGGATATGCTTTGAAGAAAAAAAAACGTTTGTGTACGTATAAAATAAAAAGCCCTTCCACTCCGAGCCAGCACTTAATGCCCTTTTATTTTTCCTTATTTGTTTTTTTTTTATTCGTTTCTTTTTCTTGTGATTCATCGTAGCACTTTTGGGGTCTCGTCTCTTCCGCTCGTTAGCCGACGTAGCGAGGCTTATGCTAATATTAAGCAGCACCACCCCACAGTTGATTCCTTCCTCTAAAGCTATTAGACGATCATCTCGGATTATCCGACAATTCCAGGTTTACGCGAGCCTCGCGACTTTTCAAAGTTTTTCCGGTGCTCCTCTTTTCATGAGGCCTCATATAGTTACTGATAGTACTGTCTTTTTCCCATCAGGTTCATAGTGAACTTATGGGTTTTAAAGGGGAGAAATAAACATCCGGTACAATATTAAAATAATAAACAATTATAAACAAAAGTGGAGATAGAAGTTAAATTGACTTTTGAATTAATGTTCAATAATTGTAAATAAAAGTAAAGGTGAGGTCGGAGACGTAAAATAAAAAGTGTGGGAACCAGGCTGATTAATTAGGAGAAACAATTTTTTTCTATACCATGTACTGGCTCCATTTTAGGAGCCATTTACGAGCGAAAAAAAATATTACTGTGAACGTTTCGCCGATAAAACATTCCCATAGTTTACTGATATTTTTTTTGTTTTTGTTTTTTTTTTTCATTAAAATCATTCAATAAATGTGATATGTAACGATAAATCTTATTTCACCATTCTTTTCATTTATTCAAAACCGTTTTCAAACTCGTAAAAAAAAAATGTGGAAATCCAAATATCTTTTCCAAGATAGAAAAAATGGTTCTGTGAGGCTTTTTATCAAAAATTCAACTTTGAGAAAATTTTGAGCACCGATTCCAGTATTTTTGTATTGAGATATACATTCAAACTGCTGAAAAGAGATGAAAAAAATGGTGACACTTGGTTGGTAGGTCAAAAATTTTTTCGTGTTGGACTAAAGTGTTGTTTTCAATGTTCTCTTCGTCGTACATACGGTATAGACTCTCGAAGAACACGAGTGTTGATGTGCTCGTTGATTTATACTTCCGACAGGAGTAACGAGTCTGCAAAAGTTGTTTGGTCCCAGCGGGACATCACGAACTTTTCACCCGTAAGACGTGACTCTCTACATTACAGAACTGCGAGTTCCTTTTAAAAGGACGCAATTGATTCTGGAAAACCTTTTTGTGTGAAATTACAAATGGAAAATCTTTTTTGCACATTGCGAGGAATCGATTTTACGTCTCTAACCTTCAAAATGATGGTTTTTGTTTAATGAATCATGCTTCACCAAGATCCTATCAATTTGCAGGATCTTCGATTCATTGTGAATGGGAAAAATGTTAAAAAATACATATTAACCTTTGAAGACTAGAATAAAAGTTCATTTTTTTTTTTTTATCCTCATGATCGTCTTCAATATCCATAAGCATAAGAGATCATCGAGACATCAATTTAATTTGCTTTTTAATGAACTTTTTATTTGTGGAACGGATTTGTCGGACGAAGCAGTCAGAGAGCGTCTGGGCCGGAGGTTAGGCGCGAGATTTTGATCTCGATGTGAATATCCTGTCAGGGCGGTTAGTCGCGCAGGAAGGAAACTGTGAATCGCGTGCGTAAGAAGTTAGAGATAGATATAGGCGAGAGGAAGAGATTTATTCAACGAGGTTGCAGTCAGCCTAGACCTCTGTCCCCCTCGCGGAGATGCTCACTCGGAGATAGAGTGCTGACGAAGCTGCCGAGAGAGCACAAACGCAGTTTCTTCTCTGGACTCTCAATGAAAGAGAAAACTGACAACTCCCGTAGGTGCACGCGCAAGACATTTAAATTAAACATATACCGCATGGTGAAATGAATTAAAGATGGAAAAAACAATCTACATCCGGTTGGAGCAAACGAAAAAAAAATCGGACCTCGTTGGTAGTCATTTAATATTTTGATTTTTCTTTTAAAATGAAAAGTTTCACAAAAATAAGAATATAACAAAACCCATAAGATTGCATTGATAAATATTCCACTAATAAAACGTCACGAATCCCTGAAGAACAGCTCCTGTTTCTTCTTTTTTTTTTTCAAGGGAAATCATTCTTTTTGATTTACCTGCAAATTTCCTGCAACGAAAGCTTTATCATTGAATGAACGCTTTCGGTCTAATGTAGAATGATCATTCACGTTCGTGAAAAATTTCGATATGGAAAAAATGCAGTTAAACAAACGATAAGTTGTTCTCCGGCCACTTGTTTACGAGAAAATGATAACGAAAGATTTTTCACAAGACCAATAATTTCTCTTACCGTTCACAAGATCTTACACATGCGTGCAAGTATCAGAATGGAATTGAGGAAACGCGTTTCAATGAAAAATCACTGTTGTGTGACACGCCAAGAAACCGAACACACTCATGTTGACGACAAAGTAAGAATATAACGTGCCAGTGATGCTGTGTGTCGAAAAGGTGGATCGAATCTCGTGGACCGCGTGCCCGTCCAGAGAAGCTTCGGACGTGCTTTTTTGCTGATGATCGCGGTCCCCGTGTCTTTTATTTGGGCCAGACAGGAATTCGGCTAAATGCATTGATTAAACTGCTAACATGGCTCGGACTGCCGGTGGGCCACCTCACCGTTGCGTATTCGACAACTTCGCCAGAGCCCTCCGTCAGTCTCACTTTTTATGTAGCTTGTTCTTGCAATCGGCTCGGCTTCTCTCATATCCTCTGTGTCACTTTTGTTTCGGAGCTCTGAGTAAAGGTTAGAAATAAAATGTGTATTTTCTTTGATGGGGAGGTAAAAGTAGGACAAAAATATACGAAAAAATTAGATTCGACAAAAAACCGACGGAATGAGAAATTTCCAATTAATGTCACTTTAATTGTCTAATAATAACGAATAAATAGTTAAATATTTACTCCATACTTCATTGATGATTGTTATTATCTGACGAAACACTACTATTCCTGAAGTGTTAAAAGAAGAAAAAATCTTTGATTCTTATCCAAGTGAATTTTCTGATAAATTCAGTCTAATTTGTAATTCAATTCGATTAATCATCGAACATCCAGCATGTACACGATTTTTTTGAGTTATAGAAATTCGCGAATGCCAATTATAGTGAATATTATTGTTACATCGTAAAGGGAAGATAAAAAATAGAATGGAAAATTTTGTAAAGAGGTGGTTTCATATAGTGAGGCCACCCGAGTTCGTCCCTCGTTTTGAAAGCAAAGCACGACGTGAGTTTGGCATGCATCGCTCACTCCTCTCTTCGGCCACAGCGCCAAGCAGCCATCTATGGAATCACCCGGATGATTAATGGCATGTGCCCCCCGACTAGGGAGGTTTTCCCCGCGTGACGGGGACCACGCGAGAGAGTCTCGCTCCCCCGTAACGTTCGAGTCTTCGTAACAGCCACAATAACGGAGTCCAGACAGACATCCATATCGTTATATATATATATATATATATATGAAAGGATGTAACTATGAGCCTGCAATGGGGCAGAGATCTCCAGCGAGTGCATTCTCTCATCGACAGACGCGTAAAAAACTTCTCGCGATGCTCGCGAACGCAACTCTCTCCGTCTTCTTCTTTCTTTCTCTTTCTCTTCCTCTGTCTCTCGTTTGGCATGTTTTGGTGCATGCGGTCATGCATTCGTCCTGTCGACAAACACAGTTCTGAAGACTCTTCGGTGCGATCTCTTCACGTTTCTTCTTTTTCCAATATACTTGTATATATCCAATGAACGAGCTAAACTAATAATGCTATATATTTTATGCCATCGGTATGCGTAATATGTACCCCATGCCCAAATGACCGATGAGATCGTAATTTGACACAATACGATTCTCTTTTCTTCATCCCGTTGAAGGGGAGGAAAAAAATAAAATGCTGTGCACCGAATTTGGAACGAAGGATATTGCAGGTGAGCGAATGAATAGTTGGAATTTGTTTAATCGACAATAATGAGGTACGCGGTTTTTGCATTAAATTTCATCGGTGATTTAATTCTTTCAAAAGTTCTAGCATATTTTTGAATGTTGCTGGAAACCTTTGCAGATCACTGCAATGTTCCGTTTTTGTAAAATTCAGCAAATCAGTTACACTCGAAATCAGCGTAAAGCACCATTTTATTCGTTCGAATGTAGTTGCAGCTCTACTGCAAAATGATAAAACCGTGGCAATAATAATAGAGAAATAAGTCGGCACGGAAAGGAAGAGACAAAAGGAGGATGAGCCAGTAGAGGCGACTCGGGTGAATTTGGATTGCATGTCATAAAACACTAAGAACTGTGGCAGCCACAGTGTAGAATGGCCAAAAGAAGGTTCATGCATCTCTCTTTTTTAACGAGAGAGAGAGAAAGAGAGAGAGAGAGAGAGAGAGAGAGAGAGAGAGAGAGAGAGAGAAGAAAAACAAATAGCAAGAGAAAGACGGAGAGACCAAGAGGCAATAGCGGTGATTCTCATGAAAATGCACAATATCTTCCGTGATCAGGTATTATTACCGGTTTGATTGGAGGCTGAAAGGGAAGGGGGGATTTTGATCCGAGCTAGGTTACGAGGCAGTCGACGCCATACAATTGCAAAACGAAAACGACTAAAACCGACGAGATAACCCTCTCGTGTGCTTTTGCTCTTAAATTTTGTCCGGTAGCTCCAATCGTCGTAACTTTTCACTGTGTTCTAAACGTAAATGTTATCTATATATATATATCATTTGTGCCGAGCCCAACGCCACAAAGTTCCGCATTATTGCCGTGGGAATAAACACGATTTCTTTTTTCGACTTTGAACAATTTCGAACGACTTGTCGCCATGCGACGCTTGCTGTCTCTCCAGACATGTGTCTATTGCGCGAGCAAGATATCCATTTTTCGTAGCAATTATATAGCTCCGACCTATCGACTAGAACTTCTTTTTACAATGTTGAGTTAACAACCCCGTTAAGATAAGAAAACGAAATTCGTTGAATCGAGTCGATCACAAGTGTCTGAAAGACTTCGCTTATCATTTTCAATAATGAACACTTCTTTGATCACCATCAATATTTCGATGCTCGAAAAGTTTTCTGGGAAAATCATAATTACATTTTATAAAAAATCGATTCGAAAGTTATTGAACTAATCAATAATATTCGACAATAGGAAATGAAATTAATGCAAGTCTTTCATTGATTTTCACTTATATTTGACCTCCATAAAGTTCCTTAGCATAAAATATCATTCATTACCAATCGGAATTACGTTTCTCTGTATTTTTTTTTGCTGCAGCATATATATCACGATTTTTTTACACTTGGGACGATTAGGGCGATAAAAATTAGATACATAGAGGGCCTGAGGGTATAGTATACGTGTTTACGAGTTGTGTATACAAGAGAGAGACGGGCGCCAGGAGAAGTTATAACTCGACTCTTATAGGTGCTATGTAGGATCATCGACTCTCTTGAGCCCGCATTGCGGAATGAGTAACATACAATAGCAGCATATGCAGCTGCATCGCCCCTCTCCCCCGTTTCTTCTTCTCCAACCCTACGTTCAATCCACGTGGATAAATTCCTCAGCGTTATATCAGCGTTGAATTGCCTTAATAATTTCTTCAGCACGCGAGGTCAGGTTCATAATGAATAATAACGGTACGCGTTTGCCGATAGCTTAAGTATTGTAACTAAAGCTTTAAGTGTTTAACCAAAGAAATACAGTTTATTGAGATTAAACGTGTGAAATTAAAAAAAAAAAATTAATTCATTAGCGGTGAATCATGCGGGTTTATCATAAGAAATGGGTTGCCATTTATAAAATTTATATATCCATTTAATTATCGTATGATATTTATTCGCATTCGTTACTATGTTTACCAATTTTTTATCTATTCAACTCTTTGCATCACGGTGGCATCCCGGAATGCAATTTTTTCTTCAACGATTTTTGAGTGGTTAAGATATAGTTTTGAATCAATTTTTTATCTCAATTTTTTCAGTTTTGTTATCTGTTCTGAAGAATAACAATTAATTTGCAAAATATTGAAAATTGTGGATGATTTTGTTTACACGAATAAGTATAAATGTTGAAAAGTTGCTATTGTTTTTGGAAAAAAAATATATATGCTCAATGGATCGTTCAGTAGCGTCTTTGATTCATAATTTTCTTATTTTTTAGTTTTGTAATTTGTGTTAAAGTTACGTGAGGGTCGAAAATTGTTGATAACGTTAAAATGTGCGTCGTAAAATGCAAAATGAAGCATGTGTGTCGAGTGAATTGAATCGTCATAGTCAATGGTGTCAACGTTCCTGTCGGAAAGCATTGTGCTTTCAGTCACCCTCGGCAAATGAAATTGTTCGTCTAATTTGAACTAGCTTGGACTGGGCTTTAAAATGATGGAAGGTCCCTCAGGAATTCAAGCGGGAAGGGCTCGTTTATGGGATCTAGAGAGTCAGGCTCAATGAAGCCTCGTGGTCTTGATAGATCGACAGGCTGATCACAAATGGACTGAAATCGTTCCAATTTAAATTCCATTCTAAAAAATTTTCTGGTTTAATAATTTTCCAAAGCGGTTACAGAGATCTTAATTTTTTTTTCACATTCACCACGTACAATTTTCATATAAAAATACTGAAGAAAAACATACATTTTTTGGATAAAGAAAATATTTATAATTCGTCAAGAAAATGTAAGGATTTTTGTAAGACTGGAATAGTCACTCAAAAAGAT
Source organism: Campoletis raptor (assembly GCA_948107755.1). Classification (NCBI taxonomy): domain Eukaryota; kingdom Metazoa; phylum Arthropoda; class Insecta; order Hymenoptera; family Ichneumonidae; genus Campoletis; species Campoletis raptor. The sequence continues at coordinate 18,740,138 of OX403623.1, forward strand.
GAAATTATTTCAGTAAAATTATTTTATTTTATACTCTATATCGATAAATTTGATATGCTTCATTAATACAACATTGACGTCGGGGGAACAACAATTTGAAGGTTATAAATTTGAGGAATTTGTACAGTACGTAGTTGATACAAGTACATACAAAAAAAAGGTAACAATAAGTAACGAACGAAAGAAAAGAGAAAAGATGCAGAGACAGATAGAGGAAGACATGGAAACAAACGGCAGGTGGTATAAAAGGAAGCCGTGGCTATTCGTCGGATCGGTGGTTCTCGCGCGCGCGTTAATTATCCCATTATAGCCGGGAAATAGCTTCCGCGAGTCCCGAAGCCTCCGCGTTAAGAGAGCGATCTCGTCGACCTAGCCCGGGAAGAAAAAGGGGAACAAGACAGAGGGACTAAGAGAATCTTTCGCAACAAGACGCAAAATCTTTGTTTTATAAGTGGTCACACGTTTCTAATGACAGTACTTTCTTTATTTTATTTAAAAACTGGGCCAAAACCAAAAAATTTAACAGACACAAAAGTTATTCTATAACGTTAAATTTATGAGATATTCGAGAAAATTTGTAACACGTTCGGGAAGAAATTGATTCGATCACTGAGAGTTGTAATCCTCGAAAAATTGGTTGAAAAATTCAATGAAAAGTGATCCGTCGGATAGTAAAATGTGATGACTTGGCCTTTAGAGCCAGTTGAAAATTGGTGTGAAAATTTGTTTGGTTTTTGTAGGATCGGGTGAATGGAAGTATCAAGGCGTGAGCAAAATCGAGCTAATAAAGCAGTTAGGCAGCTAAAAGGGGCTATTTCAATAAAATAGTCCCATGGGCGTCGATTTCACCCTCTGTACTGTAGCATCGTAGCTATATATAGCGAGAGTGAATATGGTACCGCTGGTTTTGCTGGTGCATGATTAAAACTAGCAGCCTCTCTTGCCGCTTCTATGCCACGAGGGTACGCCGCGGGGGGCTGATTGTCGTCGGGGGGGTTGAATGCGTGAGCAAATGCGTCGAAACGCTCACCCTGTCATTACGTCGTTACCCTCTCTTTCTCTCCAATCCAACCTAATTTATTGAGATGTCCTCATTGCCGAATTTCTCTGCTCGTCAGTCCCTCGTAAAACCTTAATCTTCTCGTTCAACACATTCTCGTCTGACTCCAATCCACAAGCTTCCATATTAGATCCGCACAGATCTATCTAATATGAGAAACACGTGCGTGAATTCCTGTCATGCCATTTTTGCGCTCTTCGAACATCTCAATGATTTATCGAAGAATTTTCAAATTGGTGAAGTAAAGGATTGACAGTTTTGTCTTTAACGATGTTATAAACCTTAAGAAATAAACGATGAATTATTCAAAATCGTTTATATTGATGGCGTAATGGAAAAATTGTGCGCTGACCTCGTGCTTACTAGATGGCCCACATTTCATATCCACAGACACTCTCATCCATGTTATTTTTCAGTTCATTCTAATTAAATCACAGATTTTCGAAAGATCGTTCGTAGACTGCGACAAAAAAAAAAAACAAATTTAATCGTTTCTACATCTTGATACCGTGCTACGGCATGAAATTATAAATAATTTGGAAAAAAAAAATAACATTTATTCAAACGTTTTAGTGTTTATTACTGAGGTACTTTTAATATTCTCGCCCTTCCTCAACAACCACAATAATGTCAGATTTAACAGAAATTTTTCGTCAACTTAAAATTGCTCCATTTCAAGTCCATTAGAATAAAAAAAAAAAATGTTATTCAAAGAAACTGAGAAAATAGTTAGCTCGTAAAAAGCGATAAGCAGTTCGTTCGAGCGTGACAGTCACGAAATAAGTCGCACGTCAACGCAAACTTGACGATAAGCAAATCATGGTGAATATTTTTATTTATCCGATATTCGCATACGTTGATAAGTGTGACGAGTACAAATATATTTCATTTTGGTTGAATTTTGCGTGTTACAGTTACACTTTCATTGTCGTGAGAAAAATAAAATGATTTTTATATAACGCCACGTTAAAATTATTGTTGACACTTCAATTAAATAGGGATTCAGATTATTTATTTGTTTGCATGGTTGTGTCTTTAAGCGTAATTATTGTGATGTAAAACCGTATAGTATTCCGTGAACGTGACGGAATTGACTTATTCGCGATTACAAATCACACACGATGACTTTTTAATGCACAAAAACAATAGCCACGTCTCGCCTCGTACAGTAACAACACAATCTGCATTGATGATGTAACTTTTAACTCGGAAATTGACACCTTTAACCTCCACGACGTTTGGAGGAGCTTTTGCGATTGAGTGTTGAGCTGATTTGCGATGTTTTCACTGTATCTTTCGATCGTAGATACAGTTACTAGCAATTTAGGTTTTCTGCTATCTGGCGCGATTTTTTTTTGCATTTTCGAACATGGTTTTATCATATTACAATGTACTATTCTATGGTTGGAGTGAAAAATTCATTGACCAATTGAAACCGCATACGGAACGAAGAAATGGTTTAAAAAGTTTATCTAGAAAGTATCTGGACGATAGTAGGTGCAAAAGTAATAAAATAAAATTGCAATCTTGATATGGATAGAAAATAATGATTGTTAAAAGAACACGTAGCTTGTACGTTCGCAGTTTTTTCTCTTCGCGGCGGGAAATGATTGAAAATTCCGAGGTCTCCGTAGATTTAATGACACTTTTATCGTAAAGTCTGATGGCGCACGCAGTTTTCTTTTTTCACTATCGTCCAATTTATTCCTATTTCACCCCGACCTACATGCGGAGTAATTTTTCCCTCTGGCGTGTTACCTCAATTAACGGCCGCCGTCGGCTCTACACGGGCTATTATAAACCTTGGTAGGTTATACTTTACCGACGGACCACGTACGTATTGGTGGTACGTGTTAAAATGCCTTGTAACCTGGGAACCGTGTTACACGTATGCCATATATACTTTAGAGGGCGAAACAAATGCGATTGTGGCGTGTTCTTGAGGCGACCGTTGTACTTTACTCGTTGTTTTGCGGATGGCTGAAATTTCCTTATTTTATTTATTTCTTTCGGTCATTATTTCTCGTGGTCTAATATTTTTTATTCCATTCATACAGTCGAAGGAATTAATTTTCTCGTTTTAAAATGGCGTTTGATTGAAGATACTATACGTTAATTATTTTTCTACGTGCTTACGTCATCGATGGTTAAAAATCTTTTTTGTTCAGGTCAATTTCTACTACAACAATTGATCGATAAACAGTGCATAAATTCTCCCTGAATCCTACAAACAGCTGCACGATATAACGAATCCTTAAGATGCCTCAACCGGGCCTACAATTTCGCTAATTAAAATTTCACACGGTGTCACATTTCTCAACAAAATTCCAAAAAATCTCGAAAATCCCGAAACGTTTTTTGGAGCATTGTAATCTTCATACGTCCAAATACAGGCAATCAAGTGGGTCGTCCATATGGACTAGTGAAAGAGCGATGAAAGGAAAATGGTGGCAAAAAAAGGATAGTCGGTGTGATTGGCTAGCAAGTGGCAATGACACGTTATAATTTATAAGCACAATAATAATAAAAATAATGATAATAACAAGGGTGCGGGGTATGTGGCTTAACGCATCGCGTGCGACAGCGAATCGCGGGGAATCGTGGGCCGTCTCCTTGACAAGCGGCTGTTTAATTGGCGTTGAAACCAACGGTGTGACGGGAACAGCATAGCGTGGCGTCGCCCGAATGCCTGAATGCTTGAATCCCGGCCTAAGTCAGAGCCTTATACTGTATATTAGTATACTTAGGGAACGCCATTGCGAGTTCATATTTATATATATATTTACCACATATATGTGTATTTATATGTATTTGTGTTATACGACGAGGAACAGCCCGGTAATTACCTTCGGCACGCAATTCCCTACTCCTTTCTGCAAGTGTATATACATACATACGATTGCTATATACTCGGGGTACATACTCACTATCTAAATTTCATACATCATGCGAGCAACTTGTACCCCGTACTTGTATTAGTCATATGGAAACTCATATTTCTTTGTACCGGAGAATGCGTAGAGATTTTTTTCTATTTCAAACGTCACGTGACATCCGCCTTGAAGATCTCAAACCGATTATCGCGCTTTCGTCTTGGAATGGAATCAACAATACGTATCTGCTGCTATTATTTAGGAAACTTGGTACTAAAATTGACAGTTTGTCTTCAATCTTTTATAATGACTGATCAATTTTCGTTTATAATTTTGCCTTCGTTGGAGTTCGATTTGGTAAATGTTGAAAGCTTTTATTTACAGGGTAGGGAACGAGAAAAAGGGAGCAATTCAGTTGAGTCAACTGAATTCGGTTGAACTAATTATTTATTTCATGAAATGCAAAGAAATTTGTGTTGCGTTAATGAAATAAAATCCAAAAGATATTCATTTAATTGGTTCATTCAATACTTTTTTCTTCAGCGTTATAAAATTAATGTTTCGTTTCTGAAGTAGAGCGTCAGAGCGTTTTTCGTGAGACTTGAACAAAAAAATTCGAGAACAAATCCAGGATACTGTTATAAAACTGCGCGTAAATTTTCAAAATATCAATCGTCGGAATAAAAGTTCACACTTTACAGAATAACTCCAAAAGATTTCTACAGTCTTTTTTAAAATATTTTTCTCAATAAAGAAGAAACTTATTACGACGATGTTTGTCTTAAAAAAATCAAGCATTTTGAATGTTTGATTTCAGAGATATAATGAAAAAAAATAAAGTTTAAGATATGTGTGTATTTATTTCTCAAAACTCCAAACTTCGTACTAGACATTTTTCCCCAAAATTTTATGTTTCCACATTCCGATGAGACGATGATTTTTGAAAAGTATTAAGCAGAGACTTAACTTTTAAAGATGTCTGTGACGAGAATACTACGTTGTAAGTGAACATGATTATTTCTCGTTTATCCAACGGAGTACTTTTGGAAACTTTTTTCGTATTCCATAAGATGGTACGTGCTAAAGTCTCGGTGGACACGGTGGTAATACGTATCGCGGTACTTGTAACGGTCCCGAAGCGAGGTTTTATCCCCGTCGGAGATCTCGGTGGAGTATAGATCTCTCGTTGAGTCTATTAATTACCTTTACTTAGCGGGGTTTTGCCACGAGCATCCTCTCCGTTCCCGCGGAACCGGCAGCAATGACAGAACAGAGAGGTGAGAAAGAGAAAGAAAGAGAGAGAGAGAGAGAGACTGAGAGTGAGAGAGTGAGAGAGTGAGAGAGTGAGAGAAAAAGATCTGTGTGAGCTTGTGGGGTAAAAGCCACTTAGAGCGAGAGTGTATAAAGCAGGCACACCCCTCGATTCTCTGCTCTCGTTTTTCCGAGTATAAACGAACGAACGAACAACAGACGGGTCCTCACCGTCGGATAGAAGTAAACGCGGATGTGAGCGGAGGGAGAACGACAAACACGAGAGAAAAAGAGGGACCAAGAGAATGAGAGAGAGTGGGGAATATTTAAAAAGTAATATCAATTACATTTGCATATTCACCAGGCATCCGTGGGCCGAAACGAGGCGAGTGAGCGAGCCGCCAGCTTGCTTTTCAGCCCACCTCGAACCCGGTTACCCCCGCGGGGGTTGCTTTTCACCCTCGCTCTGTCTATCTCTCTCTTTCTCTCTGTGCTTGTCACCGTTCGTTGCGAAATATACTCTATCGCTCAACCGCCTCTATTTCCGCTCTCTGTACACATAATACTCGTACTACACAGATAAAACCCTAGCAACGACGTAAAATCCACCAAATTTTCATTTACCCTCCTCTAGCTTACATTTTGTTATAAAACGTATTATTTACGTGGAAATCTTCATACACTTATGTGCTTATATGCAATGAAAGCTTTTACACAGTATAAAATAATTGCGATGCTGTAACGTGTTTGTCACTTTATGAAAATGCTTGTTTTCACGGATTTTACGTAACTGAATGTGTAATAAGTATAAAGGGGAGATTGAAAGAGAGGGAGGGAGTTCGTAAATGGTATTTACAATGTCTGGACAGTACGGCGCCCAAAGACGTACACGCGGCAATTCGTGATATACCGATTATATTTCACCTCTTCTCTAAGGAATTTTTCCTTCTGTCACCCTCACCCACAAGTTTCACCGGGCTTGACTTGCTTTCGTCTTCACGGGGCTCACGGAATGCGAAATTTACTATTGTCCTCGTTCACGATTGTTACTTTCGGGAGATCAACGATTTTAGCATAACAATGTCGTTCACGCAAAAATATGCGGCTGCGCTTTTCGCGGCGTAATCTTATGGATATTTGAGATCTATTTATGATGCCGTGTGTGTTGTTCCATTGTATAATGTTTTTCAACAATATTGAAATATAGAAATACACTCAAAATATAAGTACTTCGAACAGTTTTTCTCAACATTTTGCATTTAAGATAAATCTCTATCCAAAAATAAACGCGTTTAAATGAGATTCACTCAAATTTTCTACCCGGAACTGAAAATTTTATCGTTTTTTTCTTTTTCTTTTCAGTGGAGAGACTCATTGCTCCAGAAATTGGGTAAGTCAATTGATCAATTTAATGAAACAATTCGATAAAAGCAGAAACACATGTTTGTTTTTTTTTTTTTTTCAAATCTATGATGAACAATATTTTGGTACAACAGAATTTTTCCATATTATTTTTTGTCGAGTTTAAAAGTATTAGGTATCGTAGTATGGAGATTTCTCGTTAAATGTATGACAAGAAGAAGGTGTGCTGGTAAATTGAGAAAGAGGAGGGGAAGATGAGGATTGATGAGGGCCGCGAGAAACCTCTCGAGCACAGTTGGACTGAGAGAAGACAGGAGGGCATTCAGCGTGGCTAATTGCTCAAATCATTAAGAAAAAACATGAAATCTAAGCTCTCAAGTTATCTGTATATCATCGTCAGTGGTATAGAAGTAGAGATATATGTGTATATGTGTGTGTGCACGTTTCCGCGGACGGGAGAGCGGTTTTACGCGCATCAGTCCTATGGGAAGCGCGCGAACGACGATAGTGATCGCTCGTTCTCTCGTAATGAAAATAATCACGGCACCGCGACCGCGCTATAATAACGCGACTGCGTACTATTAACCGTGACTGCAGGAACACTTGTTATTTGCTAGAACTTTTGCAATCTATATGATTGTTTATGTGCAGCTGTGTGAATGTGTGCGTGGGATGATTGAGGAAAAATATATTTTGTTGAAAATTTTTTAAATCTGAAGATTCTCACAAAAATTCTAGATAGTGAATTTTACAAAATGCGAATAGACGTATAGGATTTCTTTGATTTGCAGGAAAATACTTTTACCTCGAATCATACATTTTTGATACAAAAAGTATTTTCTAAATCTCTCATTCCTTAGAAATAGTAGAATTCACTTCCACCAACAGCAAGAAAAAATTATAAAAAGAATATGGAAAAAAAAAAATCCCAAAAAAAAAAAATTACCAATCGAATGAATGCGCTTTCCAATAAAGACTCTTCCGAACGATTATCGTTTCTCAATTATTTTATTGTCAATTTCTCATTGCGTGATGTGTTGTTATGTCCTGAGCTGTTGTGAAAGATACCGAGTATTATATTTTAAAACGCTCGAATAACGAACTTTCGACAAGTGAATTATTGCAAGACCGATAACTTCTAACTGTAAAGTCGCGTTTATTGGGATCTGATGGTAACAGCAGCAAGAGCAGAACACCGTTGAATTAAATGAATTAGCCATTAAGCCGCTATTATACGGTTGTAAGGGAACAGCGCGTAGATCGCAGCCGGCAGCGATCGATGTGTATACGTACCGTGTGTACTTCTCTCGCCATTGTGTGTATTTATACATATATATATATATATATATGAATACATAAGCTGCAGCTTCAGGTGGCTCGCATCGCGATCCGGCTTCCCTTACCGTGTATACACCTCTCTACACGATTACTTGCTCTCGTACACAGGGGTGCATACATTATTTTCGTCGTCCCTTATTTTCCGCCCTCCGCACGAAAAAAAAAAAAAAAAAACTAAGCACCCACACCATGAAGAAAGACAGGTGCCAGCAGGAACTTTGTGAACCACACCACAGTCTAAGAGACCCTCTAACATTCGACCTTCCTCCTTTCCTTCTTTCTTTCTCTTCCATTCCTAACCTTCTTCTCTTCTTTTTCGAAGGCTCTGGATCTTACGACCAAATTTATTACGCGTCAACATTTATTAAACGAGTCTACTCGAGCCTAAATTTTTTACACTGTTCACTCGAATCACTGTGACGAAGTCGCAGTAAGAAATAATGATTTTTCTAAAATTAATCCTGTGCAGGATGAAGTTAAATGGAAGTAAATATAATTGATTTTCATCAAGTTTACAGGTGCGTCTCGAGAATTAAGGAATTTGAAATAGTTTGAAGCGTTACGTGGGACGACGAGAAATAATTATTGACAAAACAGTAAAGTATTGCACAAAGATCTCATGTATCTCATATAATACGCACCCTACTAATACTTCTCATGTACCCTGGCTCATGGGAACCATTTTCTCCCGCGTCCTCTTCATTCGTTCCTCTCAAGTCATTCACATGAACCTTGCTCGTCTGTCGTTTGTTCAGATCTTATTTTTAGTTGGGATGTGAGTTTGTCGTGCTACGTGGTAGCACGTAATTTCACAGAGCAATGCAACTCATTTTTTTCTGTTTTATCCACTTGCTTTTCTCCGACTTGTACATACGGAATACTATTGTTAGAAGTATTACGGTTATTCAAATATTATTGTATGACTTGGTTTTGCCGAAATGAAGCTAGACATCCGTTAGAATGATAAATATGACCAATATGTAGATTTTAGATTAGAAAACACGGTGTATGAAAATGTAGTAGGATTGTAGGAGCACCTTCGTGAATGTCAAGTCATCATATTCAACCGGCGGAATCACGAGACTCAAAAGTTGGCAATTCCAATGTTTATGACTCTTTAGGCAAAGACGTTCCCCACGTACATGAGCCAAGGCTTGTCGTATCATCAGCGATGTTTGGGGATCAGTGGTGATCGCGAGTAGAGAGAAGAAGTAGAGTCGAGCGATGCCCGATCCAAGGTAAAAAAGAAAGAGAAAGAGAGAAAAAAGTGAGAGAGAGAGAGAGTGAAAGAGCGGTGAGTCGGGGGTCCCCTTATAACATGGCCGCCATCTTCTGTATTCCAAGCGTTGGCCGTTGAGGCGGCGGGTGCGGTTGCTCACGATGGTTAGAGGGGGCGGGAGAAACGGCGGGTGCGGCTCCAAGTCGCTTCTCAATGCCAGTCATCTCCCGGAATGCGCCTACGTCGCGTACTTTGTATTCTCGTACGATCGTTCGAAAGGCCATCGCGCGATCTCTTTGAGGACACATTACACACGCCGGGCAAAACAGACACGCAAACACGTACACTCACATACCGCAACCTTCAGCGTCTCGAAGTCACATTACATGTTCCCCAGACCAGCAACAGAGCTGTGATTTTGTATCCACTAGCAACCTCATTTTTCGTTGATCCGGTCTATATTTTGTTTATACCCATCATCGACGTGTCCAATTTCCACTAAATATTGCTGCTCGGCACCCTTCCATACGAGATGATGTCTTTGGCATTCTTATACTTCAGAGATCAGAAGATTTTAGGGGTCAGCTGTGGCGCAGTGCAGCATGCGCCTCCATGTTGATCACGTAGTTATTGGTGTCGTGTAGATGTCTCCACAAAAACATATTTGCTCAAACACTTTTCTTCACGATAAACTTTACTACATCTTCACTTCGATAGTCCATACGTCACAATACACTTGCTCACTTGCAAAAAACGTTTTATAAACACTAGAAAAATTCATAATTCCAGGTAAAAACACGATAAAGACATAACATGACTTTACACCGATTTCTGATCCCGCGCCGGGTTTAACACGATATCATCACCACGTGGCTATCGCGATCACGTGGTGACGATTCAGTCCCCCCCCCCTATGCTCCCCGCATGTCCGCTCTAGAAGTTCCTCACTCAGGACACAGGGGTGTATCATGGCGGCCTCAAGCCATGTGGGTCGAGTTGGTTCTTCCAGGCTTGATATCGTTGTTGTTCAGCAAAAGTGAGGTTAATTGTCACAGTATACCATGGGGTACGACATAACGTTCAAATACGGAAGATATGGTAGATTCCACGGAAGTAGCAGAATGAATTGAAAGAACTGGCGATAGCACGGTGCGAACTCGAATGAGATTAGATCGTACGAACACATATAGGTACGAGCTGAGAATGATACAGATCGCGAATCGAGCGGCAAGACGAGGAGTTTGACGCGTTAAAGTTACGGGACCACAAGGGTGTCTTGGCAGACAGGGCGAGGAATACGTACTAAGGGTTCTCTATATCCATCCGCGAAAACGTAGTCAGTGATGGAGAGAAAGAGAGAGCTGAGCAAGATAGAAAGAGAGAAAGAGAGAGAGACAGATAAAACGGCTGTGCCGAGGCATAGCATAGTTGGGAGAGCAGAGCAAGGAACACTGCCGGCGTTGCTGGCGTCGACGTCGTCGTCGACGCCACGGCGCTCAACCCTAGGTAGGGGTAGCCCGACGTCCGTCCCGGAGAGTCTTTCCTCATCTGCAAGTCGTATAACCGAGCTAATTATCAAGTTAATATGGCCATTCTGTATGGAGGGCCCAGCGGGAGCGGGTGAACGGGTGACCGGACGAACGCCTAGGGAGAGAGAAAGAGAGCGAGAAACGCGAGTGCTGAGCTGCAGAGTGCTCGCTTAAAGACGAAGAGAAAGGGATAGAGGAAGATGGAACGTGCTTGGCAAAAGGCGCAGTAGGGGTAGCAGACTCGTTTTCACTCATGGGAGAGAGCGAGACGATCCGAGTACATTGATATTATAAGTTGCTTCAATCGCTGTATTCATTTGTAAACTAACCAGGCTAAATGTATTCACCACCGCGAGGCGGCGCACTGATAGGCGGAGCAACGGGTCCGCTCTGGCCCACGAAGAACTCACGGAGCGCCCTTCCTTCCTTCCTTCCTTCCTGCCTTCCTTCCACCTTTCACCGTTCCTATATTCCTTCTTCCTCTTATTCCTCTCATTCCCTCTTCCTCAAGCTGATTTAGTCAGTCTGGTCACCCCGTCTTTGACTCTGTTTCACTCTCTTGTGTCATCGTTCCTCTTTCTTACTCTCCTCCTTGCCCCATTGTCAACAGGTACGTCTCGTCTTGATTTTCCGCTTCCCTCCGTCTCATGTATGTTTCATGATTTGCCAATATTGCGAATCCGGTTCCAAGAACAACCGGATGAGCCGGAATCACGATCACTACGATTTAGTAACTCTCTCATCGATGATAAAATGTAATACGGTTCCAGATTTTATTTCATTCCATAAAATCCAATTCCTACGTTTACCTGTTGAAATGTTTTTACCAGAGTGTACTATTTTTCAAGCAGGCAACGAAAAAAGATAACTGTATCAAAGTTGATGGAGAGCTTGATTCGCTACGACGTAGGCTGGTGGAAAAACCGTAAGAAAAGCTTGGAAAAGCTTCTATTCCTCGAGACGCTGCATTACGTTTCATGTATTCAGATTTTTTTATGCCTCTTCGTTGTAGTAAGTCGTATATATACACGTATAGCATCCCCACCAAATCCGGCACTCGGTGTGTACTTTCGTGCGACCGTTTGTATTATTATTCCTCGGCAAGTTTGCACCCTCTCTCGTTGCTCTTTGGAGCGCATTCAGCCTCGTCGTAAGGGGCTTCAGGCGCCTTTCTCCCGTGCCCCAACCGCGCGAAGACGTTGCGGTGGCGGCGACTCGATGCTCCTCCACTATATACATAAATATATAGATGTATACCTTCACGGTCTTTCTACAGTAAAGCCCACGGAAATATGAATGCATAAATGCATAACTGCTCCTACCACTAGGACCGAAAGCACAGGATACCGCCCCGACACCGCAGAGCTACCGTATAGCTCTCCGGTCTTGGCAAACCTCGTGTCCTTACCGCTTTTCCTTCCTCTGCTTCTGCGTTTTCAGAATTTCTCCTCCAGTTCATTCATGCATACTAGTACCGATATTTCCAGATACATGACGCAAGATCTCGAAGAGGTGATTTGCGATGGAGAACTGGCCGAAATTATGAAATAATATTCAACAAACAATAACGACATTACTATGAAGAATCATTCGATGGCTTCATACTTCCGGGTCGATTTTACATCAATTCTGTTCTTTGTAAAGATTCGCGATGTAAGCGAGGGTTCTTTTTGGCAGAAAGAAAAACGGATTACTTTTAAACCTTAAGGTCTTACAATATTGCTTTCTTTCAATGTGTAAAATGAAAGAAAAACTGTTAGAGAGAATGAGGCAAATAAAGCTTTTAATAAAGTGTCACACTTCGGGTTATTTGAATATTGTAGCATATTCACTTTTCTTATTGGACTTTGACGGCGCGTGAGGGGAGGAAGTGAAGAGATCTTATCGGGAGTGAAAAGTGTGAAAAGAGCAACGAATGAAAAAGAAGGAGGAGGAACGAGTTAGTTCAGGGAACTTACACAATTTCTACAGATACGCGTAACGTATGTGTGGATGTGGAGATGAGGATAGTGGGGAAAGATGAGAGAAGGTGTTCTTCTCGAAGAAAAAAAAGAGGGATAGAGATGGTGATGATGATAGTGGTGCTGGTGGTGGTGGTGGTGGTGGTGGTGAATCGCACCTTCTCTCATGCATGATTCAGTCGCAGTATCTCATTTCATCTGGTTCCGCAGTGTGCTAAACTATATCACCTAATGGTAATGCTATTCCACGGTACATATCTCTTTATATTACGTGGCCTGGCTGCTTCATAGCCTCTTGCGAAGTCTTCACATGCGGAGGTGTATTCCGACGCGACGATGTTGGCACCACCATCATCATCTTTCCATCCTCTTTCTGCACACCAATGTTTTTCTTCTCTTTATCCTATATAGACCGCCTCCTTTCCGACCGCGAACAAAAATCCATCCCCTCCGAATCCTTTTCTGTTACCTACTATATCTAACATATATAGTAACATATATATTATTATATTCCGTGGATGAAAGAGAACGAGAAAACAGTTCCAAGCAACATTCGTGAACGCACACAGCTAAAGATTCTCTTGCTCCTGAGGAAAGGTTCGCGAAACGCCGTTGAGGAGTGGAAACGTGGAGTCGTGGAAAGAAATAAAGAAAGAAATTGTTAGTTCTCGCTGTTTTAAATTACCATTTATTACGACACATAAAGCGGGGCGAGAGCGTCGACGCGAGCCCTACCAGCGGCCATCTTGTCCCTCTTTATAGATATACTGATATCGCACCAGTTACCTAATGTACTACCGACTACACTTGTGTGTATACGCGTAGATATTTTTGCAAGACCACTATCAAATAAGATATATACACGTTCACTTCTTTGTATCGGTTGTCTACATATATATGTACATGAATAGATTTCTATATTTCTGTTTGTGAATTACGGTGGTATAATCGTCATATTTCCCTCGCTAGAAATGCTACTTCCCTCATACTGGTATATGATATCTATATAACGACCACTTCTTTTTTTTTTTTCGTTTCTTTTGATTTTTCTTTTTTTCTTGTCATTTCTCTTCCTCGCCCCCTTTGCGCTGAATAGACTTGGTAGCGCGGGCACCAAGTTCGGGGGATGAAAGCCCCTTCTTCAACCTCCAGTCGGGATATAATGATCATTACCTCCGGTATGTAATATGTACAGTGACAAGTGAGCTTTCGTTCCCAAGCGGAGAACACTCACACATGCACACTCACACTCATACTCACGCACTCGTTGTAGTGAAACTGGGTGCGTGCTGCCTGCAGGAAATGGCCGGAGATAACGCTGTCACGGCCATTTTTATATTATGACGAATGAATCATCTTTCTTCTTTCGCTTAACCACCAAAGTAGCCCCATGTGTAGGCTACTGTTTGTACTTTGTTTTGGTCCATCGTTATTTCTCGGAGGAAAACAATTTAGAAAGGTTTATTCAATTTCTCTGAGTCGAGTAATAAAGTACGTATATGTGAAAATGCCAAAGGGAATGATGTACGCTAAAAAAAAAAAAAAAGTAGTATTATAGGGATTCGGCGTATTGAGCTATTCGAAGGCAGGATGATGGGGCAGCCTTATTTGAATTTGTTTTTTTTTTGCTTTTCTCTTTTTCTTCGACCAAAGGTCCGCAAAAATACTTCTCTCTCTCTCTCTCTCTCTCTCTCTCTCTCTCTATCTATGAGCGTCTGAGCGTCGGCGGGAAAACGGCCAATCTCGAAAAATACCGAATAACGTATATCGGAGAGCTTGATAATATTCTTCCGGCTTTCGCACAGAGGCTTTGAGTTGGTGGTAGCCATCGAGGCAAAGCGGTAAAGGGGAACTAGCGAATGGCGAGAAGCTTTCGAAGAGCCAGTCTTTCATATATCGTCCTCGGACTCGGGGGCGAGTGGAAAGAGGGCACAGCTCGTCTATGTGGAAATGCGATCACTTAAGAGCATCCTCGGAGTATAATTCTGCTCTAGCGTGTCCGCAGTCTATGTGTTGGTATGCTGTCTGTGGAGAGCTTCGAGCGCTCGTATATTTTTTTATTATTGGTCGACCCGTTTCAGTCCTGGTGGCTGGGGGGATGGGAGTCAGAATCGAAGGTCTTTTCTGGGCTCGTTTCTTCGCGATGCCTGACCACTCGACTCAATGCGCGCATCATTTTTTTTTCTATCTCTCTCTATCGTTCTCAGCAGGATTCCCAGGCTCTTGAAATACATACACCCTCTTACCAACCAGCTCCGTCTCAATATTCCGCTCTTTCGCTCCCTTTGAACCTGAAGAAAGGCAGGGTGAGGGTGCAACGTGTTTTTTTTAGGGGCTGTGGTAAGCGCCCGCGTAAGCGAGACCATAGCTTCGCAGAAACGATACCACACATGGCGCTACCACCCAGCTATCTCCGCTTGCACCCGATAGAGTTTCTCTTTTCATTACTTTTCTTTTTTTTTTTTTTTTTTTATTGAGTGTGCGGACGGTAGAAGCGATCCTCATGTTTTTACATCGAGGCAATTTTTCTATCTCGCCCGGTTGCCTTCGCCAATATAACGTAGCGTTCTTTATCCACGCCACCCTCTAGTCCCTCCATTCTCATGTACGATTTCTTTAAGAAAGCTTCATGCGAGCTTGGGGTCATCTTCTCGCCTGGCTGGTCACCTCTCTCTGCATTATGAGTTTGTCTCTTTTCGTCCCATCCATATGACGATTGAACGACGACTTTCACATGTGTACCACATCCAATCTCGCTCACTTGTGTTTGACGAAAAAAGGTCCAGAAGAAACATGATTCTCGGTCTACTTCGTAGAGGCCAATAGGGATGGACGCTTGGAAGTTGCATTAATATATTATCTCTGAAGTAAATCACAATGGCGCGGACTTGAATCGTTGACATAGTCCAAGTTAAGATTCTTTGCACAGGAACGCATACATAAGGCCGTTTGTCTTGGAGCATACTGGAAAGCATCTTCGGGGTTGGACGGAACGGGGCTGCTAAGAAAGCTTTTGGCTTGGTACTCTCGTTCCGGATTGGATGCTAGAATCGTGGTTGCAATCGTCTCTCTCTTTCTTTCTCGTTCATTCCCCTTTCGTTCCACCAACCTCGCCCGAAGCTTCATTATACGATGACCTAAGAAAATCAGGCAGCTTCAGATGGCTGGCTGGTGGTTCTATACTCCTGCTGCTACTTGCAGGAGTATGGGTGAGTGAGAGCCGAGGTAACCTCAATGTTCATCGTTGAGCCAAGACCACTACCACCTCGCAGTCTCTCGTTCTACCTACGGCTGAAAACCGCGGTAGAGAAGGAAAGAAGCTGTAGCTATCTCGGCTACAGCATCCACGCCATTCCTTGCACATTGAGAAAACGTAAAGAGAGAGATAGGGAGATTGATAGACAGAGTGAAGGAGAAAGAGAGGCAGAGAAAGAAAGACAGTGTATTCTGTGTCGAGCATTCGAAGGAGTGCGCTCAACTACCGAAGCAGGTGGTGGCTCTCTCTAACCAAACCAAACCCTACAGCTCTCTAGCTTTTCACCCCTTCACTGAACCTAACGTTCAACGCCACCCACAGCCCGAAGACCACCTCTCGCCATTGCCAGAGATCGGTGAGTGCGCTAGGGGGTAACTCATCACTTATGGATACTGATGACTCGCGCAATGAACTCACGAGGGCTTTGTGTTTGTGTCTGTGTGTTCGTAGTAGGACCTAACCTCTAGTAAAATGTGTAGACCTCTACAGAGCCACATAGTATTCAACCCTCACTCTTCCCTCTATACACTTCTACCTCAAACTCTCGGAGCACTCCATCTTTCTTTTTCTGTTTCACCTCATCCGCCCCTCATACTGTATACCATTCCAGTAGCACTTTGCGTCGTCTTTCCGCCCTTCTTTTTCATATCCTTCTCCACACTTCTGTCGTTCCAAAAAGCTTCAATACCCTTTTCCTTCTCGTCACAAAGTTACCATGGCTGAGAAAAATCCGAGATCAAGTGATGTCGATGCTGCTAACGCTTTTTCGATCCACTCTCGCACAAATATAGTTCGTGGCTTTTCTATTTCCTTACAAATACAAAAATCATTACAAACACAATCATCATTGAAAAATTCTCGGGAAATACTCTGCTGGCAGATTACAACGCAAAAAAAAATGAATTAGCTCGAAACCTATAAGTCGAATTGGAAATATTGTCCTAATAAGTTGTCAGATAAAGAAATAGTGATTCCACACGCATAATTGCACTGTACAGCGATTCCGGTATAGTCCAAGTGTCTATTTTTTTTTATGCTCAGAGTCCCGATGGGACGAACATTCGTTTCTATTACCTCGTGGATATAACGGGCGAGGGTGCAGGTTTGGCTGGGTCCTGTACCTCGGGTTTAGATTTATTTTCACTTCGTGGGTACGTTTTTTACGATCTCGTAGTGGGTGTTATAGGAACGGCCGTTTTAGTTGAGGAAACGAGAGCTGGAAGCAGAGGACAAAAAGCAAGAGGTTGAAAGAGAATCTCCTACGAGGATGATTCTCGGGTTGTGGATTTTGTGTGTGTCTGTTATCGGTGGCGAGTTATGTCTTGACGGTGCGTGTTGGGGGAGGGAGGCGTGGTGCATACAACGCATTTAAGCCATATCTTTGTGGTCTCCTAGTTTTTTCTACGTATGTATACAAACATACATATAAATGATCTACCAGCAGCAAACCCCGGTAGCATACGTAGTTACACAAATGTATATATAATCTATATATAATACAGTATTCCATAACCATATATAAAACCGAGATATTTGTGTGTTGTGTCCTTGTATTTGTGTTTTTGGTGGCCGTTTCTCTCTGTTTCTCTAGTCGTATAAGCAAACGGACCGAGACTCTTCTCTTCGTATAATAAACCCATAAACACCCTCTGCCCAACAACTGCCTAGTTTCAACCCCCCATAGCCTCACGGTATACATACTTACGTGACTATACGATACCCCATGATATGCGCCAAAGTGTTGTCATACGGGAATACACGGGTTCCGAATGTATATATCAATGCTATTCGATACAAGCTTCGATAACTCTCGTGTAAGATCTTTCGGACTTTCCCTTCTTCAATTGATTGACAAAAAAATTACCACCTTGTTTTCTTTCTAGATTACGTGAATCACTTAATGTCTTTTCATCGAAAAATACAATTTATCGTTTGCTTCTCATTCCTTTTCAATATTATATTTTTCAATCATTTTGTGTACTGGTACGAAATTTTTTTACTGACCTTTTTTACTTGGATATATTTTTTTTCGTTTTCTCTCCATTTAAAGAACAAAATGTTCTTTCCTAAACTCCTGTGCGATCAAAATGGAGAAAATGTCGAATGGGAAATTAGTAGAAAAAAGTACAACGGGAGTAATTTAAAAAATAATGCTTTTGCTTCACAATCTTTTCGAGCTAATTGATAAGGTTAGTCTTTAATATTTTATTGTTAACAAAAAGGTTTCGGTTTTTGGAATACATCTACAAATGAATTTTTCTTTTAATTACTTCACGTCTCCCTATTCACTGAATCCCATGTTCCTGATAAACTTTGCCCCAAGCATCGTTTTTTCTTCTCTTTCTAATGCGAGACTCTATCACATTTGCACAAAGCCCACAAGAAACTGACAAAAATCTGTCGTTCATATGTTTACCGTCGTTTAGTTGGTTATTCAGTTGGTTAACAACCAACTTCTAAGTTGATTAGCAACTTAGAAGATCGTCAAAGTCCGAAACACACCGATCGCGCAACCATCGCCGAAAGTTTTATTAACCATGTTATTTTATAATTCTTCTGATAAAGAGAGAGAGAGAGAGAGAGAGAGAGAGAGAGAGAGAGAGAGAAAGATTGAATATGCAGCTTCCGGTGAAATAAAAAGTAATGGTGTTAACGCGGGTCGTGAGATCAAAAATAATATAAAAGTATGGTGTAGCATGTAAAAAGCTCATCGTGAGGTGGAGGTATTTCGAAAGGGAAGCGTGCATGTATGTAACATGTGCAACATACGTATTTTATCATGCAGTCCAATCGCGTCGGAAGATCCAAGGCCGATACGGTTTATTTCTCTATCAGAGCTGATATATGCCGAGTGAATATAACATAGACAAGCGAATAAGGTGGGATAGAGAATAAAGTTAGCGTTAGAGTGGCGCACGAATGCTCACACGGTGCTCTTTACCACGAGCATGTGCTGCCTGCCTGCGCAGATCTCTGTATCAGATGCAAGCGCGCCACTTGAACGCTAATAACGCGAGTTGAATATAATCTCCGACTAATCGTAGTTGAATCAGCATATTCAATTATTCACGAGCACCAAGAGGTTCTATGTTTATTTCCTACTTGCTTTACTCTCTTACCATCTTATGAAAAATGCTCGCTAATAAACTGTATTGTGGTAGAGATAGAATGAAAAAACAAAAATAACAATAAGGAAGAAAAAAAAATCGAAAATAAAAAGAAACTTAATGTTAATGAGGGCAGTGATTAATGACTGTCATAAACGTATTAGCATTATCCTTTCGAGTAATGGAGCAGCAATCAGTGCAGAATGGTATTTTGAAAAATTGTCATCAGAAAAAAATGACTGGTGATTTTTCATGCTTTTCCAAGAGGCTTTTCGGGAAAAAATCTTTCTGTGTTACGTCTCGCGATTTTCTACTTGATCGTAATGAGAAGAAAACTAAGTTCTGATCAAACGAATATATATATTTATGCTCGGCTTTTGTGAATTATTCAGACTTGACCCCTTCGTTGCCTACTTAATCAACTCTACTTCGAAATATTGATGCTCCATCCTTCGTTTACTTTTCTGTATAAAAAGATAATCAGTAGCAAGCATCGCAGAACCATCCATCTGCTCGCCCTTAAACCAAGCAAACATGTAAAGCTTTAAATATATATTTCTCAAGCGTAATCGAAGCGACCTTGACCGATTTAGTCGATTGTGAATGTGAGTATGTAGAACACGAACCTGTTCGGTACAAACCCGTTCCAGCGAGAATCTCTGAGCTCACTTGTGGTGTGCAACGTTGTATATTTAGACATCATGCCCGCATTCATATATATGTGCATAAAATATACATATGCAATGCATAAATACGCATACACATACACACTTTTGACTTCTCTTCGTCCGGAAGAGTTTGGACGATCATAAAACATAACCATGCACCATAAACATTCAAAGTTTTCTATGTAAATGCATATGCATGACTGCGTGTACCAAATATAATCGATTCTGAGAGAGCCCTGTTATGAGAAAAATTCCCAAGAGAGTTGAGGCGAGTCTTCAAAGGCCTTGAACGACCTTGCCCCTTGACGGCAATGCCACCGAATAAGGTAAAACGTACTTATACGTACGCTGTATATACTAAATGCATATATGTACTCGACGTTTCGTTACCAGTGTGGAATTCGAATAAGTCAGGATTACGGATTGCGTGTTAAGAATATCATTCATAGATATACATACTGATTTTTTATTTTTAAATACACAATCATACATAAATGCACAAAACATGATTGAATTGAAACATTAAAAACAAGGAATTGTCTAAAGTAAATTGCAAAGATGTCTGTCTAACTGAATATAACAAATGTAAGTTAGCATTGTTTTCGAAATACGTTGGTATATGTATATAAAAAAAACAAAAAAACTACCGTATAAGTTTCTGTGACTGGACCCTACACCAGCTTATAGGGAAAAGCCTGGCGCTATATAGTAAGCGCATCAAGGAAACAAACAGCCGGGGCGAGCACACGATGAATTAAACATACCTATGCTGTTTAATAATTAACAAGTTCCCATCAGCAGAAGACTGCGTTTGTAAAAGCCATGCTGAAGTATACATACACACACATACATAATGTATGGTTACTTGCGTATACGCAGCATAGGCGAGTAAGAGAAAGAGAGACTCTCTCCATCTCCTTCTCCTTCTTCTTCTTCTTCTCGCCTACCATACTTTGGTAACAGCTCGCACGAGGCGACCTACTACTATCTTTACCTACTGCTTGTGCGGTATGCAAGAGTTGAGCCACGACGAGCCGTGAATTACGAATGACGATACAGTTAACCAAGAAAGAGCGAGAGGGAGAGAGAAAGAGAGAGAGAGAGAGGAAAGCCCACTTAGTACGGCCGGGTTGCTCTCATCACTACCACCCCCGCTCTAATCGCTCACCATCCCATCTGCATATCGCATCTCTTATTACATTCACCCGAGATTTAACCCAGATTATGCACTCTAACGCGTGTAAATTAATCGTGTATGACCGGGTGAAAAGGAAGTTGAAAGTGAAAGAAAATTGATCGTCATCTTTTGCTAAGCATCGTTTATTTCTCGTTTATTATTTTTTTCTCGACAGTCTTTATTTTTTTTTAACATTATAATTCTTATATTACATTAAGAATACTTGTTTATTTGTTTTACTCCGAAATCAACGATTCTAAACAATTTTTATTTCATATTTTTTAACCTCGTACACAATAACATAATTAGGCAGGATATCAGTTGGAAACCATTCAACCGCTCAGCGCAACTTGCCGCTGTCCCAACTTTCCAATATTCTCAACTGCCCTTCGTAGCAAATACCCAACATTGCCAAGTGTATACTTGCTACGATACTGAAAACTGCGTACTTACTTTCGTTGCGCAGTTGGAAAAACGGCAAGTTACGCGGTGCGGTTGAAATAGTGGGAAGACCAACGGTGTTCACGTGCTACTTGTCATGTGATTATACTTAATCGCTTCACCTAAGTGATCAATGATGCCATTTGTAGAACCATGCAGTCCTTAATCATTAAAAACGTAGTGTCGTTGCTTGAAGAAGAAAAAAAACTAATGTATTCTTGCAGCTTTCTGGAATTATTCCTGAGAAACGCAATTTCATCGTTCAACGGTTTATTGCTACTCCGAAGTTCGTAATTGGCAACTTGCCATGCGTGCGGGTCATCTAAACCCGCTTTTTAAGACTCGAAGAAGTCGTGGAATAAAAATTGTGCATGAAGTTAATAATACATCGAGTCTGTCAAGGGGAGAATAAAGGTGATAAGCTTATGAACATCGTGGAAAAGACTGACGTCCGACTGCTGCGTCTTTGCTGGCGTGGCTCAAGGCTTATTATGTATAAACATTTTTTTATCTTTTGCTTGCATTTTGCGACGGTCTTGAGTTGGGGAAGTACTTCCCGCGAAGAAGGTTTGAAAGGGGAAAGCACCACAGGAACGAGTACGACACGAGAGAGCCGTGACGCCGTTCCCGAACGGATTAATTAGCGATAAGGCTTCTAATGAGCGGCAGGTGAGTCGGCGAAGAAACTCGAGCGCGAACCCTATCCGAGCCACCGCAAACGGTCAGCTCTCGCAGACCGCACGCGACGCATACTTTTGTATCAGACATTGTACTTAACAATCCCTGTATACACTTGGATACTTCTTCATTTGTTGTTCTTTTGAAAAAATCAGTTAAATTCTCTTTTAATTGACCTTCTCTAACCATCGGGAGTTAATCATTTGATTCATTTATATGTGAGTTCAATCCGCTACCAAGGAATTCATTAAGTCAGATGCTTTGATCATTCATTTGTCAACTATTATAGCTAATGAAACATTTATCGAATGGATGAGGCGATGTATGCGTTTTTTGAAAAATAAATCTTCCAAGGAAGATAGTGTTTTTCGGAAAAACTTTCGTTCCATGATGATCAACAGCCAGTTGACGACGATTAAACTCTTTTTAACGATATTTAGATGATCCTTATAAAAAATTTCCATTATTAGTAATTGCTGAGTTTTTGGATGAATTAGTTAATTATTGGCCAATTATCAAGCGCAGGATATTGCTCGATAAGATTTCAAAGAGCAACGAAAGCAGACATAGATTTGCTGATAGGCGTTTGAGGCCAGTTGAAAATCAACCTTCGTTATACTCGTCTTGAAACATCGGTCGAGTAAGTCACGTACGGTGAATAGTGGGCCACGTGACGGAGGCGTGAGCGAGGTGTGCGATACGATGGAACAATGCCATCATGGCTCTCTTCGAGGAGGAATGTCACATGCCGCACCCATCTTTTTAATCTACCGATTGTGTCTCTGCACCGCGGCAGCAGCCACAGTCGAGAGTACCAGAAGTCGCGAACTCCTTAAACCCTCGAATAGATGCCCTTCACCTAAGAAAGCATCAATTATTTTCTAGAAATGAGAGCTTAGTTATTGACAGTGAAGGAAGTAACAGAAAATATATCGATCACCGAACTTCTTTTGCCTTATTTCGCTGAGGTTAATCCGATTTCAAGGTTGGATGAGTTGAAGGCTCATCAGGTCGAGAAAAAAATCTCTGTTTCAGTCACTTCTACAATTCTACAATAAATTACTTATTTGTTTTTCTCATTAACCCTTTTGCAATATTTATTATCTTTTTTTTCTTTACTTTTTCGAATAGTAAAAAAAATCCGTTATTTTTAATATTTTGTAATTAAATACGAAGAAATCTGTCACTTTTTCATTTTTATTTCATTTGAATTTTCCGAAAGATTCTGTTTTTAAAAAAAGGCTTTCTTAAGCTTTTGAATCTTCCATTCGTCGATGTTTTTTACTTCTGGACTTAACGAAATCTGTGCTGCAGGGCTAATAAAGCGAGAGCTTTAAACGATCGAACTCGATAAGAGAATAAAAGAGGTAGTGGATTTGGAGAAAAGAGTTGGCAATACGACGGGGTGCGATAGGAGGACGTGGAGATTACGAGAAAAGGCAGAGGAGAGCAAAAAGAACTCCTTGCAGGCCAGTTACCAGCAATAAAGATAATCGTAATGGATAAGGGTGGGAAATAATGGTGGTGTTGGGTCATTACATTGTACGAAAGTATATGATACAGTTCTTATTTTGAAATTGAATGACTTTTCTATAATTATAAAATGACATTATATTAATCTTCATAGTTTTTCACATTTTGGTCAACAGAAGCACAATGTAGAAGAAGTCAGAATTGAGTTGGCCATAATTTCACAAACAAAATTACAGAATGAAGCAACGTCAAAACAAAACATCGTGACAAATAATTGTTTTCAAAACAGCCAGAAATCTACGAATTAAAATGTTGAAAAAAAAAAATCTTTCATCAAATTTAATTGAAAACGAGAATCCGTGAGGATTTGAAGTTTGGTCTGTCAAGACAGTACTTCAGTCTCACCAGTTCAAAGACATTTCTACCAAACTTAAAAAATAGAGTATTTGAAGAAGCTTCAGATGCTTGATGCATATTCATGGATAGGACTGCTGAGAAGAAAAAAGTGAAACTAATAGAGGAAGAGGCGTGAAAAAGAGGTTCAGGCTATATTGATTATCGGCATAAGAGACATAAATTTATATTTTAGTGGACAGAATGCTCAAGAATCTTACAAATCTGTACGAATGTATAGATTTGAACGTTCGATACAGTATTTTGATTCGAAGCTGTAGTTTCACAAGCACGTATAGATATTCACACGTATATCTGCGCTCGGACGTTCTTATTATGGCGGCGTTGCAATTAAAGAAGAGGAAGCCTAGAAATTAGCGGGTGGCGAACGGGTTACCAGGTAAATATAGAGTATGCCCTTCGTAGTCGTTGGTACAGACATCCGTGACTGTGTATGTAAACACATTTGTGTATTATACAGAACATAGATATGTACATATACGTTTTGTATATACGGGGAAGAAAATGTCGGCATGTAAAGAGTAAAAGACTTCACTGCGTTATCGGCGTAGACGTATATATGGGTGTAAGAAAGAGGTAGAAAGAGAAAGAGAGAAGAGTGTAAAGGAAAGCATGAACTCCTGAATATGCATGGGTCAAACGGAACGGGGACGAGTTGTACGATAAGGGTCGACTTATTTTTTCCTCCCTTTCATTTTATTCTTCGGTCCTTATTTTATTTTCGTGCTAACTGCCGCTACACCATCGTTTTATACATATATATGTATATACATATATTTTTATTCTGTTCCTTGCACTTATGTTTTCTTTCTTTTGTCAATACTTCTAAAGTCTGAGCGCATTCTCGTGTTTTACTTCATCGTAATCACTCTATAAATTAACGAATGATCATTCGACGTGTTTTTCTGTTTTTTTCTTCGCTTTGAATTCTTCAGTATCGATTCAATGGGTTCTTTTATTCGAATTTAGCAGAATTTTTTCTTGTTCAATCATTACGATGCAGTTGAGTATGATTTGTCGTAAGCGTTCACTTTTTTTTGTCTTCAAATGGATTGGTATCTTGTTGCTTGTTACCTCATAAATAGTTAACCTGGTATGCTAATAAACGGTTTGAAAACTGGTTTTTGAAAAGCTCTTTGTGACACGACTACATCATAATCTGCGTTATATACCGTCTAGCGCAGTATTACGATAATAATAAAACGTCGGTATTGCTTTTATGTTAAGTAAACTTTGTATCGTGTAAAACGCACGAAGATGGATAGGAAAACGATGTGATGGTGGGTATTAAATGATGGTGCAGGTTGAGTGTTTCTGCTTGCCTTCAAAACGTGTGTATATGTTCTCATACTCGCCTGAAACTTTTTATAAAATTCTGGGTTGAAGGCTAACTTGTCATATTTTTCAAGTTTTTCTTGTTTATCAGAAAAGTCACAGCGGAATTTTATATGTTGTTGGAAAACTGTTAGTTGCTGCTGCAAGAGCCTGGTTTTTTCTGCCTAAGCTGCATAGCATATGCGAAAAAAATTGGATTTTCTAAAACCTACTAGTCTGCTGTTGAGTAAAATGAAAATGCTTACTATTTTGCAACAAAAAAAAATCCTCTTGAGCAATCAATTTACTAGGGAAGCATTTTGTCAATTATTTTTAGTGGATGTTTTCAGAGATTTCTTTGTTTTAATTTTTAACGATCTCTGAAGGGAGGTTCGTCAGTCGTTTCGAGAGATTTTTACGAACAACGGCAAATCCAAGAACGAGCTCATTGAACGAACGAGGACGATGAGTGCGTTCTCTCTTGTTGAAGGGATCGGTGTTGAGGGTGAAGCAACTCTCTCGTGAATTGAATTAATGAGACGCAACAGTGAAACCTTTACGTCGCGTTTTCACTCACAAGTGAGGGGCTGTAAATCGCTATAATAATGCAAGTATTCTCAACTATAAAGCTTCTCCCACCTTGTAATTGTGTATACATAGACACGTCGTTCCTATACCGTTTACCAATGAATATTTTTATTTCATGCCCCATTAGCGAACTGAGCGAATTTTCGCAAGGACGAATCAAGATTCTCTTTCCGCAACAAGAAACGAAACGATTTTTTATCAACAAAATACCCAATGGTTTTGTGTCTCTAAAAAAGTCTTTATTTTCTTCAGTGCAACGTCGTAGCTTCTCACAAAACTATGTAAAATATAAATTTTGGAATTGTTGGATTTCATTTAAAAAATTAGAATTCGATTTCTATAGAAAAATTGAGATATCGTGATAAATAAACGACGACGTTCTTTGTGTTTGATTCATTTGATTGAAAACGGAATAAAAAAATTTCGTCATCCATTACAACATATAACACAGTCCAAAAACCACCTGAGGCTGTAGTTTTTTTTTAAATTCTTTCACGAAAGTTTGAAGTTCTGCATGGTAAACACGATCAGTGACTTTGATGTTGTTGGACGTTTTAGTTTCAAAATGTTGCCAATTAGCGAAACGTAAAACCATTTCATTCGTTTTTACTCAAGCTCTTCAGAGAGGACACTGAAGAACTTTGATTTTCCAATCGATCACTCTGAAGAAAAGTAAAAAAGTAATTTTTTAAAGTTTTTAAATAAAAAAAATGTGAACCAGAAGAAAAGTCATTCGTGTTTTCATTGTATTTCGATGAAAATCCATTGGAATAATGTATCATTTAAAGCATAAAACAACATACTTGAATGTTTTTTGCTCATTTTGTGTATTTGCATTTTTAGCAAATATAATCATACTCAACAAATTTCATGACGCTTTGATGTGCATAGACATAACCTTGGCGCGAGGGGCAGGAGGAAGGGGGGAGGGGGCAAAAAACTTGCACTACATACATTTTCCACTCGAAGTCGTATGTGATCATCGATCAAAAAAGCCATGAATATTCATAGATCGCAGTGTGTACATGAGAACCTTCTGCTTCTCGTGTGTGTGTGAGTGCATGTGTGCCGATTCTGGGGGTACGAGCAATCAAGAGGAAGATTGTATGTGTAACAGTCCCACGACGATATATTCACACGTATTCAGTGATGGTAGAGGTAGAGGGAGTTATCGCAGGTTTTCGCATGAGTTATGGCAATAGCTGTGTGGAATAGTGAAGTAGGCGAGTTGTGACATATGTGAGCATTTCTGTAAATGCAATTGCGGAAAATCGATTAATTATCGAGAGTGTTATACTTCTAGAAATCCTTGATGGAAATCGTAGTCGCTTGTACTCGTTTAGGAAGAATCATTGGAAGTAAAATTCAAGGTTTTTCCAAAATTATGAAACATGATTAATAATAACGTTCCTATGACAAAAAATCCTAAACAATATTAGTAACAGCGTACATGGGCGATACAAAGAAACTTTTATTTAATTTAAATTCCATTCACACACTCGCTGCATAACCGTGACATTTGGCCGATGCAACGACGTTTTTTTTTGTGCTCAAACATAGCAACAACGTTAAATGTTCGAGCATATACTCTCGTTGGTAGAAACAAACGATTAACGCTTCGAAGCTGCTCTTGGGAAAAAGAAAAAAAAAAACGAAAAAAAGCAGAAAAAAATTACAGCCATAGGACACTTCCGGGGGACGCTGCGCGGCAGTAGCTGACAGGAAGGAAACGCGAAATAAATATAGCAACGTGAACGGCCGCGCGCTCTCAGAGAGCAACGAGCGAGGCAGCGGGTGGAGAGAGAGAGAGAGAGCGAGAAAGAAAGAGTGAACCACCGGCCATCGTGGCCACAGGCAACTGGAACTGGACGCCAGCCGGGCCAGAAAGATACATATTTTTAAATATTTTAGTCACGGCTCCGCAATCGCCCCGTCACGCAGCCTTGCCACCTTATACCAGGCTCCTACCTATTACGTACGTACTACTTAGTAGGGTACTACCTCGGTGGGTGGATATTAGCCACTGTGCGTACAAACATAGTCACGATGTACGCAAATGGCCCTGGTTTTTCTCTAACCTTCTATATTTTCCCTGCTTTAGTTTACCGAACAGCGCTTGCTCCTCTAAATTAACCTCATATAAATAAACATACACATGAAATAAAACTCAAATACTCGACTTACAAACCAGAGAATAAATCATTGAAATCCTAACATGATTAGAATGCGTTGAAAATAGGAAAACCGTCAGTAGCATTCAGATTGAAAGATTGTTTCTCAAGTCCTCAAATTATGCAGATAACGCGGAAAAATTGAATAGTGTGTTAATGTTACCGCCCTAAGCAAATCTAATGTTATTGTTTTAAAGCAGGTCCGGTGAATGTCAAAACAATTATTGTACCTTTGTCCATAATGCGAGATAAGAGTCTCCTACACTTATTTTCTTTGCATGCAATTTAATAAAGAATACTCCTTGGTACGGTTAATAGTGCCACAAATCCAAAAACAATGATCACTCGCAACGGATTTATATTATTTTAGTTTTTTTTTAGCCGAATATACCAACTCGCCTGCTATTTTAATTCATGAGATCTTGTATGACTCGTCGATGATACGAATCGTGAAACTTAAATTTTTCATGAAAATAATCGCAAGTGATACGACCTAGCTGAATAAAAAAATTATACAATGTCGTTTTATTTATAAAAGTCAAAAGGTACATTAAATTTAATTCGATATCGTATCGCCTTGATCCAATTCGTTTTATTGAAATTCACGTGGGTTCTTAGATCTTGGATCGAATCTTTTCAATGTGATTGACGTATACAGAATGAGGTAAAAAACAAAAAACAGTCTCAAGATAAAAATACGACATAACGATATCGACAATTACGATTACAATTTTTTGATGAATAAGTTTGGAGAGTAGACCAAAATGGTGGCACACTCGGTAGAGTTAGTTCATTCTAACGAGAAATCGATTTGCATATATATTTGTATAGATTTGGTTGAAAAAAATATTCCGTAATGTAATAGTAAAGGATGTTCACCACTTTTGACTTCAAATATCGCGAAAAAAAGCTATGGTGTTGGGAATACTCCTTTGAACTAGCCGCCATAGTTGAAAGTGCTCGTTACTGTAAGAACTTACGTGTGGAATGAGCAGGATAACGGTTTTTTTTTGTTTCGTTTACGAGACACCACACAACGGCGACATGATCGCACGACGACTCCGGAAGTCTGTGGTAGCCATCTTGTCCTCTCTTTTCATATACATATACGTATATAAAAGGTTTCTGAGACACCAACCATCGCTCACACTCCATACAACATAAACTCTGGCACCACTCTCGTGATTCTTTGTCTTGCCGCTCTGATGAATCCTCGTCTACACCTCTTTATTCCTCTTTTTCTCTTTTTTTGACTCGTCAACTCCTACTTTGACCACAACAGGATGGACGATTCTGTGCTCACCTCGACTAACCACATACACCAAATATTTTAACCAAATCTTACTCTATCGCACAATTGTTCACTGTTTGCCTTTTAGAATTCAAATCAAGCCCAATTTTCCACTTGAAATTTCTTGCATCGTAGCAAGTCCCAGAATTTTATTCTCATTATTCTGCTAAGATAATTTTTGACTTCCGTACGTTTATTTAAGTCAAAGGTGTTTAATGGAAATAATAACGAACTGACGATATTTATTTTCATAATAATTAACGAAATATGCATCTCCTTTGACTCCTTTTCTTTCTCGCAGAAACGAATTTAATGATAAGACTCGTGGTGATTAAGGAGTAATGTCGAGTGTGGTGCCGGCCGGTCGAGTCGATTATATAGTTGGAGGGACCAGAGGGTGTGTTTTAAGGGAAGAATGTAGGAGAGAAGAAACGAGAAGTTGAAGAAGAAGAAGAAGAAGAAGTGGTTGAAGGAAGACACAGTGCTTTTGGTAAAAAAGGGAGCGTTGGGGTCGGGGGGAAGTTGTAGTATGAGAACGAGTATGAGATGAGGTGCGGGGGAAGTTTCGCGGTGGCACAGAGGGTGGCGGTGGAAATGAAGGCGCACACCGGGCCCTGGAAAAATGCTTCGTCTCTCCGAATACATTTCCATATATCAAGCGGCTGCTACTGCCGTCTCGTCTCTGCGGCACAAAATTCGCACGAGCGAAAGAGCGCGAGCAGAGATAGCTCCCGTTCTCTCTTCTTGGCGATGCCCACCATGAGAGGAGAGAGCTCTTTCTCTGACGATGTCTCAGTGTATTCAACCTCCCTCTACTGATGTTTCCATGTGTGCACCGACTGGAGCTTTCGGTCCAGAACCTTTATAGTCCAGATATATACATATTTTTACACATACACATAAATGTACAGAGATATATGATCGCGGAAAATAGTGTAGGTTTCATAAACATATACGCATGCATAGTCACAACTACACCGGATAAGACTGCTACCGGAATAAATCCAACTAATTAAACAAGGAAAAACCGCGGATTAATTATCCGTCTTCCGGTTGCCCTTCCCCTCCGCATCCCAGCACTCTTCTACTCCTTCTCTGGTATTACTTGACAGCGGTCTGGGAGCAGCATTTTCCATTGGTGAGAAAAAGTCTTTTTATTTTTATACATTTACGAGACATATCCTCTATTCTTCATAATATTTTCACGAATCACGAGGTAAAATAACTCAAAAGTTTTCATCGCAACAAGTATTTAAGTAAAAATATGGTTGTTTGGAGGAAAAAATATTATTCGTTCATTCACGGATCGTTTAATCCTTTCAGCAAGCATAGATATAGTTCTTCGTCCTGTAATATATCAACATCCTCACCCGTTCGATCAATGATCGCTTAGAACTTTTGTAGAAGAATCTTTTGCAGGATCGAACTCCCTGGTAAGAATGCGGGATGATGGAATGCGCGTCATTAGACGCTGCTGGCGTTCCTTCCTTTGTACGATTACTTCGTACTGTGATTCTTCCCAAAGTAATTCGCGGCGCATTTTATCGGTCGAAATAACTGAATTAAGAAAAATAAATGTTAAATCACAGCTTGTTATGCACCATTATTCTGCTGCAGACGATTTTATAATGAAATTGAAAAAAAAAAGATCCCAGAGGAATTTTATCATGAGAGGTGCCTCTTATTTACTTTTGGATGTTTTTTTTGCTCCATTTTGTGTTTTATACGAAATTGTCTGTATCTGCTATTTGCAAAAGATCAGCATGCCGATGTTGCACAAACTTCGTGTTAATACAGAAGTAAAATTCAAGGCAGATAGTGCTGACGCGATTCGCTCTTGGGGGCACGGAAAACAAATTCAGAGTGAGATAGACGAGGGGTGCACTTTCACATCGATGAGGGATGTGTGCAGATGTGGGGCAAATACAGGAGGGATCAAGAGGAAAAGTAGCTAGAATGACAAAAGCAGTTGGTAGAGTGTGAGGTATATTCTTAGAGGAGGAGTTAGGCGATGAGCCGAGCCTACAGGAATAAAGTGTGATCGAGCAGCGCGATGCAAGCACGAATTCGCAATATAAATCGCTTTTTCACGGTTATAGATATATGTTTGTGAGTGCTTTGAAAAAGGGCGTAATGTGGATGAGGTTTAGGTGTCAATTCGTGTACGTTACACCTTTTGCTTTGCTAGTGTCATAGAATGTGGAGAGTAAGAGAGAGAAAGAGTACAGAGTACGCGTGATTTCTGCCGAGTGAGTCTATATGTGTATACATAAGAGGGTGAAATCGTGGGTTTTCGAGAGATCGAGAGAGCTCCGGAGTGTTTGCGAGCAGCTCGAAAGCTCTCTCGGCTCGACGGAGTGCCGAAGAGTATATACGGAACACGGAAGAACGGATGGAAGGCTGAAATGCAGATTCCTCTGGGACGCGACGACTCTCGAGGTCCTCAACCTCCCCCGTAACCGTCCGTTGCTCTTGGTGCCTCTTCCATCGTAGGTTCTGAAGCTACCAATGCTCTGTTCGTTCGCTCGTACGGGCGCCCCAAACCGAGCCGCCTTATAACTCTCGCGCTTCGTTGCTTGCGCTTGCTCCCACGCTCTCACGCCTCTACAAACTCAGACGTACTGTAGCCTTATACCTATATAATGTATATTTGAATGCGTATCTTCATCATCAATTTCTACGTCCAAATATCCCCGTTTGTCTAATGTTACACTGCTCAAATTTGAACCGATTTAAACTATAGTCTTCGGTATTGTATTCTCGTCTTTGACTCTGCTTTCAGCTCTTCATTTCCCCTCAATGCTTCTCCTATATTGTACTGTTAAAGTAGCTATCCAGCTTATACCGTCGTGCATATTGTGCTGGCAGCTTTTACGAATTTACTTAACGCGAAGATTTACTCTACAGCACACTCACTTTCACTCAGTCCATCGTTCGTTTGCTCTGCTTTTCTCGTACGATGAACAAAGAGTATGCAGTGAAAATACATTCTTGTTGAAAAATAACGAGGACTCAGAATATTTTTGAATTTCGAGAAATATATCGTATGAACTTTTTCAACGGATTTCGGAACGGAGAATCTCTCGCCTTCCGTTTTCTCCTTCAATGGATTCTGATGATTTTTGGTTCTGCTTTTTGAGACACGTGTAAACCATACATATGTAAGTGTGGGTTTTGCATACGGGAAAAGTGTGAAGAAAAATATGTGTTGTCGAAGAGAAATAAGAATGCAACGTATACATATATATATATATTGATATGGAGCTGAGCACGAAAGTAGGAGAGAGAGAGAGAGAAAAAAAGAGTCTGCTGGCGAAAGCTCACAGCAACCCTGTCTAATAATTCATTTTATGGAAATTCTTCAGTCCTCCTCGTTCCACTCCTCTCCACGTGCTCTCCACGGAGAGGTCAACATATTTTCCCCAAAATTTAGCATGTCCGATTTCGTGCCGATAAATCAAACTGACCGCCGTGCGACACACTGCCAGAACGCACCGCCTGAATATATCTCCATCGCTGCTGGGATAATATACTTTCCTCTATATAGGTTTATAAGCATAAATATATATATTTTAGGAATTTGTTGGGTGATGGAATTTGTTGGAACAGACGCCGGGATTTTCTGTCGGACCTTCGTCGTTCCTCGTGTACTTTTATTTTTCCTTATTTCTTTCTCTTGACCACTCGTCTAAATTTGAATCTTGGATAAAAGCAAACCTATCGCAGCGTATAATGCAAAGAAAAATAATGTCTATGTAAAATATATACGAGATAATATTAAACAGACACGTTATTTTCTTCCGGGTGTTATTCACTTCCTGTTTACACGTATATAAGCAAAAACAAAATCACAGGAGAGTTTTTCATGTTTGTGATTTCTTCCACCCTCGAAGACGCTGTCATTCCTGTGTAAAACGTGTTTGACGCCCGTTTGTCGTTTTACTGATAGGTTGATGTGAGAAATAACCTACTAGAACCCGTCAGTGGGTGGCGTCGCGAAAACTCCAGTCGCAATAGCGCAAAGGAGAAAAAAACCAAGCGATCCTTTTCTCCTCCGGAGTGAATAAAAATCACGGAATATGTTGCATATAAAGTGAGTGAAAAACAGACGGCGATGATGAATTGCTCGATGGTACGTAAGAGGGTGAGAAGATAACGCCCAGCGCCATCAATCACGGTCCATGGCCGGCAATGACGCGATCTTCTCTTCTTTCTTCTTTCTCTTGTTCTCCTACGCTCACTCTCGATGTGCCCTTTAACTTGGCTTAACATTCGAGAGTATAGTTCGACCTTGTACTATCTACTTTTAGTCTTTTCCACTTTATGAGGTATGAACACCTCCGTCTTTGGTAATGACTTTGAAAGATTTTGCAGGGATTCACATGGACATTGGTCCACGACACAGAGATGACTTTCATTTTCAGCTCGGAAAATATGTACATGAATTAGAATAGCATTTCAAGCAGCATCCTGCTCCGATTTTCTTTCAGTACCTGGTTTCAAACTCATCCCCATATCTACACATATACGTTTTTATCATTTGATTTACTATAATTGCATCTGATATCATTTTTTTACCATCCCTCACTGTGAAATTCACGGATATTCGAACAGTCGTCATTTAGTGAGTTTGCGGTCGTCGAAGGATTATCAGAGCGATAAGAAGTGGTGTGGTCGAGTGGAGGGTTGCGGCGTGACGGTTACAGTCACGGTTGCGCTCACCCCTCCTTGGAATAAGGAGTATATTGGAGTAGCAAGAGTAGAAGGAGCGCATCTGACGGTGGGACGCGGTGTTGTTAGTCTCGCAGTGCTCGCCGGCAGTGGCAAGCTCTTAAGATCCTATCTCGGAGGTCACGGTGCTTATGCTCCCGGCCGCGAACATATTTTTAAGTACCGTGCATACAGGCTCTCGCGTCCAGTTTACCCAACAGAAACCAACACACCAAAGAACTACACACTTTTGTGTTTTGTACGCCAACCAAGTCTTCATTCGCACGCACGTTGCATTTGGTTTTATTGCCGGTAGGATGACAGGCTGCTCGGAGAGAGATGGCACCTGCCGCGCAAGGTGTTCCCAAAACTTCTCTCTCGAACGATCTCCAACTTTATCCTTACCTCGTCCCCCCGGGCTGTTAGTCTCTCTGCGCTTTGGTGGTCGCGGATTTATGCGAATCTACTTTTTTTTCTCTACCCATTCAGTTTTTGACTTTGTTACCAATCAACATTTATCAGGTACCATTTTGCTTCAGGAACACCTCAACTTATCTTGATCTTTGCATACATGATGTATAATTGCTGTTCTTACAATTTATCGCAAGTTATACCAGCCTTCAATATTAAGCCAATCATTAATAAATGTATAACATTTTTATCGTTTGATTATTTTTTATTCAAGTTCATACAAAAATGCTAAGGCTTAGAAACTTCAATATCTCGAAAATAAAATATCTGCTAGAAAGAATCACGTAACCATAATGAACATGTTTTTCTTTTTCTTTTCGTTATCTCCTTCATGCGGAAGAAATGTTTAGATCTGAAGACGATAAAAATGAAAGTCTTAAGCAGCAGTATTCTTTTCAAGCCGGAAGTTTTAACACTTGAATAAGTCAATTTAACTAATCTGCACTGTCACGCATTCTGTTCTAAAACCAGCCTATCTTGAAGGGCTGCTTGATGAAGCTATTAAATCGAATGATTATCCTCACGCTACGTGGGACACACATACACACACACATACACACGTAACAAGCTTCTTAATAATACTGTATTTTATTAGTGTTCGATTATTCGAGCTCGAAATGATAAAACACAATTTTGGTATTGCGCTGGGTGTATAGATATGTGTATTATATGCTGTTGAATGTAGAAAGCATGGCACGCGCCCGCGCGCGCAGGTGAATATTTTAAACGCAGGTGGAACGAAGAATCGAGGAGGATCTCACGTGAGAGGACGCTCGAGAGAGTTGGCTCGAGGCGAATTTTCTCTCGCTCGCTCGTGTTGTTTCGGAGGATCGAGCTTCTCAATCGCGGGTATCCCGCCAAGATGCAACCCAACTATCTGGTATATACTTGCACCTGCAACTTCAATGTCAGTTACAAACAAACAAGATGTATCATATGCCCACCTTCGTTTGTTTCGGTATAGGAAATGTTTATTACGCTCGTTGTTAATGCTCTCGGAGGGTGTAACAACTGCAAACTATGCCTCGTTATTTATCATTAGGGCTGCAAGCGAACCATTCTTCCCCTCGGTGTGCTTGGCATTTAACGTTATTCTTCAACAATTCGATAATGTACGCCGAGAAAGAAGTTGTTGCGTATACGGGTCATTTGTATAATAAGCCATGTGAAGTTGTATCGTTGACCCGGACGTTGCAGGTGATGACCCTGACGTTATTAAACACCAACATTGTAATATCAATTTTTATCAGTAATGCCCGTATCGATAGACGTTGAAGTACAAACAAGCTTGTACGTCGTTATTACAATTCTCGTGGCATCCTGCAAATCGGGAAAACTTCAAAGGTGAAAATAAAACACGGTGGAGTTCTACCTTATCCTTGGGGATTGACTAGACCCCGAAGGAAAGCTTTCACGTATTCGGTTGGTCGAAAGGTTTGCTGAAACGTAGCACATGCTCTGGATAATGCAGCGACGGGATATCTGCGAAAGCTTTGCGGGAAAAGCTCCGCGTAAGCTTCTCGACGGAGCTGCTCTCTGTGGTAGCGAGTAGCGCCTTTCCTTGGAGATTTCCGGCAGCTGGGCCACCCCGGAACTACAGATCCGGCATCGCTCGCCAGATCCCTCCTTTATCGGTCGCTCTCTCCCTCTTTAGCGTTAATCCGCCTCTCTCTCTGTCTCTCTTTTTCTATCTATCTCACTCCTTCTTGACGAGGCGTCTCTGCGTTATCCGTTTGATCGTTTTACGCTCTTTGTCACGTAGACCCGGGGACGTTCGTTGTCGCTGTTACGCACTGTATACCTGTGACACGTATATGGAGACCTACCGATGTTGATGGTCTCTGTCCTGATCCCGGACGGACGCACTATCCGGGCGTGAGAGACAGTGTCCATCCACACGTCACACGGATATTCCATGCATACATGAACATTCAAAAACTATATGCAAGCATACATGAGAGAGGCTCTGAAACAGTCATACCAATTAATCGCGAACGGCGGATCTCTATCGTCCTGGTAGATCTTTTCACAGTCACAGGTTATGACTCTGAGCTTCGTGCCCCGAACCCCCATTATCCACCGAGTAAAAAGAAAAAAAAAAACTCAACACATACCGCACCTTATAATTGCAACCATCATTCGTAATATAAAAAAATAACCAGCATAATCCTCGACTCAATTTTTCTGCTTTTCACGCTCTTTGGCGGAATGAGGGAAAACAATGGAACGAACGAGTTACTCTAAGACACTTGCGGAATATTGCAATACATTTCATTAACATTTGTCGAATGCAAATTGAATCCAGAGTGCACAAAGTCAGTGGCGCTTATCGTCTGACATCTTTATTGGAAGTTGTATATGCAGACACGTTCCTTTGAAAATTGAAACAACTGGTCTCGTTTTCTCAAGTGGATTAAAGTTGCCTTTGCGTAAAAAAACTCACTGGTTTTGATTGTGGCATAAAGACTTTTTTTTTCATTGACAATTACTATATCCATTACGCTGTGATCAACTGAGAACAGTTTAAATACCTTCCTGTACTTATATTCGCCATTTTCTTTATTAAAATATTACGTGATAACGACCTCGAGAATATTCTCATCCGGTATGAATCTGAGATAAGCCCCGTGTGACTGCACATCTTAAAACAAAATCTAACATGGATATTGAGCAAAGCCTACTGAAAAGTGCTTCAGCCGAATCAACACTTTAACATGAATAAGAATTTCAATAAAATTCATTAAAGTGATAATCAAAGTGAAATAAAGAGTCTGGATATTATCGAAAGGACGAATTAGTATGAAATACTTTATTGACATAAAACGTTACAATTACATTTTACCGAGAACTCGCACACAACATTTGTCGCATATTCTTACAAAAATATGCTTCCATTTCTGACATTAGATCCATACGTTTTTTTACCGTTGTCTTTCACACATTCTGTCGTTGTTATGAGCCGTTAAATAAATTGTGAATTCTTCATCGCAAAAGGAGTTGAACGTTTCTCAGCATGTAACGTGATTTTCCACGATTGTAAAACTTTTCATCATATTGTTTGACACTTTACATTGAATCATAAAATTTTCGTGTCGTAGCAGTAGTTTGAGGCGAGAGCAATGAGTTAGAAATGAAACAATGATGAACGAAGTGGAAGTGAAGTCGGAGATGCGAGACGGAATCCAGCATCGCGTGTACATGAAAGCGGCAGCGGGGCACAAGCGGTGATTGATTTTTGTCGTCGCTTTGCTTGTGTCCCCTATCCCACTATCCGCGTTTCTGCGGACCCCGCGATTGTGCGGCGAGCCTCGACGTCGGCGTCCCGACGCCGTCCACCGATTGGCGGTTACCGTCCCCGGGGGGCGGCGCTAATCACCAGACCGTGCACGTCGGAGCTTCGTCAGTCTACTGCACTCGCTTCAAAAGCACTCTACCGTGTATCAGGACGCACACACACCCTCTCACCTCTTTCCTTGCTTTCTCTCTTTCTCTCTTTCGCTTCAACTCCCTTTTACGTGCACATGTATATCAAACTCCATCGTTCTCGCCTATGCTTGTGTTCTTTGACTCAGCTTTACTGTTTTTTATGTTCTGCCATCTCTCTATACTTCCACTTTTCCATCTCCGTCCGTTCTGCTGATCGCTGTCGTCACCATTGCCAACGTCCCTCTATCTCATCGAGCACACGTTCAGCTGCAGGCAACAGGATGCTAACGAGGTTGAAGTTCGTCCCGCAGTCTGCTCAAATGAGTAGTGAGACTAAAAAAAAAGAAGAAGAATAATCAAAATAATGCGAGCTCGTTCGGTTTAGTTGATGAAAGATAAATGTTCGGTTTTTCCCTACTGCAAAATATTATTGGGTTATTTTGATTGTTCAAAGGATATTTACGAATTGTCCCGCGCTACTTAACCGTTCAGTCAACTCCGACACTCAATGGAAGAAAAAAATGTAGGAAGAAAGATCGTTCAGTTGATAAAGACAAAATTGCTTTGATTCAGGATGAATTAATCGTTAACAAATCGTAGATCTGTAACGTGTAAGAAATAAGGGGGCAACTTTGATAGAGATATTCGATATTTGTATGGAAATCACGATTCATTTTGTCGCTTCATCAGCCAACAAAGAGACGATGAGGTGGTGGAGGGAGACGAAGGAGGAAGGTAGGGAGGGGAGAAATAGTGGCAATAATAAATGTAGTAGAGAACGTAGTATTCGGTGGCAATGTAGTTGATAAAGGCCGATAAATCGCGGGTAAAATGGAGTGATAATATCGCGGCGAAGCGGGCAACAGGAACAACAACGACGTCTCAAGTGGATGGCGGATGGTTGATGTGGTGGGGTCGACGAGGCTGTGTTGGCTTGGTAGGAAAAAGGGACATTGAAGAGAGGGGAGACGTTTGCTAAACGTGGGTATCACCAGGCTCTCTTTCGGCGAGGTTCGAGAATGAGAACGAGAACGACGACAACGACAACGACGACGACGATGACGGAGGAAAAGACGAGGATGACGAGAGCGCGAGAGAGAAACGTTGCGGCGAGAGGCGCCGTAGACTGGGTGGGAGGAACCAATGGACATGCGCGGGTGTGCCGCGACACTACGGCCGCGACCTTCTGGCCACCTCCAGAAACAAAATGGCTACGCCAACACGCAAGCTCGTCGACAGATGGCGACAGTGCCGTCAACCGAGCTCCTTAAGTACATATCTTTTAGTGCTACCGGAACCCTCAAATTCCAATATTTTTCTCTTCTATCCACTTTAACAAAAAAACAACAATTTTTTTTTTTATTAACCCCCAAATACTCACTCACGTAGTACGTAATTCTGTTTATTTGATTACTTCGTTTTACGTATACGTATCTCTGTGTATCTTTATACTCTTCATTTTATGAGACAAGGTGCAAAGCCCGTTTGGGAAGCGCAATGTTACGATAATAATAAGCGGTCTCACAAAAACTCAACTTTATGATCTCCCTTTACGATTTGTTATGGTCGCCACCGTGAATTTGCTTTTTCTGTTGCACACCTTTCGATTCTATCGCCATGCTGTGCATGTGCTTTAAAAGTTGTTCATTTGAAATTGAAAAATAATTTATATCCAGCTAGAACATATTAACGTTTTCCGCCGGACTTTTTCTATCCAGCATTTTCTCATTTGTAATTTTCTATGTGATAATAAGTTTTTGATCGAGCAAGTTGACAGATAACAAGATTTCTTCAAGTATTGATTCAAGTGAACGAGCTATTCGGTGCTTCTGAAGCTTTTGACTCGTTGCTATGAAACACCGTGCGATATGATTGATAATGGTTGCTGTCGTGAAATTGGTTTTTCGTTAACATAGGAAAGGAGTAAAAAACATTACATGTGCTAACAAGTTATTTGTGTTGAAATTTGCGGTTGAGCCGTTCATGGGACATTGATTGGCGAGAGTTTTCGAGAGGCTGTCCGCCGGCTGGCGCGCATCGTCCACAATCGCTCTCTCCCTCAATTTCTCTCTTCTTTCTTTGGTGGCTATATGGGTTGAATGTTTTTAGGACGGTAGATAGGGGGACTCGTAGCACCTCATGCATATTCAACGGCACTCTCAACTCCTCCGTCACGGAGGGAAAGAACACCCCCCTATATCCAAGTCCTGGCCACCCACACCCACCGTAGTTCGACCCCCTTTCAACCCCTATCTCGCGACGGAGAGAATATAAGGGAGAGTTAGAAAGAGTGAGAAACCGGTTGGTTGGATCACTTGATATACCAAAAGGGAGCCTGTGCGATATATAGTGGTGCTCACGATTTTCTTCTTCCGTGCCACACTTTTCCGCGATTTCTATCGTACACTATAAATATATAGAAAAAAGGAGGGAAACCTTTTGATGTTCTACTGGGTTATATTGGAGTATGACGATTTGGGAAGGGAACAAAAAGAAATATGAGATATTATCTTCGATCCAGAAAAGGTAATCCACAAGAAGGAAGTGAAACGAATAAAATGACTTGGCAAGAAAGACAAGTCAAGTTGGCTCGATAGATGTATTGTAAAGGTGGGCTAGAGCGTGCGATTCGGTCGTTTGTTATCGGAAGGAAGCGCGCCGCGGCGTAGCTCGGCGTACGAGACACAAAGAGCGAGAGCTAAAAAGAAAGAGAGAAAGAGCTAGGTGACCTCGCGTCCATCGGGACAGGTATATACTCCTCTGAACAACCCGAAGGTAGGGGTTTGCGTGGCTTCGACATGGCCTGCCTTGACCTCACGTGCCGCTTGATTCTCAGACGCCGATAAGCCAGCCCTGTGTATAACACATAGAAGGGCTATGCTAACTTATCTTCTATACCTACTACATAGTTTATAACGTTGCGCTATATACTTTACCAACAATATACTCGAATCGCTCGGTACATGCTGCTTTAGTACCATTTAACTTGAACCCCGTGATTTCTTTCGCTGTTTTCTCTCGTATATCAAGGCTTCGGCCCTACAATATAAATTACTATCAGTAACGCATGTGACCTCTTTATCTCGTTCGGTAGATTATATCGTCCATTGATCGTTCGATCTTCAGATAGGAATAATAACAAAAAAATCGAGATCGAAGTTATCAATATTTTTGAGCAAAGTGCGGTATATCTGATGAAATTCGTGCATAAAACTGAGAATTAAAAATCAGCTTAGATGTGGCAAGATCATAGAAATATAAAAGAGACAGAAAAGTTGTTTGTTGTCACCGACGATTTCTGTAATATAAATGAAGCGTTTTTCGATTTTTCATCAATGGAACGAGAACTTTGAAAAGGTATAAGGAAGTGTTCTGTTACGACAGCGATAAATTCCAGAGCAGAGGATTTTGCAGTTGAGAGCTACGGAGGAGGGAGTGCGATGGCTTAAACTAAGTTGAGTCTCTGTGGCTGTCGCTGCTTCGCCTCTTTCCACTTTCTCATCCTCCTCTCGTTCTCCTCCGTGGGGATTGATATTCCTCATCTTCCCCTTTGATATCCATCCCCTGTGAGCAAGCCAAGGACGCGATCCCCCTCTTGCTTCCATCCTCGCTTCCGCCTCTCAAACCACCTACGCTTTATCTCGCTCGTCTCCATCTCGTTCACCTCCTTCATTTCACTGTGGTCGTTCAAAGCGTCCGTCCTCCCACCCACCCTTGCGCGCTTGCTCAGCTCGTCACGATTTCAAACTCTACCAACGACAATCTCCCCCTATTTTCTGCCGAGAAGACAGATCGAACCAGCCTATTTACACAAGGACCCGATGATTCGCCAAATTAATTAGTTTTGTTTTCATCAACTTACGACCCATCATCACCTTGCAGCTAACAATTCGCCTCGGAAACTAAAGTGAAAGCTTTCTCAAAATTACCCAATAAATCCTTCCTTGATCCTTACGCTGGTTACAACGAAAGAGTTTTTTTTTTTAAATAGTCAAACTTTTCACCGTTATTTTGGCCAAGAAATGCACATCGATGTGTAAGTTGGTGGTAAATAATTGTGTCCGAATTTTTCTTTTCACAGAACTACATCAAACAGTACGTATTATACAACCGGCGTTACACATTCCATAAAAATAAATTATTCACCCTCTTCTCGCGTAGTCGACAAGTTCATGCCGCACAGATTTTACAAGCATTAAATAAGAACAGGAATACAATAGAAAAATAATGTCGTTTTCTAATAGACCCCTTATAACAGCACTGTGGTTTGGTATTGCCAAAGTTTTTTGTTTTGTCGTTATTCGTTCGTTTCTGTCTTGGAATATAAGAAATTGAGGGTGACAATCAATATCGAGGTGGAGACAGAAGAGAGTTGCGACGAGAGTCGAAGGGTGCCAAGTCAAAGTACGTGAATGAAGAATGGAATGAGAGAGAGGTTGGCCGGTGTGGTTGCGGCAGTGGTGACGGTGGCAGGTCAGACGGAAGAGAAGACTATAGAGGGTGCACATGGAAAAGTAGAACGGTGGGGAAGAGAGAGGAGGGTGAGAATACCAAAGGGGGTGGCGCCTCATATTTTGCTCATTAGCGTCAGCATCGTCGTCAGCGTCGGGAGGCCTTCACTTCGCAAAGCGAGCATAGTTAAGGGGGTGGAGAGGGACCATCCATCATCTTGTCCTCCGTTTCACCCATTGGGGGGTACAGGGAGGCGGTCCACCTCAAATACCCCTCCGGCGCGGCCTGGTTAGCGTTTGCACAGGGTTACCCTACCACGTCCTTTCCGACTATCGCTTTGCCGCGCACACACACTCATACACTGAAGACGTTTTGTCGTTCGTTTTCTCTTTGCGAGAAACCAGCCAGTCTATATATATATATATACATACATATTTGTCCGACTATGTATAAAATATACAAGGTTCTCGCAAAAGACAAATCACATTAATCACCTCCTCTAGCAAAGTTTAAACGGTTAATGCCACGTCCTCGGAATATTTTTTAACCCCTCTTTGCCACAGCGAGAAATACAAAGATTAATGTAATGATAAAAAAAAAACCCAAAAAATTTTATTTTCAAAACAATCATCCGCGGGTTTTGAAGACTGTGATTGATTCTTCCTTTGGAACCAAAGATACATAATTTGATTTTTATGGGAATGCAGACGTTCACTTCGCTTTTCAAAAACCCAAATTTCGTAATTAACAAGCTATATACAATAACGTTCGCTTAACCGTTATTCCCACGACTCAACAATTGTCCGAATCAAACTAACATTCATTCCATCGTTACTCACCTAGTTTCGCATGAAATCTCGTTTTTAGCGACAGATCGTAAAGCGATTTATGCGTACTAGCGACTGTAACGCCCGCCAGTAAACGTTAAACACACGCACCAGCGGAGTAGATCCTGCCGAACGTGGTTGCGCGCGTGTACAACTCTCGACGGTGCACGCGGTTAGTTTCCTGGGCGCGTAAAGCACTTTACAACGTATTTACTATATACGTATATCATGCATATCTATATGCGTGTAAGTATCAAAATGGTTGGTGCTTATGCTATGCTTTTTTCCCGCTCATTCACTCACGCCATCTGTACTTAAATCCCCGATGAAAATATCGTAAAGTACTCTCATGCTGCATGTACCACTTTTTTTTGCATCTTTTTTATATTATTTTTCTATTCAACGCCACGAGTTGAAACATGGCACGTACAACGGAGCCATTAAAAATTGCGAACTGGTACTTTCCACTTCCGTCAATCTTTACACTGTGCCTCTTAACACAAATGCGCCGCGATATTCTCCTGAACAGTAAAAGTTAAAACCTTCTTCTATGAAACAAAATTATTGAACAATAAGATAAAAAGTATTGTCAATCAAATATCGACGAACAAAAATAAGTTGAGAGTTGAAAGTAATTTTTTAACATTTATTTTTCTTATTTTTGCGTCTGAATACGCTCTCGTTTTTTCATTAATTTAGCAATTACTCAAAAATATACGCACAAGCATAAACAAATATAGCGAAAGAAAAAAGAAGGAGATAACGAGGAAGGAGAAAACGTTGAAGAGCGGCGAGAATCTCGCTTTCGCCAGCGAAAGCTCTAATACGCGCATATGCTAATGCGATCTGTACGTAACGAGAATAACGTCTGAGTTTCGTGGCCTCTCTCGCGGCAAGTGAGAGAATTGAGGTAAAGGTAGATGCGTTAAAACGTTAGAATCAAGATTCTAGAGGCGGAATGATGCAAACATTGGGGAAGAGACGGTGGTTCGGGAAGTGAGATATCTAAGAGTACGTAGGTTGTATTTCTACATATACACATGTATACATACAAATATGTTTACATATATATAGGAATGGATGAAATAGAAGGATGACGTGTAGAGGGTGGCTGGAAAGTTGAGAGGGACGATGCGAAAAAGCGAGAGGCAGGAGTTGTGTCGGAATGAGATGGAATGAGAGTGAAAAAAAGATCGTAAGGAAGAGAGTAAGCGAGTAAAAGTGAGGACGAGACGTGCACAAGAGATAGAGAGAGAGATAGAGAACGCTGGAGAGAGAGAGAGTGCGAGTGCGAGAGAAAGAAGGATAACTAACG
Organism: Campoletis raptor; assembly: GCA_948107755.1. Classification (NCBI taxonomy): domain Eukaryota; kingdom Metazoa; phylum Arthropoda; class Insecta; order Hymenoptera; family Ichneumonidae; genus Campoletis; species Campoletis raptor. The sequence continues at coordinate 18,784,510 of OX403623.1, forward strand.
AGGAGGACGAAGAGGGAGACGTTTGGTACGTGTTACGAAGGGCGAGGATAAGGGTGGATGGGTTGCGCTTGCGAAGAGAGGCGATCCGATGGAACGGGAAAATCGGCGTGCGGGGGCGTATAGCGACCATGGTAGTCATAGAAACGCGCAAGCGCGTACGAACCTCGACCCTGTCGGACTCGACGACGGCCCTTCGACGTGCCGAGCCTCCTCGACGCTTATTCGAACCACCCTCTTACTCTCTTTTTATCTTCCGTTGTCTCTCTCTCTCTCTTTCTCTCTGTCTTTCTTACTTTCCCGCTCTATGGCTGACTCGCCCCGTTAACACGCACTAAACACCCCATGGCTCGTACGCGAGCTTTACGGCGGTACACGCGTGTTTACTTCACCAAGTGCTACATAGGTGGCACGTTACATATATACGAAATGCTTTCCAGGCCCGAGCTTTCGTCATATCTATTCTATCCTCGTTATACAAATAGATACTTTGTATACTAAGACGATACGCTTTTTGCTCGAAGGCAAAAATAGTACGAGCAGATCCATACAACAAAATGATGGCTAAAAGCAGCTGTAAAGTGATTTCGAAACAGACTATTTATTTAAATTTAAGTTTTATTATCAGAACTGTTAGGAAAGAAATGTTTTTCCTTCAAATACTATTTCATTTACTTTGTTTTTGCCTCTTCGTCGATCTCTTTGTCTTGATATACTCTACAGTTTCGTTTACTGAATTCACAGTATTTTTTTTTCAATTTTTATATTTCTATTGCATTTGGTGATACTATATAATTCCAAATTTAAATTTTTTCAATGAATCTGTATAATTTCGATTGATATCAATCCCATTGATCGCTACCGATGAATTTTACGGTTAAATTTGTTATTCCAATTTGAAGTTACTATCAACTTGAAATAATGCTTTTTACAATCTTCTTCAACATGATCGCTTTGCGGTAATGTTACAACCAAGCTGTGAATACCGATAAATGTAAATGAATTATTTATGAAAAACTCTATGCTTTTAAAGAAAAAAAAGGATAAGAGGAATTTTATGAAGAAGTTCTCGGCGCATGGCTGAAACATATTGGTTTGTGTAAAAGATTGTATAAAATAAAAAAGAGAGGCGTGTCGAAGAAAGCGTAGATGATATCGGTCAGATGAAAATAAATAGTTTTTCGGACCCTTGTCACTCCTCCATAAGAGCATATACATACAGAAAAAAGAGACAGGGTGTTAGAGGGTGAGAGGGAAAGCAAAACGAGTCGAGGCTTCTGGTTTTGACGCCTTGAGTGGCGTGAAAAAGCGTGTAATTCCTCGCTGGCTTGGTAGGAGCGCACTGTGTAATGATTTGTGTGCAAAGAATCGGATCGCGTCTCATTCTGCGCATAATCAACACTCACTGACTGCGTTAAAGTTATGACCGAATCGGCTAGAACAGTAGAGAAATAATAGACCATCTACAGAAGTAGTTGATGTTGTTGTATTTATTTGTATGTGTAAATGTGTGCATGTGTTATATGTATATGTATTATGAGAAGGCGTTTGATGGCGCGTGTGCGAAGAGTGTGCAGAAGGAAACAAGGTGGCACGAGGCGCCGTGGCACATAAGCGGGATAGACCCATAAAAATGCTAATCCTTATCGACCGACGCGGACGGGAGTCGAGCTCGGTTGGTCGGTTGCTTGCTTGCTTGCATGCCATTAGCCTACAGACCTCGGGAACGTAACGCTAGCAAGAGTTACGAGATACATCGATAGTCTGAGACGAGACTCACTTCTACATCAAATCCAAACACACATTGCGATCTATTCCCGACTTGTCCAGAGTTATTAAACGATAACTGAGTCAATGTGATAGATCTCGAAAGTCGGGAATGACGTATCAAATAATTTCACTGTACGGTTCAATGATCCTTTGGGGAGTAGGGCATATTTTGTTTGTTTGTTTTTTCAACGTAGCTAAAGTGACTTTGAAGTGAGAGTTAGTGAAAGGGTGGATATGGATTTTAATACGGACCGACAAAATCTATCTAGTCTGGAATAGCTGTGTAGTCACAATGCATACAGCCTGCATAACAGGATCGAATATACATACATACAACAATGTGCATGATCGGAATAGCATGCTTTCCAAGAAAAAAACGACAGCAGCGGGACTAATCTCCGATACGCGTCGATCGGATCCATCAATCTAGATTATAATTAATTGATAGTGGAACCACCCCCTGTGGTGGGTGGCAGCAAACAAGGATAGTAGTAAAAAGAGAAAGACGAAAGGAGCAGGAAGAAGCGATGAACGTATAGAGCGGGGCCGGAGGATGAAGGTGGACGTGTATACATATATTCGAGTATTGAAGCTTCTGCAGTCAGGGTCGATCCTTGTGTTGGTGTATTGCAACGAAGTATTAGGGGTTGCAGGCAGGGGTGACTGTCGGTCTGTCTGTTGTCGACTCTTTATCGCGCCCCCGGTGAGTCGTCTTATGCATCTTTCATGAGGCAACCCATCCAAGGGGTCCACGGCATCCGATGCTCGCGTTCTCTCTCTCTCTCTCTCTCTCTTACTCTATTTTGTCTTTTTCTCTTTCTCTCTTTTCTTTTTGTACTCTACACTCTTACTACTCTCCCCTTTTACTTCCAATACCATTCCTCCACCGCTCGGAACTCTTACTTCGTCACCATATTCCTATAGCTGTACTCCAAGAACCACCGCGCATTATCCTACGACTCATATAACTATGTTCACGAGTAGTATACGACTAGCGTTTGTATATCGACACCAAATACTTCTGCTCACTCTGTGGCCTAGCTTTCCTTTTATCCGTATTTCTTTCTCTTGTCTTTACATAGTTGCGCTCCTTTCTATCTCCGTCTTTCTTGGACACTTTCTCGCGTGCTTTTTACGAGCTCACCAAGGATTTTCCGGAAAGTTTCGTCCGACCTCGAAGTCATAAAAGTGAAGCCGTATGTGAGTCCTACCGCAACCGCAGCGGGCAATCGAACCCGCGCCAACGACTTTACAACTAGGCTGTCAAACTTGAATCGTCTTTCGCCACTGTTGTAACGGCTATATTTCCAGTTAAAACTCAACTTAGTTGAAAAATAGTCTCGTCAAGTTCGAAGTCGAAACTAATTGAATACTTTGCTACGGAATTCTTATCGATACTTTTGAACTCCATCGGGCTTTACAAAACGATATAATCGTATACTGAGCGGTGAAGATAGTAGTGATCGGTAAAACATCAAATGTTTATTTTACAGGCATTTATAAAAAAAAAAAAAGAAAAAAAATCTATGACCCAAATTTTAGCGAAATCAGATCGAGGATCCATCATACAGTGTCGTGATAAAATCATGTATTTGACCACGTTCTCGGTCAACCTGCACATAGCGAACATTTATTTCAACTTTCTCGTTCCCACATCGGACGTTTAATTGCCCTTTTTTTTCTGTTGTACTCGCGGTCATGCTTCGGCAGAACGGTGAGAAAAGTACGAATGAAAATGGAGAGTGAAACGGGTGGTTGTATCCGAATACTGTTGGGCAAGGATGAATTACTGCCCGGCGGATTTTACCACGCGGTTCTCCACCTCCGCTCTCCGTTCATCCCTCTACTTGGGGTCCTACGGAGAGAGGCTGGGAGCGAGAACCGACGGATGTACCGCATTACGCAAACGTATCACGCTATGTGGTCCAACGAAAACAAACAGAGGCAAGCCTGTACGTTCATGAGGATCTGTCGCTTCGGTAGCAACCCCTGCGCTATTCCATCGCAGCATAAGTAAATATAGGGCGTACGTCCACTATTGGTTCTCCATGTGGGTGTGTTATTTGCGTGAATGTATAAATGCGAAAAAATATATGTGTCTGTATATATATTTCTGTTATATTGTATCACATAATGTGTCCTTAAGTATATACACTGCATATCTACTACACTTCCTTGCAGTACTACCAGCAAACCGTAAAATTTTATCTTCCCTCGTTTTCGTTTTCTCGCTTTCTCTTATTTCTTTCTTTATTTTTCAAGTCCTATCTACTACGCGTAAGTATCCATAAAGAAAAGCCATGAAGAGGAAAAAACAGAGACTGTAGCATAGGAATGCAACAACAACGGAGGGATTATAGCGTCGTAGTTGTACACCCGGTCGAATACTCTCGTGCATCCCTAGCGACACACGCGGAGCATGCCCGGGGATCCCGTAAAGTCTCTCAATAGTGTGTTTATACATACATTTGGATTATACATGTATATATATATATATACATAATACGTACAGGCATGTGTAAGGATAAATACAGACACGTGCAAACGAACACACACCCCGTAACGTTGGCGTGCATTCAAATTAGCAAGGGTCCGTAGCCTACTCCGGGTTACCAATGTCGTTATTCGCAATATACTGCCGATGTACGCCAACCGAGGACGTTAAGTGAGACTTACTTAGAGATACGTATATATAACATCGGGATAATGAGGCCGCGCTTTCGCGTACAAAGAGTCGAGCTGTTGCTTGACTTTCCACCACCACTTTTTATTCTGTACATAAAACCGAAAATAAGATTTACAGGGTTGAAGTGTCATACAATCGATTCTAAAAATTTTTTTTGTTAGTTATGTCATTGTTATGTCCTAACTCCCCCCCCCCCTAATTGCCCCCTCCAATGTATCGATGGCATCGATGTGTGAAACGGGACAACCGTTAATCATCGCCACGGTTATATAAATCGTCTCGTTTCACTCATCGGGTACTTATGCCTGAACCTTTGACAAATATAAATCTCAAAAAATCAAAAGTGTATCGTCGACATTGAGCCCCAAGGACTCCTTCGTCCAATCCATCGAGAGAGCAGGCCTGGCGTTTCAGGAGAATTCCCTCAAGTTCAGTACACTTTTGTGACACATTTCTTCGTAACAAAAATTATAATAACCGCATAAAACCAAAATATTTGTTTGATTGGAATAAAAAAAGGTTGACGACGCAAGAAATGTTACATCGTTATGTACGATTTTCCATTTGTACCGTTTTTATTATGGAAGAAGCAGACTTTGGGGAAACTATAGATTGCACTCGTCATTACATTACGTGTAAGACGAAATCATGGGTGATTGATACATGAATTAATTGATATTATACATTCTGGTCCAAGAGTGAGCAACAGAGAAAGAGCCAGGTTTAAACGTGGAGGGAAGATGGGCGAGGACGGACGAGAACGATCGATGCGAACCCCTCGTACCTCTTCAAACCCCTTTCAGCCCCCAAGCGAGTGTCGGAGCGAACGGTGGCGGTGGCGGCCGTCATGGCGGCGCAACATGCAAATCAGCATGGCGCCGAGACGCCCTCCCGCTAAACCTCTCCTAGCCTCTCTCTCTCTTTCTCTCCCTCGCTCTTTTTCTCTTTCTCTCTCGCTCTCAGCCAAGAGTCTACAAGAGAGATTGAGAGGGAATGAAAACGAACGCCCGCTTTACCACCCCCGCGATATACCCGCCGCGCGGACAAAACCAAACCATCGACCGACAGACAGGCGTACCGACGCTTACAACCAGCGGGACACGAGCTAGGTATTTTGTACTCTCGGTCTATCCAACTTGCTTCACCCCCATCCTCTCTTCCTTTCTCATTCTCTCTTCCTCACACTCCTTCTCTTTTTCGTCTTCGTCGGATTCCCTCCTCCACCTCACAATCTATTCTCTCTCTCTTTCACGTTGTACAACCCCTTCTTGCATACTCTTCGAGTCTGTTCGGCCACGTCGAGAAATTCACGTATATATACGCTACTTTTCCACCTTCTCGACCCTTTTATCGAGAATTCTCACAAAGTCCTGTCTCTTCGCATACCATAATGGCGTTCAATGTTATTCTAGGGATTTTACTGCAGTTGAGAATTCGAAAAATATTGTAGAATGATACGTTTAACGTCTTTGGCAATTGATGTCAGTTGATGTTATAAATGATGTCAACATAGAGGTAATTAATATAAGAAAAGAATTGAGGACAATGGTGTGAATATCTTTAAAAGGTTTTCGACTGTTGGATGGAAACTTCAATCAATTTTTTGGTTGGCAAATCGGACTATGCTGAAATGTTCAATTTTAGATGTACTTCCTATATGAAATCCTCTTCTCGTGTAAATTTCCATAACATTTTACTTCGCTGTTAATGTGAACTTGCGTATATTTTCGAATGTGTTCACAATTATTCGAATAGGATGTTCGTGCATGCGCATGCAGAAAGAATGTGTTGCCTCGTTCGTTTAGTACAACCCGATAGAAGCGCGCTCTCGTGGTAACCAGTGGCTTTATGTATGTGCGAGAGTGCAAGGTACTCTTGGCGTATATTTGGCTGTGTAGCGATGGAGAGCGAGCATGAGAGAATCCACCGTCGCGGACGCCCGGCGCATTTGAATACGCGCGAATAAATGCATAATAATTAGGTCAGTTTTCCTAGTCAGCTGATTCAACTTCTCTCTTTCCGTCTCCTTCTCTCTCTCGTCTTGTTGGTAAGATATATACGTAGCCCTCTTTGGAATTTGTCTTGAATTTGCCCCACGGCTCGTTGCTTTCGGCTTCAATCGGACAATCGGACTTCTTTTCTGGTTACGGAACGATAAAGAAATGATTTTGAATGACCGACTATAGAATGTAAGGAAATGAAATGCTGCAGATTGTTTATTATACTCAATAATATTAATATTATTGCTACTGATTATCTTTCATATTTCACGTTGAAAATTGTTTGAAAGTCTTTAATTAATAACGTCCCATTGTAAGAATTTTATAGGCTTTCAAATCGCAGTCCAGAGTAAACTTTCGTTTACATTGTATATTGTCCAAGAATTATAGATATGTATGAATGTTCAAAGAGTATATACAATATAACGACCATTATCCATAAATATAGCCTCCAATAATGGCGAAATTGTCAGTATGAAATATAAATTGGAATGTAATAGTAAATGTGCACGTACATTAAGTATGGGTGAATATAAATGTACAGTGATACTGTTTTATTAAAGAACCAAAGCATAAATATTATTTTTCTCTCACGTGACGTTTCTGCTCCTGTGGTCGTGTAAAAGTCAATTTTCATTGGGAAGACGGGACAGGGAAAAGGTTATGACAATTATCGGTTGAACGTTGCCAAATAGCTGTGCTGTTGAAACAGAAACATGATACATACAGATACGAATTTGTGGTGAGATACGAGGGTACTCGGGAATAGCGGAGAAAAAGAGGGGGAGCGGATCGCGAGATAACATAAGGTAATCGAGCAATTGGATAGAATGTCGGATGAGAGGATTGACGAGCTTGCGGAGCAAGCATGCAGGATGGATTTTTATTTCGGTTTAATTATCGGTAAGGCCGGAGTTACTCTCGCTCTACCCTCGTTCGTCCTGCCATGTCTCTTCCTCACCCTCTTTTTTCACCTTTCTCTTTCTCCTTTCCGACAATATACTATGCAAGTTTATTTTTATTTTTTCACTCTTCCTCGCTCCGCATATCATATCAGCCGTACTACCGTTTCATCGGACAAGTCACAACTCTCGCGGACGCGCACAGAAGGCAATCTGACAAAATGACTCTGCGCCGATTGCCATTACGATATTTTATTTATGACGCAATTAACGGGAGCACGGGCGAGAGAGAATGTACAACGAAATAATAAACAGCTGGGAAATAGGTTTAGCGCCGCGAGCGAGGTACTCGAGGAAAGGAAAACGCTCGAAAACAGGTTGTACGAGTGCAGCGAGGCCCCAAAGCAGAATGCTCTTTCCAGTCTTCCTTCTTTTTATTCATCCTTTACATATATTGTTCAGGAAGAATCGATTTCTTCAGTCAATTCCCAAATCCGGTTTTGCTACTTGCGTAGTCTCATTCCGACAATAAATCAGCGAAACTAAGATACATTATGGATAATCTGCATGTGGGTATATAGATGTGGTATGCATTAGTGCATGTGCGTCGATGTTGGATAAATTGTTAAAAACATTGTGCAACAAATATATTTATATGTTGTCAAAAATTATAATTATAAATTGTCAAAAAAAAAAAAAAAAAAAATCCAATATCAAATTAGTACAAAACTCTCTTGCAAGCAAGAGATAATGTTTTCCAAATTTTGAAACTTGAAAATAATTTCTCTCAAAATTCAACGTGTATTGAGTTTTAAACGACCAACCCAACATTTTTTTCCATTCCACATGTATAACGAAGCTGCAATTGTAGACACATTGAATTATGGGATAAACGAGTTAAAAGTTGCGGACGTGTGATGGGGTAAAAAATAGGTACGTTGTCGATTGACTGTGACCCGGTGAAACTAGTGGGAGGCGTTGTGGAAAGTGCATGAACTCTAGTGTCAAGGTCGCATCCGGACATCCCTCGTAGACGTCCCCCGTCACTACGTCATCGCCAGCACAGCCCACAACTAGTCTACCACTACCGAGAGTACGACAACAGTGACTCGGGGAAAGCGCTCTCAGTGCCCGGAATAGCGCATGCAGAAAGCGCGGTACCCGAGAGTTTGAGTTGAATTTGAGTCGTGACTCGCGAGGCAAAGCACGTAGCCTGGGGCCGCGCAGCCAGCATAGCAAATGCTTCAACCCGACAGCCATTCCAGTCAGCCGGGTAACCTTCGCCGCGCGCTCTACTCTATAGTAGCACAAACCAGACCAGAAGCAAGGATAGTACCAGAGTAGAGCGCAACGCCGCGTGGATTTGCTTCGCAAGCATGGGAGGCGCGTATGCGGCCTACACACCTCCCCGCCTTCTCCTTCTCGCCCTCTTCTATGCTCTCTTATTCAACTGCGATTTTATGCAGACACTGACCTTCGTCCCAAACCCTCGAGCTTTCTCTTCTCACTTCTCTACTCAACTAACGGGAAAAGTTTCATATTCAGTCGCAAGGTCAGCGTACTACCGAAAATATCAGGGCTTCTTCTACTCCGCTATCCCACTTTATTATACAGGCGGTGTGGCAACTCAGTTGAACCATTTCAGAAACCAATAAAGTGTCAACGAAAGTGATAAAGCGGACAAAAAGACGATAAAAAGAAACTGCGCGAGTTGCCCAACTCTCTACTCACTATCCTTCGCTAATGTTCGTATCATGGCTATTCAGCATAAACTGGGAGTCCAATGAATCATGAATAGAATTTTCAATGAATAGGATTTTCAAAAACAGTCTTTTTTTATTCATTTGATTTAATCTCTGAGTAAATTCAGCTGGAGTGAGATCAAAGCGACATTTCAGTGCATACGAAGGTTAGCCCGGGTGCGAGAAGGTAAAACATTGTCTCAGTCGTGTATTTTAGATTTGTTGAATACACATATAGGGGTTAGTATATATAGCGCTATGCGCGGTAGCATTAGCACACAATCGAAACAGAGATAGCAGGCACGGACTCCGCGGACAAAACCGTGGAATACGCGGGTATATATTCGTATCTGAATGCGAATGCTCGCCATGGCGGCGTTGGCGGTGGTGACTGTGCAGAGGATGTTTTTGCCACGGGTCAAAGGTCGGTTTGCCGACTTGGTTCCCATTGTGTTGGCGGCAGTTTTCAAGTCCGCTGCTGTTTCTTGGTTAGACTTTGGGGCCGTGCGCGTGCGGCCTGGTACCTCTCATCCTCCTGTCCACCATTGTTCGCCGAATGCTCGAGCGACTTCCACGTACGCGCCCGACTGGACTTTGAGTACAATTCTGTTCAGTCAGCTACTCTGCATCACTCCTTGTCTTATCATTGTACATTAAAATCTGTTTATAATACTTTGAAAACAGCCAACGACTCAGTCGACTCATAAAAGTGTATCATAGTATGACAATCCCAGCTTCCTTCATTGATTCAATTGAACACGTAAGATATCGAATTCATTATATTTCCCATGTGTCGAGATATCTTTGGAATGACAATAATCATCACGTCCTCGCAAGAGTACGAGGTTTCGTTGAATGTTATAAGTCCTGTTACCCAAATCTGATGGTGTCCGTGGATGTTATTGGACGATAGGCAACATTGGGTCGAAGGATTGATTGAATTGGAACTTGCAAAAAGTGCCCACTGTGATTTACTCATTTTTTTGTTTAGTTCATTCCCCGTTTAGAACACTGGTCTTTTGCCGTTTCGAGGCTTGACCAGTGAACACTAGCGCTTCCATCGTTATTCTTTTTAAGGTCGAATCGCCGAAGAGGATGCTAAAGGAAAAAAATGTAAATCTTGATTCAAAGACAGCTGTGAGCCAGCCAAGAGATCAGGTACACAAGGGTTCGGGGATACAGTTACAGGCAAAGAATATGTGAGCCCGAAAAGGTAGACGGATACGGAAAAAACGGAGGTAAAGTGGTCGGGAGAAGAGGAGGCCCAAGAGCAGAAAGAGAAGGGATGTTCATACGTATACAGTTTGCGACTTGATGTCGAGTGTCGACCACCCTCGATTCCGTTTACTTTTTATCGGGCATTAATTGGCCGAGCTATAAAACGTAAACTAGAGGTCCGGGGGGCCCTCGGGGCAAAGATCCCGATGACCACACCGTAAGAATCAAACGAGTCTGAGAAATCTGGTCTGGCCCACGACGAAATATAATCACAGAGAGTAGTGCAGCAGTTCTTGGGTCTGCTCTCGGCCACGAGACGGGAGAACTCGCGGTCTTCGACAAAAACTCGTCTCCGCGGACCACTGGCATCAATCGTCGATCACGTACATTGGCAGACAGAGGAAAGGGAGATCGCTGTCGCAGATTCGATCCCATCAGGGGTGCTCGATTGTACGATTTTTCCCAAACCAATCTCGACACGAATAACTAACAAATCATCAACTTGTGTTTCCACAATTATACGATCTTGGCGGTACTTTGTTCATAATAATATAACGTGAAAAAAAAATTATGTTGTTCTAGTTAGTTTGCAAAATACTTTATTTATCGTGACAATAATCGCACTTTTCCTGAGAATTATTGTTATCCATTTCAATCGTTCAGCACCTAATGTGACAGATATATTTTATGAACGAATATGAAGACTTTCGAAAACGATATTAGTTTGAGCTCCGCGGGAACGATTAAAAGCGAATAGTGGAACAAGTGTGCGAAGAGCGTGCCCGATATCGTAGGCGTTGGACTGGTTTTATTCGTGGTGGTTCAGCGACAAGGGAGCAAAAGCGAGAGGCGGCTGTCTAAACAGACTTTAAAGATTTGAAAATGTAATGGCTTCGGGCTTTGGGCAGATTTGCATGTCACGGGCGCGCATCATATATCTGGATTTAGTGCACTTCGTCCTGCCCTCTTTCGCTCCCTTGAAGCTTCTCTGAAGTCTGTCATCGTTGTCGTAGTCAGCAAGTATAGAAACATATATGGTAGAGGAGAATAGTAGGTTTCATGGTTACCACACCCTTTCTGATCCGCCACAATTTCTCAACCAACACGCGACGACTGTATACACTCGGGGTGAAAGCTCCAAGGGGTGGAAACGCTTACAGGATCAGGGAAAGATCCTCGTACCGAGTTCGTTCATCGCCACATTCCAACGTAGCATTAAACGCAAAAAAAAATCTCTGAATACGCGGGGACATTAACACCGTTAGGATTACCTAATGAACTTGGAAGTGATTTACCGAATTTAGGGAGCTGTACCAGTCGCACATATTTTTTAGGCCTAATGAATCGCTGTCCCCTCACCCCCAGGTAAACGTCAGTTTCTAAGAATCTACTTTTTCGCGTTGATCATAAAAGACGTCCAAAAATTCTCCTGGTACGCCTACAACGTGAGAGAGTGTTTTTCTGTTCGGTGGATGTTGAGCTAAATATTGCATCGACGTGAAGCCACAGCGAATGAAAATTCATTTGAGCGCGAGAAGAGCTATGTTACAAAGAACAGAGAGTGCGAAACGCGTGCATCACTTGCTCGGCACGTCGAGCACGCACGAAACTATCCACCCACAAAAGAGGATTGCAGCTATAGAGGGAACAAACTCGCGGCTCGTGCTCGCGTTTGTGCACGCGCCTACGCGCATAATGGGGGTGTATAATACGCGAGCGAGCAAGACAATGGGCGCATTGTGCAGGTAGATAGGTATAGGGCAGGCAGGCGGACTGGCTATAGCGAACCGAGCGTCGTTTGGGCATATTGACAGACTAATGATCGCGCCGAACAAAGGCTGGACCGTCACGTGGTCACGTGGTCATGTGATGGACCGTTTCCGGCGATGGGACGCGCAGCGTCGGCGGCTGTTGCTGTTTCTCCGTACAGGCTCTAGCTAGGAGCCGCGCGGATCCCATTCAAGCCTGTAACGTCGCCGACGCAAACCATTCAAAAGGGAGTAACGAAGAGAGTGCATGGAACGCTCAACAAGAAGAACGACACGCATCAATCAGAGAATACCTGGACTCGTCGCTTCATCGAATGCGTGTACCAGGTGTACCGCAGAGTCGCAGAGTCACCCAGCCGATTATTCGTCCTTGGATGTCTCGTGAATCGCTTGATTTTCAACTGACGAACTTCGGCGTGGTCCAGCAAACAACCGATTCCATCACAGCCATCCCGAAATCGAGAGAAAACAACGATCTTCAACAGTTGGAAAAATTCCACGAATGAATCGTATCGGGTCGATAAAATGCTGGTTTTATTTCTTCGTAGAGAATGAAGTCTTCAATATATTCATAATTAACGTCTTTTTTACGACCTTTCCTTACCCAGCACTACTTTTTAATTTACTTCTTTCGAAGTTTTTCTTTTAGTAACGTAAGTTGCATCAAAACTAATAATCAGGTGATAAAAATTGTGTGAGAACATTTGATGATGGTTCACTAGCTTTTTAGATACAATCTTAATATATCCGTTCCGAGCATCAGGGCAGTCGAGGTGATTTTAACGAAGCCTCGAGGGATATTTAAGACCACCGAGGGTGTTCGGTGTTGAAGGGTGCGATGCTGTTGAAGCTTTCGCACCCCTTTTAGTCGACCGAAAGGACGAAGGGTGGTGAAGGAATCAGCTCTCTCATTGGATAGGCTGCTTCTCTTCCAAGTGTTGAACTTACAGGAACGGTCATTCTTACTGATAGCTGTAGCGGTATCGTTCAGATGATAGGGCAGCAGTCTGCGCGTTTGAACTCCATACAACAGCTGTCTGTCCTTAAATGAATTACTAATGAGGTGCGTTTCTGATAGAGACCACACCGAGCTCTCAATCATCCATTTAATTTTTCTTTTTACCCACATTATCGTCTGCGGGTCGATCGGTAATTATCAATGTCAGGTTTTTTCTGTGGCTTGTTTTTGGTTCCAAATAGTCGTACCTGCACTACAGGGACAAACGTTACGAACTCGTTACAAGAACTAATGCAAAGATGACACGTAGTACGCAAATGGGTTTTTCAACATAAGACTATAGCATACGAGATGAATGTTACGATCGGATGGCCGCGTAGTTCGCAGTCGTGAGGTGATAAAACACAGAGTTGTTGTCGTTGCTGGAAGTGGTTGTCCTCCTGGCGCTCTGCCTCTTTCTCTCGTCTCTCACGATCCACGCTGTAACGTGTAGCATGGCGTGCCATGCCGTGAAAGGAAAGTAAGAGATAGGAGACAGAGGAAGCTGGTACATGCGAGACGACAACTCGACGAGTCTGCACAGAGAAAGACCGAGAGCAAAGATTCAACGAGAGAAAGGGTGACTAAGGGGATTGGAGAGGGTTACCGGGGGGACAGGAGCCGCTAATGAGGCCGTGTGTAATTAGGGAGCTCTCGCGGCCTAATGAAGCGCTTACCCACCTCAGCCACCAACCCTTCCTGGCGCGCGCACTTATACTCTTTCTCAACGACTCGATAACCTTGCATGCTTTCCCGGGTACACCCCACCACCGTCGCGATATTGTGTTGATGGCTATACATGTAGTAAACTAACACACTTATTACACTCATACATGGAGCAGTATCCACCTTACAAGTATGAACGTATACCGCGGGCATATTCCACCTTAGTACGTACTTAGATAGAACACCGTGGTGGTCGAAACGTCTTACATGTATGTGGCACAACCACTCTTGCATTTCCAGCGACTTCACGATTTTTTTTAGAGACGATCACGCTTCTACGTAGGTCCAACCGTTCTGAATTCCCCTCATAATCACCTAGTCGCTGTAATAATGAAACCCATTCGTTGGGCAATTGACTGAACTAGATGCCTATTACCATCTGCTTAACAGTCGTAGTCGCCCCAATATAGTTTCTCGGGTGCACTGGGAAAGACGGACACCTGAAAAATCAATGTAGTTTCAACAGAATGCCTGAATACCTTTCGTATTGAACGAAACGTTAAGCAAAATTTAACTTTGTCAGATTTTATTTGCTTAGGTAGGTAGGAACTTTTTATTCGATGAGTTAAAGTAGAACTGTACGTGCGGAATCGGGGTTGAAGAGTATTCACAGGTTAGTGTATGAATCAACAAACAGGTAAACAAAACAAGCATGCCCTCCCTTCACAATACATGCTGCAATGTGACTATATGCAGCTCGATGAAACAACAGTCAGAGGCAAAATATATTCGCACGATATCGCGAGTGTAAAAGAGTTTAAGTGCAACGAAAGAGTGAGAATGAAGAAAGAAGATCGTGTGGTGCATTGGTTGTAGCGTGCTGATCTGCGTTGCTGGTATATACACAGAAGATAGACACGGCTACCAGAATCACGACTTAACAGCTTCTCCACTCTTCACCGATCAGCTCCGTTATCTTTCTCCATTTGCATATTAAACTAACTCACAACGCGAGCGGCATATTTCAGGCTGCAGCTTCTCACACCATCCGAGTATCCCGATACGGCCACTCTCAGCTCTGGCATGTGCATGGGTCGGAAGCTACAAAGTTGGCATGATAGAGACGGGAGTTGAAAATAAAGGATGGGGTTCAAGTTCGTCGATGGCTACCACGAGTTCACCAAGAGGATAGACATGGGGCAATACGATGCAAAGTCGGCTTCCAGTAGCGGCTTTCAGCTGCAGTACGGCCGTAGGATGAGACCAAAACGATAACCGATATGCAGAAATTGCCAAGAAACCATTGTACTAAGTTACGGGAACTGCCAAGTCTTAACTCAGGAAGATATATGTATGTACGTATCTAGATGAGCTACAATAAGTACATATGATTATGAACACATTCTACCGCACAAGCGTTTGTACTTATAGGAGTTTCTAGATCCGAAGAAGGAGAAGACGTATAACTTGGCTCGCTGCTGAAATCATGGTTCAGGGTTTATGTAAATAATATGAATGGCTATAAGTAACTGCGTTTTGGCTACGACGTGACGGTATAGCTGCAGTAACGTCCAAAACACCCGCAGAACATGCCGTAAAGTGTGATGACAAGCGCGAAAGAGCTAAAGGTACTCTTAGTTTCCTTACCTCGCTTAAATGCCGACGATTTCAAGACCGTTTATTGAATGTTTACTGGCTGTTCGTAAACGGGCTCTCACTCTCGCTTGCGTCTTTATTTACGGGGTGCTAAGAAATAACGGTCGATCGTTTATCACAAATCCGTACTGTATGCAGTATGCGCCCTATCCGCACCCAGAGAGAGCATTGGAGAAGTTGAGGGTGAAGATGGCATTTACTACTGGAATATCGGAAAAAGTACTTGGCAACAGGGAACCATAGATCAACCTCACAGGCATATCCATATCCTGAAATGTGGGCTTAAAATCCACATTGCATATTCATCTTAAAATCAAAACTTTCCTATTCTAACTCGACTCCATTTTCATGGCATGAATTGAGTTATTTCATGATTGAGTAAGTTACCTTAGACTGAAACGTGATGCAACTTCTGGTTTTTTTTGACAGGCGATGTTAATAAAAGCGACATGAGGGCCCCGTCCATCTTTATTACTTGTTGGACAGGTTTTCGAGTGCTCGTTCAGTTTTTAAAGGATGTGTTATGTATCCTAAAATTATTCATTGCGTTTGTAGTGATGTATACCTAGTGATAGGTTCAAATTCATAAAAGAAAAAAAAAACAGTAAATATCATATCTGTAAGGTTGATCCGCCGAGTAGGAGTTTGAACGAGAATTGGGCGACTGTGTGTGGGATGAACCAGTAAGACTACGATGATAATGCAAGTCCAGGTATTTCGGTATGGAGGGGAGACGAAGAGGAAGAGAAGAGGTTTGCTCCTTGGCATATATATATGCGTAGTGAGGAAGCCAGAGGGAGCATCAGCACGCGCACCCCGACAACATCTTAATTCGCGATAAAAGGTATTAGGAGCTAAAACGGTCTGGGTGGTTGGGTCAGTTGCTTTTGGTTATAGGTACTATATAGTCAACTGGCGGTCCGGTTCCGTGGTAGTAGGAGTCACTCTCTCACCCTCTCACTCTTACTCTCTTCCTTTTCAAACGAAAGCAAGTCCAAAAGTGGTGCTGGAAGAAGTGCTGGATGGGCACGAGACACGCAGAGGCCCCGGTGCGTTCCAAGTATCCACGGACCGCGACAAGATTAGCATCGCTATTCGGTAACACGCGAATGCGACCGAGGGGCCAATCGCTGCTCTCGAGGCTCACTCTTCGCCACGCTCTCATTAGTCATTAGCGCCTCGTCGTGAACGAGCCAAGAGAACGAATGAGCTAAGCCGGAAAGGGAGACCACCGAATCACGATGGTCTCGCCTGACTTGCCACGTTCTCATCCCACGGGCTCATGAACATTAACCCGTTTCTTAATGATTTTTTTTTTTACCACGCTGGATCACGAATAAATATCGTCGTGGTAGCTCGTTCAGAGAATTTAACTGATGCCATGATTGCTCGTATTTTTCTTACCTCACGGAAAATAATTCCCAATTGTTTTTATCTTTTCTACTTGATAATATGACCTATTACAATATTTTTTACCAGCATCGGTAAATAGAAAAATTTGGCGGGCAATAATTCTCGATTATATTGGTAAGGTTTCAAGAAACCGCAACACATTGTGGCGAAAATGAGAAGAGAAATCAATGCATGTCGATACCTTATCATTTATTGTTTATACTACATATCACTTATTACATTTGTTTATTAGACTGAGTCGGCTTACATGGGAATGAATTGTAATAGATGTACATCGCTGTCGTGACAGATTTATCAGTAGGTGTGTAATTTAGTTACATTTACGACGGCTGCTATTACAACTACCCTTAATATGTTTCGTTTATATCTAGGTTGACGGATACGGTCAAGCTTTGGGATTCAGTATATAGGTTGTATTAATGACGCATTCGCTACCGCGTTGGCACGTGTTCACGATATTATTTATTATTTATGCTAAGTTATGCGCGCACGGCCGCAGTCCGACCGGCAATCCATGGATATATCCATAAAGCTTGGCCCAGCAGCTATGGTCTGCCGACTGTCTGTCCCACTCTTTAGATCACTCTCCCTCTTCTTCTCCTACTGCCCGTCTACGTCGAGCATATTTATATCAATTACGTGTCGTTCTAACCGGACCTGGATTGTTATGCAAATTGATAAATCCACCATCCGGTCTTGCGGTGGCTCAATGTACTGACCAGCGACATTGTCACGAAGACATCAGATTTAGAAAAGATCGATACCTTTATGGAGATGTATGTTCGATCACAAAGATACTAAGAGTATTGTAGTGTTGATTATTTTTTCGATTCTGTTCATCATTATACAACTCAATATACATGGGCACGACCGAGATTGTGCAGTCAACCGATCAAGGTAAAAAAATGTGAAAAGCAAAGTTGACGAGTTCGAATGAGAGCACGTGTAAAAGTGCAGGCATACGTGGTAAGAGGAAAGAGACACACAGAGGGAAAGAGGAATAGGATACCAGAGTTGGTTGCTGCGGGGGAGTGTATGGTGAGAGGTCGTTGGAGCAGGTCCCAGCGGCGCTTTCAGGTTTTGATAAAACGCCTAAACATCAATCGGACTCGAAAACTGGCCTGTAATTCGAGTTCCATAGAGGGAGCTGGGAAAAGTATTGTCAGGCGTTAAACAGAGTTCTCCCTATGGGAAGTCGGGTCAATAGATGAACGTCGAGCGGTAGAGGTCGGGTGATGCATTCGCTGAATATGTATGAGCTCGCGACACCCCATAGCAAGGAGAGACCGAACCGCACTATCTGTGGGTGATAGTGGGTATGCTGTATGTCTCGCTGGGGTCTGCTGAAGCGACTGCGGCTCCGGGTAACAGGGGTGATGGCGGCAGTGGTAGTGGTAGTGGTGGTGGAACTGGCGGCGCGACGCCCAAAGCCAGCCGGGGACCAAGCAACCCCGACGAGCTCTCACCAAACTTGGTATGAGCGAAAGTGAGGAGGAGCTATATATTACCAGAGAGGAACGAAAGGATAGATTCCGTCGTATATATACAGGAGTGGAGAGGTGTACGTGCCAGCTCCGCGATTCCCGCCAACCACCCACCATCAGAGTCACACAGTGAGAGACCAGAGCAAGAGCGAGACCGAGAAAGCTCACATATAGTCCCGTTATATCTCCGCAAGAACCACCCTGATGGAAACTCGAGACCCGGCGGTGGCTCTGCAGTCTCATCCCACCCATCATACACACTCCCGTGCTCGCAGTTCACGCTATATATACCTCGACTCACTCGACATACCGTGCAGTACCACTCAGCAGCAGAGACCTGTCGCCAACGAGTAGAACGTTATCTTAGGAGACAAAGTTACGTCGTAATTCCTTCGTGAACAGATGCCGATGCCTGCTCTAAGACGATGTCGGCAACCATCGTTTGCGACACTAAATAGAGAAGGATGAAAAGTCGTATAGTACAACTTGGCTTTTTTCAGTTTAGTATGTAGGGTAAGGTGCAACCTATGGATCCAAAAGTCCACTTGCCAATCGACCATTGGAGTCTGATTTTATTATAAACAATTCATTATTATTATTATTTTTAATTATTGATATCACTTATGTATCAAAGTGTTTGCGTGCACTTCACGTGGAGAGTATCCATCCTGACACGAAACGATAAGCCGCGAAGAGCCTTAGAGGAATGTCAATAATTCGAGTTTCACCTAGGGTGGAAGTTATTTGGCAAGGGGTTGAGCTACCGCTAAGAACGGTATAATTTATATGATCTACTAAATAGGGCGAGAAACTGTATCGAGTGAGCGATGAATCCTGCAGGACAGTGTGAGATATATTACCGGATTAGGGAGCGAGTTATATAGTTTTAATGTAGCACATTCAAAAGCTTTGGTTGGTTCTCAAACTTCACTCGTACAAATCCATGCAAGGGACCACGAAATCACTTTAAGTATACAAACTTTGGGATATGATTTTTCAATAGCTATCATCGGCTGTCACTGAATAACTTTACCCCACCAATGACCGAGATGTTTCGGTAAATTAAGCTCACATATCAAACGGAGTCATCGGTGCTAGCTTTTGCGAAGGAAATAACAGGGACCTTTTAGTTTCTAGCTCTTCTATTTATATATCAGTTCGTCCACGATATCACGGCTCGTTGAGCAACACTGAAAAGCATACGAATTGTGGAGGGAACTAGTATCCCATACCCAGCAGGGCGTGAGGAAGGGTTAATCCGACAACGAGAAATGCTAGGATACTAAGCAATACTGAGAGTCCCCGGACGCTCTCACTTCTCTCCACGGGAACGAAGCAAGGGTGGAGGAAGCATCGCCATGGTGATAATAAAGCTGAAGAATGGGAGAGAGGCCAGATATAGGGTCTGTGGTACCAGTGGTCCTATAAAACATATCTAAAACAGAGGCGACGATTCGTTCATCGAGAATGAGTTAGCGCTACGCTTCATTATACTGCTCGTGGAGTCCGCAAGTTCATTGCTAACCCCTTAGCTCTGCTTCTTGGGGGAGGATGCGCATTTGCGACAAAGGGTTGCCGTACTAAAAAATTCACGGATAATTAACTCACCCAATAGCGCTGCAGTTGGGCACGAAGGAATGTTCTTTGTCAAGGGCGTACCCCTTGGGAATTTTGACTTCTATTCAATCCTAATATCTTCATCGATTTAGTAAACGTTCTGGCTCTAATAATATTCCATTTTTCCGGACACGTAGTATGTATTTCCGGAATGCTTCAACGTTTAACGGATATAAATTTTAATTAAAGAAAAATCCACGACGGTGTGTTATGGTTGTAAACAAATAAGGTTATCTATCCGTCGTTCGGTCGCTAAAAATCCTACTACACGTTGTTCTGAGACACCCTTGACATTTCGACAAAAATATAAGCGTCACGGTGTTGTCATGTCCTTAGAGAACATTGCGTATCTTTTATTTTTTTCGAAATATCAACGATGTCTAAGATCAGCTTGTGTCTAATTTTTAGTTATCATTCTCGCACTCACGCAACTAATAGATCACCTTAATTCACGGTGACACAGTTTTTTCGTACTATTTATTATGAGCAAGTAAAAATGACTTGGGTATTGCTAAACAGCAAAAATATGATAAAAATGTTGCTCAGCAGAGTGAAATAGAAGTATCAAGTTTGAAGTGTCAGCGTTTGTGGGTACATGCCCATCGGATTATGATCGTGTCGCAGGCGATGGGAATTTGAAATGAGGTGTCGAAGCGCATCACGTACAGAAAGATAACATCTAAATAGAGATCAACGATTCTTTGAGGATATAATTTGGTTTTTGATATGCGGGGACAGCTGTCGTCAGGGGATGAACGTCATGTACCATGGCTGGTTTTTTTAAGATGCTGGTCAGATCCCTAACGGTGTGTAGATGTGGAGGTGACGATTGGATTTACTCTGATGGCATCATACATTTTGATCGCACAGATTGCTTTTGTCTCTCTCATTTACTGTTCTATCTTTTGGGCCGTGCGACGTTATTCTAACTGCAACATACTGGAGTGATAGGATAGACTAAAGCATTGAGGAAAGCATTCACGTGAAACGTATTGGTCCATCCATTCATTGAGTAGCTCCTAAAATGGCCCGCGGCGATTTGGACCCTCTTTCAATGATAAAGCATAGAAGCAGTAATGTTATAGTGTTCGCATATTGTATGTGCACGCTTGAAAGCAGCTTAAGTACCTGCCCAGCGAACCGATGGCCGAGTGGCCCTGAGCATTTGATGTGTTTAGGCAAATGTAGCACCCACTATATAATACAAACGCGCGAGGTTGAGTGGCATAGAATCAAAAGAGAAAGAGAGATCGAGCGGGCTTTTCGAGGGCGAGGTACACGCGGGGGGTTGATAGGCAGAACGGCGTCTGCTGTACTTGTAAAAAGGTGTCGGGTTGGAACTAAGGAGTCCCGCACGACGAACGAGCAGGATGCCCCGAGGGAACGTAAGCGACGGGACAACCAGAGACAGGGGAAGTAACAGATAAAAGAGAATTGTATAAAATAGGGTGCGCGCCAAAAAGTGGATGAGGGCAAGTTCTCGTGTAACCGTGTACAAACGTGGACGCGTGTTCATATACACAACCGAAGAAGAGAGATGGAAGTACGGATAAGTTGTACAACTGGTAACTATAGACGAGGCCGCGGGCTATCCGTGAGGTGTTGGAAATCGTTACACTAACGCCGTTTTCAAGAAATTTTACAGAACTTGAGTGAGGTGTTCACGCACACAGAGGTACGACGAATAGAAAAACGGCAACTGCTCAGTATGCTAACATGGAAAGTGAGTGAGATATTGAGCGCAAGTATGTGCAGATATCGTCTATAGATAGTAGATGGATGGTAGATACAATCGTAGGAGAAAACTGAGAGATCTGAGATGAGAAAGAAAGTTGCTAGAAGGGAAGCTATCGTTGGAATGGATGTACAGAATAGTGGAAGAAAGCAAGATAGTCCTCGCTCCGGACTGTCAAATTTCATTTCACGCTTGCGAGAGCGGGTGTGTCAAGCGCAGGAGAGAAAGAGAGATAGAAAAAGAAACAGAAAAAGGGAAGCAGACGCGTGAAGATAAAAAGCGATATAGTCGATGGGGCTGGAGATAGAGATCTACCGACACCTCCGTTGTAGGGCACCCTTCAAACCTTTCTAAATGTGCATGTGAACACGTTATGTATAAAAACAGAATCAGTATTTTTGTTGATCGTCTATCCATGGGGTTTTTGGTAATACTGGATAATTCCATTTGTTTACGGTACACATACACACCTATAGGATATTTTTTGATTTAGATTTCGAAGGAAAGAATCCGAAATTGAAGTTTTTTTTTTTCATAAATGTTAAAAGAATAAAACGATCTCGTTTACCGACTGCCACGGACATTGGATAGATAGATAAGTATGTTGAACGAACACAAGACACGAGGGGGAGGATGAACCTTACCGATCTACCCTGTCTTATGACTCGCAATTACCATGCAAACTTGATCGCGTACGTAGTGTGTTTCAGTTAAGAGTGTTTATCGATCGGCAGAGACCTTGGTCTACCGTCATCCCCGAGTTCGTGGCTTGCCTACGGAGCTCTCCGTTCAGCTCCCATGTCGTGCCAGAAGCTTTTGACACTCTGAGCACGTACTCGGGGCAAGGACCGCCGCAAGCTCGCTCGCTACCTCGCTACCTCCTGTTCCCGCACTCTCTCCATCTTTCTCTGTCTCTGGATCTTGCCTGACCCCGGTTTGTCTTTCTTCCTTTCCTCGTGTACTCGCTATTTGCCGGCATCTCGAATCTACTGTCTCACTCTTTTCGTTTCCGAGACTCCGCTGCTCCACCTCGTCCTGAAGCCTTCTTTCAGAACGCGCGATTGTGTTCCGCCACAGCGCAATCCTGTAGCTACGGTGTACGATGGGTCTGAACTGAGTATGGATTTTCTCAAAGCGTTTCTTCGGTTGCTTTCATTGTTTATTATTGACATTCGTTTTTAAATCGATTACCTTCTCCAATGGTTCAACATTATTCAAGTTAGCAATCTGTTGAATAAAATATTTTTCAATTTTTTCACCCATTCCTCAAAATACATCCGAACGTCATGAAGGTCGAATTTGATTCAATGGGGGGTCAACAAGTTTCTAAGGAATGTTGAATTCATGCTCAGGATTGCAAACAACTTCCTTTCCCTTTCCATTAGCAAGCTGGACGTTGCTCTGCATTCTAAGACGATTTGGAATAATAGGCAAGGACTGCAAGAATCTTCCATCTCCCTATGATGTAGTCGTAGATTCTTGTTCGTCTGTCCTGCAAAAATTCCTGAGAGATTCCGATTTGGGCCTATTAAAGTTTCATGAAATTCTAGGTCGCCAAGTTCGTTCCACAATAAGAGAAATCCAAATATAACTACGACTCCAATTACTGCCTGGACTTTCTCGATTGTACACAGAACAAGTTTCTGACAACGGTGTCAGGGCATACGAACGATCAAATTCGAGCAGCCAGAAAATAATAGAACAATATTCGAATTGAAGGAAAAATTATTGTCATATCGATATCGGTTAGGCTTGATTCGTGTACATGGGAAAGTACATTGACGTTCCTATTGCTTTATTAACTGTAGTATCGCTGATATTATATTGTCTCATAATAATATATCTATATGTATTTTTCTGTATCAGTAGCATTGCCAGCACTAACTGGAGGTCCCCATAGGCCAATAATATGCCTTGCGCTCGTAACATAACGGTACAATAACGTTACTTGGTTCTTTATGCGCGTAAAGGGCAAATAGATCACATAGCTGGCTAATAAGCCGCTTGGTGTGACCCTCTTCGCTTTTTCTGCGGCCCCCAAAGCGTGTGCCACTTTCTCCGTACCTCTCTGACCCTCGTGGCATTGCCACCCCAGTGTTTCCCGTTTTCTTCCAAAAAATTCTGTCGTCTATCAATTGTGTTAGGCATCATAGACGGCAGTTGTACTCTAGGCGCAGGAGGGTGCTCGATATTGTTATGATAATGCATCCGGCAATCGATCCGCCTCATTATATAGCAAAAACTGCCGAAAAAGATTCCAAGTCACACGGAATCGAGTGATTTTGCAAAACTTCGTCGTCCATTGCGATATTTTTTGTTCAAAAGCTATGGAAAGGTTTCAATACCATCAATATTCGTTAGTACCCTCATGTAAGAAATGTTTAGAACTTTCAATTGAATCATTTTCTTTGTGAAGACTTCCCAGCCCAACCCTGTTGCATCGTTATACATCTTGGTGCCCTATTTTTTTTAAAGCTTTTACGACCCAGAAAGCAATTCAAGAAGAATCTTCGATTTTATGTAAACTGCTAAAATGATCAACAATAAAGATTTTGCTGTAAGTTATTTCGCTTAAAAGGAAGCGTTTCAGATTACGTTGACATGAATTCAACATTTTTATCCCTGCTAAACATTCTTTCTTAGTTTGTAAGGAAGTTTGCTAATATATGTGCCATTACAAATGTAATGAGACGAGTTCTGCCGAGTCAGTAATACTTACGAACTTCGAATTACTCTCGATTATTCGTCTATCGGATAATTATCTAGAGCGGTTGGAAGGACCAGCCTCGTCGTCCAAGAGGTAGATCTGCGGTTTAAGTCACTATCCGTATTCCCTCGACATTATCCTCCGTACTCTGCGGGTCCCGCTTTTCTCGACCCTCAAAGGTCATTGTTACCTCATCATGACCCTCTAACATAATCGTGAGAGGGCCCTGATAGAACATATTGATCTTTTTGTAATGGGACCCTTAATTACGTAATTTGATGGGTACAACTAACCGCTTCGATGTGACGTATGTCTATAAAAAACTCTTCAGGTCTTACTCGAATGTTTAAGATTTTTGTGATACTTAACGCCTATTGGATATTTGGATCTGACTATGTATCAAATAACCATTGAATCAAAGTTTCTTGACATTCAAAGAACAAAATAAACTCAGGGTCTTTCTAGGGTAAAAGTACTGTTTGTAGTATTCGAGTTAAAACGGATATCTTGAGACAGTAATTTCTGAAAGGATTGAGGATGTTTTAGATGTTCGCGCCAGGTCGGCATTGAGTATAGGCAATGTTAAGCTCAAGAACGGTCGCTCTCGGTTGCAATCAATACTGTTTCGGCATTACGTTGCTGGAAACACTCTCTTGGAAAGGACCACCGTTTCTCTTGGTAAGGGGCCGTATACAAGGCAAAAGGAAAGACCGAGAGCGAGTTGGTAAAAGGGTGGGGCACGAGCAGCGGGGGAGGCAGAGGGTTCGTGGTCCGCATACTGATGCGGAGAGGCGATCGAATGTGTGCGCCAAGAGAGAATAAGACAAGGTGCGTGTGTGCACTAGTGAAACCGTCTTTGCTACTGTACGTGTTTATCTGTGTAAATGTTTGTGTATATCTCCGCGTAGTCTTCGGGGTAGAACTGGCAAAGATACAATACAAGGGATTTGAGACTGGAAGAAAATGCTCCATCGAAGTCGAAAACAGCAGCAAGTCGAACTAGGTCTGCGGCTGACTCGTTGAAGAATCAATGCTACGAACTTGTCTGTACTGGATAACGAGAAACGTGAAGACGATAACTCTCACGAGGTGATAGAACGCGAACGTATCCGGCAGAATTATTGATTGAATGATTTTCGGCAAATTGTTGCATTTTGTGTTTGAGAGCGTGTTAGAAAATCATTACCCATTGAATTACATAATCAGAATTTAAATGAGTAAATAGTTTTTTCGTTGAAAGATATCAGCATTGTCTGCAAAAAAATTCGTTAACGAAATAGCAGTGAACCAAAGGATTTTTTCGACAACTTTCCTTGAAATCGAAGCTCCGTCAGATATGATGACGCGTAAAGGTATTGTGCGAATGAAAGTTTGAGAAGTAAAAGAGTAGAACAAGAGGCAGTTGAGAGAATACTATTGGAAGTGGTCTGAAGCTCTGGGGAGAGTTGCCATTTGGTATAAACTGGCACAGGTAGCCTGGAGCTATATAATGAAAAAGTGAGGCAGCTCTATTGAAAGAAGAGTATAGAAGAAAAAGAGAATGAGTGAGCGGGTGGAGTATGGATAGGAGGAAGGAAGGTCTCACTCAGGCTAACAGCGAGTGTGGTATGCGTATAGAAGAGTGGCTCTGCATCGTAGCCATCGGTAAGTGGGTACCCACTTCTGAATTGGCTCCCCCTCATCGTTCCACTCATTGGATCATCGTTCGTTCGCCGAAAATTCGATCATTATGATTGCTTATGATGTAAATGATGCCCGGAGGCAGCAATTGTTTCCAGCAGAACGAGCCCGCTGGGCTTCTGACTGCGGGTATCCCTACTAACCCCTAGAGTGCATGGAGACGAGAATCGTACGTTCAAATCCGCGGAATACATATATACTTGGCTAAAGTGCTTCCGTTTTTATATCATCACATACACACACATCAATCATGTAATCAGGAAAAAAAGAAGACAACTCTCTTGCAGTATCGACCTCGATTTCGTATTTAATGGTAAATAATAAATTGAAAAGTATTTTTACTATCAAATGACTCTAAACCATCTCGAGTATTAGGATGGCAGTATTTTCACCAAATTTTTCATGGTCGACTTTGAGACAGCCTCGGGGGGGTCGAATCTTCAAATTTATCTCCGGACTCGCTTCTCTCGCCTCTTCTGTTTACGACCGTAATTTTAGATTCCTGGCAAAAAACTGGCTAAACTGCATGTGTGTGTTTGGTTTTGATGAACGCGGTTCAGCAAGAATAGGTGAACGAGGAGGCCTGTTTCACTCAAGAAACGCTTACGGGCCTCCGTCTCTCTCCTTATTTTCGTAGTGCGTTTTTTCTCTCCCTCTCTACTCGGTCCGCTAAACCAAATCGTTATTATGGCATTTTGGTACACAACGTATACGAGATGATTTAAGTGAAAGCGTATGGAGAAATCGTCGTGTGCGTGTGAGTGAGTTGGTACGTGAGGATGATCGTTTGTCTGAATTCTCGGATAGATTTGACGGCCCTCGCCGGCGACCATTATAGTAATTTTACGGTACGGCGTCTATTCCGCGTGTTTTGAGAAGCACAACTAATTTCATTAGGGATAAATATCATGATTATGGCAACCTGAAATCGTCTACCTAAATTGGCGATATGTTCGAGGGTCTGGATGATTTAATTTTTTTGCCATTCCTTCCACCCGCTGTTAACCGTTCTGTGAGTTAAGGACCAACGAATTGTGGTGGATATTCGTTTGCCTTAGGCATTACATTGTAGCGCTATTTCATATTAAAATTTCTTCAATAGTTATTATGATATAGTAGCCTTCTCCAAGGAAAATATTTATTTAAAATAATGTCATATAATGATCGAAGTTCAAGGAGTCCTGTTGTAAACAAATGTCTGGGACTCTTTTTTCCCCGCGGGCAGGAGTCACGGAACGAGCGTGTATATACGCAAGTTCAAAGAGAGCCTTCGACGCAGAGTTACCAGTTAGTAGAGAATACGCAAGAGTTTTTTCTATCGTGATCTGTACCGGCTTCGTACCTTTGACGTCGCGAGAAAGGAGTTCGAGCTCTTGGCGAGACGATTGTCCGCTTGATCAGAGCTCAAAACTCTCGGAAAGTAGGCTCTCTGGTCGTGCTATAAGATCAACTATAACACCGAAGAGCTTACGCGTTTATCCATGCGCAGCACTGAGCAACATTCTCAAGAATTTTTATCGTATTCGAACGTCGCCGCCGTTCTCGCGTATCTTGGACTCTGTGGAATGATTCTACCGGTTAACGAGGCAAAAATCATCGATATTGCACACGATATTCTTGACTCTCTATATACGTGACTCGCACGCGCCAATAGGTTCCACATTTTTTTTATGTCCGCAGCTAGTAAAGGGGGCAGCATCTCGTTTTCATTGCTAAAACTATATACATGTATATCTCACTGTAGATTAGCGGCGATAGCGGTCTGCATGGCGGTGTTTGATGTTTTTTATAACTTCGATTCATCCACCTATTGACGATGAATTCACAATAAAAATTCGAAATGGTGTACATAGCATTGTTTTATACGTAAAAAAAGCCCGCAAGGATTTACCCAGGAACCATGAAATCAAAAAAATTAAAATCTAAATATCCCTTATGTATTACTTGAAATACTGGGAAAAATAGAATTCTGTTGTACAATCTTGATGAAGTGAGTAGAAACTTAGAATTGAGTTATTGATGTTTTACTTGCGACCGAAGTGTTGTGTGATCAAGTGCACAATGTTTCAAGGAAGAAAAGCTGAGGAAGTTATTATCGCCAACGTTCGCACGTGTATTACGCGATTAACGGGTTCCTGGTGCGCGTTCAACGACACATATCTTCTATCTAGATATCTAGCAATGGTTTATAACTGCTTGCGTGGCTACCTTTTTCCACTAGGTACACGTAGATGTGTATATCTTTATTAATATGTATGTGAATACGCAGTAGAGTGCGTGCGTGTCTCCATGCGTCAACATACTGCAGCGCTAAGAAAAGAAAGCCAAGACGAGTGTTTATGGTTTCGCCACATTGTGACTGTGGACACGATCCGTTATATTACTTATTACCTATCACTCTTTTGCGAGCCTTCAATATAAGAGACGGTTTACTCTCGCGTGACTCTTGCGCCTGTAGTTAGTACAAACAACTAATTGTTGTCCTCTAATTGACAAAGTTCTCAGGCTTTGACGATCGTTTCTCGTTACATGCCGCTCTCACCGGTTTTACACAACATTTTAAACCAATAAACGACCGATTTCTCTTTTTATGCGTTGAAAACGCCCGCGCGCCAGACCGTCGTCGATCATGGTTATGAATCGATATATTATATCTATCAAACACTTTCGTGAAAACTGATTGAAAAGTAAGAATTACACGTCTGGACTTATAGGTGATTTGTTTTTGGTGGTTTGTTTCGTAATGACAAACGCAGCGGAGTGAAATTAAGTCTCGAAGAATTTGGCAGTTTCTCTTTACTTTTTAATTACATCTCTCTGACCGGAAGAGCCTTTTTCTGCCACGTACGCGTACCGGGATCCTTGCACGTGCTGCTGCGAAATAAGAGAGAGCACATATTGGTCGCGACCCTCGAGACAAAAGTCGAAGACAGCAGGCATCGTGGAGAGCCGTGATCATTCCCTGGCAGAGTTGGCTTTAAGGGTAAAACGTGAGCGCGTTGCGGCCGACAGCTGTCAAATAAATGTTGAAAAAAAGCGCTAGTCGAGCGAAATTTCGAGTGGAACGGAGATCTCTTCTGCGCGATGAGGGGTCACACCGTCGACCCGCAGTGTACACACACGTATACATGCCGACAACCCCTGCTTCATTCGAAAGCCTCCCTCGAGGCTATGCGTGGACAATTTTTTTTTTTTTTTTAAGTTCCAATCTCCCAAATCGCTATACGCACGCGATTGCCATTACGATCGTTGAGAGAAAAAAAACACCGATTTTTTCGCGGAAATTCTTCAAATTTTTTTTTAAACCCTCTGTTCACACGATAATGAGACGAATGATTTATCAGCGTTATTCACGCGACAATAGAAAGAAAGTTTTTCTTCTGCTTTATCGAGTAGTCGTACAAAAAAAATTTCTGTGACGAATAAAAGATCAATCTTTGGGCATTTGAAAGAGATTTCGTTAAACGTTACTTAGACTCTTATGTTTCATATGAATTCATTTGCCGCTTTCGCAAAAATGTACATGCACAAGGAACACACGGAATATTCTTCAAGCGAATATAAAAACTACAAGTCGATTGATGCCTTCTGCACAGTCCACGTCATAGGAATCCTTTTTATGCTCCACGTCCTCTCCATCTCAACGACTTTTTCTCAAACTCCGATATCCCGTCGAGAGTACATTCACTTTTCCAAAATTTAACGAAATAACGAGAGTGACGGGGAGTTTTGACTGACTGATGCTGGGGACTAGTAGCAGAAACTCCCTGAGCACCATTCGTCGTTATGCCACCTAATGCCAAACATATATACATCCACATGTGCCCAAATATCGTGCCACAAACGTACATGTAGTTATATAAGCATAGAAAAGTATGCAAGAGGCGCGAAAAAGCCCTGAGGCGCAATATATAGAGACATCGTGAACCGCTGCGAGGGAATTGTGCGCGTTGAGCGCGTCGGCGAATTTTCGAGGGTGGTTTCGCGCCTCAATGCTTTATTAAGGAGCACTTGTTTAAAAGGGCACCCTCGTTGCTGGCTTTACGTCTTGCTGACATCCCAAAGCCAATTCGCAATGCTCTGTATGTATTTCTATCGCTACATATACACATATCGACTTCCAAAAGAAAATTAAGGGCGAGAGTACACAGTTTGACACTTGCAGTGATTAGAACAATGTCTTTTTGATTCGCCAGTGCTATTTTCATACATAATGTTTTATAGAAACGTTCGTGCGAGTAAAATAGAAAAAGACACAGTTTCCCAAAAGCGTATCGAAAAATAAAGAGGATTGCATTTATTTATGCGTCTATGTTGAAAAGTTTGTCATACGGAGTGAAACCGCGGTAGCTTCACCGGTAGAATAATATTTCACGATATATATAGATGAGAAGAGAAGTGTAGAGCATCACCGCGTTTACCGCAAATGGTGTAACCGCGACTCTGGTGCGAGAGGTTTTGAGAGATGTATGTAAGTATATAGATATATACACGAATATATAAAACAGAGGTGATACAAACCACGATGACGCGGAGAGAAGCGTGAACGCACCGCGGTCGTGTCCCGGGTAATTGAAGTTATTGCAATATTGTGTTCTGTCAGCGGTGTGTGCTCGAGCTTTCTACGTTACTTTACATATACATTTAACATACGTATATTTGTGTATGTAAACACATACGTGTCTAGAGATGGGAACGCGGTACACACACGTCGACTCTTTTCAAGCTTCGTGCGACAGGACGACCACGCCTGCTTAATTTTCCTGTCACGGAACTTAATACATTCGCAAATTCGTCATCTTGATGAGCACACGAACTCTCCCACTACATCCGGTCCCGATAAGGCCCTGACCATCCACGATTGTCTTCAAGCATAACGTGATTCGCTCTGATCGAGAAGGGTTTGCACCCTCGAGTATGATTGAAAGTATCGATTACAATCGGTACTTACACTTTCTGTAGACGTACTGCCGTGACGAAAGCAGAATAAATTATTTTTCCAGTAGCAAAGTGAACGAGCTCTTTCTTGATTGATATTAATAAGATTGTTTTTTTTTTTTTCAATCAAAGTTTTAAAGAGTGTTGCTACTTTTGTAGTGCAAGCCTTTTTATCGCATGACTGAATAAATATGAATGGTTTATTATGACTTTTTCTACAGTGTTATTAATTTGTATAGTACTGTCGAAAACAAAAAATGAGAGAGTGTGAAGCGAAAAAACGAGTGAGGATTTGCCTGAAAAGGAAACTGCTTATCTGCGTAGTTCAATCGTCTTATGGTGTCTTATAGTGCATGCTATGGTGCGAACCCTTTGTTCGTAGGCGCATATATATATTTATATATATGTATTATATTTATATGGGCTGTTGTGGCCCTCTAATGTATGCACCGGATCTTCTCGATGACTCTGACGCTCAAACTCTCCCTACGGAGAAACTATCCTCATAGCGAATGAACAAGGGAGAAAAACAAGTTGGGGGAACGAGAGAAAAAGACAGCAAAAGGAAGGGCTTTTTCGGCCTTGTTCTCGTTTCAACTTTATTGAATTTCGGTAGCGTTCAAGTTGAAAGAGAAGGAGAGAGAAGAAGAGAAAATTCGTACAGTCGTTCACGAAGGCGAGGTATGTGCGATGCTTAGAGGAATGAGGAAATAGGGGAAGGATAAGAACGAATAAAAGCGTAAAACCGAAGGGAACGTAAATGAAAGAGAGGGAGAGAGAGAGGAAGAAAAGCGTAAATGCTACAACCTTAAATTATTTCGCATCCCACTGCATGGTTTTTTATTATATAACTGCGGTTTGTTAGTCGGTATTCAGGCTAAAAATTGAATTACCATTGAATCAAATGGCGTGTTGACTGAGAGCATCACGAATTTTGCTTCCTCAAACATTTATAACATTTGAAAATAACATTCAGTTTTTTCCTTGTCAATATATTTAAGGTAGTCAGAAAAAAGGATTTCAAAAACTTTGACTTTGTTTTACTACAGCATTGAATCTTAAAATAAATTCACCGCGGTTAGTGAACGATAAAATATTCGATGGATGAATGGAATTATATAGGCGTATTGGATGTCGGAGATCGCGTACGGCTTTATCAGTGAGAATCTCTGAGGCGTGTGTAACAGTAATTGCTTGCATTTTTGCTGCATAATGCGTCGCGTGTTTAATGAATCGTATCGTTAGTGTTACATTTAGTGACCGTTTTTCCATTCTTGCTGCTCATGAATGGCTGTATATCAGAATAAAATATTCTCATACATAAAAAAAACCATGCAATATTAGCAACGTTGTAATTAAGTTCATATTTTTATTTTTATAATGAATATGATTAATATTCAACGTACCTCATGTGATTTCGATTGTTCCATCACGACACAGTAAAGATATTTATCTCTCGTTTTAGGCTCCTCTTCTTCTCTCTTCCTCCATCTTCATTGAAATCCTTCTCTTGTTTTTTTTCTCCTCTATATTCGTCCGTTTATTCAATCCTCACTAGCGTCAAATGTGACTTACCATTCTCACTTCATTTGATCATCACGCAGGCACCAAATTTACCGCTTTTTCTTGTCCATCTGTGTTTTTCATTGGGTACCGAATGATTACGAGTAATTCCATAAAACTTTGTGAATCAGCCAAAAACAATATACAAATATCTGTTCATAGATATCATATACATAAATCGATCTACTCGTATTTTTAATTGTCGACTTGTATTCTCCACAAAAAGTGTGATCTCCGTGAGCATAAAATCTGATACAATTGAATTCCTTTCAGATTTTCTTTTTTCCGTTTTACTATACATATCGGACCTTTCGTCTTTCTTCTAATTCTCTGGATTGATTTTCTTATTACGTGTTCGGAGATCCGCCAAATCTCCGATCTGTGCAGCTTTGCAAATAGGACAGTAGACACTCTCGCGTTATCTGCGTGCATTATTATTATTATCATTATGGTTATTATTATTATTATTATTATTACTTTTGTTTTTTTTTTACAGAATCCAATAAAAATATATTTGGGTCCTGGAAAACACAACTCTACTCGTTCCTCATGTAGTTCTGGTGAGAACCGTGCGCTAGCGACTACACTACTATCTGGCCTGGTGAGTCGAACCGAGCGTTATGCCGGCAGGAGTAACGCCGGAGCTTGCTATATCGGGAGTATGGTAAGTAGTAACACCCCTGCCACCGCCGGACGCCTCTTCCCCTCCACACCCGCAGCTTGTACGTCTACTCTCTTCGTTCATACGACTCTCCCCCTCCTCCACATTCATTCTTCGCGTCAACTTCACAATCGTATAGCCTTTTCTTTCCTTTACAGGATTTCCCTTTACCTTCATTCTTTTAAAAAGTTTCTATCCATTATTACAACCTCCGCATTCCACCTGGTTCACATTCGTAATACAGTAGGAACACGATTAATTTAACATAAGAAACTGCAATTTTGCCGTTTACACGATAAGAAAAAATAATCTACTTCAATGCACTGCTAATTTGCAGTGCTCGCGATGAAGATCGTGGGATTATCGGCCTGCTTATATTATTGTTTATTATAAGACAATTAGTTTCTGTATTAGTACAATCTAAATTTGCAATTGTTGTGCACCTATGCTCTCGTTGCTATTAAAACTTTCGAGATTGAGGAACAACTTAATTAACGCATACATATTTAACGAAGAATTTCTGTTTCTTTTTTTTTCATTCAAGATTTGCTTTTAGTCAACTGATTCGTGTAATGTTATTTCTGCCCGTTCACATTCGTTTATTGATCAAAGTTGCCTTGTTCCCATTTTGGAACATATTAAGAGTTGGCTGATATTTGAAATTCAATGTTTATTTTTTTCAGTCCATACTTTTTAGTAAAATTTAATGCTAGTGTGAAATGTATTATTAACTATTGCTAGGTAACTTAATTTCATGATACGAGCCTGAGTTATCCCTGCCATCCGTACTGCCGGAAACTGAGGCTGCTTCGTATATTTACTTGCTGTAGAAAATCCGACACAACTTTATATGTTAAACATGTATACATTATCATAGCAGTGGTCGTATTTGTCCAACCTATCACACCAACGTGTAGCTGGTACGAGAGGCGTATTTATTCTTAGTTCTTACAGACCCATTGGCTGCTTCAACACTCCTAGTTATCTTACGAATAGACATGATCTCTCTCCATCTTTCTTCGATCCAAATTCAAATGAGAAAATAGAATGAGATAAACTTTCGAAATCCGTTTATGCTTTTCATTCTTTTTTTTCTCTTTTTCTACATCACTAGATCATTTTCATCACTATTCAATGCGATACAAATTTAGTCTAATTTTTGCACAAAAGTACGACAGGAAAAACAAACTATTGCAA
This sequence comes from Campoletis raptor, assembly GCA_948107755.1. Taxonomy (NCBI): domain Eukaryota; kingdom Metazoa; phylum Arthropoda; class Insecta; order Hymenoptera; family Ichneumonidae; genus Campoletis; species Campoletis raptor. Next base: position 18,818,908 of record OX403623.1, read on the forward strand.
CGATGTAGTCATTGAAAACTCTTGTGAAAATTGCGTTTACTCGATGCACCGATGTAAGAGTGTACACTCCGATTTTGAAGCGAATTCGCATCCTCCGCATCCTGTAATCCACAAATTAGGTCGAAACTCGTGTGAGCTATTAATATTCATGACACTATAATCTGTAAGCATTCACGATACTCAAGAACTCACGGAATTCTTTGATGCGGGCATCCAACTAAACGTTAGATTCTCGTTTGCAGGTTATTGCTTATATCCCTTAAGAACTTAGTTGTGAGTCTTTCTTTAAAACTGGACTGCGATTTTTTAAATGATTTTTTCTTCAATTGCAATATATTCTGTGATAGCACCGGTCGAGTAGAATTTTATATAAATTTTGGTAATGAGTCTGAGCTGCATGTGCTCTAAGCATTTAGTCGCAAGAGGTTCCAATGATGTCGTCACGTCTTCGTGTATACAGTTATAATGGGAGTCAACCGGTACAAAGCATCAGTCGCGTGAAAAGGGTTGTCAGAGCAACCCTTTATTTCCTTTCACGGTATTAATGGGCTAGATAAGATCGGAATCGACAGATCCAATTCGAGAAATGTTTGCAAAACTTCATTCTTAAAGATTTAGTGTATAACGATTTTTGGGGTAAATTTGGAACTAAGAATCTGGAAAACTATTACGACGCATTACTTTTAAGACATTTTACGAGTATATAGTGTTATTGAACATAAATTTAATTGATTGAATGGAATTTATAGAATAATTCAATGGAACAAAAGGGAACAATGGAACAAACAAAAGGGAACAAAAGAGAGTTAGTCATTGTAGGATTTTTTGTTTTCTTATTATTACTATTCGTATGTTAAGCAAAATTTTGGAAATATATATTCGTTTATAAGAAAACATCGAAGCGAGTAACGGGATATCATTCACCCTGCGGTCTATAATATCCCTTTTCTATCCACCCCTTTTCGGTGTCGACGTTAAACGAAAGTGAATGGATGACGTACTACACGCATCGAGCGGGTTGGCACGCGGAGGGTGGATTGGCAGGCGTTAGCAGTTCTACAGCCCTATAGGCAGATATAATACGCATAGGAAAAGTGTATATAGGTGGAGACAACGCTGGAACTCTGGGCGTATTTCACGGGGCAAAGAGAGGGGGTGGTTTCGCCGCAGGGGTGCGATTTTAACTTTGGGGTGACTTACCCCGAGCGTTATCTATTTTGACAGGGCGGTACGCCCGCGGTCTGTCACGAAAAAGCAGGGAACCAGTTCTATGTATCCATACCACATACAATGAAAAGAGGCTATCCATAATTGTGTTTTAACTATGAGAAGCGCACACATATTTTCCACAGGGCTTTGTTGAGACTCCGTTCACTTTGTCCCTTGACAAAAGTGTATTAAATACATGTAAAAACATTGATCTATCTGAAGAACTGAAAAACGAAAATAAACCTGTTTATTTGTTATTATTGTAGTAGTTAAATTGAAAATAAACGATTGAAGAGGCTGACAAGTGGAGTAACTGCAAATAGATGCGGGAAATAGGATATCAAAGAATCTCATACTATCGTCATGCACTATTTGCGGGAAAATGAATGAAAAAAAGTGCAGTATAATTTGTAGTTACATTGTCCGCTCGAGCGGACAGAAAAATAAAACGATCGAGTGTGAGTGGCAAAGAGGGATGGTCCAAAATGAGGCCGGAACTTTATGTGACTCAATGTAACCCATGCATACACGTACACATCTCGATAATGAACCCGTCGAATTCTCCGGGCGTTATAGAGTACGCTATCAGAAGAAGACTATGCCATGGAACCAATATCGGCGAGGAGAGTACAAACGGTAGCGACAGAGGAGTTTGTAGGCTTCGCGAAAGGGGGATAGTAAATATCAGCACGGGGATGACGCTCTTGCGATGCCACATAGTGTATGTTGGAGGAGAGAGGTCCCTCGTTGTCAATAACGACGCGATAGAACGATGAGAGAGTAAGATAGACAGAGAGAGAGAGAGGATTCTATGAGAGGGCTGTGCCAGACGCTATTGGCGGGTGGTGGGCGCGGATCCATCTCTCTCTCTCTCTCTCTCTCTCTCGTATGCAATATGGCTCGCAATTTCGATGCCCGGACGGACTCTCGCCGTCTGCCAATGCAAACAACCGCTATTGGGTTTCCAGTTAATGAACCGAGGCAGCCCGAGAGCGCGACGGACGGACGAACCGGCCACCGGCTTTACGCCGACGATCTTCCCAAGCATTTTTGCACCGTGGGCACGGCTTAAATTGGAACTCCCTCCTTCCTCTTCACCTCTCTCACCCCTTTCTCATCTCACAACCTCCCCCTCATCCTCCACCACCTCCTCCTCTTTCTCCTCTCGTGCCTCCCTACGGCCATCACTTCCTCGATGCTCTCGAGTTATACGCACCCATTTTTTTTTTGTTCATTCGCTTCGCGCTACATGCCCGAGACACTTTTTGAACGGCCGCTACTTCATTAAGCCTCCATCAATTTCAGGCAGCCGCCATTTCTTGAGACCCATCCTGCGCGGTATCATGGTCCGCAACAGCTTTGCCAAATAATCATCTCTTGTTTCATATCCAAAGAAATTGAGCGATTTTTTATTTTATTATCGCCCTCCATCATTCAATAATGTCTGTGCATGCAGCATCAAAATTTCTTGATGCAGTATTGAGTTTGTGAAGATTCTAAGATCGATTACGAATTTCATATTTTTCTACATTCTATTGGAGATAAATTGTTCAATCGTACAGAATTCTCATTTCCTGTATTCCCATCTAGGCGGATTGTCCGATTCTCGCATCCGATCAAGTCAAGATTTTCTCTTATTGTGTCCGAATACCGAAGTCACCGTGACATTTAATTATTCCTGTTTTTCTCCTCTCATAAATCATTCGAAGAATATAATAAGTGGTGCGAAATAATACTTTAGGATTTCGGCAAAAAAAATAAAAGTTCTTTATGAGCTCGCAGGCCACAAAAACGAAGGACCATTTTTTTTTGGAGAATTAAGAAAAATTTATAACACTGATGAACCATCGCTAAAATACAAATAAGTGGCAAATGAAATAAAACTCTAAAGCGTTAAATAAAAGTATGCTAGAAACCAACGCTGTGTAATATCATTATGGCATAACATGTACACACAGAGGCTATCGTTTTCCTGACACAAGTGTCTGTGCTATAAGCGGATCCCCGATAATCCGGATTACGTATTTGACCAAAGTATTCGCTCGCTGCTACCATCTTGATCTTGTCCGCATCCCAACGTAAGTCGTATTTCCCCTGTGCGTGTGCTTAAGACATCTCAAGCGTCTGGCTGCGCGGAAGACGTTAATCTTCTCAGCGCTGCATCCGCGTTTAGCGATCTCTGGTAACGTCAGGAACATGTAACGCACCTAAGACCGATTATTTTACGTCACCACAAATACCTCGACATTTTTATTTGAAAGGTTCTAAAAATCCAGATAGGAATCCATAGGACATGATATAGAAGGTCGCGTAATATCTTATGAAACCTTTGTGTTAAATTTATTTTGAGGAAATGACAATTCAGTCTGAAAAATCAAAAATTTCGTAACAGCAATTAATAAATTAATACCATGATCAAACAATAAATGTTTTTGTACAGAGACGATCGAAGCGTGAGGCAAAACTCGTTGGTAGGCCGTTCAATGTTTACAGGTCCTTACAGATCACACCGCGTTCATCAGCGAGAAAGAGGATCAAAAACAGCCCAATGACGCGACACTTCGGTTATTGTCACGGGTACATAACGCTTTGCGTACATGACAGACGGTATAAATGTATATGTAGGTACGTGCAAGCTCTCAGGCGGTTTCTCCACGCTTGTGATCAAATGAATATGATGAAAGAGTGGCGGCATTAGGCGTACGTGCCGTGCATACTGATTTGTGGCTGATTGATTGGGACCCCTTTCCAGGTTTTCATGCAGGGCTCGACAATCGGCCGAGAGCGCAGCCGGCAACTGAGTTCTTGTCGCGATCTATTGCTATGGTCCCCTTTTTATATGTTATACGTATATATAACGCCCCACTAGCACCCACTACCACAAGTCAGCCCCCATTATTGTTAGGTTCGAATATCACTCGGTAGCCTCATTTCATGCGCTAGGCAATCTTACATAAAAATATTTCCGCATTATTATATGTCCTCGAGCTTGTATTATGAAATTGAAATTTCCATATTTAGATTTTCGAAATGGTTGTCAATCTTCCTGGGCAAATAGAAGAAATTTCAGGCCTAAAACTCTCTCTAAAACTATTCAAATCAGGTTGTGTTGCACAAGTTTATTTTTACATTAATTTCATTTTCATAATAATCAATAAAGTCGAAAAAATGGATTTCATCAAATAGACACTTCACACATTTCTGAAAAGAAGTCATTGGAAAGTTTCCTCCAAAATTTGCTGACCCACTATCCAAATGATTTCAAGTGACAACAACGAATAGTATGATAAGCATTGATGAAGATATTTCGTCAACGCAGATGAAGCTCAAAATTCAAGTATATTGGTAAAATGAGGCTGGCGAGGAGTTCCCTTTCATTTCGTTTTACAAAGTCTCCAACGCGTTTGGAAAATGTTCATAAAATAGAGGCCATCACTCGGTCTAGCGACTCATTGGTCCGGAACGTGATCGTTTTTGACGCAGTAATTTTACACTGTCGTGGGTACACGTCTGTATGTCGGTCCGTCAGTAAAACTCGGTGGAAAAAAGTGCTCACGAAATATATGGGGACTTTTCTTTGGTAACGTGCGATGTAGCACTTTCGTGGTAAATAACGAAACGCGAAAGCTTGTCTTACATGTGAGCTACACTTTTATAGACTCTCAAGTTAATGCAAGGAAACGCATCGATTCAATTCGATACTTGCATTCCTGAGAATTGCATCCTATTTTCCATGACTCATCCCATAAAAACAGCTCTCCATTCCAGACTGCAACTCATTCGTGAACTTAGCGAAGCGATTTATGGGGAATATTGAAAATTATGTATCTAAAAATTGCTTTCTTTTCAACACAGATTTATTGGTAATACATTATAATGTAATTCCCATGGAACGTGAGTACAGAAGTTTTTTCAAGCGCAAAAGAATAAATTGCCGTGTGAAGCCAAATGAAGCAGATGAAGGCTCTTTCGAAGGTGCCCAAGAAGTTTGAGATGAAGAGGATGGGCACGAGAAGCGAATCGCTTCAAGGCGAACACTTCTCTGCCTTCATTCTATCCATCCTTCATCTTTCCATCTTTCTTTCTCAATTTCTCTCCCTCTCTCTCTCTCTCTCTCTCTCTTCCCTGTCTTTCTTTTTTACTTTGGTTCATTTTTTTCTCTTATCTGTACGGCGTCAACCTGCGCGATCTCAGCGTTCGCATATGTGCATCAGCAAAAGCAAAAGGTATCCAGTGATCTCAAGTATGGAGAGGCAAGCGATAGTGCTATAGGATCTTGAAAGCATGGTAGAGAAGAGCAGGAGTCGATGCAGAAGCAGCACTCATCAGTATAAACTGCTCGAGGGTCTTTTTCGAGCCCTTCAAGAAAGAAAACCGAACCATGGCGAACAGGAAAAAAGTTTCTGGTGCATATAGTACAAACTGAGAGATATTAGAGCCGCAGGTGTTTTTAAATTTATCTTATTTATCTACCAACCTCCGGATTGCTAGACCATCAACTGTCGACGTTTGGTAAATGCAGAGCAGTAGCAACGAGTAGTTACAGTGCAAATTAGCGGTTATTTTATTTGCAATATATTGGTATCCATTCGATTCTACAGACAAAGTATGCTGAGTGCTGGAAATTTATTCCATTTTTTTTCTATATAGGGCAATACCAATCTTCTCTATCAGATATGGTTGCAAATAACATATCAGTTTATAAGTTGGCAATGATCTGAGAGTGGCCAAATCCATATTTCCGGATTGCATTTCTCGTGGGTGGCCAACCAAACTATGTGCCTTGCAGCCTCTTACGCATCACAGTCCAAGATTCATGTAATAAGTACTATGAGTGTTCATGCCTGGAGTCAAGCAGTATTTTGATTGCATATAGTTGGTTTCTATACCGGGTCGGGACTATAATACGCAGCACGTACGCAATAGCAGCAAAGCATATGAGCGTCAGAGAATCAGCATCAAGCTCAAGGGAGCCTGAGGCTTTTGTGATGCCTTCCGTGTCAGCAGCAGCAACAGCAGCACGAGAAGCGTTTGGTGAGCTACATACCTACACGCCAGGCGTCCTCAGCGAGATCCGGCCGTATTTACGTGATGTTCACTGATCCTTTCCGTTTACGTTGATGTCTATGATGCCAAGGTGTGCTTCGGGTTGCTGTTGTTGGTTTGCTTGTATAGCTGCGTTCTCTGGTCTACATCATGACCATGGATACGTGAGAATGAGACAGAGAGAGAGAGAAACTGTCTTGGAGTACCACATACAAATATTCAACCAGACACATGTTGATGAGAATAAAGATTCGTTCGTGCGGTCTTTTGCGACCGTATTGGTGTGAGAACGCCACGACGTCGCAGTAGCAGCAACCGGAGATGGGATTGCGCGATAGGCCGCGTGTCGAAAATAGAAATATAATCTGATAGGCTCATTGTGCCTCGAGCCACTCGTTCCTATCTGCTACTATATAGCCTCGACTCTTCTTTCTCCCTCTTTTTCTTGCTGCTTTACTCATACCCGTAACTGCCGTGACTCCACTATCTTTCTACTTTCCTTCTTTCATTCTTCAGTCTGCCTTTCTCATGTATTTTTCTTTCTCTTATTCAGCTCTAAGGACTCCAAGCCTCAGTGTCTTCTCGAAGAAGACTCGTGCCTCTTCCGATCAGTTTCTCGTTTTTCACTCGCAGTTAATCAGCTTCACTTTTCTTTGTTCTTCCTCATACCTGTTCGCAAAATCTCCGTCTTCCTTAGTCTGGTACTGTTTACACTTCGTTTTCTCTCGGTCGCATTACGAACTGAAAGTTGTTGAAGCCCACAATCGTCAAGAGTATGATGCTTTTTATTTTTTTCGGGACAAATGGTCCTATAATTGTATGAGCTTGAAGGGTAGAGTTGCAACAATGATTCCTTAGGTTTTACGACTCTTCGGGGAAAGAGATATCAGTCAGCCTCATTACCCACTACTACCGATGTTCCGTTATTGCATCTATAGTTATTCTACTTAGTACTCCAGAGGAGATCAAGAATATGGAGAGGTCTTTGAGTCAGGGAGCATATCGATACATACATATAATTTTGTATATAATAATACATCTATCCAACAGTCTGTCGGGTCTTGTAAGATATATAGCGAAAATCTTTGGTCCATGGTATGAGATGCCTAGTAGTCATAGCGATAAAGCACCCGAAGTGGTGCTGAACCGTGACCAACGGCATTGTGATCGTAAAGAAATTAGGGGGGCAGTAATGGCTTCCGGGTGCAGTGGCTTCCGTTTCGTATTCATCTTCCTCGAGCGATCCTCTCTTCCATTTACATGAATATATATATATATGTATATTTGTAACCCTTACAAGTAAGAGCATCAAACTCTCTTGCCCGAACGAAACTGGACACGGTCACATAACAAATAGCGCATGGTGTTGTAGAATTGCAGAGACGTCGTGGTGACCTCTTTGGGCGTACATGGGGGCCATCCGCCCCGGAAGTCCAGCATTTGTCTATGTCCCACTGACCACCAAAGTTATCCCGTGCGATTCACTCCCGTCCTACTACACAATCCCCATGGCCAACCCTCACCCGCAAAAGGTTATGTATAGATAAACCTTCTATCCGTCTTCATTACCATGGAAATCTGCCATCTCATGACCTCCCACTCGTTATTCATGTAAAGAAACGATGAATCATCGATCTATATAAAACAGAGAATCATTTGTTGCACGTAGTGTGCTTTATACACTTCAGCTCTGAAAATGGTTTCTTTTTGAGTGAACATCGATCATACTCTTCACACTTATTCGTCATGGTTTTACTCTTTCTATTTTTACAATTTCAAGGCAACCCAATTGGGCAAATTCTTTGAGTATTTTCAAGGATGCATGATCCGTTTTTTGCAGATGTAAATAATGTCTTCGGCAAGATATCTTTAATTGAATACGTGGTATATGAGAGTCTTATCATTTTCCTATCGTTTAACACCTTTAATACAGTGATATTTTAGAAAATGTTACTTCAACATTCGCAGCAATGTAGTGAGGTGGCAAAGTATGGACCACAATTGATTTTGTACCACCTAGGCGTTCGTTAGATTCCGTGTTGTCATGAAGCTAGTTGGGTATAATCGAGGGACACGTAACAGAGGGATGGTACGTACATATAAGAGCACATAGTGCCGAAGGAATCGTGTACTATCTCTACCTAACAACACGGTATATCGGAGAGAACAATAGGAGTATACGAGACGAGCACCAGCAGTTGCTGAACGTGGTAACATAGAGAAAGAGAGAGGGAGACAGAGAGATCGGTTGTTCGTAGTGAATTTCCAGAATTTCGCTAGTTCGCGTACTCCACAGCAGTCCGTGCTGTGTTCGTTGTCCTTCTGTCTTGCTTTCTCTTGTTCAAACGATATAGCGTGTACTGATTGATCAACATTGTTGGTGAATTAGACTCTAGCGAGATGGGCATATTGATTGGCAATCAGTGTCGCTCTCGACGCACCAACGAAACACTCGTCCCGGAAAACGTCCCCCTTCCTCTTCCATACATCGCTTGTATTTGGCAGTACAATGGCAAACGGAACACTTTGGCCACGTCCGAAGAGACCTACGCAACATCTCTCCTACCCGTTGCAACATATTTTTGAAATATCTGAATTGTTTGGTAGTGATGAGGAAAAAACATTGTTGCCGGCCTTCAATTCGAGAAAAAGATTTTTATATCCGTACTTTCCTAACCTAAGTGCGTCTGCAGTAGACCTGAGGAACCGAGAACAGCAGCGCCAGTCGGTTCTTGGACGCGATCTTTCGCAAGGTGAATTACCGATTATCGTGCATGCCACAAATATTAGGATCCACCGATGCGAATCGGATGCGCGTTAGTTATATCCTGTGAGAAACATAGACGGAATATAAGCGAAAAATTTTCGAGGAACTGTTGAGATGAATCGCGCTTCCTTAGAATATCGAGGATTTCGCGAGTACCATACACAAAGCAGTTTTAAAACGACCCAAGAAGTGACCGTCAGGGCGGAAAATCGTTCGGGGCACAATCAGTGAGCGTACGAAGCAGAAAATCGTGGTGAAATTCTAGTGCTGATCTTTTGACGCTCAAACTAAACCGCGATACCGATATACATGTATACACAACTTGAGCAACGACGTGCGAATGCCTCGTGACCTACGAGCGTAACGCGGTATGCCACTCCATCGCAAAGATCCTCAGAGAACTCGCAAAACCTCCCGTTTGCTTTACGACCGAACGTTTCACGGCGGTTACGTGTGAACTGTTTATATATCCGCACCTGGTACCACCTGTGTGTTTTTTTTAAAAAGTATTTCAAGTATCGTAAAAAAATTACATCATTTTTTGACCTCTTGAGATATCGATGGTTTTTTACCGTCAAGCTTTTCAGGAAATAGTGCCTAAAGGTTTCATATTTTTAATGATATTGGAAAGCTCATTCAGAATATCTTCGAAACTTTAGGTCAAATTGATTATTAATCTGAATCATGTACTACATATCCATTATCCATGTACACTTGAAAAATGTTATAGAAGTAAAAAGATATTCATTCTTACAAATTAGGCGATCATTCATCAGGAAAGTAACGCTTGACATTGTAATGGTATACTTTGAGATGTGTCCAAGCTCTTATACAGTTCGGTCCACAATTCTTAGGGAAAAGCTGTGAAGTTTCGAACGAGAAAGTATTAATCCCGTACGATCCTCTCTGGGATATACAAGGAGCTAACAAAGTACCCCATTAACTGGAATACTCACGGGTCGTTGAAGCTCGATCCCACCCCAAACTTCAGTCCTTTCTCTGAGTTCGTTTCGCATTTCGGAGAACTTTAATACTCCATTTCTCCCTTGTACTAATCAACTCGCTCCGTATACCTAATGAGCTGAGGTATATTCAACAATCAGCTCTATCGCCACAGAAGGGTAAAAGCAATTTTTATATCAAATACTCGAACAGTATCGAGGTTTTCCGAAGACGGAGCAAGTAAGGTCTTTTAGTGTATTCTTTGAGATTCTTTTTGGCGGAAACGTAGGGGAGCATCTCTTCCAAAGACGATAAGCCGTCGAATTCGTTCGCCTATTCCCGTTAGCTGAAGATTTCTGATAACCCCGTCACCCTCTGATCCGATCGCGCGCTCACTTTCATCCTAGAAACGATCTGACCTGGCCGGTTCTTTCTTTACTTTTGTCTCACGCAAAAGACTTTCCGTCCACTCACTTCCCCGGAAAGCCTCTAGGCCTTACTAAACCACTACGGTGTTGCCATCCGATACTTGAGGGGTTAAAACGATGCTTCTTCACTTTATGGCCTGTTAAATGAACTTGCCGCTTTATTTTATCGCTGCGACCGCGTGAGAGGTCATCGAGAACGCGCACGAAGCCTTTTTCCGATTTACGAGGGTTTCCCTGGATCCTATGATCCGCAACTGGCCAGAATCACCGTGCCCTTTCCACATTTCATCCTGGTGTTTCCTGACCCTTGGGATTCTTCCTTCAATTTCGTAAATTCTCCATATTTATTTTACGTATAACATATACAAGAATATTTGATTGATCTGCATTCGTCTAAAGGGTTTGTACGTATTTTCCACTAAAATTCTTCGTCACCGATGCAAAAAACAACAATTATTCAAAAATAAGAAAAAAAACGTGCACGAGTCACGAAGTGAACAGGATTTGTTGTACATAATGCATACATATACATATGCTAGTATAATGAAACGATCGAAGGAGCTGCAAGGCAGCCGAAGGTGATTAACCCGCAGGGCGAGCTTAAGACCTCTACGAGGATAATTAAAGCAGTTGCCGTTTAGCCGTGTGTGCGGCTGTTACAGCTTCCACTGTCTAACGCCGAATGGAATGCAGTTTTATTGAGATAAAAAAGAGCGAGAGCTGTTGAGGCAGAGACTGACGATGAAGAGAAAAAGCCAACGAACAAGAAGAAGAAGAAGAAGAAGAAGGAGTGAAAGAGATAAGGGAGATGCCCTGAGAGTGAAGGAGGGCAATGCAAGCGAGCAAAAAGGAAGAAAAGTGATTGAGCGAGGAACACAGAGAAGGAATGAGAGGAAGGGGACTTCTGCCCGGTAGCAGTTTCCCAAACCATCGCCATTAATAACCAGCGAGATTATATGCTGCTGCTGCGGTTATTCGTTGTGTTCTTTTCTTCGCGTCGCTCGTGAGGCATACGGAGGGCACGAGAAAACAAGAGTGAAAGAGAATAAAAAGGAGAAAAAAGAATGAGGTACTTCGAGCCATTTAATATCGTTTCCCCATATAACCAAAGCGACCAGAACGATCTTTGGCCTCCATTATCTGCCTAATCTCGAAAATTTCTTTGGAATGGCAATTTGGCGTGAAAATTAGGTACTATCTTGTAACCGAATTAATCTGGCGAGCTCACCGATCTCACCCAATAAAATATAATTCCTTAAATTTTTATCGACAGCCCCTTTCAGTTGTCGTTGATTAAAATCTATCAGTCAGAAAGAGATCCAGCGTAAGGTTATATTTCCACATCGAGCAATATCATTTGATTCATACTCACTGTCATAATTATTGAAATATATCCTGACAGGTTATAAAGAGTGTGAATAAACATTGATTTATCTGACTCGTTATTCGCTCTTTGGCGTAACAGTGTCGAACGGGGGCATCGCACATAAACGTTGACGATTTCCATTTGTCATCGTGATTTCGTTGCCCCCACCTTTTCATGTGTGTCATTCTTTCATGCATGTGTATGTCTACACACATATATCACGACTGTATGGAAATATGGCCAGGAGCAAAATATTTTTTTTTTCCACTCGAGTAACACCGGTGATTGTGGAATGTGTACCAGTTAGGATCGTGCGACGTGTGTGTTGTGTACCATCAGCATTTTGGCTACTCGTACTCCCGTTCGAGAACCGATGGGTATGCGCGTTCATCACTAATATACATGCATATAAATACATACACAATTTTGAGGTGGCGTGTGTTACGGTACTCAGGCGTGTTTGTAGTTGATGCCCCCGTCCACTCTTCTTCCCATCTCTTCCTCTGCGTCCCGCGTCTATTTCGTTACGTTTCGACAGCAGCCTCTGTAGGCTGAACACTATCGTCGAGCGGGATAGCAACAAGAACCACCCGCTCCTGTACAGTGTGTATATATAGTATATTATACTACCGTATATATACGTGTGACTCTACCAGATCGACATGTACCAACCAAGTGACAGTGCGACACATCGCTGTCACGCACATCCAACCATCGCTATCTCTATTTCTCTCTATTTATTTCTCTTTCTCTCTTTCTTTCTCCGTCTCTCTCATTCCCCTTTTATTCCTCAGTCCTGATGCTGTGTGCTATGTTTGTACCGGTAAACTGTAGACAGTGTATTCTCTACTCCCATACAATTCTATCCATGGGCTACGCAACGGCTATATATCTGATTGGCTGAATCATTAATCACCGGTGACCAAGCGTCAGCTCTGTCACCCCTTCCCACCATGAGTCCAATGTGTGTAGCTAAAGCGTGTGGAATCGAACTCGCGCCGCGGGGTGTGCCCTCCCGTAGAATTGATTCTTTTTTTTATTTTTATTATTTGGCTTTCTGTATTGAATGTGTGTATAAATCTGAGTAAAGCAGACTTGACTACTGGCTTGTCGTGTGAATTGACAATACCATCATCCTCAGGACAGTAGCCATTCATCCGAGTCTCGAAAAGTCCATTATGTTGGCATATTTGCATCTTTGTACGGAATCTAGCGAATGAACTTGAGCTGACCTGCGATTACGGAACTTTTCTCATGATCATCATGCTAGATGACTCAATCTCATGGTTATTGTGAATGACTAGAGGTGCAGGAGTTGAAGATCCATTCTGGATTGTGACAGAGTTACGCAGCTTGTCTCATATGTGTGGGATAAATAAATGATCCCACAAGTTAGTCTTGATGCGATACCTCCATCATAACCGTAACTGATCTGGCTTTGTCCTCCTGATAGTGGATATTAGGTATGAAGGAGATAGTATCTCGTCAAGTAGGAGCTCCTTGAATCTTTCTTTTTATCGTTTCGACGACCTCTTTCCTTTTCTCCCCTCTTATTTCGATGCTCGTGCGACTAACAGTCAATCAAGAAGATTCTGTTTGACCTTTTGACGGAGGGTAGTTTCTGCCTTCGAGCCAAAATGCGTTCGCTACAACCTCCTGTCCGATCCTCTCCCATTACCCTGACCACGAGGTGGTGGTCGATGGGAATGTCTCGTCTGTGGATAAGGAGTTAGAAAAAAAAACGTGTTGGTTGCCTGTTAGGACAAATTGGGGGCGATGCCCGTAGACCACCCCGGAATAGCGGACCTAACCTCCTTCATCTTCCTATCGAGGTTGACCCTAGTCTCGATCCATCGACATACTACACTTCGATCCCCGGACTCTCTCGGGGACACCTCTAATAGTCGGATTATTTATCCACCCCCTTGTCCTGCCACACTTATTTGGACACACATCTTACGTATATCGTCCAATAAGGATAACAAGAAAGAATTGATAGCCTATCAAGTCTAGCTCTGAATTTATAGACTTGCAGGAGCCAACTTCGTAGCGTTCCGGAACGTGATTATCGAATTGGTTATCCATAATAATCGTGAGGAATTATTTTTGATAGTTTATCTGAAAAAGTCTTCTGATAAACGTAATCGTGAACTTAAATGTCGTATAGTCGTGAGAAGAGAGTTGCACGAAGTGTTCAGAGCTACGCACAACAGCAATAACGTTGAATCTTTTCCACCAGGTAATAAATCGACGTGAAGACTTTCACGTAGACGTTTGTGCGATGATGCGAGCAGCTCTGGTTCGTTCCGTCCGACTCTCTCATCTCATCTCGCTTTGCCGGTGGTCAGATCCGGGGTTGATGTAGTTCTCGACGTTTCTGGTTGCACTGAGCTCCTCATTCAAACATCTATCTCCGGTAAGAGCTATTTCCGATTTTCAACTTATATTTTTTATCTTCGTAATTAATAATTAATGTTTCAAAACAAACTTTCGCTTGCATTTTTGGCACGGAATCATCGCAAACAAATCGCAAACCTTATACATTGCAGCCTGATTGTAGCGCGAGCTAAAAAAAATCGCATATAAATGCAGCCTCCTTTCCTAGTCGTAAATTTTGTTTCTCAAGAATTACCATCAGTTAAATTACGTCAGGTTTTTTGACAGGTACAGCCCTCCAGTACAATAAAATTTAGAAATTACTCAGAAGGTGCAATCTCATCTTTTCGAGCGTGTAAAGCAAAGTTTAAAACGAAAAAAAAAAAAAACGGAACAAACGGAAGAGAAAAGGAGGAGAAAATTTTGCGGCGGTAGCTCTCGAAATCCATTAACGCGTGTACGTCCGCGCACTTACGCCAGCTAATAAATTTTATTAATACATACGCGAAGCGAGGCAATAACGTCACGCCGTTCATTGTGGTGGCTGAAACATGCATTTATCCATATATGTATATATACATTTAGTCGGTGAAGAAGCAAGTGGTCGAACTATTAAAAGCGAAGAGTGAACCCGAGAGAGAGGAAGGTTACAGCCGTATTACTCGCAAAAGCGAGAGCGATAACAGAAGGGTCTTTCGGCGTGATGACGAGAGTGCTTCATACGGATATTTTCTTCCTGGATTCCTGTGGGATGCCAAGTTGGATTATTTTACTTGGTAGCTTTTTGATGAGTATTAGCGGGATGTTGATTGAATGAGACGTAACATTAAACACGTAAACGCCTAATCATCGCTTAGAATAATGATTTTATTATTTTTCCGGTTATTATTTTAATTGATCTCTGAATCAGTTAAAATTTATCGAAAAAGTTATCGATTCTTAGTTTGTCATTCATGAGTCATATTATTATACAATATAATTATAAAATGATAACGATTTGATGATGCGGATCATTGATTGATCTGCAAAGTAAGTATTTACTCTAAATTCTATTATAAATACGTTGAAATGAAGTGATTATTCTCTGTTATCTGGATCCACGTATATGCGCGACACGTCTGACGAATTATTGTCCATCTTATTAAAAATTCTATAATCGTCATTAAAATTCCTGTACGACAGCTCCTGGTATTACGGAGTGTCTTCTTCTTTTATTATTTTTTCGTCCGTTCGTTCTCCGTCTCTCTCTCTCTCTCTCGCTTTTATTCATTAACGTAAGAGCATATTGTGTATTATTTTATTTTTTGCTGACGGAACGTTACACCTTGTCGTTGTTGTTTTGGCTTTTTTGAATTAGTTTTGTTTTGGCACTGAACACATACACACACATTCATAGTTGGTGAGCTCCGCCCGCTCAGCGCGTAGGCGCGTCCAAACGTCCGGACCGCACGAGATTCTTGAGACGGTTGCAAAATCTCTTGTGCAAGACAAAGAAAGAATATGAAGGAACGGGGCTGTTCGGAGGTGTCTCGTGGCGATACGGTGTACACCAGTGATCGTACCTTCGCTCTACCGAACGCACAGACTCCCTACGCCACTATGGCCACCATGGGATGGTTTATTGCCGAGACCTGACCCCATGTAATCACTATAAACTATACCTTTTATACTTGCGAGAGCCAAAACGAAAGAGAAAGAGGAAAGGAGAGAGAGAGAGAGGGAAAGAGCCGCCAAACAGAGCTGCACTAATACAACTCACCTTATGGGAATACTACATTTCCACGTGACCGTATTAGGTACCATTATCGTCGGAAGGGAGGCCTTTCCTTCTTCATCATTCATTCTTTCCGCCCCTTATTCCTTATCGTTATATATTTCTTCTATTTTTCTGGTTCTCTGTCTCATTCAAATATTCTTCTCTAATCTTTGTTAATGATGATTTTCTCTTTATAGTTTTATATTTATTATAAAACGGTCGTGAAAAATAATTAACTATGGATAAAGTTGAAGGTGACCAGTGAAATTGATGCAAAACCCACAATTGCTCAGGAAATTGATGGATAAACTTCTGCTTCTCAAATGGACTTTCTTTACAATGTTCAGTTTTAAACATCATTAAGAAGCTATCGTTCATGTTGCGAAATCACGCTGTCTACCAAAACATTTACTTTAATTTTTATGCGTCTTTGAACATTTTTAGTAAAAACGCAACTGAAAGCACTTAATCGAAGTCTGTATAAATTTAAAAAAGTAGCTAACAATGAGTATGAAAAAAAATAAAAATTAAAAGTTGAGCTAGTAAAATTTCATTGCATTCCACCGATGTGAACTTCAGTAGCACGAGGATCCTCGAATATCTCTGCTGCCTGGTTGTGCATCGTATTATAGTGCTACGGGCATAACCGCGACGATATTCTTGTGATTCAACTTTATATCTTGCCTCCGTTGGTGCAAGCGTTGCTTTTTCATGGCAGTGGACGCTCTCTCCTGCGAAAGATGCAAATAATTCCTTTCCGCGAGGGTGCTCGCATGAGCATAGGTAGGGCGGGGGAGGAGGGAGTACAAAAACAATGCGACCGCGATTCAATACCGGTAGCGAAAAGGCACACTCGGCAAAGATCGTGCGTTGTGGGTGGGCTTGCTGCTTCTTCGCGGACCTCTCGACGGTGCAATGACGGTAAAATCTGCCGTGAGCACGCCCCAGTGCATTCACAGAACGGTTTGCCACAAGTTTTGCTTCTGGACTTTTGCTACTACATATAACTCGTATCGGACAATCCAATACGCTACTTATGGCATACGCATGCACACACCAAGAGCTATATCATTCTTCGCCGTTGTAGAAGACTTTAAGCCTCCTTCACAACAAATTTTCATCCAACCCCTTTTTCGTGTTCGTGAGCTGTTCTTGAAGTTTTCGGATTACGCAACTTGAAAGAAAAAAAAATTCAATAGAACGGTTTGAAAATTCAATTTGAAAAAATGAAATTTCAATTCCACAAAAATTAATATTCTGTGATTAGATTTCATGTGATATCTTCGCAGGTGAATAATTTTTTATTTTCAAACCAATTGAATTGTTTGTTCAGATATTTTATTAGATTACTTTATTCCAATGGTGTTCGACAGTTTTTGATATTTTTAATTAAAGAATATTTATATTTCTTAGAATTCTACGATTATGGATAATGTTTGAGAGGATTGGATAACGTTTTATTAAAATTCGGCTTAGCGATGATCCGTTGTGAAATTGACTTAAATGAAAGGCTCAGGTAGGTCCCGAGTTTCCGTTTAAGCTTTGCTGGGACTCTCAGAGTGAGCGGTTCCTCTCGAGTGGAGTTCCAGTACAAGTTCTCTCCCGGGTCTTGTTATTATTTGTACTATTGTTGGGTCGTGACTTGCAGCTCTCATTCCTCACTGAAACTTTAAGCTGGTTATGGCCTCAAATTCTATTTTGTACTTATACAGAATAATCGATGTTGACCCAAACAGGAGTATATTTTCTTAGGCATTATAATTATAGCTTAAAGAACAATCAATTGGATCTTAGACTTCTATGAGACCCCTGTCGATTGGGGCTTGTATTGTTCGGCTATTAGAGGTCCGATCAAGATTATTAATCCACGTCAACAGTTTGAAAGGTAGATGATTAAGGTGTAGGTTTTAATAATAACGTAAAGGTGACAAAATTTATTTCTCGTTGTTGAACGTTGACCGAAACAACTGAGATTTACAGGATCGATTTTCTGCTCATTTATAACGACATATCTGTTGTGACTGTTAGGTTGGAGCATGAAGCTGCCGTTGAAAACCAAGGCGATTTCCCCATTTTGTAAGGGAATACTAGCCCACCGTGGAGCACAGAAAAAGCCTGTCTATAGCGATCTTAGTCCAGATCATTTATCGTGGCAATGATCATGAAAGAACGATTAGTCAAATACTCAAGGGGGTGGAATCACTCAGTTGGACGAGGCAAAGGTAGGCGTGGAGACTTCAAGCTGATGCTAAATCGTGTCTTTTGGGTTATGGTGTATATGCGTTCTCCTGTTGGCCGATTTTACTGCTGCAGTTTGTCATTATGTACATGTCAGTCAAGTTCTGGGTCGTACCTTTGCGCTGCCGGGGTCCGAAAAACCCGTTCAACATAACTACACCCCTAAAGGCGACACCTTGATTCAGAACTTTTTCTTACCATCACAAGACTATCATTAACAGCAGGCCTCAAGGATAATGTCGTTAGGTACCTTGCGTGACGCGATCGATATGCACGTCAAGCACAATAACAGTGTTTGGTTCATCTAGGACAATAAACTCGTAGGGTGTTCGAAGATCTGGTGGACAATGGGTCACATCTCGAATTTTATTTCGTAGACTCCCACGAAGTTCCATTACTCTTCTTGTCTCGCAGATTTTGTCCCCTTATCTCGCTTCTATTCACAAATACAATCTTTGATGTTGAAGATCGAAGTCCGCACGGAGTCGATTGATTGCTCAAAGAGCAACGTGTATACCGGAGTTTTTTCATCTACGCTGATCTTTTCACCTCTCTGAGACTTTCAATCTCTTGAATCTCTTCTTGAATGAGAATTCAAAAATTGAAGTCTCTGAAAAGCGTGAATCCGGAGGTTAAATTAAAACGTGAAAGAAAAATAATATACGTCTCTATAGAACGCCTAAAAAATATTGTCTCAGCCTTATAATAAAGTGTGCGAAGGAGTGAAGATGGAATAAGCAGCACAAGATGTTTTGACGCGTAGGCGAATCGGGCAAAGTCTGGAAAGTGCCTCGCCCTTTTTCTTAGTCTGTCTTTGTCGTTTTTTTTGTCTCTCACTCCTTTCTCTTCGCGCAACATCTCAGATATTCGGTCATGCCGAGGGTACACCATTCTTTTCTCCTGTTTTTTCTCTGGCCCTGTCTATCGCGAACAATTCACCTCGTACGAACCCTCAAGACCAAAAGTTACAGCTATATGTACGGATATTTGTGCGTATATTTATATAAGTATACGAATGTATCCGTGTGCACCACTAACCCCATAATTAGAGACTTTTGCAAATTATATGCGCGAACGTGTGTCCCCTCGGTAAAATATCGGCTTAATAATAACAGTTGGAGAGCACACGGCAATTATCAGGCCTCGAACCAAGCATTTTTCACTCGCTCTTTTCTTTATACGCTCTTTGGTTTATTTTTCTCATCTTCATGCTCTTGGAGCTCATGGGTCTCTTCTTTTGGAACGAGAGTGTTGTTCGTGGGTCCTTGGAGAGGGTAATAAGAAAGAGGAGGTTGAGGGGCAGGGAGACAACGAAGAACGGGGTGTCCGACCGGAAACGACGTGGGTGTCGGGGTAGCGAGGTGAGTCGTCGAAATAATGCATCGTAGAGACGGATGAGAGTCCCGGGAGAGGTTCCGTAGATGCTCTGCGACGCGGTGAAGATTCTTTTTTCCTTTATACGTCCTTATATACACATCCTCATCTAAGCATAGAGTTGCGAGAATTTTTAATCTCCAAATTTGAGCGTGGGCGATTGTGAAATAAATATTTGAAAAATCGATGCTCAGCCATATACCAGAAGTGTATATATCACGACCAAACTTTGTATCACAGCATCTCCTATAAAGCAGCGGATATGAGACATTTCAGTTGTTGAAAAAGTGTGAATGACTTCCTGATCACTATTTTTGGGTAACTTTACGTAATAAATATTTCAATTTAAAAAATACGACACTCCTTCGGTTTTTCGGACATTTATTAGAAAAAGTTTGACTTGCATTTGAAACACAAAGCGATTTATAATCGTAACAGAAATTTCATTACAGTTGAGGATTCGCATTATTAGTAAAATAAAAAATTACATATTTAACGATCAAAATTTCAATTGTTTGTTAATAAAACATACTTTAACTGTTAAACTTTTGCGACATGATTTTTTGCTGAATATTTCGCATCATTCTGTAAATAAAATCGATAGTTACAAATATTTGAAGTGAAAAGAAAATTTGATGTACGTTAAGAGATAAAAAGAGAAATAAACGGAATGGAAGAGACGGGAGAAAACGAAGTGACTCGAATTATCAGGCTCGGACAAAGAGCGTAAAGAATTTTGGTGCAAGAAATCGCGGTAAAATCTCAGTGGTAAATCTTGCTTCGGGGAGGAGAAAGAGAGTGAGAGAGCGTCGTTTTCTTGAGGAGTACGTCGAAAAGACGAGGAGAGATGCCTTTTAGCAGCGTGTCTGGCTGTTTTGCGACGTTATAATTATATACAGGCTCGTTTTTCTTTGGGCGCGATCGTGTGGGTATGGGGTTGAAGGAACGGATTCCACACACGAGTTGAAGTGAGTAAAACGGCCCCCATAATGTTCCAAGAGAGTCGCGAGCTCGCGCGCGCGCTCTCAGATGCTGTACAGTGGCGTTTTTTTTATTGGCTAATTGGTAATTAAGCCGGGTTAAACAGCGGTCAGCAAACGTTTTCTTGCGCTCTCAACGTCGTTCCGCGACTCGCTAATTTAATTTGCGGTTTCGTCGCGTTCGTCCTCTCGTATTGCGCGCCTATGGTGTACAACACAACTCCTCTTCTACCTATTTGTGTCTCTTTTTTTTTCCTCCCTTCTCCCTTTTCTGTCTCGAAGACCTCTAATTTCCTTAGCGTCTTCTTACCTCAACGCTATATATAGCGTTTGGTTACTCCGCCTACTCTTCACTGTCAGTCGAACACTCCGATATACGCTCGCTCTCTCGTGAGCACAACCTTTCATTTTCATTTATTGCCACATGGAGTAAGTCGATCGAAATTTTCGTGTAGCACACAGCGCAAATGTCTCTTCTGCTGCAATGCTCTGCGCCCACGAACATCGAGGCCTCTTCGATTTACATGGGTTTCGAATTACCAACGTCCCTGTACACAATTTTATATCGAAAGCATTGAAAAACGTATTGCGCTTTCGATAGCAATCGTTGATAGAATCAAACGTATTGCTTGGAAATCGAAATCAGAAAATAAATGCAAGAACGCTTGATTATCAACAACCGTAACGCGAAGAAACAACCATAATTGTTGCATTTCCGGTTTACTTCAAATTGATCGTTCTCGAAACTTCAAATATAATTTATAATAACATTTGTACCGATTTCATTTCAAAAGTTTAGTGAACCCACTACGAACCGATCCGAAGAATAAATTTTGTGATTCACTGCGTGATATATATATATATATTTTCCTTTATCCCAATCTCTTGGTTGGTTTCAGTTGAAAAACTCGCGTTGATCAATCAAATAGTGATTCATTCGGTATACAACGGTAAGCGCAAGGCGCCAACTTGGCCTCTCATTCAATTTCACTAAATCATACTGTTAGTGGTTACAATCTTTTGTTATTTAAAACAGTATTATTATTTTGACACGAGGCACAATCTATTAGCCGCCATCCATTCAGCTTGTTCGCTGTTAGCTGTATTCATCCACATTATATATCTTCGAGCGTCGAAATCATCTTTGACGTGGCGCGCACGCCCGTATGATGATGACAACGCGAAATATGTCCCGTTTCGGTCACGTATAGAACGACGATAGCGACCTCTTGAGGGACGCTATGGCGATGACGCGCACGTTAGCCTTATTGAAGCGCGGGTCCGTTACATGTTATTCGTTTTGCTCATCCACGTGTCGTTTTTTTTTTTCCACTGACACGATGAACTCTCTTGAAAATAATTCGCTAATAAAAAACATGCCACGTCGGGATCCTTTAAAGTTGAAAATCTTCTGCCGGTTCATTGAAGACTTGAAGAATCAGAAAAAGTAACGATTCATCCACCTGAAGCAGGATAGACATTGGACATCATTTTTTCTCGTTACAAATAGGACAAAAAAAAAGCTCACATTTCCTCTCCAAGCTCCTCACACAGAATCTATTGTTTGTTCATTCATTCAAAAGCTGCCTTGCCACACCTCCCTGATATGATTTTTTCTTCACTAGAGAACAAACCCGAATAAAACATGTTAAAATCATAAAACACGAGCTTGTGGTGGTTGGTGAGTTTTTAGTGTCTCGCTCGAGTCTGATGAGACAAGGTCCATTCAACTGAAAGCATCCTTGTCGACCACTTTTGATTTTTTTCTGTGTGCATAGTTAAGACCAACCTCCCTCTTTTCGATAGAGTATACGTTGTACTCACGACTTGAACGATGAAAACTCGAAAATGAAAACGGAGGTGAAGTTTATGATGGAAAAGATGCGTGGGTGTCGGACCACGCTTCGAGGACCTTCTTCTGACGTTACGCCCACGTGGTTTTATGTTGTCTGAAGAGATTTGATATCGCCTTATTAAACATTCTACGAGGATAATATTATTTCATAATTTTTATCTCAATTGTAAGGGTTTTTTGTAATTATTATGAGGAATTGGAAAAATACTATTTTACTAGAGATTGGGAAAAAATTTAAACTACCAAGAACGCTGCACACAGTTTTATTCCAAGTTTACATAACTTTAGCAACGACATCAATGAAATTCGTACGGAACAAAAAGCATATGTGATCAGTTTTCAAGAGAGAATATTCTTTAAGGAAACTTTTTCTAGAATTTTAATATTGAAGCAGAAGCCTTTGGGCCAACCCTTCAACAAAGAGGACCATCATCTAAGATCGTTCATTGCCTGATCAGGTTACGAAGATGTGAACCT
This sequence comes from Campoletis raptor, assembly GCA_948107755.1. NCBI lineage: Eukaryota > Metazoa > Arthropoda > Insecta > Hymenoptera > Ichneumonidae > Campoletis > Campoletis raptor. The sequence continues at coordinate 18,841,722 of OX403623.1, forward strand.
ATGGAAGTTAATGAATCAACTAACAATATGAATTATGTACATAAATATTAAAGTGGAGACTGACTTATAAGGTTATAGTGACCACTATGGGGAAGGATGAAAGATAATTTTTTAGATTCCACCATGTGGTGCATCGTGGAATCCTAATGATGGGTAATTACTCGAGAAACGATTTAAGGTTGTTCGTAACTAGATTTTCGGTGTGTAGAACGTTCGGGGGATGGAGAAACACGGAGAAAAAGTTGTAGCACAGCGAAAAGCTTATATTATCAAAGTTGGGAAGACATAACGATCGTCGTTCTTCGAGTTAATAAGGGCGGGAGGGCTCTGTTTAGTCAGTGTAAAGCAAACGACCGTGTAGCGTTTCTCATTGACTATTTCAAAAGACTGCTACCCGTCTTCTGCCAGGGCTCCACGACTAAATTCTTCGTGTTCCTCTTTCGTTCATTCTCTCGACCCCTATCTCGAGCAGCTATAAGCCGTTTTTTCTTCCCTACGCGTGTACGACGCAAATTCCTCTCGCTCAACGGGATGTCAGAGGAAAAAGTCCGATGTCGCGGGGAGGTTTTCACATTGCAAGTATTGTGGGGAGGGCAAGGAAAAAAGGGCGCCACGCACGAGTGCCACTCGAGATGAAAAAAAATTAATTGAATCATTTTTTCGAACTACTTGATTCTAAGCACAATTGGCGTTACAGTGCTGGCTTGGTAAGATTTCATACAATTGTCAGTTGAAATCGGCGTAGGTAGGATGAGACGAGAACGATGTAGTAAAGCTAACGTTAACGTTCTGCAATATTTAAGCGGCCCATCGGTGATGACGATCCAAGAAGTGTCCGCTCATAGAGTCGTGACCCCGGAAACCCGTTAACATGTTCAAAGCTTGTATCAATATTTTTCCTGACTCAACGACGTCTGTCAGGATTTTACATTATGTATCTCGAAAACATTCGGCTCCGATACAAATAGTCTTCTTGCGTTTTTTTAGACCTACTTTTCAACGCTGACAACATGAAAAATCTGACTCTATTCTGGATTTAAATTCATTCCATTACTGATGCAAACTGACCTTTCATTTAAATGATTGCCAATGATTTCATGATAAAACATGTCACCAGAAACATTGTAGAAAGAAAAGGTTGAATTTATTCAGGAGCAGATCATTCGGCATAATTATGTATGTACCTAAATAACGTCCTTTATCGATAATGATCAGAAGAAATCAATAATGTCACGAGTCAGTGCCTATTTATTTATCTGGTGTAAGTATCATTAGTGTCGTAAAGCGAAACGAGCCCTTATTTTCTGACGACCCTACAGAGCATTGAAAGAATCTCATTTTGCTACAGAAATGCCAACGAAGATCACTCAGCTGAAGATCTTTTCTTGCACTGTTGTCATTCGTCAGTGTCCATGTTTCGACAGAATAATTGGCCCGATGAAAAATACGATCCCAGGTGGTCCAATATGAGTATTTATAGACATAGACATAGATATCCTTACACATGAGGAAGAGTGACATATGACTTTCAGGTAGCTGTGACCAGATTGACCCTTGAGGTAGGTTTACGATCGCGTATATGCGCCGCCGCCTCATGTCCTCTGGACAGAGGAGAGACAGTGAGCGGTTGAGACAAAAGATTTCATTGTCCCGTTGATTTTTCTTCGACCTGGTCTCGCTTCATTCATTTCTAGCCGCAGAGACCTTTGTCTCTCTTGATGCAGGAGAGTTTCCAGCACTTCTCGCCGTCGTTCACTTCGTCGCGGTCCCCTGTCCACAAGTTCATGCACCGCCTCTTCTGTGCATATGTGTATATGCACACGTATATAGTCTGCACCATGTATGTTACGCACGAGGGTCGTTATGTTTTATGGCTAATTGTTTTATTATATCTTTGACATATTTTGTGTTTACGGCCACCGTGAGCTCGACTATCACCGTTGTACCTTTCATGGCTGTTTCTTTCGTCATTTATATTACGAAGGCCACTTTTTCTATGTATTACATCTGCGACATACCACTAGCGATGTTTGATCTTCGTTCGTAAATTCATATCTCCTTCTTTTATTACTGATGCACTTTGATTGCGAACGAAAAAATGCAATTGGTTGGAACGGAGTTTAAGCCACTTTTCTACTGCAATACATTGATTAGGATCCAGAGAATAAGAGAGAGAATAATAAGAGGAGAGAGAAAAGAGTTTCAAAATATCCAGGACAAGAAGGTCGCGTCTCATCTCCATGTCGAGATTCCTACGCAAGTTTCACAATGCCTTGTCTCACGAGCTAGTTGCATTCCAATAGCAAAAGGACATCTATCACCAGGACCCTTCGACACGCCTCGCTATTGAGGCACTGCACTGGCCTGTCCGTCTGTTCGTCGGAATAACGTTGAATGCTCTACCATCGCTTAAAGACGAAAAGACAGACGAACGATCAGGCATCTCTTTCATTCACTCTTTTTCTCACTCGCTTTTTTTCTCTTGAGGATGCTCTCGCAAGATCCACCGCCAACGGGCCGGTAAGACGGACCAAAAAGGGATGAGAGAAAAATTCTTTTTCCTTAGGTATGCCAATATATCGCCTCTGCCTTTTCTCTCTCTCTCTCTCTCTTTCTCTATATCGTTCGACCTAATACGTGACGCCTCGTAAGAATTTACACGACCCTCGCGGCCACTCGATCCTCAATCGGACCGGGAGTTAAGATAAATAATACCAACAACCCCTCGCACGAACTTTCCTATCCCCCTCACACGAGTCTCCTCTCTCTTTCTCTCTTTCTCTCTTTCTCTCTCTTATTCTTACTCTTCCCTTATACCTTTCGTCCTTCATCACCGGAGCGAAATGCTGCTATATATTCGACGCGAAAAAGAGGGATTTTTCAATTTTTACCGACATTTCCCTACGGCATGGGGGGTCATTCTTGCCAGGTCAAAAAACGATAAAAAATAAATGAGTGTACATTCGTCATGTGTCTTATCTTTGAAATTTCGTTATTTCTCGCGCACGTTAAATGTGGTCCAGATAAATGAAGGATTTTGAAAGCCCGTTTGGTGGATGTTCATTGACGCACCAACAGCGATATAAATCATTTCACATGATCCTTCTCGCTCGTCGAGAATGCGCCTGTAACATCATAAAGTTTGAGCGAACAATTTCACGCCCACGAAGACTCTTATACGTTCTGCAGTTACTACCATTACTGTAGAGGCTTTTTAGAGTGACAGTTAATTACACGTGTTGAAAACTAACATACAATTTTATTTTTTTCAATATTATTTTTTTTTCTTCGTACTTCAACTGCATGTTGAATGTTTCATTGATTACAAAGACGGTGACACCTTTAGTGAATTCCAAACAAATCATCATGAAACGCAGAACACAAGATTTTTTTAAAGTATTGCATAAATTGTAAGATATATTTATCTAATATTAAAAGTTTGAGACATTTGATTGCTGACTAAGGAATAAATAATGATTCCGTAATATATTTCAAGATTACTTTCACCCGGAATTTCATAAGTTCCATTTGCCACAGAGATTTTATAGCAAACTGCAAAATTGAGTATAAAAATGTTCGAACATGGATGATGGGATGGATTTCGTGAACATTTGCTGGTTGGGGTGAATGTGGGTTATATGTGTGGTGGAAAACCATCAGGTTGTGGCTATACAGACTTCTAGCGCGGTGAAAGTGATGGGAGTGAAAGAGGAAGAGAGAAAGAAGGAGGGAATGGAGAGAAATGTGGAGGATGGGAGTTTGGTGGTCGAGTTTGTGGAGACGCACGAGGATACAGGGCGGTGGAAAGGAAAGCGAGAGGGTGTGTAGAACGCGACCGATGTTCACTTATTGGCGGCATGTCTACCGGCATGGTGCTCGAAACAGAGAAAGAGAGAAAGAGAGAGGAAACCGTGTGCGGGCCCGTTTCGCAACACGCGACTCGGAAATCATCCCCCTCCGGGCTTTCACGCGAGCTTTTGCACGAGGGTCGTCGTCGTCGTTGTCGTCGCCTCCACGAATACATCTAGATGTAACTCGGTACAGTAATAAACATATATGTGTGTGTCTTATATATAGATACATGTATAGATTTCGTAACATCAAGAGGATATTCAGAGTTCTAGGGTCTCGGCCTTTTGGGAAAGAAATCACCAGGTGGCGCCCAAAACCTCACTCAACCCGCAACACGGCCTGTAGCTGTCAAATATTGCGGTTGCTTTTAAAATCGATCGTTTTCAATGTCTGCACTTGCTGCCACATTTCCAATCTTCCCTCGTAGCTTGAGATATGTATACGCACAAATATACGTTGGTTTACAAATTTTCTTCCCACGGGTAGTTTTTTTGCGAAAATTGAGGGAAGCTGGTGAAAAATTTGAACGGTGTTAACATTTTTTAAATCAAACTTACGGAGCTTGTTTTAATAATTATAAAATAATACAAATGCATTGTGAATTTTTTTTTTTTTTTTTCAATTATGATACGTGTGTAATTAGAACAATTTCGGTGCTGAATGTTCTACTGACCTTCACCAGCACTGTTAACTCGAATCATTAAGCGCTCAGCCTCCTTGTCTCAAGATTCTTTCAAATTTAGGTTCAAAATAAAAATGATTTAACCTCCCGAGGGCAAAACTATATACAAAGAATAGTTTCGCGATGTTTCGTCATTAGACAATTTTGAAAGATTTAAGATACGTCACACAATATGAGAAGAACACTTTATCCGAATGGTATATCTGTTTTGGTTTCTTGGAAACCGGTGAACACACACACTCTCTCTCTCTTTGTCTTTTTCTTTCTCAATCTTAAGGATACAGGTAGACATTCTCATCGTTGTGCATCAAGTGCTATAACAGCACGGACCTCGAGTCAAGTGGCCGACACCCTTGTTGCTTTTTTTCTTTTTTTTTTTTCTAAGAGAGCATAATCGACGTTTTGCCCCCAAGCATCACGTCTCTCGTACCTCCAAAAGTTTTAACTCGTTTTCGGCACTCCGCCACATACGTAAACTTTGCGAAAACGATCGGACCCTCCAGCTAATAAAATCTCGTGACTCGTTTTAACACGAACCATTGCATATCCAATCATTGAGAATATGAACTCTGTATATATATGTTATATGTCGAAATATATATACATTTCGATACGTAATATATACACGAGCACATATACTCGAGTAATCAATCATCGTCAACAAATCATCTCGTATCCTAATCATTTAGCGGTCATTGAACGGTTACACGTCACATTATTCAAATTAAAAGCAAATTCCTACCTCCATATGAAATATGTTTATCTAAAATCCTAATTAAATCTCTTCGCATGAGCAGGTAAAAATGATGCTTTAACCATTTGAGTTATCGTAATATCAAAGAAACCGTAAAAAAAAAAAAAAAAAAAAAAAAATGGGGTCGCGAAATTGAGGTCTCTTCACATTTGGATATTTTTGTAATATATAAACTTTTGGATGAATTTATATGTGACAAGATTTTCAAGCTTGTCTCTTACGGACATGAATTTTCATCAAGGACAAAGTGATGATTTTTCGACGCCTAAGAAAGGTCCCCGAAAATATTATAGCCTCAGGGATGATTGGGGATGAGCCTTTCGGTGCAGTCGTTTTTTCTCTCCCTCACTTAATGTCTTCTGTCTTTGTCTCTCGCTTGTCTTCGTACAAACGTGCACACGCAAAAGAGTCTTTCTCGTCGCGCATCAGCCAGACACATAATAATACGTTGCGTTGGGCCGTATACCGTTCTCTCTTTCTCATTTCCTCTCGCTCACTCACTGTCGCTCTCTTTCGTTTCCAGCGGGGGTTCCCCACAAGGCCCAAAAACGTTGAAACGCCCCGGCATGATTTTAACCGGGCTCACGCACACGCCGCGAATGAAATACATACGCACACATTTTATAAACCACCTACGGATGCAGAAGATTCTGTTGGGAGGAGCCATGGCACCGCAGGGACACAAAACGATCTCCTAATGACCCCTAATCGCTGTACGAAATACCCTAACCTGGGTGGAGATGAGCGCCTCGTGCCTTAAGTAAATGATGCCTAGTGAGCGCGTAGGCGAACAATCGAGCATCTAATCAAGGCGTGTCGATATCATACTCTTTATACCTTACTTCTATGTATTATTCCGAGACACACCTAACCTTACATTCACAACCAGTTTACGGATTACTTTCATTGGAAACTTATTTTGTGCTATATACATTTCGTTAACATTTGCTTGTTCCTTGCTAACAGATAGGAACCAGCGATATTTCCTGATAATTCCAAACTGCTGTGAAAAAAAAGAAACAAAAAAAAACGATTCTTCTAACAGTTTTAGAAATGTACATTTTCTAATGATTTTTCAAAATTTCTGAAAAAATGAATTAAGATTTGCTTAATGAGACCAGAACGAAGCCGAGGGGACAGCTAGCAATAAAGTTTATTTACACTGTGACGTGAATCACAATAATCAAATGATGCGACAATGATATTTAGATTTTTGGAGATTTTTTACCAAACCAAAGTAAAGCAAATACTTTTGCAAAACTTTTGATGAATTAATTTGAAGATTTAATTATCGAAATTTTTTCACGGAAACAATGAGATGCGAGCGACGAAAAGATGAAAAAAATGAAGATCTTAAGAATGAGTTACTTGAGGTAGAGCATTTTGTATGTGCGTGTGTCAAGTGAGCAGTAGCTTCGGGCATTGTTTTAGAACCGCAAGTATTTGGAAAATGATAGCCCTTTCAAAGTCATTACTCGGAGTGCCGACCACAAGTCTGCCTCTTCGCCACAAGTGCAAAGGTATGTTCGGCATTCGTGATGATTAACTAACGTTCCGAAAACGAGAGAATGCCGGTGCGTGTTTCTGGACTTATTTTCGGACGTTTCTTCACACTCACCCTATAGTTATTGTTGCCAGCATCAAGCTGATTTTCTAATAAGTCAAAAAAAAATCTGGGCCCACGTTACAATATAAAAAAAATTTGACGAAGTTTCTTTCCCTTGTTTGTGACCAGATCCAAACCTCTTCGATTAATATTTTTATTCCTAATTCCGAGGACACGTATTTTAATAGAAATTAAAGCAGCGTCTTAAACGAATTATTTTCATAATAATTAACACGAATTCCCGCTTAAAACATTGATATCAAATTTGTGTCATCACTGCAGGAAATGGAGATTAAAATTTGTACAGTCGAGGGAAACAGAAGATATTAAAATAGGGGGTTAAGTGGGGTGACTTTAATCCCCTACTATTTGGTTCTTTGCCCCGTGCTCGTTTTATAATCTCAAACGGGCACAAGAACAGAAAGAGAGAAGTAGAGAAAGAAGGATATGGTGAAGGAAAAGGAAGGATTTGCAAAAGCCGCGTCTCTCGAGAAAAGTAGCGATAAGGGAGGAGATGAAGGAGAAGGAAGAGAGAGAGGGGTGGGGGATAGAGGCGAGTAAAGAGAACAAAAAACGACGGGGAACCGACGCAAGCTAGGTAAGTGGGACAGTTATAAGCCAGCGGGTGAGCGAGAGAGCGATAAGCCTTATACACTGACAAAAAAACCCATAGAAACACACACACGCACACGAAGCACCTGAAAAGTTATGCGAAGGCACGCACCAACAGTTGACTAGCCGTTCGTTTTAAAAGTGCGATTCTCCCATGTTCTACTCGTCCTCGTTGTGAAAAAAAAAAATTACAAGCAAAATAACCAGCCACAAAGCAGCGAAAATCACATTTAAAACGTCTTTAAAGATTGTGAGACAATTGTTCGCGATTTTTAATGCGTGCGAGACATCAAAGTATGTCACGAATACTACGCGCACATCTCAACTGATGAACAGAAAATTTAGCAGGCCCATGGTAGAGAACTTTAACGAGAGAAAAAAGAGGAACAAAAAAAGATTGTTCGAGGTCTCTGTGGACGACAATGTACACAGATCGAGTGAATGACTTGTTCTATACAGGTGCCCACGATGTATATAAAATCTATGGAGCTATTCGTGTCCGGAAAAAATATTTTTTATAAACAATAGTTTTTGAATTTTTAGAGAAATTGTAGAGAAAATTTTAAAACAAAAGAAAAAAAAACACTCTTTAATGATAACATTAGAAAATTTTCTTTATTTTAATTTGGATTATCGATAAAAATGTACGTACAGTGATTTAAAAAACTTCAATGAAAAGAATAGGTTTTAGAATCATCGCATTTCACGTGGAATCGCCCATGTCGGTAGGTATCGAATGGGAACATTTTTTTTCGGTTGGTCCTACATTCTCTCGGGAGCCCGCGTTTGCATATTTATGCGAATTTTGCTCAGCAGTGCGCGACATATACGCAACGGAGGGATAGATGGAAAGCCACGTCACAGAATCCGAGTCAGAGGTGGAAAATATACACTGGCTGCGTAGATATGTGTACACATTTGTGTGTATAGAGATATATTTACGCAGGTATAGCTTGAGGGCGCTGCGACGCGACTTTTCCTCTCTCGCGAGAGCTATACGGATCTGAATGACGCCTCGTTAGCCATTTTCTGTGCTTCACGATGTCACCGTCGTCCTGTCTTTCTCTTTCCCTTTCTCGCTCTCTCTTTTTCTCTCTCTGTGTCTGTTTCCGTCCCTCTTGCGTCGTCATTTCTCTTTTTCCACGCATCACGAAGCACAAACATGTGAGTTTTCAACGTTTACTTTATAGTGAATTTGACAAAAAAAAAAAAAGAATCCACAAGCCCAGCTTCATTCACATCTCCAAATACGTACATTGACAGAAAGTATTTTGATTTTTATTTTTATTTTTCTATGCAATGAATTTTATACAATTCCCTCGTAGCATATGCAGTGAATTTCATATTATTTCCTACTAGATTCGCTCGTATCGATTTTTCCGATAAAATTCTACGCGTTAGAATTCTTTTTGATTTTTCTTGGATTCGATTTGAAAAATTCTATATATATATATGTATGAAAAGCTTTTCTGAGTATTTGCTCCGAATTGGCGAGATAAAAAATTTGTATCAATTTGAATTATTACCGATTGAAATAAGGGAGCATATTTTCTCGGAAAATTCACTCACTCAAGTAAATACTGACTGTATCCAAAAAGAAAAAAAAGACGAAAAAAAAAACAGAAGTTGAGGGCTGGAAAAAGTAAACGCACCCACACACACACGCGTTTGTATAATCACGGTATCTCAAACTCCCTAGTGGCATGAGAACGAAAACCATGAGAGGCTGTGAGACGAGAGACCGAGATGGAAATGCTGGAACTTTGGCCCGACGATAAAACTATGCGAAATGAATAAAGATAAAAGTACAATGGAGAGGGCAGCGCTCTGTGGTTGATACCGACCGTAATAGCGCCACGCGATATTACATATTACGCAGTGAAATTTTATTTATGGGGTTTCGAGTGGACCCCCGTTTAGCTTCTGTATTATATAATACAAGAACGACGATCATTCTAATATTTTACCTCTTCGGCTAAATAAGCATTCATAATATTAAAGGCCAAGACTTTTTTGTCATCAAATCCATGCCAACGACCTTAAGGCATGCAAATTTTCAGAAACATTTTTTTTCACATTTTTTTCCCTATTCTTTGTATTTACGAACAGTAAACACGATATCTATACAAAGTTTATTATTATGATTAATAATATGGTAGATTGTAAATCGTGAAGATCGCGATTTTCGAATATTCAGCGATTTTACAGGGCACAGCGTTTCATGGGTTATTAAAAATCAAAATATTTCGCACTATCCGTGTACGGAAGAGATAAAAATAAAAAAAATTGTGATACCCATAATAATTCTGTTTGGTGTAATAACTTTTTTACGCATCAATTAGAATTTTGTTGGACGATTAAATTTTTCATCGGAGCACTAAGTGAACTTTTATGGTATCATGTTAAAATATTTTTGTATTCAACGTTCATGAATGAGCAGTGATTTATTCCGTTTACATAAAAGTCACCAAACATTTTTTTCCGATTCAATATTTTGATGAAAAAGTAATTGAAAACTTGAATTTATTGTTCTGGTTAAGAAACAAAACAAAAATTGTTTAAATTCGTGACTTTTATATGAAATTTAATTGATAGGTGATAGTTTCGTTGATGAAAATTTTAAGCAACTTTATTTTACGCACTGCTATGATGAAAAATTCCCCATACCATGGCGTCCAAAGGGGACCCAAATTGAAAGAGGTTTCTACCCTTAAATCCTGCTTCCATCTCGGACCCTGTTCGAACGTTATAGCTCATAAGCGTTCGACTTCTTCATCGACCACGTACAGCCAATTATTGTTATTATTTATTATATAGATTTATAACCCAACCGCGAAATGCTCTAAAGATTCGATAAAATCCCTTCAGATTTCTATAGTGCATAAATCCAACAAAGCTTGACTGATTCTTTGGCAAACGAACGCTAACCAACTGTCGTTGTGATCATACTTTTTTTCGGATTAAACTAAAGTCAAATTCATTACAATAAAGCCATTAATTAATTAATTAAAGTAAAATAATTAAAATAAAATAAAATACTTCCAAAAATGTCGATAAAAATATGAGATCCTGAAATTTTACATTTTTCAAATCATTGTTTTGCAAGTATATTTATGTTAATATTTTAACATAAATACGAATCCACCGTCAATTTATTTAATTTTCGTATTAACCTTTGCATTAAAATATTGTGACGATGAAAAATTTATTTAAAAACAACTATTTGACCTGACGAAACACAGAATTCAGTTTTTTTCTTAAACGACAATCCTGCTAATGCTAAATTAGTCGAATGTAATTTGGTCTCAACTTTAGCTCAGAGCCTAAATTAAATATCCGGTATGAGAGTTTTTTAGCGATGAATAAGGGGTTCCAAAATGAACGAACGATCATAATATATGATTATATACTTGTGTTTATTATACGACCTTGATCGATCAGAAATGCCATGAAACCGGAAATGGCAACCCCTGCACCGGCAGCCGTGAACTCATGAACGCTCTGTAATCATTGTACTTCGTCATTGTGGCGATCCATTCGTTCCATAAGTCTAATAAAGTTCTTTGTTTCGCAACGAAATTATTCGTCGTCACATTCGTAACGTTTGTGGCTGGCTCGGTTAGGCTTGTGCTCGCCTTTCTCGTCGTTGTCGTCGTCTTCGAATGACTTCCGTCGGCGCGACGATGACAAACACTCGGGGTCAACCAACAGGATATCACTCACCGGGGCTTCCAATAATTCTTATTGATTGTCTTAATGCTAATGAGCTGCGATGTTTTTCTTATTAGGTGATGGGCGTCATATCGACAATCAAATGGAATTTTTGCAATCGATCTTTCGGCACTTGCGAAACATAGATTAAACCAGACAAAGGCAGTCTCAAAAGTTTAATATTTTATTTGCAACTCTCGAATGCATAAAATTCACGCATGACGATGTTTTGAAAATACAAATATAAATTTTCAAGTTATTTATTTATTTTAATATAAAATATACAACAAAAGTTAAATTAAGTGCAATTATTTGTACAATAACTAATCGAAATTTAGGATTATTTTGCCATTTGGTATATTGTGTTTGAAACAAAACTCATTATTGACTGAGACAAGTTAACTTTTCACATTCTGGAGAGATGAAATAAAAGAATTTCAAATGACCGAATAGTTTTTGCACTCAAAACAGGCTATTCGCGCCCTTGGCGAGGTCTGTCGGTGACCCGCGAATTTCTTACTCTCCTTCCCTTGAAACGACTTAATAAAGCTTGAGACTTTCTACCACGCTGCATTAACCCGGTACGTGACCAGCCAAGAATCGTTACTCTGTCTCTGACTTTCTCTATCACCCTTATCTAACTTTCAACCTTGAAGTATATAGTACCCATTCGGTCGTTTTGAACAATGGTAAAGTATTTGACTCGAAAATGCTTTTCCTGAAAAAAAAAAAAAAAAAAAAAAAAAAAAAATGAAAAAAAATCTACACCAACGTTTTTATTCTCGATAAAATAGTTGAAGAGAGAAAAAATTAGCTGTGGATCATTATTTATGAATAGAGAGAAGCGAGAAAAGGAGATTAACGAGAAAAGAATATTAAGAACGAAGCAATAAAACGCGAGGGTAAATTTGAGAGAGGGTAGTTAATGATCTCTTTAGCGAAACTCGCAATACAAGTTTTTGGGGGGTGCGATGCCGCACGAATTTTCAACCCCTTTTCTCGCGGCTCTCTTGTTGAGTCTTTACCAGTTCTACGATGGTAGGGCTGTTTATATTAAGTAGCAAATAAAAGGGCGTAATAGCGACATTTTAATTCTTAAATTGAGAAACGTTACGACGTTTTGTTATTCAACAGACGCTATATACATATATATATATTTAGTCTACGTACAAATATATGTTTATATAGCTGTCTAAAGGGGTAGAGGGATGAGAATTCGACATTCGGCACAGTCTCGGTATTCACGGTGTGGAGGATACGCCTCGTTAATCCGTCGGTGGGTGTACAAGGCTTCCCGCGTGAATATCCTAATTATATTAGCAGCTCGAGAGGGGGGAGCAAGGGAGAAAGAGGGGCATCGAGAAATGTTGGGCCCTATGTACGTATAGTTAGCTGAGTCCGTGTGGCCACGAAGCCGCAATTCCACAGTCGCCCTCTCTATACATACCCCCGAGCACACACTAGCCCCATTGTTTTCATGAATTGCACACCCGAAGCTACCCAGACCTTGCGGGAACATGGCGAACAGCTAAAATGTACGTATATCGCTCCGAATACATAACATTCGTGCTTCGTGTGTCCATTCTCCAACAAAGAGTGTTCTACCGAAAGACAATATAACGAGGCTGAGCCAAGCAAAAAGCAAAAAACATATATATATAAATATATAGGTTTGCATTAATTCGCGATCTTTCGTCGCAATCTTTTCGTACACTAGTAACGTAACTATTTTGTTCTCGAATAAAAGATTGATCATAATAATTTTATGATATTTAAACAAATATCTTTTTGTTCTCAATCAGAATTAAATAGAAGAAAAATAAACATGACGTAGATTTTTGGCATCCTGACAGTTCGAGATTGATCTGACATCGAATGATCATCGTCGGTGAATCATCTTGAGGAAATTCTTGATCCCGTATAACATGCAAACATTTCAGACTTATCAAGAGTAACGCGATGTACTTTTTATCTATTAAGCTGGAAAAACAAAAAACAAAAAAATGTATAAGAAGATTCAGGTTCTGGGTGAAGTAAAAAAACAAAAGAATGAAAGAAAAAAAAGATGTGAAGGAAGTGGTTACGGCGAAGCAGGAAGAGAAGAAGACGAGAGAGTATTGATCCCGCACCCTCCGGAGTTGGAAACCCCTAGCTGGGCTACCACTACTGGCTGTGCTACAACGGCTGGTCTAACCCGCAGCAACCCCCGCTTGTCCCAGCACAACCATCAGCCCCACGTCGACCCCTCCCCCACTGTTCCTCCCGCTGCTTGTTGTGTGCTGCATACCAATTTGCTTGATTTTTTCCATCCTCTCCCTTGCTATCTCTGCCTCTCTGCTTCCTTCTCTTTCTTTCTTTTGCTCACACACACTTACACACACATATATCCCATTTCTCTCTCTCTCTCTCTCTCTCTCTCTCTCTCTTGTTCGTCCGCCAGCTCAACTTCCTGCCTGTCCTTATACTACGACGGACCTCCATCGTCGTTGTCGTCGACGACGTCGTCGTCTATATACGTCTATTCGCTCTTGGAGTCTTGTCGCCACTGACGCCGTCGACGAGTTGCACACACTCATCAACAATCTTTAGATATATACATATATTACTCGTACATATATTGCCCTCTTGCCAGTTTTTCATGAGCAAAAGAACCAACTTTTTCTTCTTTCTCTTTCTTTCTCCCACTTTCCTAGGTCCTGTTTTTTCCCGTTACCCAGGAAACTCGATATCGATATATCTTTATGTACAAAACCGCGCGGTATCGAAGCGTCACAAAGTTACTATGACGGCACATGGGCGACCCTCAAAGTTACACTCATCTTTTTGTTGCATCCTCGTTTTTTTTTTTTTTTTTTTTTAATTTATTTTATCATTATTAAAGCTCCATCCGAATTTGCATTTGCTTTCAGAAGATTTCATTGTTTTCGGAAGCATTTGAAAAGTAACGTATAAATATAGTTGATAGTTATTTTTTCCTTCTCAATTTTCTTAGACTTGTCCAATGGTTAACGATATTACACACTAGATTAAGGACATCAAAGAATAAAAATGCTCCAAAATGTTGACAAGTGTAAATATTTTCGTGAAACTGTAGTGAAAAAATTTGAAGTTTATATTTTATGCTGTAAAAAATCTACAAATCGTTTGAAAAAAATAATCACCACTTTTTTTGTGTGAAAACTAAGGGTCCAAACGATTACAAATCCACGCGGTTACGAGAGATAATGCACGTAAAATTATATGAATAGTTCATCAAGTGTAATTAGCGAAAGTGTTGATCCGCCCGAGACGTTTTACCTTGGGGTTAAAAATCCAACTTTCTGAAGTAGCGAAAGACACAAAGAGCAAAAAAAAAAAACGAAAGGGGGCGAGTGAGAAAGACGAGCATGGAAAGATCGTACGAATGCGGAGGAGAGATTTGTCTCGGTCGTAGGAACGAAAACTGGAGCGGTATCTTTTGCGAACCGCCGCGCGAGAGGATTCTCGAAGAAAAGAGACAGAGAAACACGGGGAGGACGAAAAAAAAAGCCAAGGGATAGATAAGAGCGATAATGGGGAACGGGAGTAAGAGTGAAGGGAAAGAAAAGAGAGAGAAAGTCAGTTATATATACGAGGACCTGGAGAACCCACCGAGCAGATAAACCTGGCCTCGTCTGGAATCTTCTATTAGCAATTACACTTGTAATTGTTTCCTGCAATATGCATGGAAATAGTAGAATTATTTAAAAACCACCCACGGTGGTTCCTTAGACACGGACGGACTTTCATCTCGTTTTTTATCTTTCTTTCTCTTCCAACATTTGTCTCGCCCTCTCATTGTCTTGTATTTCTCTCATCTCCGTTTTTTTTTCAGCTCACAATGTCTTCTATCTCGCTATATTTATACGAAAGCACATACTGCGAGTCCAATGTTGATAGTTAGTCTTTTTCCTTTCCTCCTCAATTTTCTTATCTCCGAATCAGATCTATATACAGCATACTATAAACGTTCGAGAACAGCAGTGTACGAACTAAAAGCACCAATGTTACAACACACACCCCAAATCAGGAATCTACTGCACGCTTTCGGATGCTTAATGGGCTGGATAGCATTTATTTGCGGGGACGAGACGATATCCGGCCCCTGACGCCAATAAAGTCTCTTTTGCGTCAATTCCTAAGGGTTTATTCCATCTTCTAAAACAAACAAAAGAAAAAACAACGAAACTAAAAATTCTTCAAGAACTGTCAAACAAATACGCGAATGATAAAAGAATTTGACATTTATCATCTGCAATAAAGTGTCTTAAACGTATCAATACACATATATTAATCCGATGAAAAAATAATGTGATAAATTTATATCCATAGCTACACATATATTATGTACGTATATAAAATATCAATATGTATATGCGGAAAGGGAAATTTATTGATGTACCGTATAATATAGCGGAGTATAATAAGTCGCCAGTTGTTAGTGTGTTCGACAAGTGTACCACGCTTATATATACGCGTAAGAAATCGTGATCGAGAGGTTAAGTCTTTGGAGAGTCAGCAGGGTGTATACTCTCTCTTTCTCTCTTTTTCTCTCTCTTTCTCTCGGTTTTTCTCATTCTCATTCTCTCCGTCTCGCCCTATCGTTGGTATACACACAGGAAGAGTTTGGAATCCCGGCGTAGCACGGTGGCCATTGCATTATCATAACCGCATTCTCAGTGCGGTGCGCTGATCGCCGAGACCGGCGCACTTCGTGAGGACCCGCGCTCTTCTCACTCCCACTCTCGTACGTATGCAATCGCATATACATACGTGGGCAACCCAAACCTTCCGATTGTACTGTGTGTACAGTGAACGCATATCTATGGATATAAATAAGAACACAAGCGATCGGGTTAATCGTGACTTCTAATATATATTTTGTATAGATATACTCATCCAGCTGTTGAACGGTTAGTGATTTTTGAACTGATTTCTTGATACGTATCTGCGAGAAAGCTCTTTTCACATCTTCCGTCTACGATAAAACTATGTCGCGTTCTGATGATGTTTTTTTTTTATTTTTTTTTATTTAGCAAATCAATTTGGTATTTTATTAATGCTTTGCATGAGCTTTCGATATGGAGTTTTGTTTGAAATTCAAAATAGAATGTTAGAGGTTAGTGTGATTTTTGGTTAAATTGAATAACGAGAAAGTGGAGTAAGAGAGTAAAAATATGGGTTTCATTAAGAATTTTTCGTCTCTAATTAAAGATTCGAAATTTTTGGCAATTTTTTGCAGTTTGATAATGAGCTTGAAGAACGAGAGTGAGATAGAAATATAAACGTGAAATAATTGTTTGATATTGACGTTTTTTTTGCAATCTTGAAGCTCCGTTAACATTTAATGGATGGGTAATGAATAAAGAGAGAATAAGTAATGATTGGTAAAGAAAAAGAGACGGAGAATAAGTGATGGGAAACGATTGTTCTGCGGTGAGGTGCGTAAACGCGGTAGGAGAGACACATGTGATCGCGCTCATGGTGAAACGGTAGTGGTCTCGTCAGAAAGGTCTCTCGTTAACGGGACACACATAAAGAGGGACGTCGCGAGAAGATCGGTATGTGGGGTACAATGCAAGCGATCACGAGACACGCGCGGACTCCGGTAAGCTGTATAGTACGCGATCTCGCGCGACAACGATGTACAGCACATGTCACCATTCCAGCCCTGGGACACGATCGTCGAGTGAAATCAACGTTTTTTCTAAGCTACATCCCGCGAGAGTCCGAGCAAAAGGAGCCACGAAGAAATCAACAGCGCCACACGATCGACGAGCAGCAATTCTTTCTCTTTCTTTATTTCAGTGCATGGTTTTTTTAATTCTTTTTGTTTTTTTTTTTTTTTTTTATTTCTCAGTCATATGGGTCTGTATGGTAGGCAGGCTCATATTCTGTCGTCCCATACACTTGATCGGTATACTTTTATGTATGATCGTGTCGAGCTCAAGTATATAGACGTGGCGTTACGGTACGAAGAGGTGAAGAAGGGGCGGGGGAGAAAATCGAACGTCGAACTGTGCCGTGCTCAGTTTTAGGTCAGATCGTGCTTCGAAAGCCAATCGGCCGTCTCCAGTTTGATTCATTTATATATGACTATATACACATATAGATATATTTATACAGACAGTTATATATATATACGTGATCACAAATGCATATATAAGTATATGATACCTCAGTGAGATACCGGCAGGAGCAGTGTACCGTCGATATCGATTACGTACTTTTGCTGCGCGCGAATGCGTTTGCTATATAGCCGATTGCCTGCTTCGATCCTAAGAGGTGCATGGTATCCTGATAATAAATCTAGATAACAGCAGGTGAGGCATGGCCATATACAAATAAAATAAAAATATAATTAAATATAATAATGAAATTTTTGAAGTAATTATTATATTGATCAATTGATATAATGCAGCATCACGCTCGATGTAATATTGATGAGGCTTCAATAACATAATTGAGTGCTATCTCATGAATCATTTGCATAAGCTGCTGAGCACTATGAATGATAATGAATCCAGCATCGGGCTATAAAATATCGATGTTATGCTTAATAATTAAAAGCATATCGAAGAAACATCGTTTGACAAATTTTGAAGCCTCCGTATGAAGTTTTTAGCTATTTAATGAAATGACATTCTTCAAAATATTGGTTCGATCAGGTATATAACGTTGTCGACACAAGAGGAGCCTATGATCGTGGTAAAGAACTCACTGGTTGCTGTTTTCGTTCTCTTTCTCTCTTGCCTTCTCTCTCTCTCTCTCTCTCTCTCGCCGGACGTAACGACCAATACCGGTTTTCTCTAACAACGTCTAACGACAATCACATCAATCAAGGGACATCGGGATAATTCCGAGTTGCGAGAGAGCCTCTCTCGCGGCTACGATCGTGCGGTAGATCGGTTTACACACAGCGCGCTCTCCTGCCGCTGCTGTAGTACGTTGAGCCACGCACATAGGCAGAGAGAAGTTTTCGAGATCGATACCTTATATCCCCTCCGGGGTATTTCGTTATTGCAGACGCACACGCGGCGTGTGAGAAAAATCTAACCATCTCCATCTTTCTCTTTTATTTTTCTCTCTTCCTCACTATATCGCTATCTTTTTTTATCCGCACTTCGTCACCCATCTATCCATTCTCTGTGGTCTCTCTCGTGGCGACCGATAGCATTTCTAGTTTTCTCGATGGCCATTGCGTGAAACCGCGCGGTCGAGCATACCGAGCTCTGTGCCGGACTCGAGATCGACCACTGCGGAAAATTCCCAAGCGTCCTTCGTTAACGTTCGAAACGTAGGAAAAAGGAACGAAGAAGGAAACAAGAGAAAAAAATAGAGTTGAAAAAAAAAAGACGAATGAGGGAAATCATTCCGGTACGCGATAGTTTTTCAAATGCTGAAGGATCAGGGAATTACCCACCGACTTCAAATTCAATATACACGAGACTCTTCTATCTCTGATAGCGTTAATCTCTGTCAAACCGTTGTATCCTTCAACCTTTTTCTTTTTTTTTTTATCTCTCATCAACATCACCTCATCACTCTCTCGCTCAACGACTAAAACCTTCCTCTTCAACCCGTTCTACAATATTTCTATTACTCTGTAAGCATTAATAAACGTTTGAAAATTGATATTGTTTGACCTAACGATGCGTGTTTGTGATACATTATTAAAACAAGAGAGAGAGACCAAGAAAGAGAGAGAAAAATCTATTAAGGATCCTCATGTTCGGCAAACGCGTGTCTACAACAGCGAGCCATGATTAATGATTGCTTGGACTTTAACGAAAGACTAATTACGACACTCGGAACACCGTCTCGTTTTTCAACCTCTTTTTATCCGTTCTTTACGGCCTGCGTTTTTAACTTTGTTTATATTAAACTCATAATCTGTTTTTTTCTTTTTTTTTGTAATCTTTACCGGCAAATTAATGTAAAGATCCGAAGAGTGTGAAATATTCAACGAAACATTTTTATTCACCTGCTTTATAACCCCTTTTGATCTGGTGCCAATTTGTCTAAGATGTCAGACACCCAAAGCAAATGTAAGAAAAGACAATTCTGAGCACGTCGAGTTTTTTTCGTAACTTCCTGCGTTTATCAAAAAATGAACTATTGTCATTTTTTCAGTGAAAATTTCTTTATTGTTTCTAAAATCGTGTCTAAAAAAAAATATAAAACCAAGATCAAGTGATAATTACTGTCGAAATTATGGTTGCTGAGAAAATTTTATATAATGAACTTTTATTGTGCAGGTGTCGATGGAAAATGGGGTAAATTGATATTTTGACCTACATATGTTCGTATCGTTATCGAGAATTCTGCTCATTATCGCTGATCTCATATCTGTTACATAAATTCCGTGTCCAGAAGAGAATATATTTATATATTTATGTATATGTATGTATGTGTATGTATTTGAGTGCCTCAAGGGGAAGAGATAGGATTGAAAGGTGGCTACTGCCAATTAAAGCGCGGCGCTTATTGCAAAAGAACGTAGTCCACGTAGCGAAGCGCTATAGCCGTTCTCGAGAACGCACATAAA
Organism: Campoletis raptor; assembly: GCA_948107755.1. Lineage (NCBI taxonomy): Eukaryota > Metazoa > Arthropoda > Insecta > Hymenoptera > Ichneumonidae > Campoletis > Campoletis raptor. Next base: position 18,861,505 of record OX403623.1, read on the forward strand.
TCCTGAGATGCGCGCGGAGCGAGTTCTGTAGCTGAATCGCCACCCGCTGAGCTAGACATTTTACAGCTTCGCCACAGTCTTTGCCGGACTCGGTCGTGAGAAGATGAAAAAAAAACGCAGTTTATATAAATGAAAGGACAAAAGAGAGAAGCGTGAAATTCTAATTGTTAGAATATAATGGTGTAAAAAAACATCGTTACAAACCCAAACAAACCGGAAGTGAAGGAATGTCATTTTGGCAAGATTTATGGGAATTATAAAATACAATGACACTTTTGATCAAACATCCATTCATCGAATTCCTGATCATTTAATTCGATATGATGAACATTTTTTTCTGACCTTTATTTCGACAAGATCTTATACGGACATCATAAAAAAAAATGAAGGAAAATAAGGGTTTTTTGAATAAGAAGAAGAAACATGTATTTTCCCATAGAGTCGCTCACGTTTGAAGGACGGGGGGCGAAAGGTGGCGCTGAGTACAAGATGGCAAATAATATACTACAACCCTTTAGCTGTACTGGTATCATGGAATGGCCGTGGTAGGAAATACCGTTTATAGTTACGCACATTTCTACTGCTGTTTCACTACACCACACGTATATATGTATGTGTATATATTTAACAACGCGAGATGCACGCTGTGAATTTCGTGCTGAACATAAACACTGAGAGTCAAAGCATTTCGAGGTGCAGTTAAACTGCACGGTTGGATATATCGTGTAAAATATGACTTATTAAATGATATAATCGTGTAAAACGCTCTATGAAAAACTTGAAATAGCACTCGAGTGACTATAAAAAACATTTAAAATTTGTCATGTGAGTGAGCAGATTTTTTGTCAACTAAAATACAACACGACGGTATATATGTTTGAAAAATCAATCGGACACGTTTCTATTTTCCTTGTGAAAATTCAGCGATTTGTTTTGCGGTTTTTTTGGTCTTGACAGAAAGTACTAAGGCGTGTGTATGAGAAAAGCGAGTCTTCGAGTCGTGATATCGCCACGAGAAAGTGAGCCAAAGTGAACCTCTAAAGCTCCACAAAGAAAGAACGAAGAAAGAATAAGAGAGAAAGAAAGAAAGAAAGAGATATTGCCGAAGAAGGAGGAACGGAGCAGGGAGAGAGCAAGAAAGACAAAAGTGTCTCTCTTGTTTTCTGCCTTCCTTGGCAGACACTCAGCTTTTACGAATCTCTTTCTTTCTCAAAAGTTGCTCTCCCTCACGGGTGAGCAAGGTCCCTCGAGGACCGAGGCGTTATCTCGGATCGGGCATTGTCGCTCGCACTGGCTGACAGCTCTTGGATACACCGAAAAGGGGTAAGAGAGAAAGACGCTAAGAATACGTGTTGCAAACGAGAAAGAGAGAGAAAAAAACAACCTCGTGGCAAACGAAAGGAGTACTTGCTTTCTCTCTCTCTCTCTCTCTCTCCTCTTTCTCTCTGTTCGCCACTGCACCCGTTCTTCTTTTGGTCTCAGTAGCACGGAAAGATTGGGCCAAGTAAACGCGCCTCAGCTCCCTGGTGAAGATCCACGAGATCGAGAGATGAGCTGTATTATATAGAACCAACGGAGAAAGAAAGAGAGAGATAAAGAGAAGTTTAAAAAGAGAAAGAAACGTGAGGACGTTGCGCCGTCCTGAACGGCGCGGGTGAGGACGGAGTGCCGCGAGCTGGACCCGTCGCGAGATCTCGACGCGGGTAAGTCGTCTGTTATATCGTGGTCCACGTCCCAATGGCCAACTGCAGTAGCAGTTAGTAGTCTGTATAAGACGCTCTATAAGACTCTCCCAACTGAACGATCGAAAGTCGAAGGACCTCGCGCGACAGCCGCAGCCCAAGCATTCGCCGCTATTCTCTACCAACAGAGTGTACCGAGACCGATCTCTCTCGGCCAAACGATCCATGCGCCCGTCACACACATCCTCCAAGCATCGACAAGTTGCTGCGCTTGCTACGTCCTGCCCGCAGATTCTACAATTACTCCATGTCTTTCTGCAAACTCACTTTGCTCCGCAACCAAAGGCCCCTTGTACTCTCCCTTTCATTCTGCGCAGTTTCTTACCTCCAGCATTCACGTGATGGGCGAATTATTTGAGGCAATATTTCGAATGAATTTTTAGCTCTGACATACTCGTTCGAAACATCTTTAATATTTAATCTTCAAATCATAATGTCTGCTTATCCATAGGAATTTACAAAAAAAAAAAAAATTGAATAATCAGAACACGTGCTTTCTTTGTCAAGATTTTCCAGTTCTACTGGCACTGTTTCGTCTTTGTTTTTAATTGACACATGTCATTCCGAATAACGTCTGTTTATTTAACGGAAATCAGTGAGACATGATTTCGAAAGAATTTTCATGAATCATAAAGATCTTGATTGATACCTTAGCTGTCAAAATTTTTCACGTAGGATGAGCCAGATTTTTTCGTTCAATAACTGTCGATGAACCTTTGGATATTTTTGTGTTGAGAGATTATTCGATTCGATTATTAATTTGCCCACGCGTACATTGAAGCTCCCACGTGGTAAGATAGTGACAAAAATCATGGGACTTTAAAGATTCACTGTGAACATATAGGTTCTTGTGAATACTTATGGATCTACTTTCTCTGCGAGAGACGCAGCCTCCTTCGTGTATATGTCTTGGCTATTTTCTTGTTTTAATTCAGCTGGTTTGGGTTTTCTTTCGAAAAGCACACTCAGTGAGACCTACCGATAGCGGCGAAGGCCCCTTTTTCGGTGTCACTAAAACTTGTTCCTTAGCCTTCGGGGCTACGAGAGTGAAAAATGTATACTTTGACGAAATCACTAGTGAGAGTCTTGTCAAACGTCTATCTTGGCCCTCTGATGGTATTTGGATGTAACTACCTTAGCCCACTTTACGATTTTTCACGCAGGGCCTCTCTAAGGCCATAACATTTGATGCGAGACAAAGTATAAATAATGCAATTAAGAATTCCATCGGATTTATCGATATATTTATTTTATGCTCTAAATTTAATAATAACAAAATTTTTATACATTATCTCCAGCCATTCGAATTAGCATAATTTTTCGTCTTTTTCGATTTAAAAAAAAATGTCAGCTGTGTCACGAAAAAATTATGTGGCCTGTGTATTATTTGGTCATTCTGCATGATTCCGCTCCACGACCCAATAATATTTGTGGCACCAGCTGATCCCTATTGTCGAAGCAGATGCGACAATTTGTAATTTGTGATATCGGACAATTTAGCCGAAAAGAATGAGACGGTGAGTTTTGTTCGAGTTTTGTTTCTAGTTTTCGTGGCATAGAAAAGATAGGAGTGAATGTTGGCACAGGTGAGAGGAAGACGGTCGAGCTGAGATTTTAATGTTCCCTTTTACGACGCTCTGAAATAGCGTCGTCTCGTGTTAGTGTCTCAGCCATTGACTGAACATCCCACCAAGAAAATCCACCTCCACCGAGGACTCTTCAGCTCTTAATTATTTTACGAGAATCCCAACTACAATGCCCGGCAGCAAAAACGAGCCAAAACATTGGTATCAACATCGAGCCACTTGTCTTTAATCGTCTGTAATCCAGCGTCTGGACGACACCTGAGATTACACTCTTATTCACTCAAAGGATCTTTAATCGATTCACTCAACTCCTTAGTATAAAAACCTTCTCGTGGAGAAGTGAATAAAAAATTGTTAAATTCTTCAGCCATCATTTCGTCGAAAAAAGAGCAATTAATAGCTCATTCAAATAAAACTTGAAATTCTTTTATTCACACTACCAAAAAGTAATATAAAATGTCAATTGCAAAAAACATCGATCAACTCAGCTAAATGGCACACAGAGCGTAAAAATTCCATCCACATAAAATACCTGTTACACGCGTTTGCAAAAACATAAAATTGATCCAGTGAAATAAAATTCACCTAAAGCAGAAGAAATGAATTCAATACACAGATCACAATCACTTGAGCAAAGATGCAAATTGGACAAATGTAATAACGTCATAAATTTCATGTAATTTGACTGAATTGCAGTATTAATTAACATAATTTACGATAAAATCCTGGAACTTATATAGCTTTAAAATTTTTTACTGGTGCGTGGCAAATTTAAGTTGGAATGTTTTTGATCGTATGGTCATTCGGGTTCTTTTGATTGTGAATAAAATACCTGTATCACATATCAATGTACATAAATATAGAGGAACAACAGCGTGATTCGTACTGCGCTCTATATACACGTATACATTTAATATGAACAGTTGAAGGGGTGGGTTTGGTAAATGAATCCGAGTCCAGCGGCATGTTCGATGGCTGCATGTGGTTAATTCCGATTCGGTTCTGTATCTGCATCAGCTGGACCAGCAACATCAACAGAAGCCCGCAGGGGTAGGGGCGGAGAAGGAGGGCGACAGGGAGGCCTATAGGAAGCAGCTTCGGACTGTCGAACAGGTACAGCCGGCGGCTGTAGCGGCGACTGCCTACTCACCCAGCATTTCCGCATCGGCTATCAATATCGAAACGAGCGATGGATTTACGAGGAAATTCCATATTCGTACGCGGATGAATGACGAGGGATTCGCGCATGAATAATGCATTGACCCCGAGACGAAATAAATAATAGCGCAGAACATATATACATATGTGTGTATATATTTATATGTGTGGGTTGGTCCAGGAGCGGATTCGTGATCGGCACGCTTCGATGCTTGTCGGACGCTCGACTGCATCAACGTCCAGGTCGTCGTGCTCTTTTCCAAATTTCAAGATTTGAAAAAAAAAAAAAAAAAAAAAAAAAAATGTTTCGCATATTTCTCACTGCATGCTCGACGTTTTCGACAGTTTTCATCTTATTCCAGGATATAATGAAATTCATTGGAATTGAGCGTTCATGAAAACATTCTCCGTTCCGATGTTGCTTACGTTTTGACTCCAGTGTGAGTTTTGATATTGCTATTATAAAAGTCTTTTTAATTGCCCACTTTTCGACGATCTCGCAAGCGTCTGTTATGTGTGAAGAATTCAAGGTGCTATGAAAAAAAAAAGAAAAAAAAATGAAACGGCTTCCCTTTGATTCTAAACCTCGGGGGACTTTCTATAAACTCGAAACCCTTTTTTCCTCTGCTTCCTCAACTAACCCGTTCCTCGTGTCACAATGAGTTTGTAACTCGAGAAAACGAATTCACACGCTCTCAACAAGATGGACAGCCTCGAGATAATACAAAAAGCATTTCGGGATACGCGGGAGTAATAAAAGATCGTACACCATGTGCATCGAGGTCAACCGAAAAAAAAACGGTATTCTCGTCTGCTTGTGTATTTTGTTTCATTAAAAAAAAAAAAGACGAAATACTTGCGCAACGAAAAGTTAGGAATTCACGCGACAAGAGATCGAATTAGTCTCAAACTTTCTTATAAACTTGTACACCAGAATAAGAGGTCAAAAATACCATAAAAGTCTTTCGGTGAAAGCATCAACACTTTCGGGCTTTACCTAGATCCACTCTCTCAAGATTGTCAGGAAAAAGAAAAAAAAATTAAGCAGCACAGGCATTCGAGACGCAGATAAGACGAGAGAGGCGGACACTGCTGATGGGTCATTCGTAAAATGGAAACTCAACTAATACCTTTTTTATATTAAGTTGAACTGCCGCGATGATTCTCTTGAAATGTGCATCGAAGTAAAATGAAACCGAACCTGAAACAAATAATATTCATTTACACAATTAACATTGTTTTCATATGTTTACATTTTACATTATATACTTGAGAATATACACGTATATTTAAGATAACATTCTTGCCAAAGTCTTTATCTACGGAGTTTTTAAACATTTTGACAACGCATTCAGAACAATTTTATAAAAATACGTGCAAATTTTCAAACATTCAATATGAGAGAAATTGGTATTTTTCAAACCCAAAACTGCATTTTAAATAAATTTTGCGAACATTGAAATGTTTTTACATTCCTATAAGATTTAGCGACAAACATTATTATAGAAGTATTTAAAAATTATTTTAATTAATACGATAATATTTGCTTTATTCATAAAAGCAAATATTTACTAGAACAAACTAGAATCAAAATTCTCCAATTACAAATTATTGTTATTGAGAAGTTGGAGGAATCCAAAAATCTCTGTGAAGATGTGTTTAACATTTGAAAAAATAGACACAACACTGGTTGAATTTCGTTTTTTCTTTTTCAATCTTTGTCGTTAACTGCGCAGAACTGAAAAGATATAAATTGCGAGAATTTTTCGCCGACGTCGAGGTAGTTCACGATATATACATTTTCAAGAACGAAGGTGAAATGAGGTTGGTGAAAAGGAAGAAAAGAGGGTGAAGAAGGTGGAGCAAAACGATACTTTGAGAGTAAGAAAGCAAGAGACTCAAATGTTCAATGAAACAGAGATAGAAAGATAGAGAGAGAGAGAAAAAAATAAAAAGGGCGAAAGAGAGGAGGGGACAGAGGAATGAACAGACAGACAGACAGACAATCTCGCCTCGTTTATCAGAGTGGCATTGTAAAAGCATCGTTGCGTCTCGCGACACCCCCTTTGTTGAGACACCCCCTCCTGAAGAAGATCTTGGACTACTCAATCCTTTCTTTCATTCACTGGGCTCTTTTCATTTTTCTTCGAGCTCGACATACACAGGTATATATGTGTGTGTGTGTGTCTTATCCATCGTGACACACCCGTCTAACCGGAGACACGAATTTCTTTCACTCTTCCTCAGGTATAACTGGGAGCATCGTTTATATAGAAACTCATATGAAATATCTGTATATATAGGTCCACAGATACCTGTATCTTCGATACGTATGAAGCTCACGTTCATCTACCAAACACGTTACATTTCACATGCTCAGCCCCGGAAGTGGAGCCGTTTCCTTTCCTTTTTTCTTTTGGGGAGGTTATGTATCAAAATGAATACTTTTACACATACGTACGTTACCTCATCCAATAACCAAACGTGTATGGGACAGACGCGATCCTAACATTAGCCATGGAACGTCCGGATGGAAACTCTCCAACTATAATTTTATTTTCTTCTCACTTTGTTACGATGATTGCTGAAGCACCTGTGGTGTCGTAAACGGCCCGATAATTCTGAAATAATTTCTTTTATAATTCTGGATTTATTTTCATATTAAAAGTCGTATGAACGAAATTAAATATCCGTGACACACTAAACTTTGAAAGAATATTTTGTTTTGGACTTTTTCTGTTTTTTCATGCTTTGGGGAGAAATATATTTGGTTCACCGAATACTTGATGGTGGATGCAGTCCTGTGACTACCTCTAAAAAGCACCTGTGTGTCAAAACTGGGTCATATTCGATTGTCGTCATGTTTCAGGAATAGAAAACGATGAGAATAGCGAGTCCTTTTTGCGTCTTCTCAAATCGCTTTCCAAGATCTTTTTTTTTTTCTTCATTTTCGATTGTCGTACGAGATCGCACTCACCTCTTGGTAAGAGAGCCGTTTTCCATCATCTTTGTTGTGTCCTACCCGTTTTTCCTATAGATACAAAGCAGTGTGACAATGGCAGGAGACAGAGAAGATGAACGTTTGATGAAAAATGACAAAAAAAAAAAAAATGAGCGGACACTTATTTTTAGAACGAACTTTGGCAGTGGGTCTCGTGTTGTTGCCTCTGCTTGCAGAGCCATATATACATGTGTATGTGGCCAGGTAATATATACACTATAGTTTAATATTTACTGTATAGTTATACTTGAAAGTCCAAAGACTGTGTGAGAAAGAAAAAAGAAGCAGCAAGATCCATTGTGCGTAGGAGAATAGCAGACGAGTCTTGAAACGAACCCTCTCTGCTGTTGTTGTCTTCTGTATCTCTCGTCTTCTTATTCGTTACAACATAAACGATGTCAAGGGGGTCAGAGTACGGAGAAAAGTCTCATTTTTATTTAAATCCCTAAAAGACCTACCGGTTATTGACTTTGTGTCAACCACGATCGACTATACATTTTTTTTTCTGAGTATATGTTTTCATATTTATCTCATCTGTAGCTTCCCATCTATGGATACTTCAAATAGCATTGATGTACCCTTTTCGATCGACAATAGACGTGACGTAGTTCAAAATCCTAGAATTTTGACAGTCTTCATTTTGAGCTTTCGTAAAAGCTATACACTATTTCTTATTTAAATCGAACAAATAAATCATTTTGCGTCCATACTGAATCAATTATATTTCCTCTTTGAATTTCAATCCCAATCGTTTGTTGTCAGACCTGAATATTACTAACGTCAATAAACTTTATTTACCTTATTTTCAAACAGATTTTATATTTGTTTTTTAATAAAACTACGTCACATTCGATTTATTATAGAAGCCTTCGATTTTTGTGTAAAAAATTCTAACACTCGGATTAACAAATTACCGAAATTTCACATTTAAATTAAAATAGTTTCGAGTGAGTTAAAAGTTACTTCATTATTTTATTCCGAAATATTTATTTTCAAATCTAGATTTGTTTGTACACTAGTTCCATGGGGGAATAGCTATAATTACTACCTTGCCGATGTCAGTGCGTGAAACACATGTTAAAGAAAGGTGGCACTTTTTTTTGAAAGACCGTACCTGCTGCACATGTAATAAAACTTGTGAATCCAAAAGTTTGGCTACCTGCTATGAAGTTTACGATGGTGAGGAGCAAGCAGCTTCATATAGACGATAGAGATGGATAGTTTTGTTGGTAGACAAAGTATAAGAAAAGCGAGAGAAAAATTTGGAGGCACATCTGGTCGACACGTGGTGATGAGAAAACCCGTGCTCGTCTAAGGTGTGTTTCTCGCGATGCTCGTACAGTAAAGCAGACTTTTGCAACGAGAGGGTGGATGAATCATTGTTTGTACATCACCCTTAGGAAAAACTCACTACCACCAGTTGTATAAAGACCCGAATATGTGTAGAGTACCTTAGAAATGAGCAACGCTGCCGAACGTCATGTCCGAGAGACCTTAAACCTTATGGTCTCTGGACCTCAGGTGTCCTCTTATTTTAGACACCTCCCCAAACATGTGTTTCGTATTAGCTACGTACCCATTCTCGAAGGTGTGCACTTGAGGCTCCCGTACACTTTCTACGATGGCTAAGAAAACGTGGGAAAGTACGCATCTACATTCCACATCTGGCTTAAATAGCTTTATTGACGATTGTCAGGTTACCATCATCGTCAACAAACTCAACTTGCTCGGTGCTTTCTTCAAATATTTCGGAACGGCCTTCGTCCATTGTTGTTAAAATTGTTTACGTTGTTTCTTATATGTTATCTGGATCGATAACTTTATTGTTTCAAACAAACATAAAGTTCAATAAGTTTTCATAATGGAACGCTAGAGGGTTTCACTTTAATAAAGAACCTCGCAATCTAAATTTGCATTTTTTTACAATGTATTAATGAATTCGATATTTATTTCGGCAAAAATGACTGGAATTCAAACGATAGACGTGTTTCATTATAAAACGACATTTAATTTATGCTTGCAGTGATTATAATCGACGTAGCGTTTCTCGTGGCAGGTATCGGAGATGAGGACATGCAAGGGCGAGGCGCTATGAGCGAAGAACGTGCGCAAAGAGAGGTAAGACTCGGTAAGCCTGTGCTAAATCGTTAAGATTATACCACCCGCTGGTTCCGTATTAATAGAGCCACCAGCCGAAAACGGCAGGTTAACAATCGCCTTAAGGAATCCCAATGTTTGCGGGTATTTGCCATAAACAATGAAGGTGCGAGAGGATCCTTCAAGTAATACAATATAAGCGGACGCTGAGAATTTCCTTTACGACTCTCAAATTCTTAGGATTGTGGCCTGTGCCCTTTTTGCGCCGAAACGCCCTTTTCAATGCTAAAATATTCTGGGTATTAGCGGAAATTTTTTTTTTTTTAAGATCATACCGAAAAGTAAGAAACTCTTATGTTATAGTTATGGAAAAAAATTATCAAGGAAAAACATGAAAAATTGCTTTGAATAACAGAGCCATTTTTTTTCTCATATTCAAATAAATTATAAAAAGAGCCAGCAAAAATCTCAATTCAGAATGCTGTAGAATCATCCTTCGTTCTGTGTAACAATTCAGCTGGAAAATGATTATCAATCGTTTTTCATTGAACCGATACATGTCTCGTCGCCTAGTTGAATTTTCCCTGAAATAGTGAAATCAAACAGAACATTGCGTTCCTTTGGTTGAATTTTACTTCTCTTAAACAAGCGTTAAATAAAGCATGGTAAGCCGTCTTAACTTTTGGAAAGATTGACTCCCAGTTTAAAGTTTAATCGGTCTCTCGCACGTTTGAGACAGTGAGAGAGAGATTCATTTTCCCCTCTTTCAACTGAGTATCCCACAATGATCTCTTGGTTTGCCCGAGCTCATCCCTTTGCGCTTCCCTCAACTTTAGTCTCTAAGATATTGTTATTTTGCCGCATCCCCGCATTTTCTTCTCTATTATCTGAAGCATCTTGTTATTTAATAGCGAGGAACTGTAATTCCCGTTCATTATAGAGTCAATGGAAGATATTTGAAAATGATGACAAAGTTTTGTCGATTTTATTTTATTTTTTGAATCAATAATCAATATTAATTAATTGCTGTTTAATTTCGGATAAAGATCTGGTTCGGAGACTCTTTTTTTTTCAATATTCGTAAGTTTCTAAATTAAACGAAAGAATTAAAAAATGAAATTGATGTCGAAAGACAATGTGAAATAAGGTTTGGTTAAAAGTCTGTCATCGTAATTAAATGAAGAATTTTTTGTTTCTTTTTACACCGTACAAACACTGCAACTCGTTCAAGTGGTCGCGCGAGAAGTTGAAGAATAAAAAGGAGAAAAAAGAACATGAAAAAAGACGAATCGTACGATTCATTGCGATGGGCAAAATCGGGAGGCTCGACCGTGTCTAAAGTGCCCCATCGTTTAATTAGACAATTTCTTTTTCCTCGGTGTTTCCCAAGAGGGCGAGAGAGAATCATGAGGCGAAACGAAGAGCAGCATTTGCCTGAGCTTTTCTTCTCTTTCTTTCGTATCGTTTTTTTTTTTGTACAACCCCCATTCGTCCTCGTACGCTCCCCACTCAATCAGCCGTTGGATTACACTTTTAATTCATTTTTTAAAGTAACTCGATCATGCTTTCTTCCTTTCTTCTGAAAAAAGAATCTCGGAATCGAGTCTTTTAGAAGAACAAACCGAGTAAATGTGCTCTAACTCTCGAGCTCGTTTGAATCTCACTACTGGGATATGAAAATCATGGACTTGGATAAAGAGAAGTTCAGATAGTTTCACCGCTTTTCCAAACTTTAATCAACTTTAACAAACTTACAGAAGTTCAACTATTTTTTCCTATCGTTTATCATATTCAAAAGTTTATAAAACTGCTTCACTATTTTATCGATAATAGTAATTTAAAAAAGGCACAAGAAATCAAGTATGTTTTCTATTTAGAGGAAAAAGTATGGTTAGAATTGTATAGAGACTTCAAGCATGTCAATAAAGTCTCTGTATTTTTCCTCATCGTTATTGCTTATCAGACTCGAAACCCTCGAACCCTCGGTTTTCCTAGCTTTCGTAGCTCCTTCGTCCCCGATGAAATTCTGTCACTGTCTCTCTCTTTTTCTCGACTCACGTCCCACGCCGAATGAGTAGCCATAAACGTAAACCGTGTTCTTTTAAGTGGGGTGCCTTTAAAAAGATCGCCTCCGCATGTATGATCGCTCGAGCCAAGTGACTCGACTCAGTCGAGAAGAGGGTGAAAGGAAGGGGTGGTTCTGTCACTCCTCTCTCTTGCTCTTTTTTCCTTCACTGACTTCGTCTCATTCTTTCTTTTCTTACGTATATGCGGACGGTTGTTGAGCCACGTGAAACGGCGATAGAAAGAGAAGGAAATACGTAAACGGCGGTTACAAGGGATGGAAGTAGGAAACGCGTAGGGTAGGCCGCGGGGATAGTAATATTCTTGAACCCCCAAGAGAAGGCTTACTGCAATAACCCCCGCGGCTCAAACTCAAAACCCGCACTCCTCCACTCGATCTGTATTTTCTACATATATATATTTCTATATATGTACGTGTACATCGTTCCTATACTCTCTTTTCATCCAGCATCTCTCTTTTAGGTTCTGGCTCCTGGATATATAGGTGGATAGCAAGAGTATGCCCTGCAGTAGCACAATAAATCTTGGTCCACCTTCCTTTCTTTTTAGAAATACAAGTGTGAGAGAGCGCGTAACCCGCCCACGTACTCCCAGCTTACTCGACCCTCCCGGAAAACCATTTACCCACTTTTTTTTTCCAACCATCTACTTCATTCCCACTGATATTTATATATTTATATATTAATAGTTGTGCTAAATCCACTAAACTCTCACAAAACAGTGGTTTTCAAGGGATTCTTTAAGCATATCGAGTGGCCTAAGATTTTTTCACAATTTCAGAAACCCTTATAATCCATTTTCATTCCATGAAATGTATTCAAAATCGAATGGAAAGAAGTTGAAAAAAAAGAAAAAAGAAAACATTTAATTTGGACGATCGTTTGGACGGCTTTCAGGTGAAGAAAAAATGTCTTGGGCGTTGGAAATTTTTCAATGACGTATTCATTTTATTTTTAATTTTTCTTTGTAAAACTTTAGCTCGATATATTGAGAAAGTATTTAAATCTACAGACAACTCTTTGGTTCAAAGAAGTGCTATTTATATTATAAATTACATCGATTGATCCTAGGAAAACGACTAAGTAGCGGAGGGTCGATTTTTCCAGGGGCAAACGCGTATAGTTGTCGGTTTTATATTTACGTGTTGCGTTCAGTTCGAAGACTGAGCAATTCTTATTCGAAATTAGTAGTGGGAGAAAGTAAGAAAGAGAAAGAAAGAGAGAGAGAGAGAGAAAAAACAACCGATCGAGGGTCGGAAAAAATTGGTGGCAATAAAAATAAATTACATGCATCGTAACGCTCGGTAGTAAGAAGAGAGGCACTCTCGGGTGGGAGAGAAGGGGAGAGAGGCTCGGAGGCATTCATCCTGAGCGGGCTTGCATACTTCGGGTCCTGATTAAAATTGGGGTGTGCCGGTGAGCTCGGGGTACGAGAAAACACCGATCGGCTAACGCCCCAGGCACTTCTTCCTTTAGGATTCGCCTCTTCTCCTCGTCTTCGCTAACACTCCACTTTTTCTTATTCTTATTTTTCTTCACTCGCTCGAGTCATGTGTCCGCTTCGTTATTTTAGCTCCGTCCATTCCTTTTTTTTCTACTCTCTTTTTTTTTTTTACTCAAACGTCACTCTACACCGGAACTCTGTGTTATCGACTTTGCCTCACATCCTCTCTCGTTTTATTTTCTTCTATAGTTTACGTTGTACTCGTGTTAGATTTTTTACGATTTTTTATCGGTCTCTTTGTCTCTCGTTTTCTCTTATATCACGTTTTTTGCGTTCTCCTTTCTTGGCAACTCGAGCCTTCTTCCGCTGCTCTCGTCTCCGATTGAGACCGAGTTCTCAGGGGATTCTGTGTGCCTGGCTCACGGAGCATTACGAATCTCGGTGTAGCCGCAATGCTATGACAAATACAGTAATACCATTGAAACCATACTGTCGAGAACTTTTGCGCACAAATTTTGCGATACCGAGTTTTCCAAGTGTACACTTTTGCGTGGGTGTAATAACTTCTGGGTGGCTAAAGAAGGCAGGCAAATTCTAGTTGAGCTCGTTTTTTTTTCTTCTTTTCTGTCTTTGTTCGTGGGTTTACGGAGTCGTCGTTCGAAGCAGTTGTTTTTAGAGCTATGACTTCGTGTGATCACACGTGTTTTTCCACATATATAAATTCTTACATACTCACATACATTAGATTCTTGCAAAATGATTCGTTTTTTTTATTTACATTATTTTTTTCTTTAATTCCACTAGAAAATGCATTCAATTGCTAAATTTTCAGAGCTGTTTTTATCGACCGTCATTTATCAATTTATTTTCCCATGAAAAGAAAATAATTAAACAAATCGTGCTTCTGGATGCGATGAAAATTTAAAATAATTAAATAATCAATTAAAATTGGAGAAATTCCCTTTTATATATTGATCAAACTCATTGTGTAATTGAATTTTGGTTCATTAATATCTTAAGAGAAAGATGGGGTAAGAGCAAGATAAATGAATAATAAAAAACCATTGTTGCATACGTATATAGAATATTTATTTACAGTCGTGTTTCACATATTCGAATGGAGTATTGTGTGCGCGTACACATCCATTTTATATATCCTATATCTACGTGGCATGCACGATTGGACATGGAATCTTCGAGCTACACGTATTGCTATCGTATATGCGCATATATACATGTGTATATATTTATATCCACATATATATATGGGTAAAGTTGCTAGCACACAGGATTTTCGCATTTATTTAAAGCGCAAGGACACCTAGTCGAGTGTCCTGCTCCGGGCCGTAGCAGGCGAGTCCTCGGGCGCAAAGTGCCAAGATGTGTCCTCGTCGACGTAACAAGCTATCGTCGAACGAGCGCGTGCAACTGCCGCGTTAAACACTGGACGAGCGAAACGAACGATCGTCGTTCTCAAGAACGAGAGAGATAAAATGTTGAAAAAGAAAAAAGAAGATAAAAAAACTTGTGAGGGAGAATGGAGAGAGAGAGATACTCGTATGTGAATAGAGACAGACAATCATGTGTTCGGCATCCGAGGAGACTTTATGCGCGCTATTACTCGTAATAAATCGTCACCGGTAATTACCACCGATCGGGAAAATATTAACGATTATACATCGAACGATATAATCGCGTTAATTGCTATTATCGACGTATACATCCCGCGATCGTTTACTGCGCAGACCCAACACTCTCGTATTGCTGTGAATTTATATCTGAGAGCAATTTTTTAAGTAGAAATCGTGATTTTATGCTGAAATTTTCTTCAGATTTCATGATTTTTTTGTTTTTTATTTTCAATATGCAATACAACTTCCTACTAATTGATTTTTTTGATTTTTATAACATGAATACAGCAATTGTTTCGTACAATCTCTTAAAAATATCCTGCAACTTTTGCGAGAGTACAATTTTTGAGTATGTGCGCTGTCAGATTGAATCTATAGTATAAAAAATAGTATTTTTTTTCTCCATTTTGATACACTCATATTGTAAAACAAAATCCAAGAGTTGGTGATAAAATTTATTCTAAATGATGAATTTTCTAAAAAAAAAAATTGCCAGTGAAGATTTTTTGTACTCATTCCAAGTGTGTGTTTACGTTTTTATCGAATATCTGCAACGAAAGTTGAAAGGTGAGAATCATGAGCGGTCGTCTATGACCAGCAGGTAGAACCGGTCGAAAATTGATCGGGGAAGATCGCTAAAGCCGTTGAAACGCGTGGTTTTATCAGTCTGCCGATCATTCTTATAAGCGAACGGCGTTTTTGGCGCCAACTGATGCACTTCCATGTTTATTATCGTTTATTGATCCTTTGATTTTTCCTTATAAATACCTTTAATATATATTCTGAGAGCGACAAACGCGGTGGTCGGGGCAAAAATGATGGCTAATAACTTCCTCGCAAAACGATCGCCTATATGTCCTTTGCTCATATGTATTAACGAACGTGTATATTTTTCTATATACATATCGAGAGAAATACACGAGAAATGGTGACCCTGAACATATTCCATGGCAGTATTGTAAGAACACAACTTTTCTGCACCCGAGAATTACGTGCAGACAGGATGAGGACGAGAAAGGACCTCTCTCTCTCTCTCTCGAACACGTGATCAAAGTCGAAGATGTGTGAGTCAAGAAAACGCGTGGGCGTCCGAGTGCGAAGTTTTTCCTTTTTCTCGTACTCTCTCTTCAGGTTTCTTTCCCTCTCCCTCTCTCTCTCTCTCTCTCTTTCTTTCTCTTTCTCTTTATACATATCGAGAAGCAAAATAAGTTGCAGACAAGAGCTATTCGACGGTTGTACAGTCTACACAGTCTGTGTACATCGTCAGAGGATCCGCTGCCGCGAGGCTTATCGATACATCCGCGGACCTTCGGTCTAATAGGAATTTCATAATATTATATATCGACGATCAACCACGCTCGCGACAGGCTTCAATTAATTCCTTACAACGCTCACGTGATAATTGCCGACTGTTGCTAGCGATTTGCCGCATTTATCAGTCATCCGTCCACGCACAAACATATTCGAGAGATTGTCCATCCTGACACCCTGTAATGTTTTTCTCATTGAACCTCTTGTACATCTCTTGTTATTTTATTTACTGCTTCTGAACACACACGTTTTATGATTCCAACGTATTTTTATTATCCAACGCATTCGTAAGTTTTTTATCTCGCATTTTTCTACTGAAAATTTGAAAAAATTCTCAAGTTGTAAACACAGTATTTCGATTGTTATCCAAAAGGTTCACAAACTTTATTGACATTTTTCTACACACATTGATAAATATCCATTCTCATAGACACACGTGCACGTTTCATAATAATTTCATAACAAACAATTAAACTTTTTTTCAAAACGTCAAATAGATTAATGCCAAAAAAATATACGAAAGAAACAAATAGTTTTTACTCAAGACTCAAAAACATCTCGACAAAGACAGTTTACTGATGTTTTTCCATATTTTTGATAAAAGTATGTTAAGAACAAAAAAATTTTTTAAAAATCGTTGATATTCGTATTGTTTTAAGGGTTACCAATGTTTTAACGTTGGAAAAGTTATAAAAATCGATTTTTTAAACGTCATAGCTCTCAAAGAACTCTCAAAAAATAGGAATCGAAAAATTGGTACGTATCAATGCTTCTATGGAGTATTATTTTACAAAAAAGTTGCAGGGAAATGAAAAATGGTAGGGGTCATGACCCCACGAAATAGCATGGAATGCCTTACATACAGATCTTTGCTATTTTCGAGACACTATGTACGTGTATCTCTGTATATAATCTCAGAGTTTGGTGGTATTCTTATCGACAAAAGCAGTAGTCCCGTCGAAAAGCACGATAAAACAGTATATTAATGGTACGGTCGTCGAATAAACACTTTACGTAAGGATATTATCGACTCATGAATCCGATGACTACGCGAACGTTCAAACATAGAGACACACACAACATTCATATCCATGTCTCCATATAGTCAATATCTACAAATAGCAAGAAACGCGTATCCACAATTCCTCTCATGCATGTTCTATCCAGAAGTTCTATCGCGTACGACCCATACGGATCGTCGATCATTGCTGCAAAGAGTAACTACACGCTATGAAATTCGACCCCCTCCCCCTCGGCCTCTATCAAGTAAAGACTCCCTTGAGATGTCACTCTTTCCTATCTCGGAATTTCCAGTATCATCCACCAGACGTGCAATAAATTAATTCACGATTTATTTTTCAATCGTGGGACTTTTTGCCAACAATTTTTATTAGTAGTCTCACACGACGTTGAAAAAACATGGATCTGTGGCTACCGGTTTTAACAATCTATAAAATTATACAAAACACCCTGAGAAATATATCGAGTTTGATGCGCTCATGTTCACGTAATTTTGAATTGTTGTTATTTTTTCTTTACTCGTGACAATTATATCATTTTGGCTATGAGAGGGTCAATGATATAGTTTACGATCGTGATTCTTGTAACGATATGGTACATCGACAATGTATTATTTAGCAATTTTTTTGTTCACTTGAAATTAACAACATTCCCTTATTCATGTTGGTTATTGAATGAAATCGACGATAAACGGTGAGTTTTTCAAAGACTTTTCGCGAATACAAATTCAATAACTACTGAATAATTATTGTCCGCATCGTAAAAAAAATCCGCGTAGGTGTATCAGGACTCATAAAAAAAAACTTTGAATATATACGAATAAAAACTAACATTTCCTGTAGAATTTTCACTGAATCTATAATGTTTTCGTCTCACGTCTCATGTTGTATAGTCTGTTTGCTGGATGGTGGGTAGAGATATCTTTGCATGGAAGTTGAAAAGCGAGAAAGAAAGTGTTAGAGGGAGAGAAGAGAAAGAAAATAAGGGAGTGTAGGATAGAGGAAGAAGCGCGTGCTCAGGATGCGCACCTTGCCAGGCCGTGATTAGCATTGCACCCCCCGCATCAGCAAAAGAGTAAGAGAGGAGAAGAGAGCGAGCGTGTTCCCGAAGGCCAATGGCACCCCGTACTATGGTCCTCGACGAGATTCTGACGCGCAAGGGGTTGCTCGTACAAATGTGTAAATCTCTGTGTGTATGTGTGTGTTTTTATGGATGTGCGTGTGTGTAAACTTGCCGCGAAATGAAAGTGTGATAGAGGGTAGTCGCGGGCAGGCAAGAGAGGGTGGCTTGGCCGTGCTACAAGTGATGGTGGTGCGCGGTGCGCGACATAAATATGTATGTATCATCCCGGCTCTGCGACCTGCCCCACTGGCCCACTGGGTCAGACTCATGCTTCATCACAATGAGCACCTTATACTCAACTCTCATCTGTATACATATATATTCGTATCTATTATACAGTGCACTTTATTCCTACAGTCTTTGCTTGTCGTTCAAGTGGATAGAACGAAAGATTTTTTCGTAACCAAGAAATACATCATCGATGATGAAGTTTAAATAATATATTTTCAGACACACAAATTTAATGATAAAATACGCTTGATAAAAAATAGAACGTTGTAGATGTTTTTTTTTTTTTTTTTTTTTTTCAGGGGACGTTGTTTAGTGACTTTTCGAATGAATGATAGAATTTTTAATATCTATGAAAAATAAGGGTTTCAAATGATTCTTTCGACGATAGATAATTGTATTTTTTTTTTTTCTTTCGTATCCAATTATACCTTCATTTTAGTCTGGATTTTTGAATTGACAGAAATGTAAACAAATGATGTTTGGTATCGAAATATTATTGGCGTTTAAATAAATGTATAAATCAGAATTTTAGAGGATACACTTTTCAGACTTCTAGATTATGTGCAATTGAACTATGATTGATTATCCGTGGACCATACTTTTTAAGGGTAAAATTAACCACGAGGATACTTTTGTCGAGAAACAAGAAAATGAAAATCTGTAGTATTCATTTGGTTGGCAAGCGTCTACAACAAATTTCGTAGCAGTCAATGAACCAGGACTGGTGGGGAATCAATCCTTGAGGGATGTGAGGGAAAGTTTTGAGTCTGCGAGGTGTGATGGTTTTACAATGGGAATCAGGGGTGCGAAGCTCATGAATATATGCAAGTCGCGAAGTCGAGTTGTGGAAGGAGAGTGAGATAGAGATGTTTTAGTGACACAGGGAAAGAGAGAGATAGAAAGAGAGAGAGAGAGAGAGGAAGAGACGGTGCAGAGGAAGATGAAAGAGAATGTGTGTAGAATAGAAAGAGAGATAGAGAAAGGCATTGGGAAGTTTGAGTATGCAGCTCTATCCGCTATTCCGCTCAGCTGACTTCGATCAGTGGCAACGAATAGGAATGGGTGAGGAAAAGGGAAAGAAGAAGAGTGGAGAAAGGGAGGGAAGGATAGTTTTGAACGCAGCCACCAGTGACGTCGGCAGTTGCGCCACGTCCATCCCCCGCAGTTTAGTGAAAAGAGGGGGTTGATGCAGGTCCGGGCGTAGTGAAGGTATAGAGAGGTACGTACAGTAACGCTCCACAGTGGCTTATGTTCAAAGTTCATCTCTCCCGCTCTCTTCCTCTCTCTCTCTCTCTTTGTGGGGGTTGAAACACTGACAACCCCCGTACTCCGGACGATCACGAGGCCAAGAGAACAGCGAGGGGGTTGAAACGGGGTTCGGAGGCCGACGTCGCGGCTCTTACATATTTATGCCGCGTTCTACACTTCTACACTTCTCTACGCGCGAGCAACACCCCCGACATTTCAGGATATCTCCACGTGTATCCACATAGACTGCCGAACGAGCGACCTTGTCGTCCAAACAAACTCCACGTGGTCCTACTCTTGCTCCCATTGTCGTCAATAATACTTATTTATCAGGTCACGAAACTTTGTGTACAAGTATCAAATCACTTTCGTGTGATATCTGTAACTCCATTTGAATTGAAGACAATCGATCACATAGAATGGTCTGTGAACAGTTCGATCTTTTTTTACTTCATTTTTTTTCGAAAACTTTATTAAATGGAGCTCACGATGTTTAATTAATAAATTAATTTGAAATAATAATTCAGAACTAGAATTGAAAAACTGCTAATAATCAGTCCAATGTCTTTGTACGGCCACAACATTTTCAACGACCATTTTTTCGTTATCATTCCTCATTCGCAAAGTTCTATCCGGAAGAAAGTCTCAGACCAATTTCTAATTTCCAGGCTTTCATATTTAGTTATTTATCTTTTTGTACGAAGTGAAGAAAAAACTTTGTGACAATAGGCGAGAAAAGAGAGATCTCAGAGCCATCAAGAGACTGAGATGTTGCGGTTGGTTGGAATAAACTGATAATTTGCATACTTGACAGACTCTGTTGCAGAAGAATGAAAGACAGAAACGTAAAGAGAAAGAAAGAGAGGCATAAAGCTGTGCTTATTCGCATCTCCATACGTTGCGCATATAGACGAGAGAAGAGGACGAACGCGTGTCGTATCATGCGAGAATATCGACACGCCTGTGTATATAAATCTATTTATAGATTACGTATAAAAAGCTTTTTACAAAAAAAAAAAAAAAAAAAAAACAATTAATGTCACGGTGTGTCTTCGTGGAACCACAAGATAGGATCACATAATTCTCTCATGCCATCGTGACAAATTCGTTCCGTTAAATTTGTAATCTTTGCTTCCCAACATCTCTTCATCATTTATCGCTCCAAGGGAGTCAATAATATTCAGACGCACCACGTAGAAAATTGTTCATTTTTCAAAATCAGTGTAAATATTGTTCCAATTAATCAATTTGATATTATTCGGTGTAAAAAAGTTATAAAAAGAAACAACAACAAAAAAATATTTTATTTTCTTTTTCACATTTTATTTAATGTCATGAAAGCAATAAGTCGGTGAAAAATAGTCATGTTTGTTTTTACTGATTTTTCATATAAAAACGAATTTTATCGAACGGACTGAAGGAAATGAGGGACATAAAAAGTGTGGTGACGAAAAAAAAGAAGGAGAAAGGGACCATTGTGAAAGGAAGGAGTAAAGAAAGACACGCGTGTTGTCACGGACGTATGCAGGATGCGCGTGTCTTCTCCTTGGATTTACTTATATATACGACGTTCCGGGTGTTGTGGGACTCGGAAAACGTGGTTCGGGAGAGCGCATAAACGTTCGTGCCGTTGTCACTGACATAAAAGTTGGGTGAGCGAGGATCGACCGTTTCCGCTTTATACCACGTTGTTTAGGCACATCTAAGATTATTAACGTGGAGGAGAGAGATATAGTGGAGGGGAGGAGCGGAAGAGTTTCGAAGCGTGGGAGTCAGATCCGGCCAGGCTACGTTTGAATATTAAAAAAAAAATATTTCGTCAGGGTTAAAATCACAATAAATTTCAAAGTAAATAAAAAATTAGGATTTTATTGAAATTCCCGCAATTACTGTTTCAAATTCACTAAGTTTTTTTTTTCTAATAATTAAAATCATATATCGACTAATTAACTTTATGAAAACTGTTCCAACAGTCTAGAATTTTGAAATCCGAAACTTGACAGTTTAGAGATTGCAATATATATGTTTCAATAGTTTTATTGTGAGTTACAGGTGATTATGGAATTTGATTGATTGACGATCAAAATTTAGAAGAATGTCAAAAAAAAAAAAGAAGGTAAATATTGACATATCTGGAAGACAAATTTGTAACGATATACTACAGTAAAATGTTTTTAATGAATTTTTACCTTTTTCCAAATGTATATGTCACTCAATTTACAAATAATATTCTCACTCATATATTCGAGGGTAGAGTGCTCCGCGAAAGTTCCAAATTGATAATTACCATACGCCTGACATGTCCAATGTTGAACGTGACACTGTTCGTTCTTAACACAATGCGCTGTGCAGTGTCGACTTGCCATTAGACCAGCAGCTATCGGTTTTTCTTTTTTAATTATCGCTGTCTATTCGCGTATTTAATTATTTCATCGGACACTCCGACGTCCGGCTCACAATTAGCCAAATGCAGGGACACTGATTGCCCCAAAAAATATTGAAACGTGAGTCCTTGGATGTGAGCGTTGTGTGGTCGGTAGAAAAATAAAAAAATCCACTCAACTTGTTTACCCAGAAAACAGAGTTTGTTATTATTATTATTATTATTATTATCATTATTATTATTATTGATATTATCACTGTCCGGCTCGTCTGTCAACGAGTATCCGGGATGCTCCAGGTTGCGCAATACATCACCGTGTGGATGGCCAATCTTTTTAATCATCCCTCTCAGTACACTCTGAGCGTTTAATTTTCGTCACGTTGATTAGTCCGAGAGTCGATCCAATCAAGCCATGCTATCAACCAAGCGCAAAGTGAAAGAGCGAATGACATATTATATATACACATTAAAGCTTTTCACAACGGAACATATAACTATACACGTATTTTTTATCGAATAAAAGATAAAGTGGTTTCTCACGTCATCGGTTAATGACCACGTAGTCCGAAAGAAAGAGCATGAGGAAGGTGCATAATTAACAGATTTTTTTCTATTGTTTCAATAGTATCATCTAAAAAAAAAATAATATATCGACTTATTTTTGGAGAATTTATTCAATTTTGTATTTAATTCAATCGATTTGTACTTATGTAAATACCGCTCGTTTAAAATTTCACATTCGAGTAGTCTGATGTTTTTTAATAAAATATAAATTGACTCCTGCAGAATGCATGTGCACAAATATGTGAAGAAGTTGATTATTTTGCCGCAGTGATATAACGAGCACTTTCATATGCGATGAAAAAATCGGCAGCAGTATGTCATGGGGTCAAGTGGTCCTCAATTGTTTGTATCAGCGATGACCCCACAAGAACTGCACATGATGTCATAATTATTACGAGAGCCCTCTTTAAGTCATCCCTGCATACTAAAAGAGAACAGCTCTCAATAATTTTATCTCTTTTTTGTTTGAGACACTAAAGAAAGAGAAGCACACGTATCGCGATGAGGATGCTTCCTCAGCAACGTTTCTCCATAATTGCATTATTGCAGAGAGGAGAGAGAAACGACAGGGAACATGCACTTGGGCACGGGACGCGTGCTCGCCATCTCAACTGCATTCGAAGTGGCCCCGGTATTGCAAAACCACGCACGCACATATACCGGAGGTAATCGTCCGCACCTCTCTCCATAATTACGTACAATGATCCTCTGGTCAATCTTATAGTTTCAATATATCTACCTATCTCTCTATTATTTCGTTTAATTACATCCACGTATGGTACGTTAGATTTTACGAAGCTTTTCAAAACCCACGGATCAAATTCTTTCCTAGAGTCCCCATTGACATTCTCTCTCGGTCGAGCTGAAACGAAAAATGCAACGAAAATCAATGGAGGTGATTCAGGAAAGGGAATTTTATTTCTATTGTACACTTTTATTGCGAATTTCC
Organism: Campoletis raptor; assembly: GCA_948107755.1. Classification (NCBI taxonomy): domain Eukaryota; kingdom Metazoa; phylum Arthropoda; class Insecta; order Hymenoptera; family Ichneumonidae; genus Campoletis; species Campoletis raptor. The sequence goes on from OX403623.1 coordinate 18,885,076, forward strand.
AATAATCTTCTTTTTTGTATTACCATTTCGTTTTTCTTTTTTTTTCGTTCTTTTCAGAAGGCTCGAGCAACTATAGACGTTAGAGTAATTGAAAATTGTTTTATAAATACAGAGACTGCTTCGGTACAAAGCCCTCAATCATTTTGATTCAACTAATTAGATAGTTTACTGATTACCGAGTAATTGTTTGAATATTCATTTTGTTCGTTTAATTATGAACGGACGCTGTAGAATCTTAACGCCAAGTGTTTTTTTTTTTTAATACAATTAATTGATTAGTGTACTCTTTCATTTATAAACATGATTCACTTTTTTTGAGTGACGTGATATTTCGGCTCGTATTATTGTTACATCCTTGCTCTAATTTTTTGCTACAATAAAATGACAGCCGAATTTGAAAAGAATGCGAAATATTGCAGGCCAACTTTTTTTTTGTAATGAGCCAATAATAAACTGATGATTATACTGTTGATTAAAAAAGTTAAATAGCATATGATTGCGGGATTATTTGGAGCATTGTTTAAAAATTGAACGTATTCTATAACTCAGTGAATTGGAAAGCAAATAACAAGCGTGTGTAATGGTGACTGGTTTTCTTATTTATTTTATTTTTCACTAGCACCGTTCTCACGTGACGGTCTCGTGGCACGATGCCAGAACGTAGCACGTGCTCTTCCGATACGAGGCCACCCAGTAAATTGTCGATGCATCGTCCAACGAATCTTGGAATTCGCCAAAAATCCACAAACTTATGGAACGAGAAACTCTGCCGAATTATAGCTAAAGAAACTGGGTAGAATGGTAGAGGGTGCTGTGTAAAAAAGTGAAGAGAAGAGGAAATAAGAGAGAGCCCTCTTTCCCTCTCTCCATTCTCTCTTTCTTTCTTATTTGCGCGATAGCGATTTGATACTAGGAAAGCGAGATGTCGAGCATGGAGGGGAAAAGAGATGTATATAGAGAGGAGATCCGAGCGTGCAGAACGCGAACCGGGTAAAGCGCTCAACTGCAATTTTTCTCGCCATATACGTGACGGGAATGGGAATAAAAAACTACGCTGGCTAAGGGAGTAGGACCGAGTAGGTTTGTGAGCTTGGGGAGGGCTGGGGACGGCATCAGAGGGAAGGGAAAAAAGGCCTGCTGCGAATTTTCTTCAACCGAGAATAAGAAAGAATGTGCGAGAGAGTGAGAGGACGATAAAAAATGAGTGCTTGGCTGTCGTGACTAAAAGAAAATGTCCGGATCACTCGCAAGGGAGTTTCCCGTCTCAGACGATTTTCCGAAGTGATCATCATCTCTTTTACCGAGTTGTTTTAGGCGCGAGTCATCTTCTCATCGGTACCGAAGAAATAAAAATCCGATACAGTTATAATAGCCTCCAAGGATTCTTAAAAAAAAAGTCATATCCTTTATCTCCTTCGCGTCAATTAAAGTATAAATGTTCCGTGAAGTTGAATTTTTCTCCAAGAGTTAAGGGAATAAAGAAATTTAAATATTATTCGAATTGTCTCGACAAAAGTGTAAAAATATTTGAGCGAATCAAGTCGCAGATAAACATAAAAGAGACTTCGATTGAGCTCATCTGTCTTGTTTTGTATGCGATCTTGGCAACGTCACAGAAATGGGATCGATTCCTGAAAAAAAAGAGGATAAAACACCAACAGATTCGAAGAATATTGGTGCAGAAATATATCTATAAATATATATAATATGGATAAAACGAGAAAAAAATAAGAAAAGAGAAAACAAGGGGAAGGTGAAGCGAGAGAAGAGACGATATCACGTTGGCCAAATCAGACGATATCGGAGATCCACATTAGATCACTAAGTCTGATTCGCATTGACGCGAATCGTGCCTTCGGGGCAGAAAATATGATTGCTTTGACTGGTTGTGAGGGTTTTCTAGGCGGCACGTCGTACGACGAGTTGAGGGTGGGATTAATGCTACCCTCGGGGATCCACGTGTGTCTCTGTCTCCGTTCCAATTTTGCTCTTCTTTCATTCACTTTTTCTACCTATATTTCCGGTACAATTTATTCTCTACTTTTAGCAGACACGTGCCCATGCTGCTCGTTTTCCTTTCACCTTCCTCCACTGAAAATAAGAGGTTGCAGATGAAATCTTGCAAATATAAGAAGGTCTGTTGTGACGAAAGAAAAAATTAAGGGATGCAACTGAAAAGAAATCGGGGAGAATGTAACACTGGGGTGTTTTTGACGCAACGTGACATTGGAACAAACATCAGACAAAAAAGTAATTTATAAAATTCGTTTCGATACTCGATTCCAGTGACGATCAAACCTGAATATGTTGTATCTATGCATCCTATCACTTTTTTCTGAACAAGAGAAGCCAAACATCGAGGCTTATCCGAATCGATAAAAAGTCATAGTATTGCGAGACATCGATAGACGAACTGTGACTTTTATGCGGCCACTGTGAACGAGATGAGAACGAAGAGAAAGAGACAAAAAAGAGTATGAGAGATGAAAGAGTATGGCGAGGAGTGAAGAGAGTTGGTTTGAAGCCCGCGAGCGGACCTGACTGTTTTATTGTGTCACGTGCAGAGGCACAAACGGCCAGCCCCATATATCAGTCGCGTCAGAGGGGAGACGTCGATATCCCCCGATCAATCATTAATAAGGCCTGAAACCCCAAATACATAAGGCAGTGGCTTTGCCTCTTTCTACCCCTCTCCCCCCCTTAACTCCGTCACGTTCACCCCCTTATAACTCGACTGCACGCCGCGCCATCGGCCCCCGAAGATACGGAGGAAAAGAAAAAATGTATTCCCGAATTTATATGTCCCATAGCCACGGATTGATGGAATTTTATATTCCTCTACGTGATTTCTTGTATCACCGATCTGAAAAACTACGATTGATACCCATTTTCGATCTCATTTTTTTGTAGCATCGGTGCATCGATTTATGCTTTATAAATACGAGCCTATTCAAATATTTAAGATTTTCCAGTTTTTCGTAGATTCCAAGGCGGTGGTGATTCCATAGAAAAATATCTCTCTTTGGGGAAAACTTCGCGGCTGTCATAATAAAAAAAGTAGTATTTTTACGCCGAATGATATATTTGTAACGTCATTATTTATTTTGTTTTCATTGAAAGCGACGATAAGAAGTTTTCTACATTCGCTGGAAATGGTTTAATGATCATGCACTCAATCAATGCGGCTCAGGATTGTACAAAATTGACAGAAATTTATCTTTATATGCATTGTCATCGAAATCAATTGTATTTGAAAAAATTTCTTCAAACAATTGGTGAAATCTCGGTTCTTGATTGACCCCCGGCTGTCTCTCATCGTAGAAAAGAAAACTGTTTCAAGCACGTCTGGGATCCCACGTGGAATGTGTAACAAACCAAAAAAAAACCCTTTCCAATCTTCGGTCTCAGCGAACAGGCGAAATTCGGGTATCCCTTCGTTCTACGAAAAATCCCGTGGGAGAGCTCTTCACTTCGTCCTCCTTTCTCTCTCTCTCTCTCCCTCCTGTTCTCTGAGTCTCTCGTATGTATGCATAGGATACGTGTATATAACCAGCGTACGGAATAGCTTCGATTTGGAAACGAGGAGATATCGTTGCGGTTTAAAACGTCGTTCGGTGTGGTGGCCGGTCGCATTGCCAGGGTTCTAAAACGACCCTCGTACCACGCTCCGAGCTTTCGAACCCTCGGCCGAGTACAACGGGTGCGGGGATTTTGCGCGGATCAGCGGAAAGTGAAGGTTTCCCTGCACCGTTTTTGTCAAACCTTTTACACCCGCTGTAACTTTACGTGCAAGAAACTTAAGAGTCTCTCAAAAAAATGATCGAGAGAAAAAGACCGGGATAGAAGTAAAGTGGAGCTAAGAAAAAGAAAAAAAGTTTTAACTTTAAATGAAGAAGAAAGTGTGGCAGATTACTTACTGGCTATCAATTCTTCTTTGTATGTACTTGAGTATGAAAATACTAAAAAAACCATTAAAAAAATATTGGCAGGATGCTCCGAGCACTCTGTCCGAACCCAGTAGAAATCAAGGCGCGAGCGCGCGCATCGCAGTCCTCATTCAGCTGGGATTGGCTTTTGGTATGGTGAAATCTACCACTTTATCTCTTTCTCTCTTTTACTCTTTCTCCCCCAGTATTTTTATCTCTCGACAGGCTTCTCTTTCTTTGCTGCTATTTCCTCGGGCGAGATAATCAATCTACAACCACCTCTCTTCGCCACAATCTTTTCTTCTCTCCTTAACTCTTAGTTTCTTCTTTCCAACTCTCTTGACTACCCGTACATGCATCCTCATCTTCTCTACCGAAGAGAATCATTTTCTCTCTCTCTCTCTCTCTATCTATTCCTCTTTATCTTTTTTCTCATCTTTTCTCTATCTCTGCCTCTCTCGTTATCTGCTAATCCTTCCCTCCTTTCTTGATCATTCCTTGCCCGATCTTCTCGTCGTTCTAGCCTCAGGGGGCTCGAGGTGTGCACCACGTCCTACAGGTACTCCGTAGTAAAAATCCTCCTCACACTCAACGCGAAAATCGTTTTAGTCCTGATCATTGATCTTCTACCTCGAAGTAAAAATTAATCCATTCGATTTTAAAAAGTCATATTTTTCGTTGATTTGTTTTTTGAGGAGCCTTCTCAGTGTGTGACAAGCATAAAAGTTGCTTATTTTCATCTTTTATTTTCAATTCCATGAAATCCGATATCCTTTTTTTCGTTTGTTCAAATGAATCTTGTGGTACATAAAAATTTTTTTAAAACGTTTTACTTTTATTTTCTTATAACATCATTGACTACTTCGAAGCGGTGGCTACGAAAAAATTGATATGAAAAATCATTTTTAAAAATGGTGCATATGAAAAACTGTAGACGCGTATGAAGGATTTTTTTTGTGGAACTTAACGAAGCAGTTATTTCAAATTCTAATGTCGAATTGAGCTTTTTTCGAACAGGTTTATCTTCAAAAAAACATGGACATTCTTAGAGCCATTTAATATGACACTAATTTTTCAAGTTTACAAAGTAAACGGTTTCACGTCATGAAATCAGACAATTTAATAACCATAACCAACTAGATAAATGGAACTAGATATTCATCTAAACATAAAAAGACGTCGTAAGAATGTTTTATAACGAAAGATTTTTATATATGTTAGTTTATGTGGCTTAAGCTAGATGCTGAGAACGATCGTGAAGCATAACGTACTTACAGACAGACTCTCGACGGGAATATTCGCGGTTGTAAAGCACACCCTTAAGGAAGACAAACGGGAGTTCAATGCCGGTCGCGTTCCACAGCGCGGTTTGCATCATTGATGATAGCCTCTGCTCTATTCCCCGAACGGTACTGCACACAAACACAGCCGAACACATTGACGTGTATACATGGAAGTGAGCTCTTTCTCCTGATGCTCTAACGTGGTTTATCTGCCCATAACTGTGAAATATCCTCTCGGCGCAAGAGGGCCTGATTGGCGGGAAGTGTTCCTAGCGAACGGTAAATCTCAACCCCACGAACCTCACATTCTAGCCACCCCCGACGGACCACCCTCTATTATTGCCACGCCAGAGATATCCAAAACCATAGATTTCCGCTCGTTCCTTTCGACTCTCTCGTTTTTTCACCTTTTCTCTCATACACATTGAACTACCTCGCGATATCGAACGAAAGCGTCGTAATCCGGGCTTTTAGAGTGATGAAAATAAAATGAAAGAATTTATCCCTTAAATTCTTTTGGGAACCTCAAAAGTTTGTAATTAATGGTCCCTCGTTACTTGCATACAATTCTTACGATATATGCCCGCTCAGAATATTTGGAAAGACGTATTAAATTGCCGAAAATCTGCCCGAGTTATGGCATTTTTATTGCTTCCTTTTCACCATGATAACCTCTGAAAATACGATGGAATCGGTGTGGCTATACATCTCGAGTATACGACGAGAGTTTGAGAAAGGATTTCGATGCCGGAGACGGGACACTAGAAAGTTTTCGATTCACGGCAGGTAAAACGCACCAATGGTCCGCTACGGCAAGGGGAGGTTGGGGGTGGAGAGACCGAAAGTCCACGCGGTGTTTTTTGCAAGAGAAACCGCGAAGGAAAAGGATACAGAAAAAAGGAAGCATGTATATGCTTGAGGGTCTGGTCCGCGCATTCGAGGGATCTTCTCTCGTGTGTGCCCTTCGGTACACTGTAACAATGCAATGCGCCTCGATTCCACCGCGCCCCCGTTGTCTCGTAAATATAAATGATGCCGCGACTCGGTTATGGCCGTGCAGCTACCGTGCACCCTCTCTTGCCAAACCTCGACACACTCACAAACTACCAAACCAAAGAAACACATACACAGAAACACATGTATAAACATAAACACAAATATACGAGAACGAAAATCGCGGCGATTCTTTTGCCGAAAAGTTCCGCCCAGCGTGCGCTATCTATCTCGTCCCTTGTAGCCCCTCGCTTCCTTCCTTCCTTCTCTTATTCTTTCTCACTCCATCGCCAAAACACCGATAAATCGACTATCTTTGATCGAGTATCTTCACACACATTCGCAAAGGTATCGGTTTTTTAGTTGTTGCAAAAGCTTAAGAGGACGAAAAAGATTTTCATAGTTTTTCCTTCATTCAGTAAGAAAAACGATGGTGGGATTGATTCTAATGATTAGTTTCATTCATTTTTTCATCCCAACTTCACACTTTTCTCCAACACTCACCATCAAGTCTCTCGAAGTATTGCGACCAAAAAACCACGAATTTTAATCACAGATTTTCAATTGAAAGTTTCATTAAAATGGATAGTAGATTTTCCCAAGATAATGAGAAATAAATCACGAGTCGTAAAAATATTGGAAAGTTGTAGGAGATGACAACTATAAAAAAAAAACAAAAGCGAAGTCGAAAGAGACGACAAAAACGTGCATCACTTTTTGATACACATTATTCAGTACGAACGGATCTTGCTGAGATTGCGTGCCAATGACGGCTGAATTGCAGCATAATATAATATTTATTTCATGCTCTATAATGGCCGATGTTTATCATCGTGAGCAGCCAGGTATATGGCTATTCGATCGTACGATCTCACCTCTATCGTTTGGTGAGGAAGAGGAAAGAGGAAGAGAGTCTCGGAGAAGTAGCGAGTGAATGAGATGGAATTCTGGGAAGAGCGAGAGTGAGAGAAAGAGAAAAGATGGGATGCGGGCGGTTTGCGTGCTTCCAGTAGAATATATGCCACAGTCAAGAAAAGAGTCCGTTCAAAAGAGAACGAAAGGGTAAGAAGAGGGAGAGAGAGAGAGAGGAAGAAAGAAATAGAAGGTGACGTGAGAGGTGGAGGTGGATATATGTGAACGCGTACAAGGATAAGACGAAGGTGGAGGCTGGATCGAAGAGGAGAGAAGCGAAGATGCTCTGGTAAAGGGAAAAGAGGGCGGGACGGTCCATTAGGCGGTATCGGGACCATCGCACGGTAGCACCACGCTCTCTGCATCTCAATGCCCACACGGCACCCGAGAGCTCTCTCGCGAATATATATAGGGCCGAACTCAAGACTTTCGGAACCCTTTCGATCCAGAAAAGAGCGATAGGGAGCGAAAAATGCCAAAGAGAGTCCAAAAATTCGCAGACTTTAGCTGAATCATTCGTCACCTTCGTCTCGATTTTTCCATCCTTTTTGGCTCATCCATTTTGTTTCTTTTCATGATGTCGTTCACTAAGTATTCGCTAGTTATTACCCAGTCAACCACCAGTCGAATAAAATCCATTTTAACATAGGGAAATTGGATTATATCAAAGTAACTATTTATAACAGGTGGGAAATTAGCGAAAGAGTTGGTCGAAGGATACAAGCGTAAAAGAGAAAAAGCAGCAGAGATATGGAGGGACTAAACGAGAATCGAAGGTAGCGGCCCTGGAGTCGAACAACACCGGTAGCCCCCGCGGCGTTGTCTTGTGATCCTGCGGGGCAGTGAGGCTCACCAACCATAGCCTGGACGACGACGACGACCACGACGACGACCACGAACGATACACTCTGGCTACATGAAGCATATAAGCAGTGAATCCTCCTTCTTCTCACTCTTCTTGCTTTCTCTCTTTTTCGCTCTCTTTCGTTTTAACCTCCTCTATCTAGAGTGTATCCTGCAAGAGGATCCTGCTGCTGCTGCTGCTGCTCTGGTGGAGTGAGGTTGCTCACTCCCACTCTCTTTTCCTCATCGAGTTCTCCGATAAGCTTCGCGGCGTTCTCGATTTACGGGTACATGCATCCATGACTGCCTGCCTGCCTGGCCTCCACACACGAGGGGGATGATTGCCCAAGAGCTACCGTTGGAATGTCGATTGGTGGCGATTCTACTCAACTATTTCGAACCGGACCATACTTTCCGACCACTTGATTACATTTTAATGGAGACTTCACCGAGGAAACCAGCTTTTCAAAACTATAAATATTGTATTAATAGTGTCCTGTTCTTGACAACACGTGGCGAACATTCCACGATATCCTTGTAGCTACTCAAGTGCTGAATAACAGAATATATAACACATTTCTTCAATGTAAGTTTTTTTTTTCTGCTTTTTCAATTCGAATCAATAACAGCCGGAAAATAATGGTTTATTAAACACGGTTTAGTTTCCCTACAACTTTATAAACGAGATACCACGAGCATATAAGATCGGATAGTCGATGGCTTGACCGGTTAGTGGCTGAGGGGATAAGAAAACGGATATCCGACAGGAAATCGAGAAGGTTTCGGGGTAGGGCGCGTGGCAAGTTCCTTCACTTCAAGTTGCTTTATCGCCTCTCACTCCCGAGTGGTCTGACTCGCTTCGGATTCGAAAAATCCATTAGCCCGTAGCATGCCGCGGTCAAAAAGGTTGGGGGATGAGAGCTGATCTCGGGGTGGGTGTTCGAAGGAGGAAGAGAAACACGGAGAGGGAACTGGCTATCGAAGCGTAGAAGGTCTATACGATTGGCGCGAAATACTGAGAGAACTGGCACGATGCTTTAGAGAAAGAGACCATGGAGTAAGAACGAAAGAGGTAGAAAAAGGACAGAAAGTATTAGTGAGGTGTGGAAGAAAGAGGCAAACAGAGGAAAAGAGTGAGAGTATAAACGTTACGCGAACGTGATTCTGCTAATGGCTGGCTTAACCGGATTATGAGGAATTAAATTAAGGGAATTTTGTTTGTTTGTTTCGTGTACTGGGAGGACGTAGTTGTTGGTAGACTGTGTGTGCTAAGCAAGCGTTGGAAAGAGTTTTAACTGCGACAAACGAAACAGTGGGTAAGCGTGTCCACCTAATGAGCTGAAAAGGGCAGGTACCAGAATCTCGCGAAAAAATAAACGTTCGAATCTTTTTTAGATACAGACACTTCAGATTTACCAGGTGACATGAAAAGAGGACTCTGGAACTTAGCGAAAGATTGACTGCTTACGTTCGCGGAATCTCAACGAAAGTAAATGGTCGTAGCTTCTTCTGGTACAACAAAACGATTCACTGTAGATTCAATTCATAATAAATAAATAATAAGTATTTAAAAAACCAATGCTTGATGACAAACACGTTTGTATGCGTAACTGCAAGGTTCCGTCGTCTTTTGAAAAACTCTCTTTTTGGTAAATCGGTCGGAAGGTTTCGTCTCAAGGTTTACGACGGTGATACACTCTTTCTGCCTTATCCTCTTTGAACGAAATGCGTGTCGATACGTATCCACCGTAATCACAGCAACAAGACACCAACATTGTTGGCTTTTATAATCCGAGAATATTGGCGGACAAAGCTATATAAACCGTGAGTATTTTTCTGCCTCTATCTCCCTCTCTCCGTCGCTTATTCACTTATCTCGTGATTTTCCGTCTCATTTGCTCTCTATATCTGTCGCTCTGTGCTTCTCACACAGACTGATAAACAAGCACAGAGCCAAGGCAACAGTCAGCGAACGTTTACGAACGAGAACGACGTCGAAAAGGCTGCTCGCAACGACAACAGCGACGACGAGAGGTAAGCTGAACCAAGTCGAACGGCGACTAGATTTTCCTGTCAATAAATCAAGTCGATCCGCGCGGGGCGGCCTCGGCATTTCTGCGAGAGAGTCGACGTCGTCGAAGATCCCGCGCTGCCGCCACCGCCGCCGCCACCGCTCCCTGCTTCCTTATTCATACGAGCGAACCAGCTAAGCTCTCTCGTCGGCAGATCCCAGAAAAAACATCATGCCCGGTTACTACCGCTTCCCCTTAATCGTCCCTCTTTCTCCTCCTCTAATGTATATATATTTATATATAGACAAATACATATATCTATACATATATATTCCTTTCTACTATGTGTACGCCGCCAACTTTTGTTTATACTCTTGAACACGTCAATAGAAGTGATCTATGTTTGCGCTATCAACTCGCCGCTGAAGTGTGACAAGACCGAGGAAACTCAACAAACAAACACATTTTTTTAAATTACATCACTTCACTTCTGCTTATTAAGAGAACGCAAGTTCTCCCGTTATTTAACTGAGATATATATTTTATGCAATTCAAAACATTGGACCTTATACACTTTCGTGTTAATTATTATTATTTTTTTTTCTTTATTTACTCTTTTTGTAAATACCTTTACGGATTTTTAGAAACTCAAACAAATTTATCATTTTCCCTCTACTTCACTGTGTCCCTCTTCCTGTTTTTGTAAGACCCCCCAGAGTGTTGCTCACTTCCAACTCTTTTCTAATGCGCTACCAAATCACATTTGCACAAGTGACAAGGGAAACTGTAGAAAAGCCTTTATTTTTACTGAGTTTTAGTTGGTGTACTCCACCAAAAACTACCTGCACTGCTCAGCAATTGATCCGCGAGACAGTGCCTCGCTAAACGGTCACCCAACCAAGTATTTGCTCAGCCTGGAACGGGCTCAAGTGATCGACAGGGCCATACATTCGATCGTGTACCTATCGCTGTCCGTATATACGTAGAATTTATTTAGCAAATTAATTTCTGAAGCGTAGAAGTTCGTGGTTTTTTATTATTAATGAAAAGTAATTAAACTTGCAATCTAGTTGAAAGTTTTCTTGATGAATTGGTCCGCATTTCATTCATGCAACTCCAGCTGTCTCATCCAATGAGTATGTGCGTATTTGAATATAAAAAACAAATATATTTATATACATGTATATAATGCAACGTATAGTGGGCGGTTGGTTCTTTCATCGCATCGCGAAACGGATATATCCGAGATGTTTATCGCGAACGTTATCGTGGAATTTCACGCAAATCGCGTCGCTAAGTACGAGGATCTCGTGCTAATTAGAGAGACCCGAGGTTCAAGCGTGCACTAATCGTCTTGCTCGGTAGGAATTCCATGAATTCTCGATTATCGCGAGGCATTCAGCTCGTAGTCTATACCATTAAATGAAAGCAGAAATACTTATATTCAATACATTATATATTTATGAGTCCACCAAGCTTTGTGTTTAATTTTAATAATTATATCAACTATATAATGTCCTCGTGATCCAAGGTGATGATGGTAAATAAAATCAATGTACTGTTCGTTTCTTTGGACGCCACATGGTTTTTTCGATCCAGTGATTACAATCTGGTTAAAGTAATCATTTAAATATTTTATTACCGGTTCTTTTGTTTCAAAAAATCTTTCATGGAGAATTATCAAGAAACGAATGTTAAAGTGTTTTTCTCGTGCTTTCATATTTGTGTGATTTCAAAATTAATGTAATTTCATGAAAATTGGTGTATCAGGATAACCTGAAAAGCAGTTTTTGGACTTTTTTTTGGGTCGTGAAGTTATGAAAAAAATTTTCACATTGAAATTTCTTCAAAAGTGTATAGCGGTCGGTTTGTGCCTTTGTTTCTATTTTCTTTTAAATTTCTTTGTAAGTTTTTCGTGATTTTGATTGATTTTCGTAAATTTTTCATGCATCCTTTTCCTGCGGTTACATGACGAATAAAATTTAATGAAATACCGTTAAGTCCACATGCCATTATGGATTATCTGGCGATGAAAGTTTTCTTTAAATCTGGTCAGTTGTTTGCGGGTTATAAGTAGTGAAACATACAGATAGACAGACGGACAGACAAACTTTTTCCCTTACCGCAATATATATAAATAGAGAGATTTATACTTCGAGGGCACAAGCATCCGAAGTGAAATAGCGTCGCCATTTAATTGGGGCTCCGTAGCGCGCGAGTTTCTGGCATTAAGTATGATGTTGCGTTGAGTTCAATTAAAATGGAAATTGGGGATGGTCTCTCTGCCCATAGCTCTCCTTCTCTTTATCCAGCTCGCTCACACCCGGGTCGCTAGTCTCGTCTCTTTCATTCGTTGAGAGTTCACACACCCTTTCCTCACGCTTTGCTTCTCTTTCTTTCTCTCTCACTCTCTCTCTTTCGCTCTCTTTCTCTCTGTTTCACTAACGCTCTCGCATTTTCTCTCGCTTTAGTATTCAACCCTGGCATCCCGACAAATTAATACGTACAAATTACCGGGTGCCCGGAACACGAGACGAAATCAACAAACTCCTCGTTAACGAAACTCTGCGAGAGTCGTCAGTGAGTGAGAAATCGTCAAGGGCCACTCGATTTTTATTTTTCATTTTGTTGTTTTCAACTAACGACGGTGATAACGGGATTGAGTGAATTGTGCTGTCACAAGTTCTCTTCTTAATCTCCCGGGGAGAAATCATCGTAGTCCGGTTTCCCCACAGGAACTCTAAAAGACGTAAGAAAGTATGTAGTTCAGGTAAAAATATCGGATAAAAGAAAAAAGGACCGAACATGTCGTTGACTCTGAGACGCCTTAATGAGGCCAAGATTAGGGAGGGATCAACGGGACCGCGTTGCTTCTCAGGCGGTAGATATCGACTGGCAATTAAGACTAAAATATCATCACTGGGGTATGCTGGTCGTTTAAGAACTCACGTTTATTTTATTTTCTTAGCCAACCACTGGCGAATAACAAAAAAATAAAGAACAACACGTGTTGCCAGAGAGAAGTCGATCGAATTATGTCCCAAGGCTTCGATTTCGTGAAGATTAATGAAACTGTTTCCCATTGTAGGCAAAATTTGCGGCTGTTCAATAAATTTATTCCTGAAGATTAGGATTCTCTGATGGATCAAAATAAACCTTTGTACCCCGTGACCATATTACGATTCTTTATTTGTCTAATGAAAACGTGAATCTCAGGTCAATCTCTTACTCATCGAAGTTTTGCTGACGTCATGATTCTTCCTTTACGCGGTGTAGAGCTCGTTCTGTAATATCTAAGAGCCAAAGCCAACGAAAACATTTATCGCGCGTTATAACGCCATATATTTATCACGTCTGCTAATAAATAGCCAAGTTAATCCGGTGGAAGAGAGTCGCGAGTAACCGAGAGGGCTTTTACGTTTTGAGACACATCTTAGTCGCGCGAATGGTAAAGTTAAAGCAAAGAGTGCGAAAGAAAAAGAGTGAGAGAGGAAGAGAAAAGGTAGTGTATATATTAGGGAGTGTGCACGAGAGCAGCCGGTTCGTTGATAATAACGGTCTTCGAGTTGGCCGATTTGCAGAGTCGTCGACGTTAAAGGACGGCTCTCGCTCTCGCCTAATGACTATCCTCGAAAGAGTGTACTACTAGGGGCAGTTAAATCGGACGAGTCGAACGCGCCGAGCTGCTAAATAGCTTCGCTGCCTCGCCAAACTGAACAGATTTTAAATGATCTCGCTCTCTTTTCATTTCACCTCTTGCTCTCTCACTCTTCATCAGTCTTCCTTTCTCTCTCTATCTTTTTCTTTACCAGTGTGTTCGTTTATCACGATGGTCCAGGGCAGAGCTGGCCGCTCCCGCTGGATCGAGAACCAACACAAAACACATAGCTCTGGCTCGCGGAGCGACTTAATAAGACATCGTGACTCGGCGCTACGTCAAGCCCTAAGTGATCGGTTAATTGTACATTAAACCATACATAATAGAATTATCAGTGGAGTACGCGATAGACCCGAGCGAGGGAGTTTTCCCCCCTCTTCACGGTGCCTGGACATTCTCATCGACTGTAGATTCTCCCGAAGTGCATAAGAGAGAAAAAGAATATTAATAAAAAAATAAGGAGATAAAGGAGACGTGAACGTCTGAATCGAAAGATTCGCATGAGTGGATAAATCGCCACCAGGTGTCGAGTATAGTGAATCTCTCTCGTAAAAGTGCCGCGTCTATCATTAATATCCAATAATAAGCGTTCGTATGAAACGTCGATAGAAAAAAAAACGTGTTGCTGAAGGCTCTGGCAAAAGAACGATTGAGACATTAGAGAGAATATAATAGTAAGGGTCCTCGGTTCAATTGAGAAACGTGTTGGGCGCTAATGAGGGACCATCTTTGTAAATAGTTCCCTCATGTCTCTTAGTCCCTGAGGCCAACTTGTATCCATCGAGTAAGGAAGAAGGAAAGAGGAAGAGATGATGCGGCACTGGGATATATGCCTAAATAATCATTAAACTGTAAAGTATGCGACGGTAGTGTGGACATCGACGTATCATCAGAAATATCCAACGAAATCATGAATCCTTCAGGATTGCCGCAACGAGGAAAGATGTTTTATAAGTAAATCGCAAATGCATGCTATTAAAGAGATTTGAACGTTGAAGGCTCATAACGGAAGAGCACGTGACCGATCGATCGCCCGTTAAATCACGGGTTAATTCGACCCGTTTACAGAGAAACTTACCATGTAAAGAGAATTTACAAGAAAGAAAAAGACGCAGAGACATTCGTGGATTGCGCATTTGCACAGCTAAAGAATTCCACATGATAGGGATTCATTAAGCCTCGTTAATTAAGACATTATCACGTAATAATGATCTGAAGCGTGCTTTAATGAATGAATGAAACACGCCTTATAAATAATTAATCCGTGGACGATTAAGCCGTGACCATCAGCCGTGGCCAGCGAGCTGACCGAGTACTCGCGATCTTCTGGTTCGACGTTCAACTCTCTTCATCTCTATCAACGCTGCATCCAACCTTCGTCTTCATCACTCTCTTTCTCTCGCTCCACTATGCAGGAGAACGTGCAAGCGATGGATATACTAGAGCTGCAATAAGGCCGAACGTACTCTGTACGGATATTCCAGTTGATACTTCTTCGCTTGCGCAATCATCCGAAAAGAGAAACATGATTTTAAGCTACTGTGCTACAATATAAAATAATCGAGAATAACTTCGTGCACTCCGTGTTTTTTTCAATGACAACAATTGAAACTGTGCCTACTGCTTGAATAATGATTCAAAAAGCGTTATTGTGGAACGAAAAATCATGTGTTCACCGGAAAATCAGGTTTCTCAACAAGAATATCTGGAAAATCGAGTATCATCGTAACGCCACGTGATTATGCGGAGGCCGTTTCATCGTTGACCTTAGAAGATAAAATATATATCACGAATAGCGTAATCCTAGTTCATAAAAAAGAGAAGGAGATCATCATATATGTATTTTTTATACATTAATAGTAGCTCAACGTGTATGTAGATTTTTGGGCTGTCTCTTCTGCACATCAGCCTCGACCTTCTATGCCAAGCAAATAAACCAGTTTGACGAAGAGTGTGTGAGTTTATATATATTTATATTTATATATATAGATATATGTAAAGGCACAACTTAAAAGACGAAGAAGAGTCGAGTTGAAACGATCGAGAAGCAGCAGAAGAGAGAAGACGTTTACGTACCAGAGAGGCTCTGATGGTGGGCCAGGTCTCTCTCTCTCTCTCTCTCTCTTTCTGTCCCTCTGATCTCTCCCTCTTTTGACGAGAAAATCGTATATATAGGATTGCCAAACGGTACCCGAAGCCCTCGAGGACGTTCACGTATCATGTACCTCTCCAGAGATCTTCACGATCTTTTAGCAACAAATGTGATTCCCTGGAAATGTACATTAAAAAAAGGCTCTCTCGCTTATTACGTGTACACCCGATAAAATATTGAGTCTGCTTTTATTGGTTTTTTCGAGTCAAGATGTGTACCATCGATTTCTGTGAATTCAAGAACCTTGTGGTCCCTTTTTTGAGAGAAAAAAATCGACTCGGAAGAGAATGACGAAAAAAGAACAATTTTTCTTCGTTGGATTTTAATTGATAACTTCGGCAAATTTAAAATTAAAAATGTATTTAAACTCTTTTTTTCTTTGTTGTTTACCTTTTTTCGGCATTCTATTTTCGTTTGAGCTTCAATGGGTCGAAGAATACGGAACTGGGAATCCATTAAACGTGAGCAATACAATAGAGAGAGTAACTCTCTTCCAAAAGACCACCCTAATATGAATAACACTTTTGCCTTTTGCAGACCTACCGTGAGTTTGGCTAAAACGAGGTGTAAATGCTCTCGCAAGCAGATGAAAATCACGGAAAAATATGGTAAACGACCGATGCATTCGGGCTCCAAGTTTCCGCCTTCAACTTCTTATTCTCTTCCTTCTCATTTCGTCGCCTTTCAGAAACACGCGAAGCATAAGGAGCTCGTTCTTCTCTGCACACTCTTACTCTTTCTCTCTCTTTCTCTCTCTTTCTCTCTCTTTCTCTCTCTTTATGTTTCTCTCACTGCCTTTCTCTTTCTTGGATCTGGTATCGCGATAATGCCCCGCTCCTTTGGTGTCGTGCGACAACAATGCGACAAACGGTTTTGCCACCTATCTTACGTCGTGATTACCATACGATCTGCATATTCCCGTGGCGAAGGCGAGAGAGGCTGCACGGGGCTCTGTTTGCTACTCTACTGGGGCTCACCCGCGGGCTTTCTCTCTCCTTATCTCTCTTTCTGTTTCCTCGTAGCCGCAAAACGTTCGTAGAGAGGAGTGCGAACAGAAGATGCAGGCATCAGCCAAGAATTTCGCGAGCACTGTTCCCGCCACCCCCTTCCTCTTTAAACTTGTATCCATGAGCCACGTGCATTGCCCGCGAAACACTCTCTTGACTCTGCCGAGAAGAAGATCTTCCTATTTTCAATGCGTACACAAGTTTACATATTTATGTGATTTTCATAAACGAATTATAAGAGAGAATTAAAAGTAGCTCGAACGATGAATCAGCTGCGAGTTAATATTTGGTTTCTAGTTAATAACGTCTCGAATATGTACTTCTACACGAATAAACAAACATCATGTTTGCCAAGTAACATATTAATCGATTCGTTCGACTGATTATTATATTTTAATATCAATTTTTATTGATTAATGATTTTTACCATTTGGAGTGGTCGTAAAACCTAATCGCTTGGAATATAATTCAATCAGCTTCATGAATAAATAATTCATCCACAAACTTTCTTTAATACATTGTTACGGAGTGAATAAAATATGACGATATTTTGAAAAAGATTTTCAACACCGAATCTCATCTTTTTCCTACCGACAGTATATGTCCAAATACATTCTTATCATTCGATCCTGATACATCGATGAAATTAACAATAGTCAATAAACCACTCGTAAATTATATCTAATAATGTGAAAGTCAAGTGCAAATTGGAATGATTCGAAGTAATGGCAAAGCTTATGAGCTCAGAAAGATCACAAATTTTGTGCTTGCGTCTTTCGATCACGCATGATTGCATCGGTATCCGAATCGAAAGGAGAGCGTGGATAAGAAAGCCTAAGCTATATGAAGAATAACGACGTGGAAGAGAGAGAGAGCGAGAGAGAGAGAGAGAGAAAGAGAAAACCATGGTACATCGAAGCCGAAGCAAAAGTGAGCGGTGTCTCCTCCCTCGGCGTGTGCGACATGTTTTATATACCTGTGTGTCCGTTGGTGATATATGCTGAATAAACTTGCGCCATAAAAGATCTCAGGTGGTTCTCGTGCAAGACGGGTATCGCGAGGCGCACCCAAGGCTTTTGATTTGTCACCAGGAGACCTCGGTGGTTGCTTCACACGCGTTTCAAGCCATATTTCTGTTATTTCTCGAAGATGCTGATGTTTTTTTTTCCTTCCAAGGTTCACAATTATCATCTTATCGATACGTATTGACCGTTAAATCGTTCACTTTCGATCTCTTCTTCATTGACAGCAAGCATATATTATAAATAGTCAGGATTTACCGAACGAAATATCATATGTGAATAATAAATTGTCCCTGAAGTGGAAATATCGTGAGGTAGACCAGTAGCGAATGGAAAAAATAAAAAAATGCTGGTTAAACTATACGGAGTGCTCGAGGCGATACGTGTACGACTCTTGTCGACGAGAAGGAGAGGAACGCGCGCGCGCCTGCGACAGCCATCAAGCACTCAAGGATGGCCGGCTTATAACGCGAGTTACACACCAATGCGTACCTCTCGGCTCTCCTGCCCTCCATCTTTATGTATACATTAATGTCATATATACATATATACTTTATGTCGCAAGCATGGCAAGGAAAATCAAGCAACTTCCATCCGCCAACTACGTCACTGATAATTGCGCTGCTTGCCGATCCTATAACGATTGTAGGAAACAACGGCAAACATTTCAATTAATCATCTTGCATGAATTATACAAAATATCAAACAAATCTGCAATCCCAAATATTGCCTGACAATGCCTTGATTCTTTCGAAATCGAAAAACTCTAACTTTTTTGTTTTTTTTTTTTTATGTATCAAAAAGTGAAAGAGTCTTTGGACTATTCGTTCAATTCTTTGATATCAATTTTCCCCTGTTCGATCCTATTTTTTTCTAGTCCCAGCATCGTTCCACTTGGCTACGCCGTTTGAATGAAAATCATAATTATTGGTGTTCATCGGAAAGAAAATTGAAGAGTTGAGTTTATCGCATGCTTATCGTAGCAAAACCATATACAGATATAGATATCGATTTTATCGGTGATATACACGCAACTCCTCAAGGTGTCCCTCTCACAAGATCGTGGACCACAATCATTAGAACGTAAGCGAGAGCGTGGCCATTAGCAATTCATTGGATATGAAATAGCGTGCACTTGCTATCATCGAGCCCGTAAAATCTGATTTATACACAGTGTGATGTGCGAAGTTACTCACAATTTATGATTTCTCATTTATAGTCGAATTATTCAGTTTCGCGAATTGTATGAAAGTTAAATGCCATTTATTTGATTGAATTCTTCCATTGATTTTCAATATTGAGTGCTATTTTTACAGTCAAAAATAATAACCATGACACCTTGTCTGCTACAATAAGTTAATGAATCTGCAGAAACCACGAATGAAAACGAAATAAATTTCAATTAAAAGAATCAGGGTTTATCACCAAATGAACATAAAATTGAATCTACTCAAGAAAAAACGGAGATTACAACAGTTTTGTCCCTGTTTTGACGAGAAACCACAAGCAAATGAGTAAAACGAACATCTGGATCCAGTGAGTCTTGAATTTAATTGTACTTATAACCGTGTCAATCACTCTGATACGCTTTACATGAGCAATGGCTAGGAGCGCACACAGGCAAATGGTGTTGCGTCAAAGGTTGATGTGTTTGTTTTATTAATGCGTGACAGGATCGTGGTCGCGGCCTTCGCAAGTTCTCTTGTATACTGGCGCACGACATGTATAAGCAGAGTTGATACACACACTGTTTGCTTCGCACACCCACACACCTGAATGCCCTTTCGCTGGCTTATGCACAAACGTTTTATATGTGACGTCAGCATTGAAGTTGAATCAAAGCATCACAATGCAATCTTTTCATCGCAATTGATAATAATAAAAATTATTATTATTACAAAAATATAATAAAGAGTAGAAGAGAGCGATTTCATTGAAATAACATTACTGTAATCATTTTTTTTACAAATTTATACTGAGTAGCGGTTCATAATGAAGATTCATTGATCATACAATGTACAACGAGAGCAAAAAGAGTATTAGACAAACAAAACGAAAGTATACAAAACAGGAAAGAGAGTAAGGAGTGACCAAAAAAAAAAGCATCCATAAAAATTCTAAAGACCAACGTTCCCTGCAAACACTATAGTGGATAACGCCCTTACGATACTAAACAATAAATATGGCGTTCCCTCGAAGGTCGCCAAGTCTCTCGGTAAGTCTTTCCTCCTCATGGGCAAGTTAAGTAGAGAAGACTGCGCGCCGCTCCCAAATCTCCAAGACCATGAGAGAGAAAGAGTAAAGGAGATAGAACTCTTCGTGACGAGAGATTCACGAAAAGACCCTCGGGACATCCACATAGACACACTTATACTTACACACACTTCTCTCGCCTGGCCCCGAAATCTTCAAGAGTTTAGCCACGTGAAATATATCGAGCCACCGATATTCATAGCTTCGTCGATTTGTTATTATTTTTCGAAAAATCGATGGTAAATTGCAAAGTGGCTTAAATCAACGAACCTATTTTTTAAACTGTTTAAGCACAATATTCCAAGAACAACGAGTTTAATCTGTCGTAACAGAATGACACTTCATATCCGTCTTGCTGCTTATTTTATTTTATTTTTTCTAAAAGACTCGTAGGATTCAATAATCAGCATCGAAATGATCAGCAATAGAGGACGATTTAAAAGATTTCTACACCCTGCTTTCCCCGAACTTTATAACCGTGTCCTAACCTAAAAAGTCATAAAGATGTATCTCGTTCTCTGAATCGCAGCTCTTTTGAGTCACACCGTGTGTTTATCTCGATCAGCTGCTTCCGATCCTCTTTTCTGACTCGCCTTGCTGCACTGTCTCTCGTCTAACTTCTTTCGGACCTTTACCGTTCTCCACAAAACCTGAACTGACTCAAACTAGGCTACACATGTGTCGTGTCGTTCTCCAATGGTGACAGGTGGATGAAAAATATTATGAAAGCTTCATGAAGAAATAAAAAAAAAAAAATTTTAACAGAAACTTGTAACGAAACTCAATTGAAACCGTGAAAAAATAAATCTTCATAGAGAGAAGATCAAATTTGGATGTGTTCATTTATCTTTTTGAATACCATCTCAATGTGTGCCACGATTTATCATATTAGCTGTCTAACTGATCAGGTAAAAAGTATGCAGCCTGAAATAAAAGTTTCTTTACATTGATGAGCACAACCCTGCACAAGCGCGATCGACTTTGATAGGATGATTCGGTTACGACCGGAACTGAAGGAATGTGTTGACGGTAGTGAAATCCGATGGACATGGCAATGTTTTATCGAGAGAATTCTCGGGTAAACGGAAATTTCCACGAGTTTATTTCTCAAAGAAACTAGGCACTTGCAGAGGAGAGCATACGTTATCAATCGATAAAATCTGAAAAAAATGCCACACGCTGGCAAGCGAGAAACGTCGAGATCGGAAGTATATTACGAGTTAAATGCCAAGAGCTTGGTGTTTGCTGGTACAACGACGAGGGGTACGGAGGTGAAAAAAAAAGAAAAAAAAAAAACAGAAATATCGAGACGAAGCAAAGCGAGACGAGCTTACGTATATAAATTGGACTTGTATATGACATGTATATGTCGATATTGGTACATAGATACACATAAAGGTTTTCATATGTTTATACACATGAATATATGTATATATGAGGTAAATAAAACGACAGAGGGCAAGACAGCAAAAGAGACGAATAGCCGGATAAAAAAGACGTAAAAAGCGTATAGGACATACATAATCTACCTACCTATCGCGTGTATAAATGGACCGGAGTGCGCGATCCCGCTCGCCTTCGTCGCGCGCGGAATTACGCAATGAGTATCCATCTATCTCGCTCAATCTTTCGCGAAAAGTCGTTTGAACAGCTATCTCCCTCTTTCACGTATATTTGTATGGCGGTGGCGGCAACAGCAGAGCTGTTTTCGCTCGCGGGAGCAAAATTCTCCTTTAGACGTTCCCGCGGAGTTCTCGCGAACGCTTTCAGGCGTAACCACATGTATATATATATAAATATATATATTTATATGTACTATGTATGTGTAGATATATAGATATATGTGCAATATATAAGCCTGCTCTGCGGTGAGCAAAGAAGGTGTCCCGGCCTCGCTTTAGGACTATCCGCGACACTCTCAGAGTGCTCTCGACGCAGCCTCACCGCACTCCCGTGTACTCTATACAGAACACAAGAGGGATACGGAAAAAAGAAGAGAGAAAAAAAACTAACGAGATCCCCGTGATCCTTGTTCACCAGTTTACAGCCGCGCACGCGCTATAAAAGAGTTTTTAACTTCAAGTTGAAAGAGCAGAGAGGAAAGAAGGGAAAAAAAGTTTGTGTGTCGGCTAACGAGCCAACTGGACAGCTGGGATTCCCCAACGGTGTGGAAAATATGTGCTTTTTTTTTCTTCTCCTTTCCTGTTCTTTCAATTTTTTATGTACTCTTAAACATTTTCCGCGAGTGATATACATGACATTAATTTGTCACTTTTATCAGCAAGTCCGTTTTAACTTCAGCGCCATCTCTGCCTATGAAATATCGAGTCGTAATCAACCCTGCTGACAAGGGTGGAGATGAAAGAGCGAGAAAGATAGCAGGAGAAACGATGGGTAAATGTTCCTCAAGTTTCGTTCGTGCGACGAAATCGTCACTTTGAAATTTCAACTCCCGGCCATGCCGTTATTAGATAATTTCTTTCTTCGTTAATTACGGGAAAAATATCAGTTGGATCATTTTAATCATCGAAAATGAATCTTCTATAAAAAAAAAGTAGTTACAGGCACATTAAGCAAAAGAAACACAATTTAGAAATAAAAATCAATTTACAGAGTTCCCGAAACGGTTCAATCGATCGAACAACCGAATACTATTAAATAAATAAAAAATCAACTTCTTAAAGACAAAAAAATGGTGATTTTCCAATCACTTAAAATTTTGGATGTTGCAACAACATTAGGGAGAACCGATGACTTGTCAAACATCGTCGTTTATTTTGACGATTGAGACACACTTCGAAGCAGTGAATGATAAAGGCTTAATGACTTTTACGAGAGTGCAATGAAACGGGATCAACGCGAACTTGATGCAAGGACACCCGAGCAAATCGCGGCTAACGAGAAGCTAGAGAGAAAAAGAGAAAGAGGGAGAGAGAGAGAGGAACGATGTAGCGCAACTTTCGCAACATATCGTCGTTGTCGTCGGCGTTGACGACGTCGTACAGTGACGGTAACCTCTATGGAGGAATGCGTTTAACGGCGTAACGCCTACGGGACGCCTCTATATATACTCGATCTTGCACACACAACGATACGTGAACCTTGACGAAGTGAGGAACATTGCAACACGATCCTTCGAATCTCGGCTCGATGCCAAGTTAAAAGCGACGAAGCTTGTTATACACCGACATGAACGATGTAACTAACTAATAGCTATATGTACCAATAGCGTGTAAGATACACGCAAGATTTCTGTGTCTTCGTTAAACACCAATCCTCAAGACCTCATTCCCATGTCATAGAATCTTTTTTTATGTTCTTAAGTTTCCATACATGACGATCTTGTCGTCTTCATTCGTCTAACCAAAAATCGATGATGGGAAAAAAAGCCTATTAAAAACTTGCAACTTGTTGCTATCGTTAATTGGAATCAATTTGCGATCGTTTTGAAATGAGTGAACGAGATGTCCACTGGAAACGATTGTATTTTGAATTTGTAGTGGATTTTGATGAAATGAAGTGTTGTACAATTCGACTTTTGCCCTAATATTTCGATCAAAATTTCAGATCCGATTCCAGCAATCCTAATCAAACTTTCCATGCCATTAGGAAATTCGAAACTTGATTTTTTTGTTTCGAAATCGATATAAATCTTGAAGTTTGGAATTAATTAAGCGAGAATGATGGATGATAGTATAGAATTGAAGAAACCGAAAAATTTTCGTCATTTGGTTGAAAGAAACTTTCAGAACGATCCAGCTATGGGCATGCTTGTCGAAATACCTTATCTGCACCAAAGTGAACGACTGTATATAGGTCGGATCGTCGACAAGCTATATACATATCAGAGGGTCTAGTGGGTCTTAGTTAAGTGTTCGTCGTAGCACTAGATCAACGACGACTTTTCGGCATTTTGGCTTTCATCTGACTCTGCTGGTGCCATTCTCCTGGACAGTTGCTTAGGCTCTCGTTCCTATGTCCCCTTTTCCACCCTTTCTCGCGTCTATACTTTCAACTCCTTTTGCTTATGTTCGTAGTCAGGATTTCAAAGCTAATGGTGTTGCGGCGGTCAATTCTTCCCTACGGTTATACGATTCCTTTATAAACAACTCGTTTCACTTTGTATAAAAACTCAAGCCGAATAAACATTATTTTTTAAAAGCCAGTTCATGGTACCAAACGAAAATTACCTGGATTAGCAACTTATCGTCTAAATATTTCCGTTCAATCAGTAAGCTGAGCGATATGTTTCGTAAATTTAACTAAGTTTATAAAAATTAATACAATATCATCCAAAAGTTTCGAAAATCAATTTCCGGCCAGATAGTTGCGAAAAAATTGGTTTTCATCGATATGAATTATGAATGTTGCGAATTTCACGCGTAATTGACGTTCTTTTGGTACGCATTTGATTTGGTACTTTCGGCTGAATAAGAGCCAAATATAGTGAAAGAGATAGAGTAATCGGTCGGTGGCTAGTCTACGGATGATCGGGAGGTTCGGTTAATTTGAAGGAAGAGGTAACTAGCGTTGAAACTCGTCGAGAAAGCCACCCCCACCTCCGGTGGCAAAACGCAGGCTCTGATCCACGATGGCCGAGCCATGGTCCCCGAGGGCTAAGAGAGATAGACTGGAAGAAAGAGTGAGAAGGATATAGAAGAACGTTGAATACATATATACGTATAGGTAACTACGCGCCGTAACTCAGACGAGAGACGAGAAAATCGAGCAAAGGCGGGCGGACCCGCGACGTCGGCGGCGGCGGCAGGAGCAGCAGGAGCGGCTTGCCGAGGGTGGTGTTCATGGAAAAACAAGAACAAAACTGATGCTGCGAGAACGATGCAAAGGAATAAGGGGAAATGAGAGAGAACCGAGAGAGAAAAAGAGGGAGAGAGAGAGAGAGAGGGAGCGAGAGAAAAAAGATAAAGACAGAGAAGAAGGACTGACGAAGGATTCGCACACCGCCACGATATGCCGCTGGCGTTGCCGAGACTTCGTCCACCACCCTCTCCCCCTTCTTATAAAATGGCGAGCTCTACAAGAATTTTGCTGAGGGCTGTAAATATTATAAAAGTGTCTGCGTACCCAGAATTTAGGATTTTCGATACCGGCTCGCTTAAAAGAACTTCAGACTCGCTCGTTCTCTCTGTTATTCCCTTTTCCTAACAACCTTCATTTTTTCTGCGCTTCTCACATTCTCAAATTAAGACGCACCCCGTAGAGGTTCCTTATAAATACGCTAACTTTTTTCTTCTATATCCATCATCCACTATTTCAATGTTTACAACAACGATAAGCAAATGCCTTTCTGGATATTGCAAAATGACTTTCCTATAATTTCCTCTATTGATATGAAGTCGGAGTATTAATTATTTCTACACGAATGACAACCAACGGGTAAAGTTTGTGAAATAAATTTTCTTGTGCATTATCAACACAATGAAACGAATGAAAAACTTTTTTTCACTGCTTCTTCATCGAAATTCGTACGATTTTGATTTCCAAAACTTGACTTTTTTCCTTCATTACAACTTAATCAACTTCCACATGTTCCGCAAACGATTTTTTTCTTTAATTTACGTTAAAGTAGT
This sequence comes from Campoletis raptor, assembly GCA_948107755.1. Taxonomy (NCBI): domain Eukaryota; kingdom Metazoa; phylum Arthropoda; class Insecta; order Hymenoptera; family Ichneumonidae; genus Campoletis; species Campoletis raptor. The sequence goes on from OX403623.1 coordinate 18,910,728, forward strand.
CCAAAAAAATAATTGTTACAGTCTCGAGTATGACTTGAAACTTTGCACGTAGAATAAATCGTAGATATCCGGTTGCTGTCGCAAAGATCGCGGCTAGAGACGCGTAACAAAGTGGCGCCATTAATGCTCGAAATACCTGTCCTTGTCGCGCCGTATCTTCACCATTTTATATACATATAGACATATATATACACTGCCCAGATACGTATACGCAGAGAAGTTGACGCGTGAGACGAGCGCGTGTCGTACCTCCAGCAAGAAATGACGTAACACAAGAAATATTTCACGTAGCACATATGTATATAAATCTTATGAGTGTGAGTGTGTTTGTATGTGCAATAGGACGAAACGCGAGGTAAAGATCGTCCGTAAAAGCTACCGGTTGCGAGTTAAACCGCAAACCGCAACGGTTAAACGTTGTCGTCTTATATTCACTGGGTGCAGAGAGTCATAGGCGTCTTTCGATAATCGTAAACACCGCACATTGGTTGAATACATAAAACACATATACGAATATGCGATAGGAAATTTTTCTCCAGTTAAAAATGTCCTTAACCCAAACAATGTCCCAATTTTCCTATTGTAAGCAGAATTCAAACAATACTTCAAAATCTGCGATTTAAGAGAGTGACATTTTGTAAAAATAATTTTTTCTTCGATTCGTTAAAAATCTAGGTAAAGGCTAAGTTTCTTGTTATTTTTTTAAAGTAGTGACGCCGGTCTGTTTCCAGCAAAACTGCGTTCGCGCCATTAAGCTTGCGTCATTCGTCGCGAGAATGATTTGAAAAAAAAAAAAAAAGTGAAAAAAACAAGATTGTTGTCAATGGCGGGTTCGCCGGTTCTTTCGTATCTCGAAATCGCTGGAGTCGCCGTGCCCGCGCGGCTACGATGTTTTTGCAAAACGGGTTCCGACGCATTAGACACGTGCTCTCTTCACGAAAGCGTGTCCGTGACACGCCAACAGACTTAACGTCGTAATTTCACATATGAAAAGAAGAGGGACGCGGTAAGGGAAGCCCCAACTGGTTTTCTTTCGCGAGTTTGAAATCACACGCCAACCACGCGTACAGCATCCGTTGAGGTTGAACTGATGTCTGGAAGATAAGCTCTCAGTTTTCTCGAAAGTTCCTCAGACAGCATCCCGTTGTCAGGTTTGCATATGTGTCCATTAATATACATATATATCTGTGACCAATGAATGAACCGTTAATCAATCAATAAATCAATCAGCCAATGAACACGTTTGAATTTATATCCTTTATGAAACATATATTTCCATCGTAATGTATCTTCATAAAATATATGCTTTCGATTACCTGGCGGCGAGTGTCTGTCGTGTCCTTCAAAAATAAACTGGACGTTTAATAAATACAGTAGTAGTTCAAGAGTTTTACAATAAAACATAAATTTCCTTGTTTTTGTTTTTTTTTTTCGGTGATTTTGCTTAATGATTTACCGATGATTATTATTGTCATTAACATTATCACGATTATGTATATCGTCAGATAACGATTTTGATGATTTACTTTTACGGTGAGTCTCTTCATCAACATGAAAATTAAATGAAATTATTTAGTGTCCAAACTATTTGGGCAACGATGAAAACACTTGTGTTAACATTGGGTCGGGAATAATCGAAGAAGTTAGGAGAAAAAACATGAATCGCAGTAGAACGCGTTCAAGAGTCATTTTGGCAAGATCCCTGCTCGGGGCAGTTCTGACAGAGAGAAAAAGAGAAGGAGGGACGGAGAGTAAGGAGATTGAAAAGGGGATGGTAGAACGGAAGATGCGGCATTTCACGTGTAGGACTCGTCTCGCGTGGACGCATGAGACGAGAAGACGCGCGGAACGCGGGCAGCGTTATAGACACGGCGTCAGAGGATCCACGGCGCGTTTTGTGAGTGGTGTGTGTTTCGGGCCCATGGTCGAGCGGAGATCGGGTGGAGAATGAAAGAGAGGGAAGATATGGGCCCTGTCGGACCCTGAGGGGCTAAGGCAGACGACTGAGCGCGAGAGAGGAGCGAGGGGTGACGGGGAAGACAGGTGATGTGGGGCCCCATGAGGCCTGAGGCTTCAGAGAAGAGCGGAGAGGAGCATCCCGCACGTTTACGCGCTCTTCTCTTATTTTATATACATATATATATATTTTTTGAGAAGAGAAAGAGATGCACGCATGCACTCATGCACACACGCACTCAAAGACAGCGACTCACTGTGCAGCAAACCCCCAAGAGTTCACGATTTGAGCAACAGAAAGAGAGAGATAACGAGATGGAGAGAAAAATAGAATGACGGAGAAAGAAAGATATTTCTCTTTCTTCTCTTCACGTCGTCCACGTAGGGCATTTTAACACACGGCATTCCTGTTGTCGAGCAGCTTCGGGATGGTTCAGCTGGCAACGTGGCCCCACGGTGTTAAGCCCGTTCAAACACATACAAGCATCGCTCGCGACCTCGCCTTCATCTCTCTGCTGACTCTGACCAAGACCAAAAGAAAGAGAGACAGAGAGAGAAAGACAGAAAGAGCGAGATAAAAAGAGAGACTTGCCTCGTGGGCCAGAAACGATATAAGCATCACAGACCATAGAGGAACTCTCAAGCAGAGATCATCGATCCGCTACCGTGTGCAAGATATATACACGTAAGAAAAAGAAAAAGAGAAAGATAGAGATAAAGGCAGAGATTCTTTAAATTCAACTCTATTCTATAACATCTCTCGGTCCGTCTTTACTTCGCGTTCCTCTTGATCGCAAACACAAATGCTCCTATCAACTTCTTCATACGCATTTTCGTTTGGCCTCACGACACAACACGAAAAGGTAACAACGTAATATTATACCTACCTCCTTTGATAAATGTCTCCTCTTAAGAATGTATACTTAAGACATTATAACACTATTATTACCATAATGACCACAGAATTATATATAATTCAAATAAGAGTTTTGTCGTCACATATTAAGTGATTCAAATCGCATAAAGATAAATATATAAATGTCTGTTTATATTAACCTATATGTATAAATAATGTGAATAAAGATATACCGCCGAATTTCATATTCTGAATTATATCTCCCTACTCCGAATCTATTAAAAAAATTTTATTTAGATTTTTTATTTGAAGTAATACTATACCAAAAAATCAAAGATGTCACACATTTGTTTCTCTTCAGAAAAATTCAATGTCTCTGTGATCATAGATTGTTATCGATTTATTCGATCGTCTATACATTATACTTAATCGTGCGTCGAACGCATGTTGTACACGGACCATTGCACGATGAGATAAACATGCACAATTTAAGCGATCAGTTCAATGCAATATATATATGTATATAACTATATATTTAAATATAAATATATATATACATATATATCTATTTTGTATGTGTGTACACGTGTAGCAAGGTGCTGCGTGAGTCTTGACCGAAGAACGTGCAGTTTCAACGTGGGCCGTGTGCAAGCGTGAGGCTGTGCCTTCTTGCATCGACAAACACAATACCCATCCATTTACATGGGCATACAAACAGCAAGACTCTGGAATTATACTTGCGGCAAAGCCATGAGCCTCTTGCGAGGATATATATATGTATGGAAACATATATATGTATATAAGAAGAAGGCGAGGCGATATTGTCGTCTCGAGGAAAAGGAGGTGTGCTGGAAATTATAAGAAGAATGAGGTGCTCGCGACGTTCCACCGCTATGGTTCCTCTGGTCTTTTACTCGCTAGACTTGACGTACATTTATACAAGAGATATTCTAATTTCAGTTCCTTGAACAAATAAATATCATTATGCTGGGGTTCATCAATAACTACTTCGAAACTTGATGTACGTTGGATACACAATGGAAGAATCCTCGATTTAATCGGAACCTCACTTTGAGGCGAAACCGAATATCGTTGCAATACATTTGATAAAAGTATCGATTATCTTTTCGAAATATTTTTTTGAATTTTTAACTTTGAAAGTGTTTATCGGAGCGAAGGAGGTCGAGGACGTCTCGATTATGATTATCCTACAGATAGAAAACAAGAATGAAAATTGAACGATATGGTCCCCTCAGGCTAATGTAAGGGACCATCGAAGGAGATCGTGAACAAGTGGCTTATGTACGTTTCGAGGTTGAAAAGAGGTTCGTTCACCGATCAAGCTCGTCACACACGATGCCAAGATGGAACGCGGAGAGACGACGTGGACCGCCCGACCTCATCATTTCTCGCTCCTTTTATCTCTCTTTCTATATCTTTCTCTCTCTCTCCCTCTCTCTCTCTCTCTCTCTCTTTCTCTCTCGATATTCTTTCGACGTGCTCTGGAATTCGAAGACTCTGACATGAGAACTCGGAGCTCTCGAAAGATGTTATATATCTCGACCAGATGAAGAAGATGCTACCATTCCTTGTATAACATATGTCTATCATATGTATGTATTGCATATGTCTATCATGAATCAAACAGTGACTGAACATTCGTTAAGACGTGAAACACCCTCGGCTCTAAATTTTCATTCATTACAAGATGAAACGAATGAGTTCAGAAAAAATATCAAGGTGTTAACGACCAGGTTAGATTTTTGTCCGATCGGACGTAATAAAATGTAGGAGCGTGGCTAAACAATGAAAAAACCGCGTATCAGCTATTACCATAAATCATAGACGGTGAGGATTTTCTATGAATGAATGAATTATTCTTTCTCGTTTTCAACATTTTTTTGAATATTATTTGGAATATTACGAAAACGGAGAGTTCTCTTCGGTCAGAAAACAACTATGTTGCACTCGTAATCAGCAATCTATTTCCTGGTACACAAAATTGAAAATATTTTGTTATTTCTTTTGTTTTTCATGATACCACTTCATCGGACGCTATAGTTTTCGTTTTGTTCTGCAAAAAAATAAATAAATCGTATTCAAGCTTGTATCAAGATCGTATCTAAATAAGCCTCTTGCCATTTTATTTCTTATTGATAAACAAGTCACAAGTGCCAACGACAAGAAAACACACAACAGCTGGTCAAAAGATCGATTGATCTACCAGCTATTGAATACACGTAATCTCCTTTACAATTCAACGTATATACACGTAAACGAGCGTGAGAGACAGGGCGTAGGCGCGAGTGTACGATTATATTAACATGTTGTAATGTATACGAGATAATACAACTGTTTTCAACTTAAATAAAAAAATACTCAGTGTTCGTAATTTACGTGAAAATGTTGCCATATTCATGTCACAGTCGAACAAGGCCCTTGCATTTATCTTTTGATAAATTCGGATGGTTTCTGATGATTCACATCACTTTTTTTTAAATTTTTATCTGTATAGTGTAATCAAAGAATCATAACACCGTTCACTGTTGTCATAAAATCGAAGATATAAAAATTAAACAAATGTACGAATAAAAATAGTGAAACGAATTAAAAAGAAGTTAAAATTTTTTGATCCAGGTGATAACAGTCTGAGGAAAAGTTACAGAAACATTTTTCACGAATAATTCCAACTACTGACTGAACGGTCCATAAAATTAATATTAATTATACAGTTTGTAATCCTTCATTATTTTTACTTCGCAGACATTGATTTTGTTCTCTTTTTTAAGTAAGTACATACCCGCAATCAAGATTTATCCAGGTTTGGCTCAGAGACGTCCACGTTGCGTTACAACTCGAACGAAAACGCACACTACGCAAGAACGTACATAAAGTTGCCATCATGTACGCTCGTTCCGTTCTCTTGCTCTTTCTCTCTTTCTTGCGTATTGGGTTCATTCATACGGAGCTGGGTGAATGGCGCAGTTGGATGCGTACAACACGCGAAAGAAGAGAGCATATGCAAGCGCGTGAGAGAGAAAGCGTCATTAAAACATCTTTTCACAAACCGTGAGTTTTATTTACAGAGAAAAAAATATATGAGAAGTTGAAACCATAAAAAATCAACCGTGAGTCCATCATATGCTAATGTTTTGTCTTGAAGTATTAATAGAATGTTTAAATATCGAAAGGAACTTCAGCAGGTGAGCGAAATCAAAATATTGACTATGACGATGTGAAGGTTAAAAAAAAACGACGAAATCTACATTACCACGAAACGTAGTCGGTGCGAATACATGGCAATATTTCAATTGACAGTATTCTGTTCTACCAGCGTGCAGAAACATCCATGGTCCCAATGCGATGGGGCCCGTATACTATTTTTTTTTCCCCTTAATCTTTCAACGTTTTACCTTGAGAGGTGACGATCCAGGGTGGAGAATTGCGCATCTGTCGGTTCGAGAAGGGTCTCCCTCGGTCACACCAATGTTGCGTGCAACCCTACTCGCGGTTTCTTAAATCTCTGCCTGACATTACCGATCCTCCTCGAGCTCAATTGTCAAAAAACTTAGAGGGGACCACTTGGCGAATTCGTAGATGTCGCTATCGTAGAGATGATACGATTCTTGAAAGAAAAAAAGAACGAGGGAAAAAAAGAAAGCCCTGCGGTACAAACTCGCTGGGGAATAAACACGTACGGGCTCAAGTGCGATAAGATCGAATGCTGGACAAGGAGACACATGTCTGGGTCAAGGACTTGGTCAACAGCGGTGAAACGAAAAAATATGAGGGATCAACGAGAACACTTTACATATGATTCCAAAAAAGAGGCAGTAAAAAAATTGCTGAAGAATTGAACCGAATCAAATGTTGAACGAATTTTCCAAAAAAATCGATTATTTCTTTATTCAATTACTCTTCTCTCAATGTCCACTTTTTCCCTACGACGGCCGCTAGTTTCGTCAAACATATACTAAAAAAAAAACTATTGAAACCAGAAGTGAATAATAAAGAGATCTCGTCTCTTTTCAGGAAGAGATTTCCAAGGCTCCTCTCGCAATCCATTGTGTACACAACTCTATGTAAATGTCTGTATGCATATATTTATGTCTGATGCAACTTGCTCCAGCATCGGGGATAAAACTTGACCCAGTCTCTGGTTTTTAGCTCTGGGCCTCAACACTCTTCGTCCCTTGACCTCACCCTTGCCAAGTCAGAAACGCGGTACAATGAAGGAAAAAAAGATCTACTCGCCACAAGACAGCGAAACCACTCAGATTACTCAGATAACTTTAACCCAGTCTTTGGCTAACCGCCCATCATTCATCAAGTCTTCGCCGTCACTGAGACACACACTTGCAAATATTTCCGTCTTTCCTTCTTCCAACCCTTCAAACAAACAGTCGCGAACACTCGCCAGTATAAGATCTTCACATTTTTATTCTGACTGGGGCTAACTAATACTCTTTACATAAAAAATGAGACAAAATGACAAATTTTTATTAATATCTGCAGGACATTTACGCCCGGCTAATCATCGAAATTCATATTTTTTTAACTAACGAATTATGTAGAAAAATACAATTTTGTTATGATGAAGTTATTAAAGACTGACAAAACATTTAAAAAAACTACTACTTTAAAAATAATGATAGAAAAAAATACTCGTACGACGAATCGCAAAAGTTTAGGTAGATTTCCGATATTTTTGTGATTAGCTTTAAAATATCGACTCTTTCCATACGAAGGTGTGTTATGGCTGAAATAAACTAGGAATAGAATCGGAGGGATGTGATATCGTGGGTAAAAGAAGAAGAAACGAGAACCCCGGGATCAGTACTAACAGATCCTCACGGCCAATTACTTGCAATATTGTGACGCGGATTAGCGTCACAGCTCAGGCTGAGGATTTGCATCGTATTTGCATAATTTCTTCGTTGCACTCTCTGTGGTGCGTTTGGCAAATCTTTTCGGTAGCTTTTTCTGTAATTTGTATAAACAAAAAAATAAAATATACGATCAAAATTTCCTATTTCCGATCAGTCGTTTCGTCCATTTCTCAAAACCGTTAGCATTATAAATGGTGGACGCATGTTCTTATAATTACGATGTCAAACGTTCAACATTAAGTGATTCGTACAAATCCAAAGGGATCGGATTGAAGATTAATTATTCTCGAAACCCGTATTCCCATTCACGACATGCAATGAGCCTTAAAAAAAAAATTTACAAAAATCAAATCATATACAATCCTGAATCGAAATGTTTCGACATAAGAATCATTTTTTTCGCACGCAGCTGAATCAAAAGCATAAAACTATGAGTATTAGTGAAACTTTTATCGTGAGGCACGACGTGACATGGGAACGAGGATTATAAACAAAATTTGCGTTAACTCCTCTGCACAGTGTGTATCACGATAATGCGTAGAAAAGGTTGAAGCGCGATTAGATCTCGAGAAATAAAAATCGTTGATTGCGGGAGACACGCACGCAAAAGTATGATAGTATAGACGACCCAATCATATAAACGCGGATGGTCTGAGGATCTCGAATTAATTTATATATATATACATAGAGAAAGAAGCTGAGCATGGATACATAACAGAGAGGAACAACAGCGTCGTACCGAACGAGGAGAAACAGCAGTGATTCTCTCGACTCGTCTCTCGTAAGAGGGCAAGGAAGAGAAAGAGGGATTCATTTCTTCCTATCTCATTTTTTTTCTTTTACTAAAGCGCTTTGGCTTCTCGCTGCTGGTTCATACAGTAACATATATGTATACATATGAGAAAAAGAGCGAGAAAGAGAGCCTGAAGCATGGACCCGTGCGGCCCACGCGCTCTTGTAGGATGGCTCCGGCCTGCGGCCACTCGTCGTCGTCGTCGCCGTCGTCGTCGTCGTCGTCGTCGGTATAACGTTCGTATAGCAAGCCCGTCTTTTCTCCTCTCAAGCGCGTTTTCTCTGGGTCTCTCTCTTTCTCTATCTCGCGGGTCGCACAACTGGTTTTTTAAACGCGGCCCCAACGACGATGGCTACACTCCATTCTTCTCGGTCCTTTTTCACTGTTCTTTATAATCGCCAGTCCTTACTACGGCCAGGGGGGGTGACTCTCTCGCGCTATACTCTTCGGACCTCGAGCTCAAGCGAACGAAACGAAACGAACGAGCGATCTTACCGTGTGTGGCTTTTGCGGCTCTAGCCACGAGCATATTCTCTGCTCTCGCGCTATTTTCAACTCTTTATATATTATACGTATATGTATTTATATATATATATATATTTAAATATATACCACCGTGCTCAACGAGAAGTATAAATTGATCACAATCATCTATTCATGCAAGTAATTCTGTGATATTATCCGATATGTAATTTAATTACGCGGACAAACATGAGACCAAAAAAAGTTGCATAATTTCATTTAAGTTTTTTTTTTTTTATACTTGATTTTATTGGATTCTTTCCGTCTGTATTGTACAACGATTAATACAGTTAACTCGATATAATATTTACCTCAAAACTATTTCGTTGTTGTTGACGTTGATTTTTATTGTTGTTGCTAGTCTGAATCCAGTACAAAAAAGTACAACAGTTTTTTTTTTACGATTCTGCCATCGCTTTTATTGCGAAAATGAATTGGTATTATGATCATTCGTATTCACTAGTTTATAAATCAGATTTTCGTTGATCAATTGAAATTTATTATCTGTGTAATTGACCGTCCGTGGCAATTTTACGTACTAATTAGTGGTTGAAAGTGAATGGAAACTTGGATGTGGCATTTTATTAACATTTAACTCCAATAAATTGTTTTTCAGGATTTTTTATTGATCTCAAATGTTTTTGTACTGTACATTTAGGTTTTCAACTTTTTGTTAATTTTACTTATACTTACGATATGGAATTACGTATCTATTTGTAATTATAAATTAAAGAAACATAATTATATACATATGTGGACGAGAAATTTGGATCTCGAATACTCGGCACACCTAGTGGAATTTGCGAACCGGGATCCTCTCACCCGCTCAATGATCCTGACTATACATATATAAGGTTTCTTTTCTCTCTCTCTCTCCTTCTCTCTCGCTATCTATTTATATCTCGCTGTCTCTCCAGACCAGGACGAAATTCCGCGTAGTCCTCTCTCTTCGAAGGACCGAAACAGTGAAACGAAGTCTACGAAAAGGATGAAGAGGAGCGGCAAGAGTCCCTTTTCTTTTTACTCATGTCGTGACTTCTATCGAAATGTAAAGAGCAAAAGAAGAAGAGAAAGAGAAACCCGGACAAGACATTCGACAGACAAATGGCGAATGGATATTTCGTAGCAGAGAGACTAAAGATTCTTTTAGTTCCTGTTCGATGGCGAACTGGAGTGCAGGTGCATAGTAACTTTTTTTTTTTGCATTCTCGTCTTTAACTCTCTTTCATTATATTGTATTCTTCCCTGCGTGAAGTGATTTCATCATTTGGACTTAAACTTTTAAATTAATCATTACATTGATACTCGAGATAAAATTTGAATCTTTCCGATTGCACAAGTCTAAAAAATTTCAGTTTTTCCAAACGAACAAAAATCATAACGAAAAATCATCAAACATTCTTTGGCGTACGAATTTTTCTCGACGAAACTAAACTGCAACACAACGTGAAAGGTGACGATCTGATTCTATTTCTCAGAACACAACAACTAAATATATTTTGGATAGAAATTCTCAGCTGCTACGATTGAGCTTCGCACTGTTGATGGGGTAGAAAGTCTGTGGTCTCCAGCAAAAGGGGAATTAGTGGTCTATTCAATTATTGTAATTTACTTCTCAAACACAAACACAACAGAATCTGCGAGACGTAGTTTACGGGATTGTCTGAGAAGCGAGACAAAGAGCGAGACAGAGACAGAGAACAAGTGAACGATCTACTAAATGCAACGTCTATATGCGACTGTCGAACTCCCAACAGAAATTTCAGCTCACGCGAGAAATTTGCAACACTTATAGTCACAACAATGTTTTTCTCAAATTCTGTGGAATCTAGATTTACATGTGACCTGATAATTATTGAATTATCATCGGACATCTTTTCCTTGTTATGTTTCAAAACCATGAACACTTGAAGATATAAAATCATTAATCGTTCGCAAACGACGATGAATTTCTTACTAAATAATCAGCTAATTTTGAGTATTTCTAAACAATTTCAGGATTATTTGGCAAATGGATAACTTTAACGAAAACAACTAAATTTCCAATAGCACTATTTTAGAGACTTTCATAGTTTTTTGTCGTCAAAATTTGGCCAATTTGTATATTTTGTGCCAATCTTTACCAATTTAATCTAAAAAATAAATAATTATTCAACTGACATTAGAAAGAAAACAACTAACAATTGACTAACTTGCTTGACGATTTGGTACAAGGGTAGAAATTCCGGACGTACGGTAATGTATTATAGACAGGAAGTACCGAATGTAAAAGGAGAAACAGCAGATTCAGGATTTTGCGTTGTTTGCACGTGGCAAAGCAGAATAAACAGAAGCCCTTATAGTTGAATCCCCTGACGTGGTAATAAGTACACCCCCAACGAAAGACCAAATGGATAATTTACCCTGTACGTATAACGAATTTAGGAACATACGCGTGTGTGCTATTAGTTTCAACACTCGGAATTCGTGACCACGTAGACTTCATTAGGAGTCTGAAGGGTCGAATGACTGCAGTCATTACAAGCATTTTTATGGGGAAGAAAAGCGTTCTGTTTAATTCCAGAATATAGGAAATTGAGCCTTCATTTCTGAACGAAGAATAAATTAGAATGTTCCGAAAATATTTCCAAAAAAAAAATTAAAAAAAGAACTAGCAAGAGTTAAAGTGACTCTAAAAATGTGACGCATTCGTTCGAAGCCGGATTACGGTTCCTCATATCAACAGAACAGTCAATGGTCGATACATTTTTGTAACGATTTATTCCTACCCCATAAAAAAAAAAAGGAATACGAAAAGTATAGCGACAGAGACATACAGATTTCCATGCAAACTCAAAAGAAGACGCGTGAAAAATGATTTTTAGTTTCCGTGTGCATCATTTGCATTTTTTTTACGTTCGAAAGTGGATCAACGTTACATCGTTTATTCGTAGGGTACGTATCATGAAAGATATAGTATTTTATATATATATATATATACATATATATAAGATATATAGTAAGGGGGGTAGAGTTTGAATCCGACAGACAACCGGGAGCCGGTACAGAGTGCCGATAAAATATGCACATCCGATACTCACGAATCTGCATATCGATCCAACTGGTTGGCTCAGTGACTGAGCTTCTCTCTCGTGGGTAAGAGAAACTTTCTTGGGTGTATGAAGGTATACAAATGTAGACAGAGAGAAAGAAAGAGAGAGAGAGAGAGAGATTATAGTGAGAGCTTCCTCAACGTTTTCTCCAGCATTGGGAGAGAAAAGAGAAGAGATGAAAAAGTAGAAAAAAAACCGTTGGCCCTCGGGATCGGAAGGACCAGGAGACAGAGAACGAGAAAGAAAGTGAAATAAGAGAGAGGGAGAGAGAGAGGAGGGAGAGGTGGGGTTAGTTTTGCATCCAAGCAAAAGTCCTTCGGGCGGGCACGTCCATTCACGCATTCAGCGATCGAAGAATGATCGATATGCATATGAGTCTCTCACGTACACGCGTGCCGAGTGCGTTTTTTTTCTTCCTTTTCTCCTTTCTTTCATTCTTACCTCCTTCCTTCTTCTTCATCTTCCCTTTTTTTCGTACCCACCCGGTTTTTTTTTCTTTTGGTCGCGAGAGCCTCGTTTGAATAACACTGAGTTAAATTATTTCCCTAAACGGTTCCGGGGCTGCAGGTCAGGTATGGGTTTGTGTATCGTATATATTCTTGAATATTGCATAATAAAAGAAACGCATTAATTCGGATGTGGCTGCTGCAAAAGCATTCGTCGATGTGCGTTTATTCGTATGCGTGCTTTTTTATACACACGTTTTTTTTTTTTTTTTTTTGGACCATGTGGGGATACGGAAAGAATGATAGGGAAGGGGGTCGATGATGCCCAAGACTGGGCCTTATAATTCCGAAGGGCACACCAGGGAAGCCAAGTGTGGGTACACAAGGGTGCTGTTAGGGTGCAACCAACATAATAGCATACATAAGAGACGCGAAGTGCAATAAGGGCACCAATGTGCCCTACAGCAGGAGACGAGCAGCAATTTACCAGACTACCTGCTTCTCTTCTACCTGTTGTACTGGTGTCAGAGACCTCGAGCTAAATCCCCAAGAGTGAAAGAGACAAATAAAAAGAGAGAGGGTTGCCTCTGAGCTACCATGCAAAGAAACGGGTAAGAGAGGGTGTTTCTTGTAGCAAAGTAGAAAGGGAAAATCCCTGTACCCAGTAGATACACATGAACGAGGGGACGCCGTCTGTAAGGCTCTTTGGCTCCTATACGAAAAAAGTACCGATGATCAGATCTGGTGCGTCAGGGAATCAAGTATCTTCTATTGACTGGTTTTCCGGAGTATTCCTTTTATCCGCTCTCCCATACATCGTAACACCCGTAAATCGAATGAAAAGACGTTTTTTTGTTACCAAATTCTTGTACACAATACTCATTCTTCTATGAAAAGGAACTAATTGCTCGGAAACAAGTTTTTATTCACGTTTTCCTGATTTCATGTGTTTTTATTTTTCTCTGGGATTCAATCCTACGTGTGTCGTAGATAAGGAACTTTTTTTAAAAAATAAAATATAAGTTTACGATGCAAATAAATCGACAAAACGAAAGTTCGTATCGCTCAATACTTGCGATAATTTTAAATTCATTCTGTAGAAAAGATTTCAACGTCAAAGATAAATTCAGATATTGGAAACTTATACTGGACATGAAAATCGAGAAATCGTTCGAACCCAGACAGTTTGGATGGCCACCGATCAGGCTTAACCCGGTTATTGCCCGGGTCCTTCGCTCCAAGCCTCCACGAAAAGGGAACTATGATAGTAACGGTATTTTCGTTTTCACGACGAGACTACACGAATACATATATAATTTTTCTCCCAAGAAAATAATCTTCGTTCTGAGACGAGATAGAGGAAAAAAAATCCTGTTTTTCTACGGTATTTGTCGAGACACGAAGAAGAGTGAAGTTTCAAGGAGAACTATAAATTGGTAACGCTAATTAATAAAATTCCGTCTATTTTTTTAATTTCGTTGAATCACCTTCACATCATTTTGTTTTTGTTTTAGGAACTTTCCAACATTTAGTTTCTTGAATAAAAATATTTCTTATATTGATCGCTAGACTAGTCGTGCTCGTTCCTTAAGACCGATTAGACTTTTCACATGATCGTAACGTCACGCGATGAGGAAGAGTCTGTGCGAGATTATGGCTAATGTTAAGGAGAGAAGTTTCACGTACAGTCGAGTTTTAGCTTGAGATCGAACCGTGAAGAGCCACGCGAGCTTCTCTACGGACATTCCATCGGTACTGGCGTATAAAAACAAGTGTGGCGCGATGTCTTATGAATATATCTATGTAGAAGCCTCGAGGGCTCTAACCGTTAACGCACACACGCACTTACGCCCTGCGGACAATTTATTAGATAGCTCTGGATAACCGGCAATGCTAATAACGCGGCTACCATAGCCCAGGAGGCTGTTCTTCTTCAGTTCTTCTTCGTAGACACTGGATCCTCTCTCTCTCTCTCTTTCTTTTCCTTTCTTTTTTCTCGTCAATAACCACAAAATACGGAGCTGAAAGCTCTCGATGAGCTTTCGACCTCTGCGTTTTCGGCACTTTCTCTACTTTTACATCAATTTCAAAGACATTGATATAAATACATACATGAAAACTGTGCACGAGGCTGATCCTGTATGAAGGTATAAAGCTGGGCGTCTATCAGGGAGCCTGTGGAATTCGTCCCTAGGACTTTCCCGTGGGAAAGTTTTTTCTTTCATGTACTCTGTGTATGTACACTGAACAAGGTAAATTTGTAGAATTTAAATAAATTTTTAATCCACCGAGACTCTGTGTCGTATAGCAGAATAAAATTTATCTGAATCGAATGACGTTGATTGGCTCAATTACGAGATTTGTCGAGCTCGTTTCACTGGACCAAAATTTCGTTTGGTTTTAAAATTTTATCCTATCATATAAAAGCTTTTTATTTTATTTTTTTACTAGACGTACACGGAAAAAAACGTACACCGTGGTGATATATATTTACAACAGGTCCAAAAAGACGAGACAGCGAACATCGTTCCGGCGAACCGGTCAGTTCGTACCATCCCGAATCGACAAATATATCGTCTGCGAAAGAAAAAGGCTCATTTCGTGTTTGTTAGCGTTCTCAAATGATGCAAGTTACGCCTATTTCTGTACTGGAAAGACGATTCATAAAGTTATGGCGGCTGTCTCCATAGTCTTGAGAAACGAGCAGTTGAAAAATATGTTCTCGTATGCGATGGTGCGTTCGTGTGTCTACGCAGGAGGCTAGGCGAACTGGCTTTGGCCCTAGAGCTGGACTTTACCGTAATTCCGCTAAACCAGACTCTGATGGCGAACGACGCCGACGACGAAGACGACGAGGACAACGACGGCGACTCTCCTGAGGTCAAAGAACCGCCGGGACCATTCTCGTTAAATGTGAAAGTCGAGTGGTCCACCAATATACAAAAAGAACGAGAGAAAAAGAGAGAAAGAGAGAGAAAAAGTCTCTGATTTATATTTACACAGCGTTATATCCGTTGCTCTCGCGACACGCGGGAGTGCCAAAATCTTGAAATACACGAACTCTACGTTGCTAAAAAAAAATATATATGGGTACTTTTTAAAAAAATAAAAAAAAAATCGAAAAAAAAAATGAACCTTCCCGCCAAAAGCGAGATGGTGAAATTCCAGTATATACGTTCGGTCTACTCGTTCTCTCGTCGTTTATAGACGGTATACGTAGGAAGTGAGGTTTTTTTTACAGTGGAATTTACAAACAGCGGTAAACCGATACGCAAGAGTTTAATCGTTGCCTATGAGGAGAGGAACCTTTTGAGGAGACGCCCGTTAAGGTGGGCGATCGCTTATGCTGATATATCCGGTGACATCGAACCAGCCATGCATCTTTTAAAATTTCACATTTATATCTATATGTGTATATAGATTAAGCAATGGATATACGTAGGGGGTTTTTATAACGTGAGTGGGTCAGGAGACTTTCCCACATTTTAAAAAGTGCACCTGTACGATACACTGACCCTTCACGTGTAACTACACAGCCTCTATATTTATAAAAAAAAAAAGAGGTTGAAAAACCTTTTGAGAAATCTTCGATTTATCTATAATGTTTTTGAGTCTGAAATAACTCAAGTTAAGTCAACTTTTCATAAACGTATTTCATAGAAAAATAATTCATTCTTCTCATTTATTTAAAACTACGATTTTTTTCCATCGCTCGAAAAGAATAAATCTCTTTGATTTTTTCCAATTTATTTGTCCTCGTTATAAATGAATGCACTTAATGAATAAATTATCATCGATAGAAATCTTATAAAAAGCTGCATTAATCATGAAAATAAAATCCGATGACAATTTTTAAAAATTCTCCTTTTCCAAGTCGAAACGAACACTGGAACACTTGTGCTCATGAGATCAAGGTTTCGATTAGTATTTCTTCAATACTATGATTTTGATTAGTAAGCAAATACCTTCTACTGGTATATCGTATATTTGTCAAAATAAAAACATATATTTGCAAGGGTTTATATACATATAGATGTGTGTGCGTTTATATAAATTAGCGTTTCACCTTTTGGTCGGTGCGGTCATTGCGCGTGACCCGAAGTCGCGGCGCACCACGCAGGCTAACAGGTTCACTGTTGTACATTAGCATAATCGTCATGAGGCATGCAGCCCCCGATGAATTATTTATCTGTCGGAAGGAGTGCCGGGTGTAAGAAAAAATGATGAAAAAAAAAAGAGTAAAGAAAAAAAAGCGCACGCCATACGCAAATGACGATTCAGAAAAGAGCGGCGAAGATTGGCGGAGGGTGGAAGGGGAGACGGAGTCAGAAGAAGAAAAAAAAAAGCAAAAAAAATCAAGCGAAAGAAACAAGTGTAGGAACCGCAAGCTGTAACAGAGCGAATGAGAGAGCAAGAGTGGCAAGAAATCCTTTTTGTTTGGATGCTGCGATGTGTGCTCGTGACTGACTATGGCGAGTTTTGGCGTGGCCACAGCGACGACGAGAGAAAGATGTAAGAATTTTCTCTGTCTCGTTCTCGAGGTCTTTCATCTTCCTTGTACTATCATCATGTTAAATATTTCTCACTCCGTCTCTTTTTGTTATGTTGGCATTACTATATAATACGTATGTGGATATACAAATATAGTGGCGCGAGCCGGCCTTCCGTAGATGACATTTGCATATTACGTCTGAGCTCTATCTTTCCTTCTCTGTTTCGTGATGAGAGTTTCTATAGGTAGCACAGAGCAGACAACAACCCTCTATAAACGCGACGGTGCATTACATTAATTTTTGATTTTACACTCGAGCAAAAAACGCAAACGAGAGACCTCATGTGTATATGCATGTGTGTCTCTGTTATGAGGATACTTATTTAAACTGACCCTGACCATCGCAACCAGGCCTGCAAGCGTTAGAAAAAAACTATATACAAGAAATTATGGCACGTGTTCGGCATGTTTTTCTCGTGTCCTGCTTCATTGTGATGTTTCAAAAAAGAAATAATACGCATTTACTAATGTGCCAAGATCGAGGTAATTCTGTGTCCACAAAAGTTCACTTTTTTGCGTCGTTTTGTACGATAATCCACTGGAATAGCATGGAATTTGACGAGAATTCATGTCTCGATACGTTTGTAAATTATGGAGGAAAAAAGGTAACCGACGCCCGTGTGAACCTAAAAATCGTGAATTTAAATCCCTCGGCATGAAGGATCCAGACTTGATGGTTCTTCGATCGTTTTCTCTTTAAACGGACCATCGCTGAAGGGAGGTGGCATAAATACGTTCGCATTAATAATCGAAAAGATCAGCTGATGAAATTTGTGTTCTCTGTCCCGCCCGGAAATCCGTTAAAAAACCAATCCAAATACGAGATGCGTTAATGCGTATATGTGTGTATATTGCATAACGGTCGTTTTGCGTTGTAATCGATTGCTTTGGAATCGGTGAGGTTTAAAAATCCTTGGGAAGCGAAGAGTTTTCGTTCGGGATTTTGACGAGAGTGACTAAAAGGATATTCATGCATATATGCATATATATATATATATATGAAGGTGATAATGTGCAAAAAGACGTGACTAAGAGTATCTGAAGCAATAGATGAGGAGAGAAATATGTTCAGCGGTCTTTTTGACTCTCAAGAGAGAATGGATGATGGCACAGGGTCTCTCGTGAGTTTTAGTATCTCTCAAAAAGTTTACAACCCCGTAGAGAGAAATAGGGCCGTGAGTTTGTATGTATATATGAACGGATATAGGGACGTAAGGATAAAGCTGATAGGCAAAGCAGCAAAAAAGTTCCCACAGTCGTTTCTTTGCTGGTGGTGCGGCGGTGGCGATTGGGTAAGCCTGAAGAGATGTGCCCCGCGCCACCTTGCCAGGCCAATGTGTCTTTTGGTAGCGTACCACCGGTGGCTGGGCAAGCCTTTTTATTATAAATCTCTGATGATCGGAACAGGGACAAACGTTGCGCGGCTGTGAGCAGTAAGCGTAGAGAAAAGTGCTGGCGCTGCGGGGTAAAGGGATATACAGTTCGGGGTGTTTGAATAGGAAGAGCTCAGGTAATGTGGGGCC
Source organism: Campoletis raptor (assembly GCA_948107755.1). NCBI lineage: Eukaryota > Metazoa > Arthropoda > Insecta > Hymenoptera > Ichneumonidae > Campoletis > Campoletis raptor. Next base: position 18,929,357 of record OX403623.1, read on the forward strand.
CATTTGAATATACCTGGTCCGTTTCGTTCGCGGCCGGTCGTTGCATATATTTAAATTCAAGGGTGGCGCACCACCACCATCCACGGGGTCCACGCAACCCTCTCATTTCCTTCCTTCTTTACGTCATCCGAATCTTTCCGTCTCGCTCGCCCTCGTTCGCCTCTTCGGGCTCCCATGTATTTCCGATTTGGAACAATGAGGGTCGAGGGGGGAGGGGACATGACGACGCACACTGAAAGGGGTTGTTTTCGCTGGTGCCAGGTATAAGAACTGGGCGAAGAAGCGAGAGGGACAAACCCTATGGACCCTACATCGTCCTTTCCTATATTTATCCTTTCTCATTCTTTCTCTCTCTTGTCCCTCCACCAGGTAAAGAAGCGATTTTGCATACATCTCCATATGTTATAGATGCCCGGCTTCTTTTACAACCCCTATCGGCCTCTGTCCCATCTTCATTTTGCCCCATCGTTTTATCTTTCTCCATTGCGTTGATGCTTTTTTTTACCACGCTTGGAGGCATTTAAAGATCCAGGTATAGACCAGACGGTGTCATCCTCATGGGAAAGTGTATGCAAACGGCATTGTGATCAGGGCGCATCAATATAGCGGACGCAACGCGCTTTCGGGTGGGGGTTGGAAGATCACACCCCTGAGATAGATGGTCTCTCGTGCGTGTAACTCTGAGATTTTTAACCCTTGAGTTTCACGCTTGTATATATTGTATATATGAAGAGGAAATATAAGAGAGAAAGAGAGAAGGAAATACTCAAATATTTTAAATATCCCCACCATCGACATATTGCGTACGAAATTCAGGGCCTCATCAACATTCTCCTTTTGCTTTTATCCCTCTTCACCCTCCTCTATATATATGCATATGTTAAAAAAATCATCTCTCTCATTCTCGCTTGTCTTGCAGGTCTCTCTCAATGACGACAGCGTTATATATTATTGTACCCGGAGGAGAGACTATAACAAGAATGAGAGAGCGAGAGAACAACGAGAGAAATGCATGAAAAGAGAGACGAATGAGTTGAAGAGGGAGAAAGTATCAGGATCCTATTGTTAAGCAAAATAAGCAACCGCCATCGAGAAAGCAACGAAGCTTCATGCCCAGCATCGCGACACCGAACTTTTTTTTCTTAGTTTTTTTTAACCGTCTTTTTTTCGTCGTTTTCTTTGGCTCTCATCTCCTGCTTTTGCTTTTTTCGCTCTTTCTCTTTCTCTCTCACTTTTTCTCTTCATTTTCGACGTTACGCACGATACACGCATGTGTCTCTCGCAGAATCCATCTGGGATTTGTGAAGCTTCCAAAACTTCGGTTGTATTATTATCCTGACACTTTAATACCTAGCATGGCGAAAGCATCATCAATCGACAGTCAAAAAAATATACCGTTGCGATAAACTCGACTAATGAACACTCTTTCGACAGTCATCTTCTTTTTTCATCCATATTTTTCTACTTATGCTTAAAACGTTGTACTACAGATCACAATAAATTTTCATCACATTTCACCCAACCCAACGAATTGCAATGACGTTCAAAAGTTATCTCGAGCACGATAACAAGCGAATTGTTATAACTACACAACACCTGAGTAAAAGAAATGTAAATAAATGATAATTTGAAATCTCAACTATCCAACACTTATATGAAAAGGATTCTCGTTTGGCATAATTGAGTCAAACAAAAGGAATGTCGTTGAGGGTTACAGTTTGCGTGTGGCACGACAAATGATGTGTCGCGCGTGATGACTAGACCATTCAAGAATTTCGCGAGAATGAATATTAAGAGTACTTGATGGTATAAAAAAAGTGTTTCCGAGTTAAGGAGGAAGGTGAAAGAGAAAAGATAAAAAGAGAGAGAGAGAGAGAGAGGAAAAGAGAGAAAAGAGTCCAAAGAAACGAGAAGATCGTGAATGAAATAATGAATGAAGTTAAGCGAAATCACGATGTTTGACGTGGCGCGCGTGTCCGTTGCTAATTATCATCGGTAGTCTAACCATCGTCAGACACGATCCTCTTCGGCACCTCGTAAAATTTAAATAAACTTATACTCTCACTCGCTCGCGCGCGCATCATCGGCGGCTTTATTAGTCCAACGATGGGGGATAAGGCATAACGTTGAGATGAAAACAGGTAAAATGAAAATAAATAATAAAAAAACAATATGTATGAAACGACCAAAAAAAGAGAGCAAAAAACAAAATGAGCTAGGAACGAAGCAAATGATTATGCGCGCAACAGAACCCGTAACGAATGGCTGAAAGATCGAGCAATAACAAGTGCGAGCACCAGAGTGAACTAGTCCATAACGCGCTGCAGTTAGGTGCGCAGGTGCAACAAGCGAGAGTGTGAAAGAGGAAGAGAGAGAGAGAGAGTTAGGTTTATAGGAGCGCCGCGTGGTGTGTCTAGGAACACAACCCGGCGCCCTGAAGTCCGTTGCACCTGATGAAAATTAAATAAACGCAGTCATCTCATTTTCATTCTCATTAGTATACAGAGAACAAGTGGGCCAGTGGCTTCCTACAAGTATATATAAATGTATGTATACAACAAGCACGATATACATATATGTATGTGAATATACGCATCATCTCTCTCATACACGTACAGTTACGATGCGCAACTCGGGGAATCTCGCATAACATTAAAACCTTTGAGACTGCCTGGATGCAGTCGAGGTTTCCCTTCTCCCTTGTCTCGTTCATCGCAACTTTTACGCATATATTCAACGAGCTTCATATCCAAATTTGCTTTTTTTCTAACATCTGTGAATCGTTCGATTACTCTACAGTTTGCTGGTACAAATAATTTGCGAATATGATCACAAAGTGATAGAATTAAGTTTCGAGCTATAGAACGTTGTGTTTAATGTTTCAAGAAGGTCATTGGTTTTTGACTTCTATCCCAGTACAGAGCCAAATATGTATCGTGATCAAAAAAATGTACATTTGGTTATTGAGTAAAAAAAAAAAAAAACACTCATAATTATTTGAATAAACCGATGAAATTACTCAGAATTTTGATAACAGTGAATTTTCATTCATAAATAAATGTGAATTAATGAGTATTCACTGAAAGGTCGATTAACGGGATTGTAAATATCAAAAAAATCAGTGATGTTTTTTTTTTTCAAAAATTCTAAAGGGTCGCTTGTCACGATGTTGATATTATCCATGTATGCTAAATATGCGGGCACATTAATGGGCACGAGTCTGCATTTATTTATTTTTTCTTTTATTTCTTTATCCTTCGGGTTTTCTTGATTCGTATAAGCAGCAAAAAACTTAGCGTGCTCCAAATATTCGGTCTGTTCGCTCTGTCTAGTTGCTTATTCATCTTTCTCACTGTCTCAATCTCTATCTCCATAATATAGTCTCGGTGTCGCGTGCCACTACGATGAACCTGCAGAGCTCCAGTCATGAAGCGAGAGTTCTCGTACTATAAGAGAGTACGAGCGAGATGGAAACGAGCATGTACATATTCATGGACTCCAGCGGCGCATAATGTGAATTATTCTACGATTCGTTTCTACATAAGAATTAAGCCGACGATCACTTGTGGCCAATGATCCCTCTGTCCGTAAGTATGTTTGTGTACGTCTCCATTCAGACTTCCTAGCACGTTCACGACGCATCGTGGAAAGTAATTATGTTATTGTCTTTTTTTCTACGTTTTTCTTTTTTTTTTTTTTTTTCTTCAATTCCTTTTTACAACAGCAAAGTAGTTACATGAGTGCAAATGTTTTCGCAGTCAATGCCACTGGGAAAATAACACGACGATCAACGATGCTATGTAAATTTAGTTGGGAAGCTAAACCTGTCCGTTATATCCATACAATTGGATTTAATCACCCGTGAAACGATTTTAGAACGATTCTTCAAACGGTACAATTAACTCTGACAATTCGATCTCGGTGAAAGAAACAATTATTTCAACCTGTTACAGCCTCATTATTCGCGTATGAAAAATTACTGTAATTAGTATTTTTACTCACGATTTTATCAGTCACTTCGTTTTCGCGCCTATTTATAGAAAATTTCGCACCTGCGAAATTTATTCCAATATATAGAAAAAATCTCGATAAAATTTATTCAACGAATTATTACATTTCAAACTCAATTTAGTACTCGAAGTTTCTTGCTTTATTACTCACTATAGCAAGTAAAAGATAAAATTGAGGACGTTAATTAATGTTTTGGTGAAAAAAAAATATTTAAACAAAAACTTCAAGGGAGTTGAACTGTTTAAAATCAGTCTAACGGTGATAGGATCCAACTGTGCGCTTACTGGATCGAAAAACGAGCTTGAGCGGAGAGTCTCCGCAGCCTCCGCACTGTGTCGACCGGTTCAACGTCCACCTGTCCTTTTACCAACCTCCCAGCTTCGGTGGCAGCCGAAAGAAGGATAACTCACGTATGTATTACTTATATATCGATATAAACATATTACAAAAAATATATAACAGTATTAATAAATAAATACTCAATTGGTCATAACTTAGTCAACCTTTTTATTATATTTTACAGATTCAAAGTTTCGTAGTCCCCCGATGTTTTGTTGTTTTTCCCTGTAAAGCGTGTAGATTTTTTAAATCACTGTCTCGAAAACTTGGAGTTATAGAAACATTTTTTCATATTCCCACATTCAAGTCCTTTTTGGTTTTTATTCTAAAAATTAAAACCAAACTGCAATATCTACAAGATTCATGCTCGACTGAGTTGACCAAATAATTTTTTTTTTCCAAACGTAACCCAAACTGGTATAATCTCATTCTTTTGTCAATTTTTTTCTTTCCCGAAATGAAATAAAGCTCGTTTCCCTTCGTGTGTATAAGTTAACGTGTGTTTTGTTTGTATTGAGTTTTTATTATAAAGTAACGAAAGTGGCAAAAAGTATAACGCGATCTCGCAAAACTCGTCGCTCTCGATCTCGTAATCGACGACGCGTGAAACCTTCGCCATCAGGTCTGATAATCAAGAATGGAAAGGACATTCCTGCACGGGTTTGTGTTTCCCCCTCGTAACAACTATTACCACCAGTTTGACTTGATTCATTTTGTTTTTTTTTTTTTCTAATGCTATTAGATCTTACAGTCAAGATTGATTCTTCAACTTTAATTACTAAATTATGGAATTGCGTGGAAGGGTCGCCAGATCAGTGTATGAAGAATCGTTGCAATCTGCAATTATTGATTGAGACTAAAATTAACGATCAACTTATCGCATTTTTATTATTTGGAATCAACATTTTTGTGACGTTGAATTTTTATTTTTCATCTTTTTTTTTTTTGCACAACTTCGTTTGACCCTAGTCTCAGTCCTAAGGGGGTTGTCTCGTGTATGAGATTAAAAAAATCGATTTTTTTTCCCATGAATCACACTAAAACGAAGGTAGAAAGCATGGAAAGTGTACTCTATGGTCCAGGCATCGCAGATTGATGGTTCAGCATTTATTTATTATTTAGTACATATGTAACTACAAGTTGAACCAAAATAGTTAAGATTGCTCCATAAGTTTTCTTTTTACCAGCTAAATAGACCTCAAAAACGTGCAAAAAGTTGAATTTTTTCTTGTAAAGCGTAAAAAAATTGTTTTTTGACATTTTGACTTTATTTTGGTGTTAAATATATTAACTTCAAAAAATTTACGAAGTTTTTTCAAATGTTGATAAAAATTGTATACAATTTAGAATTTTTTATATTTTCATGGTTTATCAAACAAAACAAAAATCTGGTAAAAAGAATTTAAAAAATGGCCTTCACACTAGATGACCCTCTTAATCGCATAAAGTCACCGTGTGCTTGAAGATGCGGATGTCGTAGAAGTTTCTCATGAATTTGGTAGAATTTGCAAGAGAGAGCTCGTAATCTCATACGCAGGTGGAAGTCTACTAAGATTCTGTAGCAAGCCGATAACGGGCTGGTAAAGTAACTAAAGATAATATATATGTATATACCATAGAATATGGGGTCCATCCCGGGTAGTTCTACAGTTTGAGCAAGATGGCAGCTTGTTTGTTCAACTATTTTGGGAATATCTCATAGAGCGAAGAGACAAGTTCCACACGTATTTTGCACGTATATTCACACGGCTTTTTCTTTATCTTGCAAGTTTTCGTTGCTTGGTTAAAAAATTATATAAAATTAACACTTAACAAATTAAACAAATGAATAGGCGTGAGTCGCGTGAAGACGTGCACGATGACGCGATTGTACGCCGTGTAAATATTGCGTTGGATAAATATTTCTGCTTCTGAAAGGATCGCAGTCTTTTCTAAAACGACCTTCCAACCACGCAGAGTAAATCTCCTTGCTTCGGGCGAGCTTGTTCGTTCGCTACCAATGCTTGTTACTTCTTCATTATTTTTTCTCTTTTTGTTATATACCGTTTTTTTTTTTTTCTTAAGTCTTATTTCATCCTCGTTCCCTCGTTATATTTCCTAGCTCTCATCTTTGCTCGCCAAGATCGTCAACTCTTCGGATCCGTGCTCTCGACAATATCTAGCTTGGAAAACCTGTCTTCGTCGAAGACACGGATAAACCGAGAGAATAAGAGAAAGAGAGATGGAGAGGCAAAAATATTCGTGTAGAGCGAGATGCGATGCGTGGTTTTAGTCAGACACGCACACTATACAGACGGACGGACACTCTCAACGATCTCGTGAAAAACCGGTGGAGACGAGAATTATGTTCACTGGTATAATAAACATGACTCAATTGATATATACGAAACTATTAGCCACTGCGAGAAACGCGACAACAGAAAATACATTCTACTCGCTTTGCTGATCGAGAGTGGAAATCTTATTTTCACAGTGCAAATGTCATAACAGACTCGTATTCCTCGACAATAAATCTAATCTGCAATAAATTCGTATTTATAATTCATTAAACACGCAATTTTATTTCTAAGTCTTAATAAAAATAAAAAAAAATACAAATATAGCAAAATAGGAAACCAATTAAGTGGATTTCGTTCAACTCTATTAACCATAGTGATAAGACCAAGTTTTTCTAATCATTATTTTTTAACATTAAACCAAATCTTTACAATCTTCGATGAGTCACTATTGGTCAAAGATTTGTCATCCGTCAGAGCTCAATTCATGAAATCAGTCAAGAGCTCAATTTGATGAAAAAACAACTCGAAAATCACACACCCATCGGTAATTGTGACTTTTAAATATTTTTATACCTTGAAAACCATTAATACAACGATGATTGATACTATAAAAAATAAAATAAAATAAACATGAACAAATCCATCAAAAAAAAAAAGGATTTCCAATTCTTTAATGATACAGAATTATAAAACCCGTCGCTAATAATCTGACATGACGTTAAATTAATAAATTCCAAATAATAAATAAAATAAAATTGAAGAAGATATAAAAATAGATTCAAATGCTTATACCTTTTTTGAAATTATCGGGTAATTATAATTTCAACAGAAATGTGAGATAAAGTTTCATAGCATGACTATTGATGGGACAACAAATTCAGTGTTTCCAAATTATTTCATAATAATCAGAGGGACCGACAATATTGTGGTGATAAAATATAAATTGATTTACAGTTACAAATCATCGAAGGGTAAATGAATATTGCAAATGAATTTGTTGACACTAATAATAATGTATAATAAAAACAAAATGAAAAATGGTATTGCAAGTTGCGGTAGAAACTCATGAATTACAAACTTGAATAACAAAATTCTAAAGTGCAATTAATTTCTAGTAAATTTGAGAGAGTGTACCCAATCCTCGTGATTTGGGTGCTGAAAACGGGCTGTTTTGTCTCTCATCTCGAGCTATATTAGGCATGTACGTGGTGTGGCACATGCACGTAATGCTTTTTACTACGAGGAGGAATCGAGTTGCGATGTATGTACGAATATATATAATACACGAGTGAATGCAGCTATACATATATGAAGCAATATATATGTTTGTATGTTTATGTGTACGTACGAAATAATGTGTAATGTGAAATCGGTATAAATGTATGTGGGCAGTTGGGCACACGTGGATCCATGGTGGATAGCAAAGGTCGAGCAATACAGCACGATTGGGCCGTCGCTTCCGTGCGGAGTACATTCGCTCGCGGGCAACCCGCACGTTCTGCACCTCGAGGAATCTCTCAGCTACATCCTGTCCCCATACACACGATTATATATTACATACCACCGGCTATAGAACAAAAGGGCGTAATTCACATGCTTTTACGTGTGAAATTCTTCCTGTTGGCTTCTTGAGACCATTATCGTAGTATAATATATATAAATACATAAATATATAAATATATGCTATGTATAAAGGAAGATACGAAGTAAAGTTAGACTGAGGAAGACCCAAGAGACAAGGAGTACAGCTTCTGGGCCCCCGCTTTCGTCCCCCACCCACCCCCCAAATAAGTCAACTCGCTTTTATTCTTGTCTCAGGGATATTCTTTATAGTGGCCGCGGGTTACCTGCCGACGAACAGGGCACACTTTTCGGTTCGTGTTGCTATATATGCCTATATATCGCATCAACGAACGTATATTATATCCGTTTCACAAACGGCCACCGACCACATCGTATTTATATATATATATATATATATATGTATGTGTTCACTTCGTATATAAAGAGCCCAGTGGGCCTACAACTTGGCCCCGTGTTCGGGCCCTTACTTATTGGACAGTTTACACACCAAGCATTTTCATACCCTTCTCATATGTATATGCATGTTTGTAAAAGTGTCTGACTTATCATTCGACCCGTGACCAAACTGTATTTTCTCAATGAGGCCCACCTCGCGTATATTTCATAAACATTTAAATTATGCAAAAAAAAAAAAAAATTCCCACAAAAATAACTCGAATCAATTATTTTTATAGATGCGATAATAAACGTAACGATCGAACGTTGCGACGATTTTTATTGAACTTTTTAAAAAGTTTATTCGAAATTGAAAAATTCTCGCTGTGATTATGATCTAGAATTTTTTTCGATGGAAATTTCACGAAAATTATTAAATTATTACATTTTTACAGTCTGGTCAAGTTTCTATAGTCGTTTTCTGGTCCATGAACCAAACTCGCAAGATAAAGTCATCGAAATATTGCACTTTAGTCTACATTTGAAAGAGTGTGTCAAAAAAAAAACTTGGCAATTGTATATTTTAAATGAAGTATTTGATCGTTGAGGAGACGCGGAAGAGAAAACGAAAGGTTTGAAGGACAAGTTCTGTGTGTGTAGATTCTCTGGTAAAAGAACTCACGTCCATCCACTATATGAATTTACTACCGGCAAACAGAAGAGCAAGACTTTACGTTTTCGAGCTCAGGGGTTACGACCTTTTTTTTACATACGTTACATGTGTATATGGAAATCGTTGTGTGTATTTATATATGTATACAAACGCATATATATTTGTGTACAATGTCTCAGGTAAGCTCGCAGACGTATGGACCCTTCCACGAGTTTCGCTCCGTCTCTCTCACAGAAGCCTAATGATATGCACGGAAAGTTCACTTCGAGCGTGAATTCGTACCTTCGGGGCGCGAACACGTCATTGTAACGATACATACAAAATTCACGTGCCCGAGAGCAAAGACTCACGAACAAACATGAGAGAAGAAACGCAGCATTGAAAGACGCAGCAGCCGTTGCGACGCAAGAGGGTCTCTCTTATACACCGATGTTATATATTTATGTGTATTATAACTATATATACCCGTATGTACCATTCGAGTTTGCATGAAAATGCAAGGGATGATTGGAAGACTTTACAAAATTTACTAAGCTATAGATTACAGCCGCACAAGCAATGCGAGAAGAAACAACGACTAGTTACTGAATAAGAAATTCGGTTGTATTTGTGTACCACGTATTTTTGCACCCCTGGCCGTTGAGCAATATGATTTTTGTGCAAGTTGTCACAGCCGTACGAGGCTCCTAACAATTTCTGAAATAGCTTCGTGACAAATAGTGTCAAAAAAAGGTTGATAAATATATCGATAAACTTGACCATCAGACCACCAAAGCATTCAGCAGTCAATTTAATTGGAAGCCGATAACGAACATTTGATCGACTAAAACTTCGAGCTCAAAATACCAATGACCTTCCGAACATAACTTTCGAATATGGCCTTTAAAACAACTTTTCGAATTTCGAAGTCTCAGCGGACTGAGCTCAACTGGAAACTCGTGTAGTTCAAGAAATAATCGTTCTGTATGGAGCTTACAATCAACTGCATGGAATAATCTCTTCTTGCCCAAGAATTCAGAGAGTATTTGACTACCAAGGAGAAAAAATATACAAAAAAACACGAGAAATACAAATAGTAAGGAAAAAACCTATGTCTGCATGATTTAAGTTAGGAAATGGGTGTGCCTTTAGGGACTCACGTAAAAGTGAAAATCGACTTGGATCAAAATGGACAAAATGGACCAAAAGGAAGATGAGGAGGGAGAAGGATCAAGGTGGAGTTTGAGATTATTATCGTTTATATGGGATATTGAATGGGTGGCTAAGAAGGTGTCTAGCGAGGTGCTGGTCCATGGGGGCGGAATCTCTACGGGGGTGTGTATTTCCGATGTAGGCCACACTTGACTCATCTTTCTCTGTCTCCTTCTTTCTCTCATACTTAACGGATATACATACGAATTTCGGACACCCACACGTACGTCATAAAAGATCGGTACTTCCTGATAGCCCATTGCTGGATAATACTCTACCACCACAGGCGATACACCTCCTGCCCAGAGATATCGTACATATAACAATTTTCCTCTCTTTTTCTTTCGTATCATTGCGATGCCTTATCATAGACACTGTTGGATTACGACTCGAAGTATTCTACGACAGACCCTGACAGTCTTCACGTACGACAACGACGTGTACAATTATTCAGACCGATTATTCAGACTGGGTCTTAAAACGGCAATTAACGACTGTCAATTTTATTTGATTTTTAAGATATATTTTCATTATGAAATTCAGATACAGTCGAGGGGATAATTCGTACACAAATAACTTTGTAACTATACGCACAAATATGAAATAAATAAATTTCATTTTATGCGCGCCTCTGTAATATTTATTGGAATACCAAATACTAAAATAGAAAAGGAGAAAAAATTGTGGTAGAAATAATTGGTAGATATAATGGGCAATATGAAAAGGAGAGGAATGTTATGAAGAAAGTTCGGTGTTATGGAGGCGGAAAAAACGTTTTGACCGGTGATGTAGGTGGGTATAATATATATATATATTTATGGATAATGGGGTAAAAGATAATTAAGAGAAACTGGTAAGTGGTTATTTAGCCCGAAAGGAAAAAAAAATATATGTGTACATATATTCTTTCGGTTGGAGAAGCGATTCAAGTTGATTTTCCATCCTAAGGGCTCGTGTATGGGGCCCTCATGTGAGATATGGCTGAAAGCCCCGTGTGGAGCAATAGAGCAAGAGAGAAAGGCAACTCGCGGCAGTATCCTCGGGTAAGGTCCGATCGCTATCTGCCAAATCACTATCAATCACGAAAGAAGGAGAGTAAGAGAGACGAACACGCTTTCACGGCCACACACCGAACGCCACCCCAGTTTGCACGCTTCTTCTCGCCCCAATTCCATATTTCTTCCTCTCTTTCTTTCATAAATCACTTTTTAGGTCACCATAATAAATAATTAGCATCAAATCTACTGACCATTTATACGCTTTTCTATTTCTACAAATAGCATGAAAATCAAACCAAACTACAACACCGGATCAGAACATTTCTTCTTGTTTCTATAGGTTCGATTTGCCAGAACCAAGATCTAATTTAAAAAGTCCTAATCTGTTGAAATAATCATTATTTTCATTGACGCTATAATCATTATACGAAAACTAGAACGAAGCATTGCCAATTTTGTCGCTCACACGTGTGCAGGGAGGCCTCTCGGCCGAACCCAATCGCATCTGTGATATTTCGAAGAAGGTTACCCACTTCAACTTGAAATCACATTCGAAAGATCCAAAACCTGATTTCCATTCGACAAGGAGAGAGAAAAGAGGAAGAGGAAAGTAGGAGGGGGGAGGGGACCTATATAGTCGAGAAATAGTTGGTTCGATGGTTACCCCATAGCAGATGATCATTCGTATATAAAAAAAAAAGAAAAAAAACACTAACACACATATCTATGAGTATATAATATACAATCAAAGAAGGAGACGAATCAAGCAAGGCTACGAAGAGAGAGCAAGAGGGAGAGAGAGAGAGAGAGGTTCTCAGTGTCGGAATGCACATAAAATCGTGAGTTTAGTCGATCCAGCACGAGGCAAGAGCCGAAAGAGCGTTCTCGATTCTCTCTGGGCGAAAGATTCGCTTTTGAGAAACGCACATACTCACACACAAATAAACTTTACCTCGGGCTAAACTAATCGATCGAGAGTTGTTCGAAAAAAAAAAAAAAAAACAAAAACACAAAAAAAAATTATATGATTTTTCCGATAGTTAATTCTGGACAAACAACATCGCAACGAAGACGATATGTGTCAAACGTGCCGTCTAATTCCGCATTCCAACCTAACTATATCTACATCGGTGTGAAAACAAAAACATATTTATACTCTTTAATCTTTACCACGGTCAAGTTTTTGCCAATGTCTTTGCAAAATACTGTGAAAAACAACGATTTTTAAAAATATCACAAGTGCCTTAATCATGCTCAGCAGAAATTACATGACAACACCGTTAACCTCGCAGCATATTTTTACATTTCATTTATATTGTGTCAATATATTCATTAAAATATTTGAGACTTTGTCGAATTTAATAGCCTGATATTCCAGAGTTAAGATTGCTTTCGGGAAGCATCTAAAAATCGATAGAAATCGAAAGATCTAAAAGAGCAATGATCCATTTTTACTCATCTTTCTAACTGTGTAGTTTACAAAAATTTGACAGATTCAAATATATTTTATTAATCATTTTAATTAACAATTGAATATTGAAGAATGAAAAAAAATTGCAGAATCGATAAATTATTTACACTTTTATCGTAAAAATTATTCTTTGAATACAGTAAACGAATTCTACATCCCTGGACTCATTCGATGTTGTTGTTTTTTCTTATTTTTTTTTTTTTTTTCAAGCAGCACATCTTTTACTTCAACGTACGATAGTGTGCGTATTTTAGTTTGTAACGCTATATAACTGTCCTTGTCAAAAGCACGATTGGCTCGATTTCTTTTACGTATATTACAGAAGAGCGTTCGTGTTACCAAACTGGGCATAAATTAATACCATCAAACGTCCTCATTCGTTACAGTAGTGCCGGGGTCCAGGACCCGAAAAACTTTTGGGACATGGCTCCCTACGATTCCAGCGAGCTATGAGCAAGGTTAATCTTTTAACTTATCGCCATAACTCACTCGCATCCATTTGTATGTATGAGTGAGTAAAATAGCTACGTAAATAAATCGATATGTGTGCGTAGACGCGAGTTGCGTAAAGCTTTTTAATTTTTCGATGCAACACTGGAATAACATTGATCACAAATCTGTCATCAGTACAAACTGGTAATGCATTTTTTTCGTTACGTTTTTTACACAAATGCTTTTACTCGAATGTTAAATGTAATTATTAGTTTATAAGTTATTTTCGAAAATTTTAACAGCATTAAAATGGTACTAAGTCAAAAGTGAAAGTTGAGAGAAATTAATACGAGAAGATGAACTCCAAGATCTCTTGAAATATATTTCGACTTTTCTATTGAGGGCAAAAGTAATGCATTGGGTCTGGCGAGATTAATTACTGTAAGATTTAATGCTTTGAAGTTATCCGAAATTTAAATTGTTTTCGGACATGATTTTTCGACAAATTTATTGACTTACTTAAATTTGGAGTCAATTTTACTACGTATTTCAAAGCCTGAATATTGTAATAGCTTTGTTATTAATTATTTTAACTTATATTTCCAATGGATTTGTATTAACGTTCAAAAATTTGCTGAAAAGTCTACCAAACTGCCTCGATTTCGTTCCACATGGTAATCCTTAAATCTCATTCTCTAGAAACCACCAAAAGTCAACAATAAACATAGACAGTTAGATGTATGTGGAGACAGATAGAACTCAGACACGACGAGGCTGACTACCTCGAAGTTAGCGTCAGTAGGGGGCTATAAAACAATATGACTCTCGTGGTGATGTCGTAGTGGAGAATGAAGAGCACAGAGAGAGAGTGAAACATATTGCAGTTATTGTCAAGCTCTGCGTACCTCCAGCAATCGTTACTTCGTGCCAAGGGCGACCAGATTGCCAGTCTCGCGAAACAAAAAAAAAGGCGATTCCAAATGGAATAAGTTTCGAGGCACTGCTCTTCAATTATAAAATCATAATTGCTTGTCAGAATTTTTTTAACAGGTTTGCGAAAAAACATCGGGATCGAAGGGAAAGACGAAACGTGATTCAGTCTCACAGTAACCAAAAGATGTTATTCACTCTTTCTTAACACTTTAATTGTCCCAAAATAATGATTGATCCATGAAATTATGATTATTAACTTCCGAGGACTCTTTGTCCTCGCGCATGGGATAAAAAATGAAGAGAAAATGAGAATAAGAGAGAAATGGAGAGAAGTTAAACGTATTTTGACAAAATCTTCATGTGCGAAGGTTTTCTCACAGAACTGAGTAGCGATTTATGCAAAATGTCACGCAGCTCCCGCGGGAGTTTTGCCTGTAAGCACGAGGGCGAACCCTCCCGCGCAGAAGGACACGTGAGCACGCCGTGACGATATACACTATTACATTGAAACGTAAATATATAGATTCATACTCGAAGATCTCAACTTAAAAGGACTTTAAATGTATTTTAATACCAACCAACATACGCCATTACAGTATCGAACAAACGATATATGTAAGTTTGTGTTTGTATGTCGGTAAGTATAGGAATGGGGGATATAGCAACCCCCTTAAGAGGGACGATTCCCTAGGAGAAAAGAGAAGAGCCAACGGGCGAGAAAGCACACTTTCGCCCAGAGCTCAACACTGATATACTGCCAACGAGCACTAACTCTGTGAGCACAATATCTCTCCCTCTTTCTCTTTTCTCTTTTCCTCTGTCTTTTTCTTTCAAACACTTGCCGATTTAGCCCCAGCTGCATTTTCCCTTTTTCTAAATTTTATTTCACCCCGATTCACCGGTAACAACCAAATCCACGTGCCCATTATATTTTTACACGTATATGTAACATTATTTATATATAAATATATATAAATATATATATTTTTTCATATCCCACACGCGTTTCATTCTTCATTGCCTGTTTCTCAACTACATCCAACTCTATTCTCACAAATATCAACATTTTTCTCAGTGTTTATCCTATGAATAGAGTTTTATCCATTCGATCGATCGAAGTGGTACTTCGTAGTGTATAAACTTTTCGCCACTAAATAAAATTATAAGCGCATGTGTACAGATTGATTTTTCGAAGCCACAAGTTATTTTTGTTATTTTTTTTTTTTTTTAATCATTTACGAGTCTAAGTGTAAATAAATAAAACTACAATTTGCGTATCGCATTTCAGACTGATAGCTTAATATTTTGTGTATGAAATTCCTTGACGAGTAAGTTGAAGGAATACGAAATAAAATACGGAGAGTGATGGACATGGGTTAAGGTTTAGTGTGTAGTTATTGCAGCATATACTAGACCTGAATAAATATATGTATATAAATATAAATATATAGTGTTGTACAGCGAGAGAATACGCCGGCGGATATGATCGAGGGAGCCCGTGGATCATTTAATTTAATTACCTCTCGTGGGGGGTTAATAGAAGAGATAAAAGTGGCTGCACTCCTCGTGCTGGATATTATACACGTGGCCGGGCGTGTGTTGGCTCGGGGACTTTATAGAGGGCGCTTCAAAATAATAAGTACCACACCCTCGACATTTCACTCTCTCGTTCTTTCTTTTCTTTCATAATATACATCCTGAAGCTTCGTTGCTCTATTCCAACTCGTACGAGACGGGGGTTAATATATTGAAATAAATTTCGACCAATCCCCTATATATATAATTTCTTCCGCCCTCAACAAAACCGCTTCATCAATCCGCAACATCCTCACAATCATCCTAATTAATTTTAAATGACAGCTACTCCAAATACCGTTTATAAAAACAAATTTCAATTGGAAAATCTCTTATTTTTCCTCCCTTTCTTTTTTCACTTCACATATTTTGTAACGCCCTTTAAACTTTGCTCGATCAGCCAACCCTTGAAACGCGAATGTAGTGAGACGCGGTTCGTTCATTCTCTTTTCTCTCTCTCTCTCTCTCTTGAACTTTCTCTCTTTCCCGTTTTGTTCAGTCGTCGAGACCAATTTAATTTCATAAACCGCAACTGTTGCCACTATTCAGTTCGAAATGGGTGAGCACTAACAGTTATGATCGGGGCCCTCGCGCGCGTATCTAACCGCATACGGTACTCCCGATGAGAAATCTAAAGCGTTGTATACATATACATAACATATATATTTATATATATATATATATATAAACAATTGAGGGTGGGTGTCTACACAGCCGAACGAAACGATGATTGCCAATCTGTCTGACAAGAACGTATTCTCTCTCCTTCGATCATATTAATTGGTGGTTTTTCCCCTATTTGAACATTAAACTAAATTGCTTCTCACTAGGCCGATTGATTTTAACGATATCGTATTTTTCTCTGATTTATGATTAGCATAAATCTTAAATGTGTACAGATTTTTTTTTCAAATCTTAACGCATGTAAATAATACATTTTTATCTCGCGATATTATAAAACGCGATTTACGTAAATTAAGAAAGTAATGGAAGGAATTTAATTAAGATAATCCGTACTTTTGAATCCAATCAAAATTTGATATCTACTGGATTTTTTTATATGCCTGAAAACATTGCGAACGTTATTGAAATGACTATGTACCGATTAATTTGTCTTGATGAGCAAAAGTCGAAGGTATTGGATGTGGTAGCTGATTAATTGTTGTACGAAGATGATTGTATCGAGTATTGACAAGTTTACCGTTCGAACGTAATAAATTAATTAAATAATGGAAGTTGATCGTAATATACGAGAGGGTTTGTACGAGCGGGGGCGAAATGGGAGGATCAATGATGCACCACAAACGTTATTGTCGGTGTATGTACGAGTATGGCGTGTGCGAGACGTCAGAGAGACGCCATAACGTTTTCTCAACGTCAAGGCTTTTTTGTCTGTTATTTTTCGTCATTGCAAAGTCGACGCGCGAGGATTATTATAAATGTTCACGATGGGTTTGACTCGCGGTTATAAACGATATTACGAGATGATACGATGTGCGGCGAAGAGGTCTCTCGCAGCGAACAGCGCGTGTATATTCACGCGTGTGTCTCTGTGGCATTGTATGCAGATTAAGAAGGCAGGGCGACAATGACTTGTATTGCTGATATGGTACGGGGACCTCGATTTTCTCGAGAAAGCGGGTCTCTTTTATTCTCCCTCTCTCTTACTCACGGTCCCATGTTTCTCTCGTGGCCCGAATGCCTAGCATCATCCTCCTGTCTGAGAAAGAGACACAGGCTGTCTTTTTCTCCAAAATACCATATTTCAATACACATCCAATATATAAATAATATAACGTATAAATCTTTGACAGATGTACAAAACAAAAATGTATAAATTTGTAAAATATAAACATAAACAATAATTTAATAAAAATGGAGATTTTATATGATTATAAACGATGGAAATCGATGCACAGCACCAAACAAGTTATTTTTCAAATTCCTCGAAATTTTTTTCCACTATACCAAAAAAAAAAGAAAAAAAAATACACTCTCAGAATTTAGAATGAATTAATCGAAGCGATGAATAGAAAATATATTTTTCAAATAGCTTCGAAAAAACAACTTTGATATTTATCTCTACAATCAACACAGTTTAAAATAAATTCTAAAATCACCGTGAATTTTATAAATCCTTGTGCCAGCATCAATTCCCGTTATCATTGATACAAATACGCAACCGAGATTCGAGATAGTTTGCAAGATCGTTGATACTGATAGGCACATAAACCGCAATGAGGGTTTTCGTTGTTAGCTTAGCTTTAGAATATCCGGCACCTGTTTATAATACCGTCATATCAGTACACGTGCTTATGATTGCAGTGGCAAATCAGTAGTACAGGGGGTTGATATCACGAAGAAAACTATAGCAGGCACAAATACGATTTAAAAAAAAAAAAAAAAAGAAACAACAAAAAACGATAGGGGTTGTTGGCTGTACACGTGGACGCGTACACACACCAGGTAAACTCGGGAGGTTCGAGTAAAAAAAGTAGAGGGTTTCGTACGTGGAGTCAGTAAATTCGTTTGATGCTGTACGCATATATTAATGTATATGTGCGTGTCTGTATGAGTCTATAAGTGAGGGAAAGAGCGAATAGGGCTACGAGGAAATCATTAAAATATATAGATATATTTGTATGTAGTACACATGTACACAAATATAGAATAAATGCTCACATGTATGTACCTCTTTTCATACATATATATATATGTGTGTATTTGAGGCTCCCAAGCCCGCAACTTGCCTCAGCAGCACGTTTTGCAGGAAAGAAGAGAAGAACGAGGGAAAGAGAAAGAGAGAAAGAGAGAAAGAGGGCGAGAGGGAGAAGGAGAGTATAGTGCGGCTGCTGCGGGATTGGTAAACCGGTCACGTAGTCCTCGGCGATGAATGGACCCGCCGAGTCGAGCTCGGAGCCGGGAATTGGCTACCGGGCATACCGCGACCACCTACCCCACTGCGTCAGCTTTAGCCACCCCGCAACCAAGCACATCAGAGTATATACGAAAACCAGCATCAAGCAGCACCGGTAGCCACGGTTACGCAGAATTACCGAGAGAGGTGCTCAAACTCTCGTGACCACCGAGAAACCATCGCAAGTATATAACCTGATCGCTCTTTTTTTCACACACAACCCCCCCCCCTCTCTCTCCCTGCCCCTTGTCATGTCATGTCTCCTGTGAGACCCGGAAATTACACACTTCCGAACACACTCAACCTGTTATATGCATTGTTATAGTGACGATTCGCAGTAGATTTCCTACAAACAAATCGGTTGGACTGCATGTCCTCAAATTCGATTTAAAATTTGTTGCGCTTATTACTGTTGACGGCGAGGATAGAATCTCTTTCGGAATTAGTGTTCCAAGCACTTGAAAAAAATTTGTTGAAATTTCGTGATACGGTGGATGAAAATTGAACTTGAAAACCCCTGTCGAGCGAGTGTTTTGTTTTGTTGAATTCGTACAGCGGTCTGCCGACTTTCATTCGATATTTTCAAACATCAAAATCCATTTGGATTTTCTCACTTTTCACGAGCATACGACTCTTTTAGATTTTCTTTTTTTTTTTCAGGTCTTGCTAAAAGTACCATTGTTGTGACAGGAATGAATGAACACGAAATTCAATACACCTGATTGACCAGTTTTTCCCTCGAATTCGAAACAGTCTTTTAATTTTGTTTATTATTTTCTCAATGCTTCGTTTCGAATCGGGCTATTTTTCTCACAGAATTCTCAATTCTATTTGAATTTAAAGTTATTTTCAGGCTTTTTTTCGACGCAAAGAGTTCAACCTCAATTGTGGACATTTATACTCGGAATTAGCCATATCACTTTTTCGTAACTTCTTACGCATAAATTAGAAAAACAAAAAAACAAAAAAATAGAAAACACATACATGCGTGTATCCCGAGAATGGAAGAGCGGATGATCGTAAAGGTCAGAACGCGCGATATCACGCGCGATCAAAGATAAATCGAGCGCGACTCGCTCGTAAAACGTAACGGTACCTAACCGTGCACAGATTGTAGGCCATGCGCGTGTGCGTGTGTGTATACCCTGATAGTTCTTACATAAATATAAAAGCATAGTAGTAACTACAACTTGTTCACAAACAAAAAGACATAATCTGCAAAATTTCAACCGATTTTATCGTTTGGATATGCGTTTATTTACTTTCCAGCCATTAGAATGCTTGAGGAGAAGAATAACAAGGAAATAGAATTGAGAACGAAGTCGAACTGAAGTGAAAATACGACACTTTTTAAAGCACATTATCGAAGATTGACCGCGATGTCGAGACGTTATATAAATTTGAATAAAGAAAATATTTATTATTCTGGATCGATATAAAACACGAAACATTAAGGGAAGAAATAAATAATATATTTTACTAAATGATCAACAAGATTGAATAATAATTCTATAAACAGCCGCAAATGAATATTCAAAATTTTCATTCGATTTCGTCTACATATATTTTTTTTCTTTTTTGGCCACATAGAGTGTCGAAAGAATTCGATTTCTCGTTGACAAACTCGTTGTCACCCTTGCCCGGGTGTTGGGGTCGACCCTCGGAATCAGCAGAGGACTTTCTCTCTCGGTTACACCCCCGTGACGGAAGAGGATCTGGATGACAGCCCAGTGCGAGGATCGCCACGGGGGAAGATCGTCACGAAATCAAAATATATGTGCAATCCATAAATAAAGGACATTCCATACGAACTGAGACAATTTTGCGAGTGAAGGAAATCTTTGAACGTTACAATTTAGGGGGTTGGAAAAACGAAGAATAAAAACAACCGTAAAAATGATTTTTGTCATATTTTTTACAGTTTTTTGTTTTTCTAACCCTGTTATCGATATAAAAAATGGCTCTGAGAAAATCCCTCTTCCAAACATCATCGAGATCGGCATGAAATAGCCCATATGTACATTTATACACGTATATAAGTATATATGGGAATATATATGCGAGTTAACTAGGACGATCTGACTGGCTGTCTGGACGATTCCGTACCCCCTTCGCGCAATCTAAAGCAAGCCTCTGATCTGCCATAAAGTCATTTCATAACCCATCCGAGGGTAAGAAGGGAGTTGTGAGGGGGGTTAACTACCCCACGAGTCTGAAATCCCGAGTTAAGCGTGAACGCGACCAGTCCGTAGTCCCATGACGGCCGGCTTTTCCTTTCACCCTCTCACCCTGTCCTGTTATGCCTATAATACTTATATATATAGGTATAATCTTGTATATATACAACTGTAGCGGAGTTTATATGAGATATAGTCAGTACTGTCGCCCCCCCTGGTCTCGGCGGCTCAGCAGATTCTCACCCCTTCGAAAATCCGCGCTAGAAGCGTTAAGCTTATATATATATACACTTTTTGTGCGTCTGTCCTTTTTCCTTTTAGATGAATCCACACTAGCCGAAGTGCTTCCTAAAGCAACTTGATCAGTGTGGACACGACTATTCTCTTTTTTGTCTTCTCTCAATACTTTGTTCCAACGAATAAAAAATTATTTACAAATTCCATGGAAATCCTTCAGATGCGATTTAGATCGATGACTTCATTTAGCTATTTGAGAAACTGCGATTTCCAATTACCTCGTAAATTATAACTGGCAGTAGGATCTCTTTTTTTCCACTATTCACATCGGGTGATGAATATGCGATTTGATTAATAATACGGCTCCACAAGAAATATGTGGGTTAATACGTTTTAATTCCATTTTTTTTTTTTTTTTTTTTCAATGATAATTAGAAAAAATGCGAATTTATAAATTGGACAAACATAGATTATGCTCGAAAATGTAATTGCAAAACGTCACAAGAGTCAGCAAACTTTATGATTCGATTTTGGCTGCGATAACTTGAAAATAAAAAGTGGTGACACTTGTGCGCCGCTCGGAGCACGCCATTGGATATGAAAAAGAGAAGAAGAAGAAAAAATGAACATGCGGATATAAATCAAAGGTGTTGTCAACGGGTGTAGAAAGTGGCATTTAACTCTCCGTTGTGTAGTCGGGAGCTCCGAGTAAAATAATAAGATATGTTCAAACTCTGAAGCAAGAAAGAGAAAGAGAGAAGAAGAAGAAAATATGAAAAAAAAAAAAGTAAGGGCAGAGATTAAAAAAGCTGGTGAACCCTTTCGTTAATTACAGAATCACAGATGCAAAGTATTGCCTACTTTACGAGAACAACTCTCGTGACCCCTCGTCTCAAAACTTAAAACTTTTATAACTCCCTTTTTAAATTTCTGAGAATTTATATTCATTGAAAATTCAATTTCAGATGTTGATAAAAAGGAGAAATCATAAGGAGACTTAGGAATGAAAAAAATAAATACACACATGCTGTTGAAAACATGTAAAAAGACTTTTCATTGTTAGATAAAATATCGTATTTATTATTATGACGTCCCACAGTCCTTACAGCGTGTTTATTAAACATCGACATAAGATAATTGTCTATTATATTATATATAATTTTTGTTCTTTCTTCACTTGTTTTTTTTAATCGGTACCTTGACGTACGGGTGAGCTTATATCGATCATTGTAAAATCTCCGGACTTACGAATCAGGAATTTAGGTTCAACCATATGGAGAAAGGGAATGATTTTCGGCATTCATGATTGTACGTACGAAGAGAGTGAGATTGATAGGTGTCAAAGTCAAAGAAATGGGAGAGGAAAGTGGTGAAGTAAAGATGTAATTTCGTTCCCTCGGTGTTTCAATGGATCGGACACCTTTCCATTTGTTGTTCCGCCGGTCATTCTCTCCTTTCGTTCTGAGCAATCTGCAACAAACGAGACGCTTCGGTGAGAGATTAAGCGAGACAGACGTCGAACATTGAGAAAGATTAATCGACTATCCATCTTGGGCAAATTTATATATACATTTATACAGGGTGTCTCAATTGTAACTACGATCATTGATTTTGTAGTAAAAAATGGAAGTAATAAAAAAAAAAAATTATCCCATATTTTGTCATGGAAATAATAGTTTGATAAAGATTCATAAATTCAGTTTGATGCAGAGACTGAATTGAGTTCTATTCGCGTAGTGAAATGAAATTTATATCTTTTTAAGGAAATGATAAAGTTATGTAGAAATAATGATTTCTTTAAGGGCGAACAATAGGCAATGAATTCGAAGTTTAAATCTTCAAACATTGCAGTTGATTTAATAATTACTTATGTTAAATTAAAACGGTGTAGCGAACGTGAAATATTGTTGCAATCAAACAAATGATTGATTTATAATTTGGACACCCTGTATAGATTGCGAAGGCGATTATAAATTTAGATGCGTGCTCGAACTCTCAAGAGTGACACACGCACCTGTATTATGTACGCGTGTCACTTTCGCACTCTGTTGATTAGCACGTGCTCCAGTGCAGCATCCAGTCACTATATGTCCTTGACTTTGCTCCGATTGAATTATTGTTTCTTGACTCGCCTCATTGTGAATATGCATGGGAATATATAGATATATAAACACATAGGAATGATCAATTGAGAAAAATCAGTCGTGCGTATTAAAATCGTGACGAGCGAAAAATCAGTCATTTCAATCAAACAAGCCTCATTTCGTAACAATAAAAAAAAAGATTCTGGATACGTGTAAAACGATCAAATATAATAAAATGTGGTCCTGCATGAGTGTTCGTTCAGGCATGGGATTTTTTTTTTTCTTGCATCAACCAACTTGGGTTTTTTACATTTTCAGGTTAAAATCAAGAGTTCCAGAAGGTTTTTTTATTGGGGGTCGTTTTTCGGTGAAAAAAAAATATTATTTTTTCCATTTCTCAATCTTTCTTTGTATTATTAATTCGATTTTTCAATACAAGTTGATCGTGGAAATCCTAAAAATAATTTGCCATATTGATCGATAGTTTTCAATATTTATCGATGTAGAAGAAAACAAATGATAAAAAAAAGTGAGAAAAATGATCGGGATGGAAAAAAATGGAGAATCCATTTTATGATACGTAATAATAATATTCGTAGGGGCCAAACAACGGACTCGAATGTAGAAAATATCCCTTATGAAAGGTGTGGAGTGAGTAATGTGACTCTCCACGCCTGGAGATCTCCTGCTCTCGCTCTTTTTCTCTCAGGCTCTCTTCTTAACTTTCTCTAACTGTCTGGGGGTAGAGTGGGCGCCAGGGCGGTTTAAAAATGCCGGGCGCAGGTCTAAGGAAGCCTCTCTTCGTTCATACAAGAAGGATAATATCTTCGAAGCGATATCTTTTCTCTTCTAAAGGCGAATATAAGAAGCCGGTGGTGAGTACAAGCGCGCGCGAGAGACAGAGAGTTGAGAGTTTGCCGCGCTGAGAATTCAAACTCTGCGAACATAAGCGAGAGAAAGAAGGGAGAGAGAAGGAGAGAGAGAGAGAGAGAAAAGGGCAGAGATGTTATTAATTGGCTACACGATAAAACAGTGTTAGTCCCCATTCGCTGTCCGTCTCAGACCCCCCTGGGTTAACTCTTAAGATATGGGGCCACGCGACTTCTCTCCTCTTTACTCCCCTGTGGCCTTGCTTGGCTTTCCTCCTCTCGTTCCTCTTTCTCTTCTTTTTCTTCCTTACAGGCCTTTTTTTTTATTCTTTCTCACAGTCATAGGAACTACACGCACCGAGTGTGCGTGTTAAACGCGCCCCGGTACGTGTAACCTGCGAACTGATCTTTTTCTCTTCGTCTCTATCCTTGTCTCCTTTGCTCCCTCGATGAGCAAAAGTCGAGTGAACATGTACAGAACATTTTTTTTAAACAACGAAAGACTATAAGAAAGAAAGAAAGAGAAACAAGGAGAAGCGAAAGGGTGTAAGGTAAGAAAACCGACTAGGGGATCGTATATACGAGAGAAAGAGAGAACGGAATTCAGAGAGTCTGAACGGAAATCCTGTGTATATACCATCGCTCTATTCGTGTAAGTTTCACTTTTTAACGAAGCTTATTTATTGGCACAACCACATAGCAGTCTCAAGTGTATGAACGAAAAGATTACTCCCATTTATGTACATCTATCGACCAACGTAGCGTTACAATCTCCAGTTTTTATTTCAAATGACAGAAAACGTATTCAACTGGAGTACATTTGACTACATTTTTTTTCACCTTTTATCCCAAATTAGTTGAGATTCCCACAAGAATTATCGAGAGAGAGAGAGAGAGAGACAAAAATGCAGAAGCAAATGATCGAACATCAATTTTTCCTCATTTCACAAGCAAGGAAATGGATTTTGTTCAGGTTGGATTGAACATGGTGTTTATGAAGAAGAAGCTCAAGAAGATTTCAACGAGATAATGAATTATACATAGGGGCGAGATGACTGCACAGGACATATTTGAATTCAAACCTCACGATAACGTGATATCGTGTACAGATATTTATAAATATTGCGAATACACATGGCTTATTATTACGAAAACGTATAGTACTCGATTGCAAAGCAGATAAGCCTCTCAGGTTTACCGCACGTTTTTTTTTCTTTCCCTCTCCGCGAATCTTCTCTCTGTACCCATTAATCTTTTTATTTCGGCAGAGAACGCGTACACATTCTATATATATGTGTGTGCATACGAATGCATACATACAGGTATGTAAACTGAATGTGTTTGTACATTGAACGAACGCTTGCAAAGCCTGTTGGCTTATGCGAGAGCCCTGTATGTCGATGGAGTATATCGCTCGGTGTTTTCTGGCTTACTGGTTCTTTTTTTTCTTTTATTTCCCGTTTAGGTGGCTCTGAAGAGTTGAGACGCTCGTTTTGTGTCTTCGGCGTACACACACAACCGAAGAAAGAACAGAGAAAAGGGTTGGAGTGAGAGAGTGTGTATGAGGCTCCCATATAGCCCGCAAGGGCTAACAAGGCGATTACTCATGACTCCCCATGAGAAGAAGTTACAAGCCGAAACTTTTTCGAAGGTTTATTGCAGCAAATGGTGAAATTTGTTCCTCGCTAACGATCGACACACGATGCATTTTTCTTTCGTTTTTCATCATTTAATTTTCATATCTTTTTACCTTCTTCTTCGTCCTGATGAAAATTACGCCACATAACTCTTGGATATTTGACAAGGAGAATGAAAATGAGCAACTTACTGACAAATTTTCAATCATCTGTAAGTGGCGTAAAGTTGGGTGGAAAAAAAAAAACTACTTCAACAGAAATCAAGTATTTTCTTATGTTTTTCTAAGCTGATGAGTTTAATAATTTTTGTAGAACAGTTTTCGGCTCAGTTTTTATATTACAAATCAATTGTTTTCACATTTTTGGATTATAATTGAATGAAGAAGTTTACATTGGATGAATTATACCAACACAAGGTGTACGATGTACTGATTAACGAAAATTTGACTCGTTGACCCAACGACTTTTTCGATCATCTCGGTCTATTACCTTCGTCCCTTTAATACGATCTTCCAATATCATTTAATCTATATGTGTATGTATATGGGCTATTGATATGTGTGTCTGTGTGTATCCGCAATAGTTACAGGATCGACGATGTGCCGTCAGGAAACTGCAATTTCGCAAAGTGTAGGTCTTAGGTCCAACCTTTTTATTTAGCCCTTTTAATACACGGAGGGTCAAATTTGCGAGGTTCGTGCGAGGGACCATTCTCTATCTCTCTTGTCTCCCTTGCCTCCCTTCCTCCCACTGTCTTTCTGTCTTCTCTCTATCCTTGTCGGTATTTTGGCCAAGGATCTGTTGTAGGTATCGTTGGGGCCCTCCGGTACAGCAGCCACGAAGAAAAGAGAGTGAAGGGTGGCACGTATCTCGCGCCGCTGTTATTTCTCTCCCTCTTTCTTTCTCGCACTCTCTATCTTAGTCTCGAAATACCTTGGTGGTGGCCGCGGTTGAATTTTGCAAGAGCCACTCGAAATTCCAAAGCTCGGGGCCTTCTTCGTCGAGGGAAGGTATAATTAGATTTTAAGTGAGAAATTGAGCCTGCCGGCAATTTTAAGGAAGCCGAACGCGCCGCCCTGATTAATATCATTATACGCTCGCTTCGGGATCGCCTTCGTCGCAGCTCGTACCACGAGAATTATTGTCCACTTTCATACCTGTATATACGTACATATTGTACGTGAAAACTAACCCCCGAGTAATAAACCCTTGTGTCCGCAAACAATTCCTTCGTACCTTCATTCACCACGAAACAAAATAATTCCTGCTTACTTAAATCCCTTCACAAAGTATTTCACGCTTTTTTATGTATTTTTAATATTTATCTTGCTCACGATTTCTGGACATAATATTACAATAGTAAAGCTTCGTCACAGCTGATTCTAATTTCTTTTCTTTTTTTTTTTTTTTGACTAACTGATTGGGTTATGAAAAGTCAATTAGTTATATATTTTGATCCATCGAAATATTGCAAGGTGTTGAATATCGTTTGAATTATCACCGACGTATACACGTCACGTGTATAGCCAAATCCTGATTTTCAGAACTAAACGTGATTATTTCTTGGTAAGAAAAAAAAAATTCAAGTGTTGATGAGTTCCCTGACACATTCTATTGTTCGCGATGCCAATTTTCTCGCTTCCCTGACACTCGTGTATTTTGCTCCCCCCTTCGTTACGCTCTGTGTACTGCAAAAGTTCCGGGATACCTGGAAGAGTTTTACGCCTTTTTATAACAATACGTAGGTCACGCGAGGTTTCAAAGTAATACAAAGTAAGAAAAAATGATGACCGCAAAGGACCAATCTTTCTGTTAAATGTGGTTGTTATAAAATACAAAAAACTCAATACTAATCATCCTAATAGAGCGCGGAAATATATTTTCGACGACGGATGCATCGACGTGAAAAAAAATAGCAGTCATTTTTTCCTTCTTCCAACCCTTCGTATATCCGCAAGGGTCACTTTGCGAAAATTACGGAGTTGATAAAATTGTCAATGTTCACGCGATCGTCATGACGTGTGTGTGTGTATGTTTTTCGTAAAAATAAACGCTCGAACAAATTACAAATATAAGTGGCTCAAATGGAAAAATTACAAAAATCGAAAAAATATCCATTCGATGAAAATACCACCAACGATGAAGTTTCAATGAAACAAAATTATTGTTCAAATTTTTGTCAAAAATTTGGCATCGAAAATTCGATTTATTAATTGCATTTTGTTGATTTATCAAATTCAATCAACAATAATAAGCAATAATTACGTCCTTTTTTTTTTTTTTTACAGATTCTTTCAAATCCAATTTTCAACGTAATTTTAGCTGCAGCTCAATTTCACGAACAATTCCCTCTAATTCGGGATATTGTTATAAAGAAAACTGGAGAAGAAAAAAAAATAAAAAAAGAGTTAACATGTACATGCGAAGTTGGAACGAGGAGAAGAATTTTCAAACGAAATGCTGACCGTTGGTCAATTGAGAAGATGTATTTATATGTATATATAGACATTTTCAAACGTGCTCCCTTCATCTGATTCTCTTTTACGCTTTCTGCTACGACCGTGCTACTTTGTCCAGCACTTTTCCTTTGGCATCTGCAGCAAAGCAACAACCAGTTAGGACCGCTCGAGGAAGCTGCGATAGAGGTAAAAAATAAAGAAAGATAGAAGTAACAAAAAGAGGGACATAGAGATAGAAAGACACAAGAGGACAAGGAACTTGATCTTAAAACTGGATTTCGATCCCGTTTGAACTCCCGTGTCCCCCGGAAGCAAAGTGAAGTACACACGAACGTGTCTTGCTTCGTCGACAAGATATCCAGAAATCAACGTAATCGTGATTTCATAAAAAAACTAAAAAAAACTAAAAAAAACCTCGAAACTTCGATAATCGATAGTTTTTGTTGGTAGAAGACAATTGAGTTGTTTTCGTTGCTATTTCTGTCGTGAGATTTCATTGAAAACAAGTGAAAGTACTTAATTGTTTATCGGACATGAATTCTCGACAGTATAAGGGTTGTTTTTTTAGCATTAATTGCGGATACAATTCACGTTAGAATTCGACACTTTGCTGTTTATTTAAACTTCGTGAATTGTACGTAATTCAATGATATCCATAAATTTGACAACTTCTGATATTTCAAAAATCGATGTATTGTTGTTTTTTAGAAAAATCCTTGAATACAACAAAAAGCAAATACTGGAAACCCTGATATCTGAAGGTTTATTAAAATGAAATGAAGTAATTTCACTCATTATGATCAACAACGTTCGATCAACCTGCTCAATCGCAGAAAATTATTCATTATCGATTTTTCCCTCTGTCAATAATCTTTATAGCAACAGAATGAACGACGTGAATTGAAGTTTGATCGACAAATTGTCGTATCGCAATCATGATATATTATACAAGTAACGCTTTTTCTGTTTGCTGGAGATATAAAATTATAAGGTTTTGTTGAGACGTGATCATCTCTTCGAATCGACGGTCTCTCGGAGGACTAGAGACTCCTAGGGAATCCAGGCAAAACCGGTCGAGTCAGATTCGATCGAGAGCAGCACACGCTGACCGTTTTCTTTTCCCCCTCGTCTTCTACTTGCTTCACTCTGACTTTCTTCCATTTCTTGTCCTTTTCTCTATAACTAAATTTTGACCTTCTTCAGTCTCTCATTCTCCTTTCGATCCCTCTCTATATACCTTTCATCGCTCAAAACCACGGCCTTGATTACTAAGATTCCCCAAAAGCATATTTTCGACATTCCATAAACTAAAAACAAAAAACAAAGTGATTTTTCATTTTTTTTTTCTATAATTACAAGGACTTCGTGTTTACTCAAGGTTTTATGGAATCATAATCCACTTATAATAAATCCAATAGAACGTCACTACTGACCCTCAGGTATAGTGGTCCCTCCGAAGAGCTTTCCTATACCTCAAAGAATTTTGAAAACATATCGTACCCGTTAATGAGTTGCAGGATAAATGACTTTTGCACGAGGGAATGAGAAGAAGGAGAGAAAAAAAAGTTGGAACGGTCCATCAGTGGAGTTCAATGGCCGATGACGTATGATGCACCAGGTCGAACAAACGACGTGTGGCGCCCGCCCTCCGTTTTGAGGTCTTTATGCCAAGGGAGCCACAAACCCATCGGTTTTCATCTATGGGCCAATTTTCTGGCATTCCATGACCCCCTGTGCCAAAAAAAAAAAAAAGACCAACGGTACGACGATCGATCCTCCGAAACCGATCGATCTGTCACTGCTAAATATGCCTATCTTGCTGTTTGCAAAAAGTCCCAATGGAAGTTGTTGTGAAAACAATTTCCAAAGAATTCGATCTCTTGTTTGGGAGTTAAACATAAAAATACAGTTAAGCAAATTTCAACAGTCAAAATTAAGTTTTTTATTCTCGTCACGATTAAAAATTTATAACGATACTTTAATCATAATATTTACTCCTTTAGAATTCTCGTAATAAAAAGAAAACGTTTTATACAACGTCTAATAGAATATTTCACGATATTTCATACGCCATTTATAGCTTTTCTCCAAGGTCCACATGAAAAAACTTCCAAGTTCAGATTTCCTGTACTACGGAGCCTAAAAAACGTATATATGTCGTCGTAACTTTCTGCTGTTGCAAGTGGTACGAAAGACCACACCACAAATTCCTGATCCTCTTTATGATTTTGTGCGTTTGTTGAAAGCACGTCCGATCTATACGTGTATAGATCGTAAGGCAAGAGGTAAAGAAGAAAAATGACAAAGAAAGGGGACAATCCAAGTCTATGGGTGAATAAAATAGATATGTATACAGGTATATAGGAAAGTTTGAAAAAATGGTGCTTCGTTGCGAACGTCTCGTAAAATTTCACGATCTGGTTCACGAGAAATTGTATTGAACACATTTGTTTATATACATATAGTGTATATAGTAAAATTCACTTGGACAGCATTCGTAAACGATCGTGCCGTTTAACATCTTCGTAGGATTAAGTCTATACATCACGCCCTGACCTCACCTCAGCTCTAATCTGGCTCAAACGAATGATTTTTTTCTCTGATTATTTTACGCAAATACATTGTTCAAAAAGACTTAAACAAACGTGTACAAAAATCTTCCAAAAAGTCTATAGCAAAAAATTAATTTGAATATATTTACAGCTCATTAAAGAAATTTTTTTATTTATTTTTATTACTCTAATTAAACCATTATTCCCTTCCCATGTGTTGCAAAATATTGTTATTCTTTCAACATTAAAAAGCCTGTGTTGCATTTGAAAAGTAAAAGGAAAGAGTGATTTCTCAATTTACATTTTAGAGGCTACCTATTTTTCATGGTACATCTTTCGAATTCGTTTCTATCAAAAACTCCCCGAGGCAGAAGATATCATCCACGTGGAATTCCCCTTCGAAGATAGACGTGACATTTACGAATCAATGCTTCGTCGTTTTTACCCGTGGGAGCGAAAATATTTTTGGAGGCTAAAAAACGATAAAAACAAAAAGAAACGAAGAAAAAAGAGAAGGAGAGAAAAAACAAAATACATGATTTCGCAATCGTGGCTCAATACTACACGGATTGGTGTGATGTAATTCTGTGGGTTTCCATAAAATAAGGCAAAACGTGATTGCCCTGAGTGTGCTTGCCGTATATATATATATATATACACGATCGAGATGTTCCGGTTTCGATCCTCTCTCGAAGTGAGGGATCGAAAGAAGACGTATATATAGGAGAGACGTTGAGTGTAGTAATTGTAGAAATTCCTATATATATAAATATATCTCAATGAGAAAGGTGCAGGAATCGTTAGTAGAGAGAGTAATAAAGAGAGGGATAGAGAAGCTCGTAGAATACAGTCGCATGCACTAACGCGATAATTGCCGCTATTAGGTACGTCCGCAAACGTCGTATTTAACGTCTAAACGACGTTCGCCTACTAATCGTCCAAGTAACCTGGCATTCGATACTACAGATAGAGTACGAGAGTGCCTAACAAGCAAGAGGTACGTTGATTCAGTAGCAAATGTCGAATGTCCGCTAAGCGCGCGAGACGACGACCAGCACGCGCTCTCTCAGCTCCATACGCGACCAGGAATCATCCAGTATCTCCACCGCGACAAGCCAATTGCCAAGCTCTCTCGGATCGCGTCAGCCCAATCATACAATCTCCCGAGTGCGCTTGGCAATAAAAAAAAAAAAAGAAAATCAAACAGGCAAGAAAGGAAAAAAAAACGCTTAAATCGGCAACGACATTCCTTCACATTCGTGATAACACGCGCGGAATAGTTGACTCCGATGGATTGTCTCGCGTTTCTTCTTGACCGCAGTACATAATGCTCTGTAAGATCCAATAATACACGTGTATACGTGAGATTGATATTGTATCTATACAGATATATATCATTATTATGAATTAATAATTCATTTGGTTGCGGATGTCGTCTCCAGCAATCGTTTCTTTCTTACTGAAGCTAAACGATCGATCCAAACGATCAATATATATTCTGCATTCTTCATATATATATGTATAATATGAGATCAGATTCCTGGAATCTGTTCTTATTTTTTGTACCTCAATTCTCGAATCGTCTACTCGATACACGTGCATTCAATATCCCCCACCTAACAGAACGTCTCGCGATCAAGTTATTTCGTCGCCTTGATTCTCGTTGCACTTGAAAATAGCTTTTTTTAAACCACCTTTGAGAGCGAGAAGATTGAATCGACTTATTTTTTTCTGCATTAACCAAAATAAATAATTGCTTCAAGTAACTATACTATATTCGACGTATTCACGAAACCATTTCATTGACTCGACTAAACTTTTTTCTTAGAGTGTAAATTATCGGTAATTGTGTCACAAAAGTATAAACAGTTAAATTTTATAATAAATATTAAAAATAAAGTGAAAAATCAACGAACGGATTTAGGATTAATGACGTCGAGATAGAAGAATATGGCAACTGAGATATTTTCTAAATTCTTTACCGAGCTCTTCAACATCCAACCTTAATGGTTCATATATATATAAATGCACTAGCATTGTATATATATATGTAACCATACCTGATGCATAGTCTCTCTTGTACACGTAATCCCTCTGAACGCCCCTTATTACGCTCCGCAGGTTCCATTGTAGAACGATCTTAACTTCTACGGATTATAAACTGTTTCTTATTTGTTGAACAGTAGACGACCCACGTGCTGGTGCACAGAAAAAAAAATAGAAAAAGACAGAGAGAGAGAGTCATATGAGAGGACACTTTCATCGGGTACTCTCTCCGTGTGTCGGCATGTAACCCCCTCTAAAATTTACTCCGATATAAAGAGACTGAACTAAAATTTCCCATGTATACTTATTCGCTTGTACGGAATTCCCGCTGGGAGATCCATCTTCGACCTCGTTCGACCGTGATTTCAAGTACTACACGCGCGTTAAGTCGGTTGGCCAATTTTTCAACGTTCTCATCGAAGACGGATTAAGTTTTGAGAGAGAGTATTAAAAAAAAAAGCTGTTTATAGAGAAAGATCGGCAACGAAACTTGAAGTTTCGAGTAATAAATGTGAATAGGATGTTTTTGTACGCGGGGTGTGTAAAAAGACTTGTCAATTAATTTGTCGCTGAAATGGTGAAATTCGCATATGCCGCTTTATTTTTATCCGTAAAAAAATCGCCCATTGGATTCGTCACTAGAAAACTTATGTATTTGTATGTACCACATTACTGGTATATATAGCTTATAATATTAGAGTTATATACAAGTATAGTCCGCGTGAATTCAAGTCGGTGACACGATCGCATGGCCAGCTGGCGTTTCTCGGACCCCATTCACCCCCCGATTACGATGATCCTGTGCAATCTTTCTTTCTCTCTCCCACTGTTTATGTCTCTCTATCTAAATGGACCCCAATGAAACTGGGACTTTTCTCCCACCTCTTACACCGTTCATCAAATAAATTTGTTCGTCTGCCAATATACGGAGGTCCGTACGAAACATGAATTTTATTTTATTCAGCATTTAGTCATTTTTTATCAATAATTATATTAATTTATTTGATAATAGCACGAAAGAAATAAAGATAATAGCGATAAAAAAATACATTTATGAATTATAATGTATAGTGCATATGTGTTTGAGAAAACCCACGCATTGAACGATATTGCCCCCCTCCCCCAACGTAAAAAGCCACCCTTCATCGCGTATTTTTATACGCTTTATATACAGAGGTGTCGTATACGTCACGAGACTATGCGCTCACTAATACGGCTCGCATCATGCCGAGTGAAAAGAGAACAAAAACATTTGGAGCTCGCGACAAGAAGACTGTGAGAGGGACAATGCCACATTGTGACGAATCTGTACAAAGCCCCCGCGGCGAAACGTTACAGCTACCATCACGCGATCGCGAGACCTCCAGCCTTATGGAGGGTGTTTTCCAACCATAAAGCCACTACATACAGCCGAACTTTGACGCCTCGATGAAAAATATCCAATCGATCATATCGCCTTCGTATATATCACTCGGGGGAGGAGTTTTCCAACGCTTTTCGCTTCGTTTCAATCTCATTCTTCTCATTTCGGGGTGATGATTTTCCACAAATCGAGGGAAATCAATTGATCAGTTAGAAATAAATTAAGACTTTTCTGAACTGTCAAAAAGTTATTATTCAATTTTTTTCGTGTATTAAACGTCATTTGACCTACATCTGAAACTAGCGATCCGGACTCCAATTTTTTTTTCTTTTTCATTATCCATCATACTTGGTTTACAATCCGCACATTTGTTTAAAAGAAATCTTTTTATATTTTTTTTTCGTAATGTTTTCACGAGGCAATAAATAATTGAAGAGAGCTTCGGATATAAAAACACCTGGTTCGAAGTCGTTAATTAAAAAAATAAAAACAAAGTATAAACCAAAAATCGTACTTTCGCCGGAACAATCATTGGAAAAAAAAGAACTGCCCTTAATCTGTTTCCAGAAGAGAATTGAAAAACCTACAAATTTTTTCGATATAGATCGTTTTTCCGGATAACGGTGAATTGCGGTAAAATCGCATTGCCGGATAGAAAGTCTTTAGACAAAAAAAGTGTCGAAAATGAGAAGAAAATGTGTACGTACGAGTGGCAACAGAATGAGAGGTGATTTGTGTCGCAAAAACTGTGTGGAACGACAGCGAGGGCTTCCTGAAATTCAATTCCGTGGTATGGCGATACGAGAGAATCAGAAGTGGGAAGGAGGGGATGCTTTGGTAGCCAGGAAAAGAGCCACAGAGAGCTCTCGGGGATTGTGCACAAAGTGAGAAGCGAGAGGGTGGATAAGGGGGAGACACAGAGAAGGAGAGATAGAAAAAAAGAGGAAGAGGGAGAAAAAACGTGAAGAATTAGCGGTAGGACGCGTGCAATGTGGACGTGCGGCTGCATTGTTGTTCGAACGCATTAGCGAAGCCGCTGCAACTGGCGCGAGCCTGTGACCAACCCCCTAACGAGAGAAAGAAAGAGGGGGACGAAAAAATAGAGAAAAGAGAGAGAGAGAGATAGAGAGAGAAACTAAAAGTGAGAGGAACGAAACGCGAATGAATGTTCTACCCCTGCCAGATTTTCCTTGTTTTTTTTTTCGTTGTTTGTACTTAGCAGGGTGAGTTGTGCACCTCGGATCTACGACCAACGGATGATCGAGCGCTTTTCCTGTTTTACGATGTTCTACGCAATATGGGACGTTTGCCAATACACATGCTGGCCGATATATACCGTTGTAAAGTATATACGGGGGTGAGAAAAATGAAAGATCGTACAAAAAAGGAAATAGCAACACGATCCTCTTGCACCCTCTAGACCTCGATCGTTAGTATCTCAGATATCAATTTATGGCTACAAGGCCTTCGTACAAAGGATTGTGTTGTCCTTTTTTTACGACAAATATCTAGCATATATCGTAGAATGTGAGTAATCTAGAATGATACACATGCCTCTACAATATGTTAAATATATTCAATGTGATTCTCCACTAAATTAATACGTTCACTTTGACTGTAAAGTTTTTATTTGATAAATAATATTTTCTAGCCAAATTGAATTAGGTAAATTTTTGTACTCGTTAACAAATACATTGTGCTGATGAAAGCCTTGAATGATCATTACAAACTTTGCTTGCGACAGCAAGCATCTGTGCAACTCTCACTTTTTTTTATATACACCAATCGTTTATCTATTATTTAATATCTACGCTGTTTTTTCCTTTATTACTTTCAAGTGTTCTTCGATCCATCGACCCTTGTGTTTGCACAAGTTGTTCTCTAAAAAAAACACACACAATTGAATATTTTTTCTTTTTTTCTAACAACCCCATCCTTCTTCTAATTCTCTTTAGTGATCGCGATCATCGAAGCTTCCATTATATTAATTATTTGATTCGAGGGACAATGAGGGAAAGATTGTCCCTACAAATTTTCCAGGGAATAAATCAAAGAATAACGAATAAAGAACAGCGAAATGCAAAACATCTGCTACAAGAAGTCCGCGGCGTCAGGTCTAGGTTTTTGATGAGAAATAAAACATTAATTTCGAAGGCCCAAGTCGTTTAAATTTATTTTTGATCTTTCGACACTTGTGGGTACTCGCATGGAAGTGCGTCATCGAGAGTACACATTCGTCATGAACGCACGAACAGAATAAAGGAAAAAATCTTACGACGAATTTCGAGGTAAAATTTATCGTGATATGCTAAAACTTTGCGATTAATTCATTACTAATTACATTCAAAAACAATGATTAAATAAATTTCAAAAAAATATTGCAAAAAGTTTTAATACCTTTAAACAATCATAATTCAGTTTAAGGAAAAAAATTTGTTAGTTTGTGAAAGAATTTTGTTACTTGGAGTAAGAAAAACAAGAAAATTAATATTTCATTCATTAACATTTTCAATAATTAATGAATTCTATAATAATTCATGTTCAAATAAAATAATTTTTCAAATGTAATTTTTTGGATGTCTGTATCGCAGTATCAAAAACGTGGGTGAGTGCGTGCTTGGATCCGATGATCTCGGGACCACTTGTGCTAAAGTGACAATTCGACTCCGAGTGTCTGTGAGGATGAAAATTCGCTAATCGACGAGAAGAGTATCGCGCAAGAGAGAAAGAGAAAGAAAACGAGAGGGGAGGGGGAGGGTCGTAAAGGTCTGTGTGATTTGACCTCTGACGCGACCTTGAACTCCGAGGGTCACTCTTCAAGAGTTTGACCTCGTTCTCCGATCATTCCTCTTTGGTCAATGGAGCATTTCCTCCCCCACTAATCGAGGAAATCTCTGATTTGCTGCAATGAACTCTCCATCGAGAATGCATCATTCGTCGCTACAATAAATGACCTTGACATAAATTACCAAAGAAAATAGCAAATGATGCGAATAATAATACTTCACAGTAATTACACGATTATCAATTGAATAACCATCAGAATGCCATTCATCGGTGTGCGATTGAAATATTTGCTAATTTTTACTATTCAAAATATAAATGTCGATGGAAAAAAAAAAATGAATATTTATATAAATAAATGAAAATGTCAAAATTCAAAATGTTCCCTCGCGGTTTCTATGCTGATATCTCCGCGTTTAATATGTTTTAGCCAAATTCGGTTAGAATGAGTCATAATTGCCGGTATTATCGGTCATAGATCTTCGAGTCTTTAATACAGCACTTGAAGTTTAAAGAAGAAGATATATGGATTAATGCGATCATTAATATTTGTACGGTAGCTGCCACAGCCGGTACGGTACATGTCAAATGTGATATGGATCTGATAACGACTAATAAAGTTTTGTTGATTCTACTGTACAATAAAATATACGTAAATGTTAGTATATGTCTGAGAGCTTGGAGAGTATGATGTCAAAATGTTTATTATTTATTTCGTTTTGTTACTACGTTACGGAAAATAATATAAAAGAAGAGTTAGTTGAAAAACTGGAGCCATAAGAGCTAGCAACATGTAATTCATTTTTATTAATTAATTAATAAAATCAATTTCATTATCCTACATTACATAGATTTCATACAAACATATGTCCCTGTATATGCAGAGATCGATCTTTACATAAACATTTATCAAAAAAAAAATTGACTCTCATTAAAACTGACATTAAAAAACTGACTCTCTTTCAAAAAGAATTTTTTTTTGCCCTTTGAACTCTCAGTTATACCACCATCGATCATAATTTTTTTTCTTCAATGATACATGGCAATTGGCGTAATAGATCGGGAGGTTCGTGTATATGAAG
Organism: Campoletis raptor; assembly: GCA_948107755.1. Taxonomy (NCBI): domain Eukaryota; kingdom Metazoa; phylum Arthropoda; class Insecta; order Hymenoptera; family Ichneumonidae; genus Campoletis; species Campoletis raptor. Next base: position 18,967,425 of record OX403623.1, read on the forward strand.
CCAAAGACAAAAAATACACTTTTGCATTTATTAATAGCGCACAAATATCACGTATAAGTTGCTGTGCACTTGTCCGTGAAGTGCACGAGACAAAAAAGTAATGCGAGCAAATGGTGAGGGAAACGTGTTATGTGTGGTTGATCGGATCACTGAGAGATTTAAGAAACTCTTGAGATATATCTCCACAGACTTATAGACGTCTATGTGTGCGCATAGATATGCAGAAACGTGCTCCTAATCTCGAGTCAGCGACAGTCCAATTAGGCTGCATACACCATGGCATTGCCGTTCACCTTAACGCCGGGCAATTAACTGCGAAATTTGCTAGCCACGCTGTACCCGCTCTCCCTCCCCTTTGCATCCCACACACACATGACACGTGTGCTATTAAACATATTTATACTTTTCTTTTTTCTGATATATTCGTGTGTGTTTATGTTAATGTCAAAATAAGAAAAAAAATACAGTCTACATGACTTGTCGACTGAACAAGAAAAATTCTAATTGCAAAAGGAAAAGTCGCTCACGATTTAGGATTTTCGTTACACATATTGAGTGTTGTACGTAAAAACGTGTTTGAGGATTTACATACAACTAGAGAGGTCGTAACATTCGATTGTTTAAGAACATTTTTATCCGATAGTGTCAGCCTTTATTTATGAATTTAAAAAAAATTTCAAAAATCGATAAACATATCGCAGTTATAAGAAAAAAAAACATCGTCACCATTCGATTGACGCTTGAACAACGAAATGGGTTTGAAATGGAGTTTCTGAGCACAGTGACCATTCTGTCCCTAAAATGAAACGACCAATTTGCTTGAAATTTGGTGACAGCGATCTTTACAATATTATCAGAACTTTGTCAACTCTTTGTTTTTTTTACAATTAAACCTTAAGATTAAAATCTCTGTCATTCGGCAAGAAATGTATTTCAAAAAATTAAGCCTAGGCAAAAATCAGTTTTTTTTGACAACTTCAAGACAAAAATTTTACTTTTTTTTTCGTTAAAATGCATTCTTATTCTTAATAAAAATTTCCACTATTATATACTCGAAAAGTTTTATTTCACTCGATACATGTTTTCAATACAAAACAAACCTTCTTAAACTTGTCCCTATATTTTGGCAGCTCTATGTGAATGGAAGCCCTCAATCAATGACCAATAACTGACAATTCTATTATTCCTAAATCATTATCTTCAAGTAATTATTTCTCTTGAATAAAAACAAATTCTTAAATCCCTCAATAAATCAATCCAAATAACACAAATATAATAAAATGTATTTAAAAAGATAATCTTATAACAATTGAAGAACGAGAAAAATGGAGTACTTTTTGGCATGACTGAACGACTGTAGTACATCCTTAACTGCGCCAGTAATAGCGTATATGTTACGATTATATATATATATATATATAAATATATGTGCAGTGTATACTGTAACATGCCATGCTCCTCGTATATTTATACATAGATATACATATATGAATATACACACATATATACATATATATGTAGAACCGGCAGAGATCTACATAATGTTTATTATGCTAACCTAGGCCAACGCGCTTGCATCAACAAGTGTTATATTATCATTCAAATAAAATGTTTTAATCTGCATACGTTTTATCGCCCTCTCGCGGCATGCGGAATGTGCATGCGGCACGAGACACGTTACAGACGAGAGAGCCCCGCCGTTCTTGTACTCTCTTGCCGCTGGACTCGGCCGGGACTCACTCGTTCCCATCTATCCACGCATATATGGACAATAAGTTACTTTTACTATACCCTAACCCATATATATATATATTTCCATATAAATATGATATATATGCATATATATATACATATATATTTATATATACAGATTAATACGTGTGTGTACATATATTTATATAAACATATGTATATATATACATATGAATACGTTTATGTATGTATATCTTCGTGTAAAACACTCTCGTGAAACAGCCACTTTGCGGCACGCACTAACGTCTCTTCGTACTCGAAAAAAATCGTGTCATACACGTGTGTGATGACCAATTTCACGTTCCTGACACTTTTTCCGGTAGGCAATGAGATTAGATTTACAGGATTTATTTTAATTAAGAAATATTGTACTTTACATTTTTTTAAATCGAGCTCTGATTAATTTTTTTTCTAATCTATTGAATGCTGTTTCGTGGAAAATAGAAATAAATGGGTCACGAGTTATGGGGTTCGTTTGGAAGGATCAACTATAATGTCATCTTTGTAACTACTAACTTTCCTTATATCCATTTCAAGGGAAATGGATTATCCACTTATTATCATAATTACATTCAATATTTGTTGCCTGTCAAGTCTAGAATATAACCATAATTTATTAGGGTTATAGAACGATTTATTCGTCAATTTGTCGGTGAATGGCGAACGTAACAACTCATTTATATATGTGTGCATGTTTTGCTAACTCCATAATGATTATATATATATATATATTTTTATATATATGTTTAGCAACATATATAATAAGTGGTTTCTTTTTTTCTTCTATGTATGATACGAAGAAAAGAGAGAAAAAAGAACAAAAGTATGATGATGAAAATACGGGCTCACTACGATAATACGTAATAAATATCACACTCTCGTTTTACACCGTGTCGACCAACACCTTCAGCTTCTTTCACGACTCATCAAGCGCAACCGGTATGAATTTGCAACTACGATTTACCTGCACGCAGTCTTAGAAGGCACGCTCTTCAACATTATTTGTATACACGTACAAGTTTATACACATCCAACCCACCAATTGAGAAATACCTACTGGAAAATGATGCATGTGCCACTGATGAGTAACCGTTTAGTATTTTGCTCATTCAACCATAGATACCGTTTGTCTTTTTTATTACCAGCAATAAATTCGTTTAATTATAACGTACCACCATGGAAATTAACAAAATTGTCGAATTATTTTACAACTCTGTCGTAACATGCTTCTGTTATGTTGACTTTAATTTATTTCACATTCGTCGAAGATTAAGTTTTTATTCCGTAAGTACGATTTTTTAAGTTTTCGCTAATTAAACTTTTGCTTTTACTTTTGGGCCCGAAAATTTCCATATTTTTTTCTATTTTATTTGCTTTATCGACTGAATTTCTGACTGAATATTGATCATTTATTTAAAAGTTGATTGCACGATTATTCAGCATTTAAATAATTTGTCTTTTTTTTTAACAATTTAACCACGTGATTGGTACTTGTTTTCAATTTTCTTTTATGGGCGATTTAACGAAATTATTCGTTTTTCTTCACATTTTTTCGACCCCCCTAATCACTCGATCCTTTCAAAGTTTTCGATTCATATGAATATATGCAAATATTTAATAAATATGTATTTACACGTTATGCATTTCGGGCTGTAAGAGTCAGACAAGTGTCGTTACTGGAGTCGCATATGTTTTCGGATTAGGCAGTAGCTCGGAGCTGGTGGACGTTTGCCCTCAATTAACTTTATAAGTGAGTAAGGAGGCGTGCGCGCCCGTGCCCCCCCGTCTTCAAGATCTCTCGCTTTTTCTCTCTCTTTTTCTCTCTCTTTCTCTTTCTCTCTCCCTCTCTTTCTCTCTCTCTCTCTCTCTCTTTGATCTCCGTGTGTTATACACGAGTCTGACGCGCTTGTAAGAGTAGGTAATGGCTCATTGCCTCGCCGGTAGCTGCAAGCGACGTGTGCGTTGATTCTCGCCCGCACACACAAAGTGCCAAATCTCACTGCCTTCAATGATTGTCCTTTTCTATATCTTATTCACTCATCACTATTTCTCACTAATTCTTCATTTTCTCTCGTCTTTATTTTCTTCTCACCTTTTTTCAACCCAAACTTTACATACGAAAAATTATCTGTAAATTGTAAAACTTCTGTGTACTATAGTCTCGAGAGAAAAAAAAATGTTCAGAATTTCAAGCTAAATACGTCCTCGAAACAGTCGACTGAGCCCAATCGAATTTTGCACTTGAACATCAAAGTTCGCGTTAATTTCAAATTTAAGCTGCCTTCAAAATTCACTTAATTTATATTTTCAAAACACAAACAAAGAGTAAACTCAACTAAATATATTACATTTTCATGCATTTATTAATCGGTCAATTAGCAATGATTAAAAGGAGATTTAATGACGATCTGCGTTGTATCAGACATCAACTATTTAGATGTCAATAAATTTATTTCTATTCTCCATTAAGACAGACATCTTCCTTTTTTCTCAATTGAACTTGCTCCAATCAGCAAAATTCTTTTTATTTTAGTGTATTTTATTTTTTTTGCTTATAGCAAAAAACCTAATTGTGCTAAGAAACATCGAGACATCACTAATATATTTTTATTATCTAGAGATCGAACGAAAAGAAAAAAAAAACAATCATGCAAACGATAATCGTTTTGCCTTCAGGCGTGCAACACGTTATATATTACTCTTCAGATCGGTTACCGACGATCGGAAAATTATCCCTCATAATTCATGATGTCAAACGGAATCTCAAGACTTCCTCGCTGTTCGCTGTGTCTCACAAACATCCATAGATATAATTTCCATCTACCTATTCGTACATAAATGTGTCTATAAATATTTCCCTCCTCACTTCGCGAAGTTCTCCTCGTTTCGCACTTTTTGCAAATACAAGACAATTCGCGCACGCGCGAAAGATATATCGCAATAAACACAACGTCAAATGGTTGAAACCGCAGCTGATCTTTGTCGTTTGAAACTAAAGATAGGAGTTCTCGAATCGCGTGTGTGTTCCTCACTCCTGAGCCCGCATTTACGTAAATCAACGTTCGATCCCTCTCACGATATAGTACGCGGACAAAAAGATCAGGTGTAATACATGCAAACATATTTATCTATAAATATTTTTTTAAGTTTTACCATTTGCGAAAAAAAGTAATGTGTTTCTTCTCGAGATAAACTTATCGAAGAATGGATCAAAATTCTCGAGAATATAATTCTTCAGTAAAAAATCATTTCAGTAATTGTACGTTCAAATTTTTTATATTTTCGTTCTATATGTTTTTCAATATTCGTCTATACGTTAGACAACATTTTTTAATATGAGAATTAATTTTATTTTATTTTACTCGTTGATTCATTGATTGATGCAATTTAATCAATTTTATTTATTAATGTGTCATCGGCACGTATGAGGCAAATTATAATGCCATTAAATATTGTCGAAGGGCGTTAAAATAATCTCGAATTTCAATCAATACTTATTCCCCTTCATTAAATATCGCGTGAGATTAATCAGCCATATAGGTGTAAAAGATTCTTTTTTTTTTTTTTTTAATATTGCATCACTAATAACTACTCGCTATGATTGACAATTATTTACCCATTTTCTAGACAGCTCACATATTATATGGATAAATAACACCCTCGCTACAACAGTCTCCGGCAGTCACAGAAAATAAGATGCATCATAATATTATGAGGATTGCCAAGAAAGCTTATAGAATGAAGAATCACGTGTACTTTACGTCCCGAGGGAAATACGAATGAACAACATAATGGGCTTCAATATGAACCTTCTTCATATCTAAATCTTCGAAATTTTCTGTGAAACGATCAACCACAAATAAATGAAACAAATCAACACCAAATGACAATTTTTACTGTACGAAAAGTATTCAAATGAAAAAATAATCATAACAGCAGTATAATTATTAAACGATTCTGAATTTTGAAGAGGATTTTACTGTGCGAAGTGTAAATTTTTATGAAAATGTACGAAATATTGTTTTCTTTTAATGTCAATTGACATTTTCCACACAATTACAAATCGTCTAATATTCAAGATTGTCTCCCGATTCTGGTGCTGTTACGGTAATATTTCAATTTTTATTATTTCTTCATGTATTTTGTTGAATTGAAAAATAACAGAGTTTTATAAATTTCTACTAGAATAGAAGTTCGGAGTGTGAATTTTTGATTGAGTAGAAAAAAATCTAAAGGCCAGCAAAAAACAAAGAATTGATTAATGGAATTTCGTCGAATTCTCATTGACGATTTTTGTGCCTTTCTTTTTGGGGTCTTCTTTGAAACATTTCTATTATTCGGACACAAAAATTTGAGTTGAATTCTCATTAAATCGAAAGGATGCAAAACTTTAAGATTTATATTAACTGGTCCAAATTCGCACCAGCATTTCTACACATCTACAATTTTATCTATAAATATATATCTATAGATGTACATAAAACGCGTGGGTCCCTGCGCGTCGTGTTTGCTTCAAGGCCTACCTGGTTATAGTTGGCCGGCACGGTTCGCCGTCTCTGACTACGCAATACGAGGTGCAAAGTGATGAAAAAAAAAAGAAAAAAATATTTTTTAAAAAGTCAGAAATTAAAATATCCATGGAACGCAGAAATATATACGCCCTGTTGCTGTTAATGTTGTATGTATAGAGGCTCCATATACTCTCTTTTTACATGTATTACGTTATAGTGTAATGTCGTATCCGCGAAGAACAAATCGCGCACGCTTTTCATTTCTCGATTATGTCTATTTCTTTCTGTTTAATCGTCACAAACACAAGTGATGTATAAAACGAGAGAGAGAGAGAGAGAGAGAGAGAGAGAGAATGGAGGGACACTTCCATGGCCTTGTGGAGATTTATACGAACGACTTTTCCATCCTCGTGTGTCGAAGACAAGTTTTTCACTCCTCATCAGTAAAATAAAATCATCGTTCGGACGTTTTATTTTTTATTTTATGATTATACTTTCCGTCTATAAACACACGTGTTTCTACAACACCGTTAATAAATCGATCTTTCTATTAAAATGTCAAGCATCGAAGATCCTCTGAGTTTCCCAATATAATAAAAAATCAAGAACCCTCAAAGGTTTTTCGATCTCCTCTAAAAAATGATGTTTCCCAATGAATAAACTATCTATTGGTTTGAAATATTAATCGAAGACAAGGAAAAAAAACTACCCAACGCTACTCTATTATAATTTTCGACTGTTTTCATATCAAGAATTGTAAAGACTTTTGATCCACACTGATATTTTGTGCAGATGAATCTACACATGCGTATGGACGCTGTACGCGTACTCTAAGTGACGTCAGCTCCACCGGAAATGGAATGTAGGTAGCAGTGCTTATTAAGCTTCAGGCCCAACGCATAGAGAGTAAGAGCAATGTATATAAATATATAAATGCATGTACATGGCCATGATATATCTATAGACACATTATTTGTAGATATATCTACGTGACTGTATCAAACGTTGAAAAGGTCGCAGTCCAAATGACTTTTAAGTTCAAATTAAGTGAGTTGCGCCCTTATTTTTGTTAGGAAATCAATGTATACCTCCCTCGTCACCTTTTTCATATATATATATCGATATACGTACATTTGCATGGCGAGGGAGTTTGAATGAGAGAGCCAGATCGTTCCTAAAGAAGACAGGGTAGAAGAAGATAAAGTTCAATTGTTTCCTCCGCACACATGTACTTCATTTGTACATTTAAATGTGTGCGTCTGTATATGTGATCTTTATAGATATACGTCTATACGTTATAGGTACGTTTGTCTCTCTACGTTTGTCTCTTTACGTTTGTCTCTTTACGTATGTCCCTGTACGTCCGTTGATGCTCTTCTCGCTACTGTATAGCTGAGTATAAATGGTATAGAGTTCGCACGAGACTTTGTCCGGAGTATTGGTAGTGTAAAAGCTACTATGGCGGGCCACGCACTAAGTGTGGGCATCGACTATTAAATCAATGCGCCGCTGTCGGGATCTGTTCGCGCCTCGCTAATGCGCGCTTTCAACCTTCCACGTTTCTTCTTATGTGTATATATATATATATGTGTATGTAAAAAAATATTTTTATATGTAAATATAATTATGTATGTGTGGTATTTGTGTATATATATAAATCCATATGTGTTGATGTTCATGTGTACTCGTGTGGCAAAGACGTAAAAAGGAATGTTACATTCGCGCGATACCGGAAACGTTCACCGACACCATCGTTTATGGAATCAGAGGAATTTCTTCGTAATCCTTTTTAACCACGAATTCAAATCCCTCTATGGACTGCCGCTCCGATTTACTCACACTGCTCGTAATTCATCGTGGGAACATTTATATTACGTGTATTACATGCTTATTCACATTGTTTATGTTTACTGATAAACTGAAATATTTTAATTGCCAACAAGATGTTTCTGGTACCGAAGGTTTTTTCTACGGACGTTCGCGTTTCGTTTTTCACGTAATTTTGATTAATTGACAGTTATGAGTCGCTACTAATAAATTTATATTAATAATTTTTGTCGCGTACTAATAAATTTATTTTCAAACAATCTGTCAACAAAACTTGCACATTGGATATATAGCGAATCAAATAAATGTGTTACTTGAGCTGAGCGAATAATCGGCTGACACAACATTCGAATTTATTCGAATCTAATAAATTCGAAATGTATGTTTTATATTTTTTTTTTTTGTCATTGAGAATTCCCGCACCTATATCAGGGTTCCGATGTTCATTTGAGTGAGTGTGGATGAAACGATCGAGGTGAATAAAAAAATCGTTGACACACAGGGTACAAGACACCTCTATCAAGTCAGTCACACGCTGCTCGATTTGAACGTTATAACAAATTTAAGGCGCTCATCGCGTTTGTATATACGTATATATTTATTAGAGGAGGGCGTTGATGTTGAATTTATCGTGACGGGATAAAAGACGCGAAAATGTACACATTTTTTTTTTTTGTCTGTATGCGTGATAAGTGTTTGATTATATTTCGTTATATAGAAAGATAAAAAGAAATCGAGTAAGAGACGAAAAACATACAACACGAGAGAATTAAGAGAGAAAGAAGAAAAGGAGAGAAAGAGAGGACTCGTATAGACGAAGCAAGATAGTTGGAAACGATCGGACGTGATAAATACCAGCCTACGTAACCCACTCCTGTATAGCTGTCGCGTATAAAGAGCTGCGTGAACACGCGCTCGCGATATCTCTATCTCACTTCCCTTCTTTCTCACTCTCTTTCCCTTTTTCGCCCTCTCGCTGCTTTTCTCGCTCTCTTACTCTTCATTTTGTCCTTAACTCTCTTTCTCTCTCAATCTCTCACTCTCTATCTTTCTCTCTTGTTATATTCCGTGCGTGTACGCAGGCGTCATGACGCCTATAACAATAATTTCGGTAGGTGTGAACGAAGGAGTTGGAATCGCGGGGGCGAGTGAGATAAAACCGGACTGAGCTATGCTTCGTCGGGTTAGAAGCAAGAGGGAGAAACGAGCGAAGGATTTTGGCGAAAAGCAAAGTGCGCATGTCCCGTGAAGGACAGAAATATTACGGGGTTGATTGGCGCAAGCGCCGATTTCGCACACTGCTTTTACATCAACTTCACAACCCTCTTTCTCACTCTCTCTCTCTCTTTCTTCATCCCTCGATACTATTGGACAACACACTGTCGCGTTATCGCGTGTTTCATACTTTGCTCCAATCATATATATTTCTTGTCAAGAAATGATCAAGCCAATAAGAGTCGCCCTTAAGATTTCACCATCACGATTTTGATTGTTAAAATAATACTGTAAAAATCGGTAAATCGGACTTAAGTTTTTTTACGACTTTTTAAGTAAACTTTAAAACAGTCTCCTGCTCATTCCCTACTGTTGATTATTTTACAAATAATTAATAATGCTTGATTATAAATGACTTCGAATTATTGTGATTCTCAATACGTCTTGAACTTTTTGAGCCTCGTGTAAAGAGAAAAATTCTGTGATATCATCTCCTCCCCTAACTCGTCACCCCTTTCGATCTGTTGTACACATTTATATAGATTGTAGATATATATTATCTCATCTCATATTGTTCGCAAGCGTGTCACGCACTGGCCAACGAGGAAAATACAATCCAACGATTTTCTGCTGGCACCTGGTTCACGGGAACGTTTTTTTTTTTTTTTTGGAAGCCTCTCATCCCCTCATTCACTCCACGTAGCATCCCCCTTTTAGCCTGGGCATCGTTATTACAGACCACTCGTGAACTTTTTTTTTCTTTTTTTTTTTTTGACGTCGCCACGATTCATGCAGCCTGGCATTGGGTGGTGGAAAAAAACAGTGTAGTTTTGTTGGTCAAAGGGTCAACAGAAATTGCCCACAGAGTTATTTTCACCAGGGAAAACTACGTGTTATTCGAGCTATTATTTACATTCGAATTTTTCTCCCCCATTTATCTACATCGGTATTTACACGCTCGAGAATTCGCTTTTTTTTCTTTGTTTGTTTTGAATTTTATATTTGTATCAGTGCTCACTATTATTCACTGCGTTTTTCATTACTCGACAAGATTAAAAAACGTTCCCTTTGCAGTCACTGCTTTTAGTAATAAATCAAATATTGATAACAGCTTTTTTATGAGTCAATCACTCGATCAAAAGACTTCAATATTTTATTCTCTCCCGCATAATTATACCATTTATCATTATCTATAAAAAATATGAAAACTTGATAGAAAATTTATTCGAAAATCAATCAGGGCATGAAAAAAAATACTTCGTTATTCAACTTAAGCGATGGAGACGTTATTGACAAGCTCAAGGACTTCTTTGAGCTTATGTCCATACTAAATACACTGTATATATGTATTAACACATATAAAAAAGAGATTAAAAAAAAAAAGGTACTAAGCCGGAAGCGCACGCGCCGTCGCCGATCGCATGCTCTGCACACAGCTCCCTGCCGGTTGGAGCTCACACGGAATCGGAGATGACCGGTGCTCGGAGGTATGCGAGACGCACCAACCAACACGACTGGTTTGTTCATACGATTCGCGTTTTCCTTGCTTTCAACACATGTGTATATTGTTATGTAGACTCTTTCGAGGCTATACATCGATGTCTACAACTATATATCATTATTCATTGCCAGGAGGCCTCCCTGTTCACTTGTGGTTAGCACGAAAAGCTTCTTCCCTACGCGATACCGAATCCCTGTCAACCTTTCGACGCGAATCATCTCTCGATAATATATACCTTCGAACGTTCGATAAAAATTATTGACTGCGATCGATGTATCTTGTGAGTTAAGATTTTTCGAATTAAATGTATGAATGCACCTAATCTTTTGATGATTTTTCATTTATCATTTATCCACTGAAATCCTCTCTTCAAAGCTGGGACTTAAGAGATTTTAACAAATTTTAACGATGTGCTCAATGTGCATGAAATTTTAAGAAATTTTTTCTCTTCTTTATATACTCTGCGATACTAAGTCTTAAGGGGCTGTTGTTAAGGAACGCAGGTATGAGTCGTTAAGAACGAATTATTTTCATGATTTTGAAATAAAACAAAGCCAAAGCCAATGCATTATTGGATACTTTCATCTCGTTTATTAATTAAAATTCAGTAGTAATTCAGTTTCTGCCATTCTAACAAAACTTTACCACTCGCCATATTTCTTTATTTTACGTTAATAATAATTAATATTTAATATATTAATATACAGTGTGGGGGTGGGGTATCGTAGGTTCATTTTTTTTTGTCAGTTTTATCAAATTTTTTCGCCCTTACATAATCTTTTCGTTCATGCTCTCTGTTTCTCTCTCTCTCTCTCTCTCTCTCTCTCTTTCGTCCTCACATACAACACTTTCATGCATCGATCTATCATTCGTTTCGTGTTTCTTTTTCGTGCCGACTAGCGTTTTGGTCGAGAACTTCGTTGAAATTGAAGAGTTTCTTTGCTCGTGGACTTAGAAGTAAAATTGTATTTCGAAATTAGTCTCATTGTATTTTTTTGTATCAATTTTTTCTTTTTTTCCATTGAATCGACAATGAAGAATTCTTTTTAGAATTTTTATGAACTTTTGTTTTTTTTTTTTTTTTTTTCAAAATACTCACTGTCAGGATACAACAAATTAACTCTTCATTTTCCACCGGCACATTTCGCACATTACTCTACCATTTTCGTGATCTTCCCTTTATCCCCCCCCTGTTTTTAACTCTTGCCGCAGAAGGTATCCGAAATAATTATGTACAAATAAAAATATAGTTACGAATCCTACTGACTTGATCACGGTCATATTAGTGTTCTAAAAAAAAATATATATATATTTATTTATTTTTCCGTAAGACTTTTCCGCCCCAGCCAATCTCGCAGCGTGTCAAATAATTGTCTCTCCTATTCTCGCTTCTTTGATTATCTCAAATTCTCACCCTCAAAATACATTTTCATTTCCTCATGTATCGAGAAGTCAAATTACTAAATAAAATAACGAACAATTGAATAAATTTTTACAAATATTCGAGCTGCACAAAAGTAAACAATCGATAAAAATCAAATTCAATCATTAAAGCTGCGAGTAATAACAAACAATATTTTTTTTTTTTTTTTCAATCCCGATAATGCTAATAAGAATAAATGTGTAATAACTGAAACGATCGTTTCGGTAATCGCCGTAAGAGCCTCTGACATTTTGTACCTACATCATTTTTCAAATATAAATATTTGCTTGGACCCTCGGATCATGCAGAGCACGCTTTTGTATAGTTATTTTCGTGATCACATGTTCTATTGAATTTTGAGAATAAGATTATTTGAAGGTAATAGAAAAATTTATTGTATCAGAAGTTTTAACCATGTTCCGAGTTTATAACAAAAAAACCATCTCGTTGAAATTCAAAAACGAGCAATAGTGATAATATATCAACAAAAACAATGACAATGAAAAGTTGTTGACATTTTAACGAGAGATTCTGCCGCAATAAAATAATGAGAATCGATTCGATGTTAAATTCACATTTTTTCTAATATTGAGACGAATAAAAAACAAACTTCCTTTACCCAAAACAAGATTAGTGCGCCAAAACGCTTTTCGCCCGCGATTCATCCTGACAGTATTTGTGAGTTAACGTCTGTGCGATTTTTTTTCTATACACAAAAATAGTTCGATGTTACGAATTATACAACAATTTCAGGATCAGAACGTCACGAGATAAAAAATAATAATAAAAAAAATTAATAAAAATTCCATGTCCAGCAAACATTTGCGCGTAATGGTACAAGTTTTACACAAATACAATAATGAAAATATACACACGTAAAATACAACCGGGCCAGTTGCAAATCCGAGCACGACCCGTATACCGAGAGATTGGGAAAAAAAAAAAAAAAAAAAAAAAAAACAATCCAACGAAAAACGTGAACAAACTCTCACAAATTTAAATCGAATAGTAAGTGATTCAAAGAGAGAATAAAAGAGAAAGAGAGGGAAAAAGAGAGGATAAATTAATTGCGAGATTGATGGATGCATGCAAGAGGTTTTACGAATACGGAAACAGCCGGTTATTTGAATGGATTTTGTATGGGATTTTTTTTTTTTTTTTTTTTTTTTTTTTAACGCTTTCGCGTCAATAAAAATAAACAACAAGTACACAATATCGAGTAAAAATAGAATTCAATTTATTTTCGAATTGCCAATGATGGTTTTTGTGGTGGTAATTATTATTTTCGTTTATTTATCTTTTCATTTTTCTTTTTTTTTTATTTTATATCGTAACGACAAACGTAACGTCAAACTTCGGGTTACACGATACGAGGCGCGATCGTCATGCACCTGGCCACGAGCAATACAATAATAATAATAATAATAATGACAATAATAATAATAAGAATAATAATGATAATAATAATGATAATAATAATAATAATATTAATAATAATAATAATAATAATAATAATAATTAATAAACATTGACAATAATAAACCGTAATAATAAATGGACAACAGCATCGAAGTTTATCGTCGCACTACAATAAAATCCGTGAGGGTAAAAGGGTTTTTCTTTCATTCAATTCTTGTTTTTTTTTTTTTTTCGCCTCAAGGCGAGTGTTTCTTCATTCGAGGGGGAGCGAGGGAACGTATATTTATAATGCAATAATAGAAATTAATTAAAAATCGAAGTGAAAATAATAATATAATAGAGAAAGAATGCGAGATATTTATTTGAGATAATTTTTGACCGGCCATATTCGATAACTAATTTTTCTTTTACACGTGGGGCGTCGGGGGGCGGGGGGGTGGGGGGGAGAAGGGGAAAACTCACGTACATTATTTTATCTTTTCTTATTTGTTGTTGTTTCTCTTTAAATATAATTCATCTTTCATTTATCCGCTCGAAATTCACTTAGCATACTTGCAAACATCTCCAACGTTAATCGTCATACTTACTCTTTATACAGGTCGGGGCATAATTATTTGCGAGGGAGCTGTGCATGAGGATATCTCGACGTGTTCTCGATCTCTTCTCTTCCTGCGGGTATCATCTCCGAGTGGCACGTTGAGTGGCGCGCGCGTTTTTTTTTTTTTTTTTTTTCGTTGTTGTTGTTTAATATTCTCGGTCCTCGTATTCGTAACTTTGTAAATTTTGTCTTTTTAAAAATTTTCTCGCTTCTCCTCTCGCGTTTAAAACTTCTTGCGTCCCTCGTCTTACTTCTTGCCTCGCGTTTTTCAACGTTTTTCTTCCATTTTATTTCGTTTTTCTCTTTTTTTTTAGTTAATATTTATTCTCTCTCTTTCTCTTTCTATTTTTTCGCCGCCGAATGGTCATCGAGAGATGTACTCGGTGACGCGCGAACGTAGCATGCTCACTTAACTTACTAGCTCTTTATCTGGTACATTATTTACAGTCCATATTTACTTATGTTACATCATTCGTGGCGGCAGTTTGCACGAGGCAAATTCCACCCGAGCAACACTCCCTCTCTCACTCTACGTACTTGATTTGCTTGCGAGCGTGCATTCGATTCTCTCTCTCTCTTTCTCTCTGTCTCTCTCTCTACCTCTCTCTCTCTCTCTCTCTGTCTCTCTCTCTCTAACCCTCTCTCTCTCTCTCTCTCTCTGTTTTCTTTTCTTATTTGATTTTTTTCCTTGTTCATCGATGCGTATGTATCTCTCTCTATTTGAGAGAGCGTTCGTATGTGTGCGTGTGCGTGTGCATTTTGCACAGTTGTCTCCAAGTATATATTTATACATATATATGCAGAGATTATATTATATATATACATATATATTTGTGTACAATCCGTACAAGATCGCGAAGATTTTTTGTCGTTATATTCAACTTTTGCAGTCCCGAGTGACGCCAATGCGCATTTTCTTGATGGCAAAATATCCCGCGACGGACACAATTTTCCG
Source organism: Campoletis raptor (assembly GCA_948107755.1). Taxonomy (NCBI): domain Eukaryota; kingdom Metazoa; phylum Arthropoda; class Insecta; order Hymenoptera; family Ichneumonidae; genus Campoletis; species Campoletis raptor. The sequence goes on from OX403623.1 coordinate 18,982,626, forward strand.
TTGTATTATCCTTTCGGTTGGTTGGTAGTGTCCGTCGTACCACGAGATTGCAAACGTCTATCGAATAATATCGTCGTTTCACGATGAATAAATCAAAAAAAGAAAGAAGAAAAAAACTTGCAAAAAAGGTCCCGGAGAACCACGAGATCTTTTGGTGCTCTTCGTCCGGCGAGTTATCGAGGGGAGATGAGAAAAAAAAGTGCAAACACACGCACGCGCACGCACATTCACGATCGCCCTCGTTAGCCGACGGCAATGAATAAGAGTCACATTTTAATCGTAAGGGTCTCTCTGTCGAACGATATTTCCCGATTGCGTATGAGGGACTATCAAAAAATCGGTGTAGCCTTGTTAGGTACGCGACCTTAATGGTAACTCGATTGTACGTGTTCTTTTGTTTTTGTTTTTTTTTTTAACACCAAAGTTGGATATCGTCATCGGTCCCTCAGCGCTTTTATACGTAAACAATTATCACTTCACCACCCGAGAGAGAGAAAGAGAGTGAGAGAGAGAGAGAAAAATAGAGTTAGAGGAAGACAAACACGTCACACAAACAACAAACAAACAACAATTAACAATAACGTTCGGATAAATCGCTGAGAAACTCGCAAAACTTGGTTATTTTTTTCGGAAGTCAAAATTATCGACGACACGATAGCACATAATTAGTCCGCGGTTGGTTGGTCTTTCCGTCGCTGCGGATATACGTTGCTCGATGAAAAATTACGTTGCGAAATGCCCCACAGCGTATGTGTAGTTCCTCAGTGATTTTTCTTCTTCGTCTTCAAGATGCTTCGTCTATGTTTATCCTTTTCTTTGCCATTCCCCGGTCCGTCCTGACCGTAAGAATGAGCTCGATGAGATCGAAGCAACTTGGTTGTGTTTTTCGCTAGATCACGGCACGATTTTCGTCGTGCCGGATATACGGCTGTCGGCCTCCCCGGTGCTGCTCCGGCTCGGTCTCATATCTCCTCACATCGAATATCTCCTCTACTCGTTCAACTTGGTGAATCCGTTGTTCCAACGTGCGTTGATTATGATGATGTTGCGAATTATGCTGATGTCGTTGAATCATCGATACGGTATCTTCACGAAGTTGTTCATCCAGGTCATCACTTTGCCACTGCTGCTGACAGACAACAGCCTCGTTACCGAGCTGATGTTGCTGCTGGTGTTGTTGCTGATGATGTTGTTGTTGTTGTTGCTGCTGTTGCTGCTGCTGCTGTTGCTGCTGGTGATGATGGTACATCAATAGCTACGAGGTACCGTAACTATTGGTACGAGCCTGGAGGTAGTGGTGATAAAACGGTGGCAAACCTTCGGGGTTTACCGCCGAAATATTCGACTGTGAGGTTATTGAGAGTCCAAGGGGGGGAGGCCCCGGTGAATGCTAGTGAGGCGGATGCGAATGCCCCGTGAGTCCCTGAGGGCTGAGCATAGGCGGACTATGGCTGTGACCCATAGGCGACCCATGTAAATGATCCTGCTGATGATATCCTTGATGCATACCACCCTGTCCTTGATGTCCCGCCGGCATAACGTCCATCATAACGTCATTCGGTGGGCTCACCCTCTTTTGTTTCTGTCGTCGATTACAGAACCACACTCTCACGACTTCTTTTTCCAATTGTAGACTATCGGCGAGTGTCGTGATCTCTTGAGCCGACGGTTTAGGTTGTTTCATGAAATGTTGCTCGAGCGCTCCCTTCACCGAGACCTCGATTGACGTACGCTTTTTTCTTTTTCTACCCTGTGCCGCTATCTTATCGATACTCGTTGGCGAACCCGTCGTCGAATCTGCCTCCTCCAGCCACTTTTGTAACAACGGCTTCAATTTGCACATGTTTTTAAAGCTCAATTGCAACGCCTCGAACCTGCATATCGTCGTTTGCGAAAATACATTGCCATATAGCGTGCCCAACGCAAGACCAACGTCAGCTTGTGTAAAACCCAGCT